>OY978499.1:3803717-5038228 GCA_963854855.1 Nasturtium officinale | reverse complement strand
GCGAGAATGAAGAGAGTTTGAGAGTTTTAGAAGTTTAAGAGAATTGGTGTAATAAGAGAGAAGAGTTGCTGAATTTTTGTATATCTCATTCACACTTTTTTACATCACATTACATGTATATTTATAGACTTTACATAGAGGAAGAAGGAGAGGCGCAGAAGAGAAAAAATCACGTGAAGGAGGAAGAGAAGAAGAGAGGAGATTGCGTGAAGAAGGAAGGAGGGAGCAGCCACCTACTCCAATAGTGGAAAGCTCCATGCCCTGATTCTGGCGCCCCATACTTGTGCCCATGCCTCTCTTTGCTTCCTCACTTAGTTTAGTTAGATTACCTAGTTGAGATTCAACAGCTTCCTTTTCTTTTAGTTCCATCTCAACTTGTTCTTCTTCTAGTTTCTTCAACTAGTTTTCTCTTTTCTCTCCTTCTCTCAAGTTTGAATTCTTCTCCTTGAGATCACATATTTCAACACTCCCCCTCAAGATTGGTTGATGGAGATTCTTAAGACCAATCTTGCCATGGATGTGATCACAAGTAATAGCTGAGGTTGCTTTAGTGAAAATATCCGCTAGTTGATCCTTGCTGACTACAAAAGCGGTTTTGATGATTCCATCTTGAATCTTCCCTCTCACAAAGTGACAATCAACCTCTATGTGCTTGGTTCTTTCATGGAATACCGGATTTGATGCTATATGTATTGCAGCTTGATTATCACAATACAATAGCATTCCTTCATCTTCATGTACTCCAAGATCATTTAGAAGTGCTTTTATCCATATCAGCTCCTTTGTCAACTCTTTCATAGCTCTATACTCAGCTTCAGCACTAGATAAGGCTATGACTTTCTGTTTTTGCTCCTCCAAGTCACTAGATTCCCTCCTACAAATGTACAAAAGCCTGATGTAGACTTTCTATCATTCTTATCTCCAGCCCAATCTGCATCACAATAACCTTGGACCTTTGTGTTTCCATTGGCATGCATCCAAATACCCTTCCCAGGACTATTTTTCAAATACCTTAGCAGCCTCTCAATCATCTTCCAATGCTGCATAGTTGGCTTTTGCATGTATTGGCTCACACGGTTTACTGCAAAGCATATGTCCGGCCTTGTGATAGTGAGATAAATGAGCTTGCCCACCATCCTTTGATACCTCTTAATATCCTCCAATGGCTCCCCCTCAGGATTATCTTGGTAGCCTTCTTCTATTGGAGTTTTAGCCGGCTTGGATCCTAATTTCCCGGTCTCTTCCAAGAGATCCAACACATATTTCCTTTGAGAGATAAACATTCCATCTCCAAATCGTGTCATCTCAATCCCTAGGAAATACTTGAGCTCCCCTAGGTCCTTTATATCAAAGTCCGCCTTTAAGAGTTTCTTGATTTGATCTACTCCTTCTTTGTTGCTTCCTGTGATGATTAGATCATCAACATAGATCAAAACCACCACTACTCCTTCTTTACTTTGCCTTGTGAATAGAGTATGATCAGCTTCAGATCTTGTGAACTCTTTCTTCAAGAGGCAAGCGCTTAGTCTTTGGTACCATGCTCTTGGAGATTGCTTCAGCCCATAGATTGCTTTCTTCAATCTACAAACTTTATTGCCTTTCTCATGATACCCTTGGGGTGGATCCATATACACCTCTTCTTCCAATTCTCCTTGTAAGAAGGCGTTCTTGACATCCATTTGCCACAAATCCCATTTCAAGTTTACAGCCACCGAGATTAGGACTCTTATTGAATGGAGCTTAGCAACCGGAGCAAATGTCTCTGTATAGTCTTCCCCATAGACTTGAGTATACCCTTTTGCTACCAGTCTTGCCTTGTATCTTTTTATCCTTCCATCACTTGTATACTTGATTGTGTAGACCCATCTACACCCAACTGTTTTCTTATCCCTTGGCAATTCTGTTAAGTACCAAGTATTATTCCTTTCCATGGACTTCATTTCCTCTTCCATGGCTTTCACCCATACTCCACTCTCACATGCTTCTTCATATGAGCTAGGAATGTATTCCTTGCTGATTTTTGTGAGAAAAACTTCATGCTCCATAGGTAATGTCGCCAAGGAACAGAAATGCTCAATGGGATATGTGATAGTACTAGTTTGAGTGTGATCTCCTCCTTGTGATATGGGAGTGCTGTCGCCAATAGGAACGAGATCTAAGCTCGCCGTACGCTCAGGACACTCTCTTATCACACAAGGAAGATTACTCGTACTAGACTCTCCTTGAAGCATAGCAGAATTGTTGTACCCATAGAAAACACGTTGTCTCCTCTGTCTTGTACTTCTTCTTAGAGATATACTTGATTCTGGTTCTTCTTCCGCATCCTCTTCTGCTTCAGACAACCTTTGGTTTGATTCCTCCAGTATATCAACCGTAGTTCCCTGCTCTATGATATTCTCAGATGATTCATTCTCTCCTTCTACCTCATTTATTGGAGCATCATTAACCCGCCTCCAATCTATAGATACTGGAGTCACATCCTCCGGAGCTTCATGGTTCTTGTTTCCATAAAATCCTTCTCCTTCATTGAATCTCACTTCTCTAGATACATAGACTCTCCTTGTCTCTGGATTGTAGACCTTGTATCCTTTTTGTGTTGGTGAGTAGCCAATGAACACACACTTCATACTTCGAGGTTCAAGTTTGCTTCTTTGTCCCTCCGGTAGAAACATATAACAAGTACATCCAAAGGTCTTCATATGATTCACACTTGGCTTACTTTTATATAGCACTTCAAATGGTGATTTTTTATCCAGATTTTTGGTTGGGAGCCGGTTGATCAAGTAGCTTGAAGTCATTACTGCATCTCCCCAATGAAATGTAGGTACTCCTTTGGCAATCATGAGGGTTCTTGCTACTTCCATGAGATGTCTGTTCTTTCTTTCTGCTACCCCATTTTGTTGTGGAGTGTAAGCACACGATGTTTGGTGTATGATACCAAGGTTATTGAGTAACTCCTTGAATCGTTTGCTCACATACTCCCCTCCATTATCACTTCTTAGGATTTTGATTTTGGTCTTGAATTGAGTAGAGATATATTTGGTGAAGTTAGTAAACGCTTCATATACTTGATCCTTTGAATGTAAGAGTGTGATCCATGTGTGTCTTGAGTAGTCATCAATGAATGAAACAAAATATTTATATTGATCTCTTGAGTTACATGGGGCGGTCCATACATCCGAGTGTACAATACCAAAAGCTTCATCACAAGTTGTAGATGAAGAGGGAAAGACCTGTCTACAATGTTTCCCTAGTACACATGCTTCACAACCTTCTTCTCCTTGAACGAGATTGGGTAAGACCATTTTGAGAATAGCTGAACTTGGATGTCCTAGCCTTCCATGCCATAATGGGCTCTCTCCAATCTCCTTCTTGTCAAAAACTTCCTTATCCGCCTTTACTCCAAGAGCTTCTAGCTTTTCTTGTTTATTTGTTTCCAACAGATACACTCCATCCTCCACCTTTCCTTCTCCGAGTACATGATTTGTTTTAGGGTCCTGAAACTTCACAAAGTCAGTCCCAAACATTGCCACACAATCCAAATCTTTTGTGGCTCTATGAACTGATAAAAGGTTGGATGAGAAACTAGGCATATATAATGCTTTAGTTTCTTTTGTGAAAAGCTCTAACTCTCCTATCCCTTCAATCGGAATTGAGCTTCCATTGGCTATTTGTACATTTCCATGATAAGGTTCAAGATTTTTCAGCAAGTCTTGATCATTAATCATGTGATGAGAAGCCCCCGAATCCACAATGATCCTATTCTTCTTAATGGCATTTTTAGAGCTAAATAGGCTCTTACCGGATTCTGTGAGCTTGGCTAGGCTCTTGATGAGAGCCTCAAACTCGGATCTTCTGACCATCTCTTCAACAGGTTGTGTGACTCCCATGAAGGCTCTAGGGCCACTTCCATTCTCCTTTAGCCGCTTCGGCCTTAAGTGTGGATGAAGAGTCCAACACTTCTCCTTAGTGTGCCCCTTCATCTTGCAATGATCACATTCCAGCACCTTCTTGTCGAATGTGTGATTCCTCCTTGCAAGATGTGCGGCCTCACTTGATGAACGGAATAGGTCCCTTGACCCCTCCTCCCTTTGTATCATGCCACATACTTCCGCTAGACTTGGCAGCTTCTCAAATCTAAGTATGTGTTTGATCAGGTCTTTGTAGGATGTGTTTAGTGCCAAGAGAAGTCCAAACACTTGATCTTGATCACGCCTTTCACCTAACTCCTTGGGATCTATAGTGTGTGGCCTTAAGATCTCCAATTCGGCCCACAAGCTTCTATACTCCCCAAACATTTCCTTGAATGGCTTCTCCTCTTGTTGAAGCTCATTTAGCGCCCTCTTCACCTCAAATATCCTTGATATGTTTGAGACATTTCCATATACTCCTTTGAGTATATCCCACAGCTCCTTGGCGGTATCCGCATATGAGTATGCCGCCAAGATAGATGGTTCTAGTGAGCTTTGAAGAAGAGAAAGAGTATATTGTTCTTCTTGCTCTTCCTTAGCATCTTCCTTTTCATTTCTCACTACGGCTTCCACTTCTTCCTTTGGCTCAATATACCGCCAAAGTCCTCGACCTCTAAGAATGGTTTTAGTGGTTTTTGCCCAGAGAAGATAGTTGTTCCCTTTGAGTATAACTGAGATTGTTACTCTATTAGTCTCCATTTTCTATTAATAATACACAATCTTAGTTCTTTCACAACTTGAAGATCCTATGATCTCAAGGATATTAATCTCAGAGTGAATAGAACTTAAGAAGATGTATTGTTATAGATTAGAAGAGTTGTAGAGTGCTAGATAGATTAGTTAAGCGTGAAGAATGCTCAACCTTGCTCTGATACCATAAAGAAATATAGATTAGAAGTTTGAGGAATGATTGAAGGATAAGAGAGAATGGCGAGAATGAAGAGAGTTTGAGAGTTTTAGAAGTTTAAGAGAATTGGTGTAATAAGAGAGAAGAGTTGCTGAATTTTTGTATATCTCATTCACACTTTTTTACATCACATTACATGTATATTTATAGACTTTACATAGAGGAAGAAGGAGAGGCGCAGAAGAGAAAAAATCACGTGAAGGAGGAAGAGAAGAAGAGAGGAGATTGCGTGAAGAAGGAAGGAGGGAGCAGCCACCTACTCCAATAGTGGAAAGCTCCATGCCCTGATTCTGGCACCCCATACTTGTGCTCATGCCTCTCTTTGCTTCCTCACTTAGTTTAGTTAGATTACCTAGTTGAGATTCAACAGCTTCCTTTTCTTTTAGTTCCATCTCAACTTGTTCTTCTTCTAGTTTCTTCAACTAGTTTTCTCTTTTCTCTCCTTCTCTCAAGTTTGAATTCTTCTCCTTGAGATCACATATTTCAACAAGCATGTCCAATGTCTTATGGGATCCAAAGTGACCCATCCACCCACCATTAAGGGCTTTTTGAATGAGGAGTTCTCGGACGGATCCATCCAAGATGCATAGCCTTCTTCCTTTGAAAAGAAAACCCTCATGGAGTAGAAGTATTTGTAAGGCTCCTTGCCATGGCCAGAGTAGGGTGCATTCAATCCGAGATCTTCTTGGTACTGATTCTTCAAATGAGCAAATCAAAGAACCTTGCTTCTATGGTAGTAATCAGGGTGTGTCATCTGGACAAAGCGTCGACCACTAATTTTTCTTTCCCCTTCTTATACTTGATGACATAGGGGAACATTTCAATAAACTCGAGCCACTTTGCACGGTGTCTCTTGAAGTTGGTCTGCCCCAGAGATGCTTCAAGGTTTTGTGATCCGAGTGGATCACACACTCCTTGGAGATAAGGTAGTGTTGCCCGGTTTTGAGGGCTCAGACCAGGGCATAGAGCTCTTTATCATATGTGGGGTAGTTGAGGGTGGCCCCACTGAGCTTTTCACTGAATTAGGCAGTGGACCATCCATCTTGAGTCAAAACGGCTCCTATGCCTATCCCGGAGGCATCACACTCTATCTCGAAGGTCTTGCCAAAATCAGGCAAGACCAACAATGGAACTCGTGTGAGCTGATCCTTGAGCTCTTGGAAGGCCTTCTCTTGTGGTTCTTCCAAGATAAAAACCGGTGGACTTCTTGACTAGGGCCGTTAGGAGAGCAGCTAGCGAGCTGAAGTCTCGAACGAAGTGGCGGTAGAAACTAGCCAAGTCGTGGAAGCTTCTGACTTGGCCGACATTGGTTGGGGTGGGCTAGTCTTGGATGGCCCTGATCTTTTCTTGGTCCACTTTCAAACCTTGACCGCTTATGACAAATCCTACCAACTCCTTGGCACCAATCACGCACTTCTTCATGTTGGCATAGAGCTCTTTTGTCAGAGGGTTTGGAGGATGGTTTCTAGATTATCAGCGTGGTCAGTCAAGTCCTTGCTGTAGACCAATATGTCATCAAAGTAGACGACCACGAACTTGTTGATGTATACGCGCAAGGTTTGGTTCATCAAACTCATGAAGGTTGAAGACGTGTTGGATAGGCCAAAGGGCATGATGAGCCACTCGTACAGCCCCTGCTTGGTCTTGAAGTTTGTCTTCCATTCGTCACCTTCTCTCATTCTGATCTGATAGTGCCCACTTTTCAACTAAACCTTTGAAAAGATGGTTGCCCCTCTCAGTTCGTTCAACATGTCATCTAGATGGGGAATAGGATGCCGGTACTTGACCATGATGTTGTTGATTGAACATCAATCCATGCACATCCACCAGCTGCCGTCCTTCTTAGGTGCCAAGAGGACCGGAATAGCACACATGCTGAGACTCTCCCGGATGTATCCCTTGGCCATAAGGTCAGCAACTTGTTGCTCAAGCACTTTGGCCTCCTCGTGGTGGACTCAGTAGGCAGGAAGGTTTGGAAGAGAAGCCCCTAGGACAAAGTCTATTCGATGCTCAATTCCTCGTAGGGGGGGGGGGGGGGGTAAACCATACGGGATCTCTTCAGAGAAGACTAACGCGTACTTCTGCAGGAACCTCCGGATCTCCTCTGGGACCGGGTCTTTTGTGGTACTGCACTCAACACATCCTTGTAAACAATTAATACAACTTGCCACTCATTGCCGATGGTTTTATATGTGTCATGAATGGAAATAAGGAAGTTATGTCGGGAGAAAGCATCCCTAGTCAACCTAGTTTATAATTCATGAATTTGGATTTGTGACAAATGGGCTAGGTTGATACACCTAGAATCATGCATGAAAGAATAGAAGTTGGTTCGGCCATTATGGGTGGCATCCTTTTCGAACTGCCATGGACGTACTAATAGGACGTATCTAGCTTGCATAGGGACGACATCATATTAGACCCAGTCTCGGTATTGTCCTATGCTAAAGGCTAGTTATACTTGTTCGGTGACCAGAATTACAGTTTTGTTATTCAACCAACATAGTTTATAGGGATGAGGATGTTTAGTAGTAGGGAGAGAAATTTTGGTCACGAGGTCGGAACTGGCCACATTGGTACAAGACCCACCATCGATGATCAAACCACAAACATTTCCATTGATGGTGCAGCGAGTGTGGAGGATGTTATCTCGCTGGCCGGCTGGTTCATATGAAAAGATGCAACAGTATTTAATAAATACTGAGTGAGGTGATTAACCCGTCTCAGAGCTATAAACACATAAAACAAATAGTTTCCTAGCATAATACATATGGTAACAGAATTCAGCAACCATCCATGCAACAACTTCGTCAATAAAATAATTTTTATCAATTAATTAATTAATTTAATTAAGACAAAATATTTAGAAATAACATCATATATTTGATTTCAAATTTTTTTATAAATTTATTTAAACATAAATAATTCTAACAATTTTTGAAAATTTAATTCACAATAATTTACTTAAACACAAACATTAAATCAACAAACCAGAAAATCACTCAATCGACATACATAATATAAACTCAAGCAAATATCTATTATACTATGAAATATTTGTAAAAACTCAGATAAGTCACGGTACTGCACTCACCTTAACCTTTTCGAGGTCTACTGACAACACAACCTACAAAGCTCACAAGATCTAGACTCCCTAGAACTTTTAGGGTTTCCTAAAGATCACTTCAACACAATCAATATCTCTCTTTCTCACCCTTCATCCAATCACATAAAAATAAAATTATACCTAAACCAGCAAAATGTGGGAAACAACATAAATGATTAGCCTATAAGAAGAGATCATGAATCAAAATCTAACATTCAGTTCTTAATCCCACCAATGAAAATCAACTACTAGACGTGTTGAAGCTATCTCCAAATTTTAATGATGCGCCGACCACAGATGAACTCGCGATCTCTCTTTGAATCCACGTTTGTCCAAATCAGATCTGAAACAAAACACTTCACTAAAACGCAAATAACTTTTACAATACTAACTCAAATCCAAATCCGCAGTGGCACATCTACTTAAAAAGCTTAGCTACAACTATCTTAAATTTTGTTACCTTTGGAAATGATTTATTTGATCGATTCACATCATCTCGTTTCATCAAAGATTATGATTCCTACTTTCTCACAACAGCAATTTTCAGCCTCTGTTTTCTAGGTAGATGACCATAAAATTTTGAGAGAAAAATGTAGGATTCAGCCCTTTAAATATGTTTTGGGTTTTTGTTTTCTAAAATTGTGATTAAGTTCCTCAACTTTCTTATTTTGTTGCAAATCATCCCCATAATTTCTGATCTTATCAAACTAACCCATCAGATCCAACACCAACAACCCTAAAAACTTTTTGATTCTCCAATTTAACACCTCATATTTTTATTTGATTTAAATAAGATCCATAAAATACAGCTCGTTATTCCAAAAAAAAAAAATTCTTTCCATTTTTGGGACACGAATGTTACAATTTCCCCACTAAAATATATTAGTTCTAAAATCTGTGAACTCCAAACCCCTCCCAAAAAGGACCCAACTATTAACCTTGCATCATTTTTTTTCTCTTGGAAACCGCCATAGTACACAGCTCAACCAGTGACCTCACTTAGATATCTCAAATCTTCCCTGCTCACGATGCGTATCCTCACTCTCAGAACCAACTATCATTTGAGTGACAGATAATCCATCCTCCAAGAGAACTAGATATTCTCTTTCAGCAACCAATAACCATTTCAGCCCTTAAATTCCTCACCACCTAACCTCACAAGATAAAATAACTATGACTGATTCTACTCTTTAAAAAAACTCAGCATGTTATGTCTCAATATCTAGAATATCAAACATAACATAGTCTTCCCATAATATCAGACATAACGAACAAATGTTTGGATAGGTCGATCTGATTAGGATCGATTGTTCCCCTCTTCTTAACATGATCTCGGCGACTGCCCCCGATCAACAGCTTATCACAATCCAGAAGTAGCAGATCAACTCCGTATACCTCCACAACCACAACATGGCTCAGCATAAACCACAACCAACAAAACAACTTTATTGTAACTCCCAAATTAATGGCACAACTCAACATAGCCTTCAGTGGTAATAGAACAACACAACATAGATTTTTACTATATACACAACACAACATAGCCTTTCGGCTATCAGTACAACACAACATAGACTTTCGGCTACCTGGACAACACATCATTGTCTATACTCGGTTCAAATACACCCAAAATTGGACACCACAAAACTGCACATGGTTTGAATGAATCTGCGCCTACCAGATCTCCGGAACACTTAGCACAGTAAGAATGACAAAGCATCTCAGAGTCCAACATGGCCGGATCAGCTAAGTCCAGCAAGATCTTACGATTTCAAGTGGTTAACCGAAACAGCATTAAGAATCACACAGAAACCTGACTGTAAACACCACACAGCAATGAGATTTCACAACATGGAATCCCATCAAACAGCATTAGGAAAATTTCCTAACCAGCCAAACCAAGTATAGGGTCAGCACAATATGAGCCCTACAACCAAACCATGTATAAACAATAACATGTACCACATATCCAATAAAATATCTGCCTTATTATTGGATATTAATGAAATGTATTTTGTTTAGTAACACCGACAATGACACCAGTACAACGGTTAAACAGAAAGAATGTGAACACTAACACCGCTAAACACCAACATATGTGACTTCAGATAAGCCAACAGTGTGTCAAACCACTTGGAAATTTTACATTTCGTCTTAGCTTCAGGTTCTCAAGTTTTCTTCTCAACCCCATTGCAGTCCCATAAGACACTCATCTCCGTAACTTTCTTCCTCTCTATCATTCAGACTCTGTGAACTAGCACCCCCAAAAGCCTCGCCTTTACAACTATACTTGGCAAGATGTCAGATGGAATCTTGGCCATCACTTGATCATCCCTATGTAGACATTTATCAGCATAACAACATGAAATACTTTATTAAAATGCTTGCATCACATCCAATAACTCCATCCTATAAGCAATCGGCCCAACCACCTCTAAAATACAAACATGATCCATATATCGAAGACTCTGCTTAGTCTCAGAAATATACATGTTCGGACTTGTCAGCATGGCCATATTCAGATATACCATATTCCCCAACTGCAAACTTAAACTTCTAGATACACTTATCAGTGTAGCTTTTCTATCTTTGTGTGGTTCTTACATTTTCAGCTTGACCACACGGATCTCTTCCATAATCTTATGCACAAAAATCAGATCACGGCAAAATCGTGTCCCCACTTGAGTTCTCTACCATGATGTCTTATATGGCTTACCATAGAGAAATTCTATAGAATGATATTAGAAACAACTCCGCTCTGATACCAAATTAAAACACCCCAACCCATTTTCGATAAAAATATTCCAATAAATATTAAAATCCTCAAGCACTAACAGAATTAACCATCCAATAGAATTAACATCCAATTAACAGAATTCAATAGATTCACAAAAAACACATCAGCATAAAATAATAAAAGAAATAAAATAAAGAAACAATAACCCCGGTATGTTATCTCTTTTTGCAGCCTTGGTTTCACCAGCTTCAGCAAGATAAACGTGTCTGCATCATTATGAAAAGATGCATTAGTATTTAATAAATACTATGTGGGGCAATTAACCCATCTTGTAGCTATATACACATGCCAACAAATAGATTCATAGCATAATACATATGATTACAGAATTCAGCAACCAACCATGCAACAAATTCATCAATAAATTAATTTTTAGCAATTAATTAATTTATTTAATTAAGCCAAAATATTTAGAAATAACATCATATATTTAATTTCAAAATATATCATAAATTTATTTCAACATAAATAATTCTTACAATTTTGACAATTTAATTCACAATAATTTACTTCAGCACAAACATTAAATCAATAAACCCAGAAAATCACTCAATCAACATACATCACAGAAACTCAAGGAAATATCTATTATACTATGAACTATTCGTAAAAACCCAGATAAGTCACGGTATTGCACTCACCTTAGACTTTTCGAGTTCTCCTGACAACATAACCGACAAAGCTCACAAGATCTAGACTCCCTAGAATTTTTAGGGTTTCCTAAAGGTCTAACAAGACAATCAATACCTCTCTTTCTAACCCTTCAACCAATCACATCAACAAAACAAAATTATACCTAAACCAGAAAATATGGGAAACAATATAAATGATCAGCCTCTAAGAAGAGATCACGAATCAAAATCTAAACGTTCAGTTCTTAATCTCACCGTTGAAAATCAACTCCTAGATGTCTTGAAGCTACATAAAATTTTGTTGGCTTTGGAAACAACTTAATTGGTCGAATCTCTTTCTACCATGTTTTGTTAGTTCTGTCATCATCTCCTTTCATCAAAGATTCTGCTTCCTCCTTTCTCACAAGCAACAATTTTCAGCCTCTGTTTTCTAGGTAGGTGGTCAAGAAATTTTGAGAGAAAAATGTAGGATTCAACATTTAAATAGGTTTAGTATTTATGTTTTCCATATTGTAATTAAGTTCCTCAACTTTCTAATTTTTTTTTGCAAATCATCCCCGTAATTTATGAACTTACAAACCTAACCCATCAGATCCAACACCAACAACCCTAAAAACTCTTCGATTCTCAATTTTAACACCTCATATTTTTATTTTATTTAAATAAGATCTGTAAAACTCAACTCTTATGCCAAAAAAAAATATTTTTCCCTATATCCGAGACACGGATGTTATATGTTTCCTCTCTTTGGTTTGCTCCGGTTAATGAGTTTACAAACCAGAATAAACTGGTCTTTTTCTTCTCTTTTTTTCTTTGAATTGATACTCTTGTATTGGGATAGTGTTTTGTCTAAATTCGAATTTTATTTTGAAATGATTTGAGTCTTTCAATGTATCATATGCAAAATCATATCTTATTGATATTTAAGTGGCCATATAAATAAAATTCATGTTAACCATATATATTCTTGTTAATTTTCAAAGTATCAAAGTAAATTAAACTTGTTAATTTTTACATGAATCAAAGAATCAAAATAAATTCATGTTAATTTTCAAAGTACAAATATTATTAAAGTAACATGAATCAAAGTATCAAAATAAATTCATGTTAATTTTCAAAGTATAATTTGTATCAAAGTATAATAAACTTAAAATAGATATCAAAATATTATTTTAAATTCTTAAGAACTCTTCATGAGGTTCTAACCGCGGGAAGAGAAAAAATTAAGACCCTCATTAGTGATTCTAATCTGGAAATTAAACAAAAAATATATTAAAAATTGTTAAGCACCTCTCATGCATGCTAACCATTGAAGGTGCTCTTAAATCTTCTGTTTATTTTACTTTCATTTTCATTCTTTTTTTACTTGTTATTTTTTTATATTCCAATATTTGGTATTTCTAGTATTTGTAATAAACAGATTGCTTATCACATACCTCTAAGATTTTGTTTTTACTTTTTCTGTAATTTGTTTTTTCTATGTTGAACAACCAATTGTGCCGTGACTTATTAATAAATTTTTGGTTGAAAAAATAAAACTATAACAATTTCATATATAGGAATATATAGAAAGCATATATTTAAAAACTGTTTGAGTAAAAAATATCGAAGAGAAACTAGTTGGCATAGTCCTATTCGACACGTTCTTGAATACTCAATGAATTAGTAATAGAAAATAAACTAAAAGATTAGAAAATAAATATTATCTACCGAAGTGTTATTAATCCTATCATTAGCTTTCATAATACCATGATTATCACCATTATTTTCGTAATTAGCAAATATCTCATAACGAATTTCTCCATCTTGATATTTAAATTTTCATTTCTCTCCGGCGGCGGAATATACGGTGGTCGTGATACCCTAAGCACCAAATCCCAATCCAAACCTCTAAAGTAATCGTGACTCTTGATTCCTTGAACATTAATCCTATGGCTAGGATCTTTCTCCAACAGTTTTCTTACCAAGTCCCTTAACGATGTCGTTTCTCCGACAAAACTTGGCGGTTCAGTTAATATCTAAAATTGCCAAATTAGAATCGGTACAGCTGCCTCCTTATGTCAGTGAACTTGACAGCTACGTCCCAGCGGCCTCCTCATGCCGATGCACCACGTTGGTGCGCTCCAGCGGCCTCCTCATGTCAGTTCCCTACGTCTTGCAATCTCCCAGATTTCTTGTCAGGTTCACACCGGTCAGCCTATGCCGCTGGAGGATGCCACTGTGATCATTCCTCTTCACACTTATGGAAATTAAATCACTCACTATCGGTTTTTGGGTAAAAGCTTTTGTGGTGAATTAATAAGAGGTTTTTGTTAGGTGGTTGCTCTCAAAAACATGAATGCTACTCAAATGCAAAATACATCTAAGAAAGGGAACAATTAATGCTTACAAAACTCAACTCTCATTATTTTGCCCCATCTTGTAAAACACATCCTATTTTCTATCCTTTTAAGTTCTCATTCTTTTTTTTTAAACCCTCATAAGAATACACTCTTTGTTCTGTTTCAATCCCTAACCTCATGATCAATCTCTTTTTCTTAGTCTCCTAGGAAACCTCTTTTTGTTCAACTCTTAGCTCCTTTATTTCCTTTTTTCTTTCTTTTGCTCCCTATACTTGCAAGTTTATTTTTTCTTTGTTTAGACTTAGGGTAGATACACTTTTCTTTTGTTATATATACTTGGAATTTGGAGCTTTTTGGTCTATCACTTGATTTTGCTAGGGTCTCTTTTGATATCATTGCTCAAGTTTTTCTTTATATCCTTAACAACACCCATATCAACACCTATTCTAACCCTTTCATTCCCCACCTAAAGCATAGAGTATATAAAAGGGTTTGATATAAATGGTCAAGATTAAAGGTAGAGGAACCATTCTAAAGATGAGAATGCCATTCGGGATAGCAAAGGGTGTAGAATGGATAAGAAAGCCCGAATGTGACTTTAGTCAACCATGAGAATGCACTCAAATCACCATAAGCAAGAATATTAAATTCATGTTAAGTTCAAATTCATAGAGGTGCTTCGAGAAATCAAGTGACATTTACAAAACTAGAATGTGCATTTTGAAAGGTGTAAAGGTCCAAGCATGGATTTTTCTTTATCTCAAAGATGTTTAAGCAATAAATAACTATGACTGAGGGAAGTGATCTTAATCCTAAGCATGAATTTCTACAAGACAAACATCTCATATGCAGACAAAAAGGATAATGCATCTAGACTCAATCTTACTATGCAAATGAAACTACAAAAATATTTTTGTGTTTTACAAATATTTCAAAAAGTTTTGGATTTCTTTATGCAATAGATGTATGTATGTGATATTAGGATTTTTGCAAATCAAGGTATCAATTACCCAAATACGTTGTACATAGATGGGGATCAATCCAACTTAGAATCTAGTTTTAACACATTAGGAAGGCAAATCATGTCTTAATCTAAGTGAATAAGTTTTGGGTTTTTGTAAACAGAATTTAAAATGTAAATAACACGGGAAATAACTAAAAATGGTTTTGGTAATCAAATTAACAAAGAAGGATCCTTGGGAATGTTATGGATAATCTAGACTAATCAACGCTAAGTAGTGAAGTCTTAATGTACTTCTTAGAGCTAATCCAATGGTTCCAAGACACTAAACTTGACTAATCCACTCGCATGGTACTAATCACTTCACTAATCACCTCTAAACATCCTAAACATCAATCCTCATTAGCTAGATTATCAAGAGATTGTTGGTTTAGATCCTAAGCATTTCTCACACCCACAAGGTTTTTGATGAAATGCTTGTGGGTGTGAGAAATGTTTAGGATCTAAACCAACAATCTCTTGATAATCTAGCAATAAACACAACCTAACAAGCATGGATCTAATATTTTCAATCCTAAACTCCACTAACCTAGCATTTATCAACCTAGATATAACATCCTGAGGTTCCTAAAAGAGACTAATCACTAATAGGTATGAAAACACAAAGTAAATAGATTGATCTTTGCATAATCATCAGTATTAAGAGAATAGAATCAAAGATAATATGAAATAAAAACAATATATAGATGAAAATATCAAAGATCCAAAATATATAAGAAAAGACTAAGAGTGGCTAAAGATCCTTAAACAAAACATAAGATAAGATCCTCTAAAAATTAGGGTCTCAACATATTTATAGTAAGACAGATAACTTTGTTTTAAATAAAAATTCGGACAGGTTAAGCTTGGTTGAGGCTGAAATTGTCAAATCAAAATCGGTACAGTGGCCTCCTTACGTCGGTGAACTTGGTGGCTACGTCCCAGCGGCCTCCTCACCTCGCTGAACCATGTCTCTGGGCTCCAGCAGCCTCCTTATGTCGCTGCACCACGTCTTCAATCTCTCAGATTTCTCATCATCTTCACACCGGTCAGCCTATGCCGCTGGAGGATGACTGGTGGAGGTAAAATTAACTTATCTCTCTAACCAAATACCCAAAACACTTGAAATAACCTTCATTGGAACGCCAATTCAATTTGCTACAACTTTGATCAGGCATTCTGGAGCTATAGCACAACGTAAATTCCGCAACCGAGTTGATCTTTAAGATACATATGATTGGTTCTAGATTATTATTTATGTTTTCTCACGCCATTTGCTTTCATTGTTTTCTTCAGCTCCAAGACCTATATAAGACTAAAATTGCCAAATCAGAATTGGTATAGTGGCCTCCTTATGTCGATGAATTTGGCCACTATGTCCCAGCTGCCTCCTCATGCCGGTGCAACATATCGGTGCGCTCCAGCGGCCTCATCATGTCAGTGCCCAATGTCTTGCAATCTCCAAGATTTCTCGCCAGCTTCACACCGGTCAACCTATGCCGCTGGAGGATGCCACTGTGATCATTCCTCTTCACTCAAAAATTCTTTCTTGATGCAAATAGCCATATATATGGCTTCAAAGCTCCACACTCTACTCCACACACCTACAAAACAAGAAACTATGCAATGTCCCTAACTCTACATATGCAATGCAAATGCAAAATATGAACAATGAAAACATACTTAAAAGATGATAAAATCCAAAGATATCAGCAACATATTCTTCAGTTACGACAATAGAATTTGACTTATCTCCCGATGAGTCAAACTCAGTCGATACTGAGTCATCCGGTGAGATTCCCATGTTACAAAACCATAAAAATTGAAATAAAAACCGTTACTTTTTCATTGCCGTTGTCGTCTTGGACAGTGAAAATTGTAGAGTTCTCTGAGGAAGATTCATGGAAATATCGAAATCAACAAGAATTAAATGACCATTTTCTGGAATCATTACTTATCTGGCTTCAGGTGCAATCAGAAGCTCAGTCGCATAAAAAATAATTATCTAATCGGAAAACATTTCTTCAGATTGTTTCTTCCTAAAGGAATTAAGATCTCGTCCTGAACAGTAATCGATGGCGTAACCGACAACTTTATCTGTAAACAAAACACCATAAAGACTTGTAAACAAAGGATGGTTGAATCTCGACAACACTTCTTGTTCAAAACTCACACGTTTGTACTCATCTTTTGTTTTCTTCTCGATTGATTCTCTTAGTATAACTTTTAAAGCGAGCCATTTGGCATCGGATCTCACTAGGAAGACAACTCCTTTAGAGCCACGGCCAAGGGCTGAAAAAACTTCTAGATGATCGAAATAGAGAGTTGGGATTTGGTTCTCCGGTGGTGGGTTTTTGTCGCTCATCGCCGGGATTCTTAAAAGAGTTTTTGTTTTTGTTTATATTGTTTTTGTTTGTAAGGATGGTTCCATTTTCTGTCTCTTTAAGCCAGATTTATAGAAAAATAAAATTATGTTGTTTCCTTGCCAGGAAAGAATTGAATAAGGCTGACTAAATATTTTCCTTAAAGTTACTTTTTACTATTTTACTCCTTGAATCTCCTGGTATACATATTTTTGTGTTTCATTTTCAATGATTAATGTTTATTATTTTTTGTGGTTTTAATCAAGAGTGAATATGCAACTCTTGTGTACCATTTTACCCTTAAATATAGCAAGATATGTCTAGATAATGATATAGCAATAGAAAACATTTTAAAAATATTTTTTTATCTAGGCTATTATTATTTTTACCAGATCAATTGATAAAATGGATTACAAAAAAACTCTTAAGAGTTTTAGTTAATCACATACAAAATCTAATGGATCTAATTAAATTAGATGAAGCCCAACAAACTCTATCCATAAATTGAAATCAAACAAAACCATCAAACCCAACCCAACCCAAAACAAATATAAAATATCTAATCTACAGGATTTCATCTAAATCGATAATTTTTCATCTCCATCACCTTATCTTTTCACCTTCGTATACCTTCTTTTTCACCCATAAATTTTAAATCTGTAATCAAATTCCACATTCTTCATCTTATTCCAAACTTCAGTCGCTCTTCTTCATTGTCTATCTCTTTTTTTGTCTTTCGTTTTGACGTCTTTTATCTTCCGCTTTAGATCTGTTTTTCTTCTACTGCTAAATGTAATTTTAGTCCATTCACCATCTTCAGTAAGGTTTGTCTGCTATCATTTGAACATTAATTTTATAGATTAGTATTATACAAAAATGTTAGGGTTTTGAGAAAATGTAAGGGTTACAAAAATCTATTAACTAGGGTAATACAATTATGAAATAGGATTTATTAGTTACAAGTTATGTCATCTCTGGAAAATTTAGGTTAACAAAATTTGAATTTTGAGGTTAATGGGAACCAATTAATGGATTAATGTGTATAAATTCAAACAGTAAACCTTCTTTTGAATATTTTGTCTGAAATTTGAAAACAATCTGGTGTTATGTCTCAATAATGTAAGTATATAGTTTATGGTGGAATTTTAAACTAGGTCTGATTTTTTGGTTTGAAAATGGGTTTGAAACTGGGTCTTTGATTGATATAAATTTTCTATTTGATGTAATTGTGAATTTTGTTTAATTGCAGATATGACTAAAACAAAGAGCACTCATTTGCATCTGTTTTCTCTGGTAGAAGATGATAATAGTGGATCCAATGATAGTGGATCCGATGCGGTTCCACCAGTGCCATTAAATGAGCCTTCACTTGGACATCAAATGAGCCTTCTGAACCACCATTAAGTCAGGTATTAGTTGATTTTGATTTTGATTTTGCACACATATCTTCATTCTGACACAATAAAAATATATACTGATAGCAGCTAACATTAGCACAAATTCTGTAATTGTTATCAAATATAGATTCGTGATTTTAGTTAATATATAATAAATTTAAAAAACACTAATTATGTAATAGCATCTAAATAGGTAGATAAAATAATCACTAAGGGTGAAGGTAAAAACATTTTTCCTTGCCAACATTTAGCCAAAATATTCATTAAAGTGAAACAATTCATTTAAACACTTAACAAAAATTTTGGATTTTTCTTTTTATTTAATTTTCTTAGGAGTTTTTCAGTTTTTCTCTCTCGTTAGGGGTGTGTTTCTTAGGAGATATTCAGCTGTTCTTTTCGAGCTATATGAGAAAGAAGTAGTGTTTCTTAGTTCTTTATATTCTCAAATTTATTATCTCAGAGTTTGTTAGGGGACTGGATTTCTTGACGTTCATCCGGAGAGAAATTTATATCAAATGTATTAAACAACCTCAACCTTAAAAAGATGTGAATACATGTTTGGCTTTTTTGAGCATGTTAAAGATAAACTAATAACAAACCTAAAGACCATTGAAAAAGCCTTTGTTCCTTCAATTCACAGGTATGTTTGTTAAAACATTGATTCCATCTTTATTATCAATTTTAAGGCACTGTTAGCCAAATGTATCAACAAATTGGATTCAAAGGAAGTACACAATATTCCTATATTTTAAGCTGGTTCAAACAAATTAAAATCTTACATCTCCCTGAATCTCAAAGTTGGAAATGAGAATCTATATACAAGTTTTGCACATGCAATTACTAATATATTTAACAAACTTTAAATAAATTAAACTCAAAACACAACTAAATTACCTTTACTAACATGTCTTTGCTTAACCTTTCATATAAAATCCAAGACATTGTAAGACAGCTCTATCCAAATACTCCTATGAGGGCATTGTAGCAAGTTTCATGGGTTTTTTTTCTGGAAAAGAAGCCTCTTACACGGATAGGACCTATCTTTATCAAACGAGTAAGATACACATCTCTTTTCCCGTAAACTACACTTAGAGAAGTACACACTGCTTCCCATACCTGTGACATCCACTATCATCTCTGAGGAGTGGATACTCGCAAAGATTGTTAAGCCATCAAGAGTTTTACCAGTCATCTCCTCCTATTTTGAAGAGACTCGTTTATATACTAATTGTGCCATAGTACCACATGTTTACATGACAAAGAGCTTTCCTCTCTGATCCATTAAATAAATTACCTTCCGATGAGACCTCCACTCATTGTTAAAACAAAAAGGCACATTCCTCCCATCATTGAAAAGTAATTGTGCCAGAAGCTTGGTCAAAATGAAGTAAAGTGCGTCTTGAGTTGAAGCAATAGAAGTGAACATTGGCGTAGACAATGTCGCTATGCACACAAGGACCAAATCTATGAGGGGAAGAAATAGCCTTAAAATTTCACTTAGTTGCTCCATGATAGATAGTGCCAATATGTCTTGTAAAATGATTTAATGCTATAACAGTACAAGTACCCGATGTAGGAGCGTAAGAGAATTCAATCGCGTGATGAAAGCATAACTCAAACTTTTGCAATCTTATGAGCTCCTGAGTAATCGGGTTGAAGAAGAACATGTACACTGTACTGGATCTGCATATTGTCTCAGAAATGGATCTGCGCATTAGCAACCATCAGTCTTTTGAGTAAGAACGCTAACTACATTTTTCTTTCTCATCTGTTCCTACATTGGGTACTTGTACTGTTATAGCGTTTAACCCTTTTACAAGACATATTGGCATTTTCTATCATGGCGCAACTGTGTAGGCTTTTAAGGCTATTTCTTACCCTCACAGATTTGGCCTTTGTGTGCATAAAAACATTGTCTACGCCAATAGTAAATTTCTATTGCTTTGACTCAAGTGGTTTATTACTTGATTTTGGCCTAGCTTCTGGCATAGCTACTTTCAATGATTGGAGGCACATATGTCTCCTTTTTTCTTAATAATGAATGGAGCTCTCATCGGAAGACAATTTGTTTTATCGAGAGGAGAGGAGAGCTCTTTTTTATGTACACATGTGGTTCTATGGTACCATTAGTGTATAAACTAGTCTCTTTGAAATGGGAGGAGATGACTGGTGAAACTCGTGATGGCTTAAAAATCTTTGCAAAAGTCCACTCCTCAGAAATGAGAGTTGATGTCCTAGGGATGAGGAGCGGCGTGTACTTCTCTAAGTCTAGTTTATGTGCAAAGAGATGTATATCTTTCTCACTTGATAAAGATAGATCTTATCCTCATAAGGTGCTTCCTTTTCCTGAAGAATCATGGAAATTGCTACAATGCCCTTGTTGGAGTATTTGGATCGAGCCACCATCTGAGAACGTCTTTGAATTTATGTGAAAGTCTTAGAAAAGAGATGCTACTAAAGGTAACTTAGTTGGCTTTGAGGGTTTTTCTAAGTTTCGTAAATGCATTAGTAATTGCATGTGCGAAACTTATATATAGATTTCCGTTTCATACATGTAAGATTATACTTGGTTTTAACAAGCTTAAAAATATACTTCCTTCGAATCCAATATGCTGTTTAGGATAAATTTTCTTCAACATTGCTATAAAACTGATGAGAAAAATAACTCAAATTTCCTTTCAGGTTTCACAGTTTTAACTCAGATTTCCTTTCATTGAAGGCTACCTTAATTTGGATGCATTTTGGTCTAGGTACTTGGCTAAGATTATAACTTCTGAAGGTTCCAATGATGTGGCTGTAGGAAAGCCAATTCGATGGATCCTAATGAAATCCTTACTTCTGTTTAACTTGGCTGATTATAGCTAAACGTTTACTGGAAAAGAAGATTCCCCATTTTTTACAATTAGGTTGGTAATTCATAACCTTGTGTATTTTATTTACTAGTTAAGAATCTCATTATGGCTGCAGATGTTGTACTGGATCCTCTTCTTGCATTTAGAAAAGAGCTTCAAGGTTTGTAGTCTGCTCCTTGTCACACATCTTCAAGGTTTAAGCATTTGATTGTGACTGCAGATGTTGTACTAGTGCTTCATTTGATTTTAGTAATCCTCTAAATGGTTTATTAGTTAGCATATTAAGATGGTACTTAGTCTTCCAAGTATCTCATTTTGATGTTTTGTGGTGGAGTTCTATTTAAAACTTTAGGAAAAGATTGATGTGAAGATGCTAAGGAACAGTCTGAACTACAACAACAACCACATGTAAACCTTCTATCAAGAAAGGGACATCTTGTTCTCTAGATATTGATGAATGTTTCATGATGTATTTTCAAGAATTCAAAGGAGCTAAAGTTTGAGTTTGTTGAAGTAAAGAAGAAGAAGATTAGACAAGAGTGTAAAACTTTGTACATTATGTTTTATAACACTTGTTTGGTTTAATATAACATTAGTATTATATATGTTTTGATTGATTTATGAAATAGAAATTTATAAATATATATTTCCAATAAATTAGTTTCAGAAATTTTTAATTCAAATAAAATAAAATAGCATAGAATGAGAGATAATATATAGCATTAATCAAAACTATATATATGTTTAATATACCAGCGACAAAATGCTACAACACAATAGAATAAAAAAATTAACATGAGCGATAAAAAATAATCCATGCCACTTTAGAAACGATATAAAAGATGATTTAAAATAGCACAATAATAAAATTTCTCGTATAGAGCGATCCTATAATAATTGCCACAGCAATAGCGTTTTGTAAAGTGTTATTATACCCATTTATTAGCATTATGTGTGAGCTAATAATGCAATTTTCTTGTATTATAATGATGACTCTCTATATGTTTCATGTTTAGTTTTGGTTTGGTCTTTAAACTGTGCTATGTAAGTATATCTCAAACAAGTTTTATAGTTTGGTAGTTTGGTACTATATAGTTTGGTTATTACTAGAACTGGTATACAGTGTAGGATTGTTAGGTAATACGACTAGTGTAAATGATTCATATCTAGTACACTTGAATTACTTGTAAAGGAAGATTTGATTTGGATGGATTCCCTGCATTTTGTATGATACACTTATAGTTGGTACAACTAGGTATTGGTACAACTACATACTGGAATGTTATTGTTGTAGGATGTTGAGGCTAATGGCGAGCTGGACCAGCAGCCAAACCAACCTACTAGGTTCTACCAAAGGCCAGAGGAATACTCGAAGACATCCAAGATCGTTACAAGAAGATATGTATATCTCTTTGATACTATCATATTGTAGCCCGTTTTCTAATTTTTATTATGTTCCCAATGAAGAAATCGAGTGACTATAGAATTATCAAGGGTATTTACAACCATTTCACTTCCAAGAGACTTTGTTTTGGAGGAAACAAGATAAAACCCCATGTTCAGACAGATCAGATGCCCAGGTGTTTGATGTTTGTTGAAGACCTTTCCATGCAGAAAATTCAGAGATCATGGTGTCCATGAAAAACTAGAAAATTCCAGATGATCTTCAAACAAGAATCAGAGAAACCCGATCAGCTGTTTGGAAGATACCATCCAAAGTGTGGAGCTACATCAAGACCGGTCGCTCCTTGTGACCGGTGGTAGAAGCACCATGGTACCAGGCAGAAGGCCCATGCCCGGTCTCCAAAAGCATGCCTCAATCAGTCACAAGCCCTGTGACCGGTCATTGAAGACTTGTCCCTGTCACATATCAAAACTACACTATTTTGGCCTTATTTTCCGAAAACCCTACATCGAACCTGTAATACCTAATTCTAATTGGAAACCCTAAGATTTTTTCCAGTCACTTGCCACATCCCAGCTGCTTCAGTGCCTCATCACCGTCGTTCAAACCCTAGAAGTCTTCTCTTGAAATTTCATCCTTGTTCTTCATGCTCTCTCTCTCTCTATCTCTCTCTCTTTCTCTCTTTCTCTCTTTGTTCGCTTGTCGGAAGATACATAATCATATTTTTGACAACTATATAGAAGTTTCCTTTGAAACTATTTGTATGTTTGTTTAATTATTGAAGTTGTTCTTCATGATATCTATGTTGTTTCTTTGCATATGATCATGTAGTCCTCTTGTTGTGTGTTTATGGGTTGATTGTTGTGATTCTGGATAACTCAGAGGATTTGGCAAGGGCATAAAGGGAAATTCATTGAGGTAAGGAGCAAAAGGAAGCTAGGGATTCATGGAAATAATATTTTGGATTCAAGAAGGCCATTGGGAATCCCCTCGGACCATTGGTTCGAGCATGGACTTGGATAATCTATCATTTCATTGGAATTTCTACGCTTCATAACAATTTTCATACTGGTCACTCGGGCATTCAAGATTGTACTAAGGCATCTATGGTCAAATTCCGCGTCCTAGAGTCCTAGAAAGGGATAATAAAGCAAACTTACACTCTTTTTCCCCTCCACTTCAAAGTTTCTCAAGTGGTTTTCTGAGGTGAACAATGAGATTCGTAGGTTTTATGTTTCATCTATATCACTTGTTCGGTGATCTAACACCAGCCTAACCTCACTATATGGCGTGGGATAAATCTTTTATTCTCTTCAAACTTATGCTTAGTATTTCTTATGTTTTCAAGACGTTTAGTGCATGTGTGGTTCAGAGATTTATCTATCGTAAACCGATCTCTTCTCCTTCCTCTTCTCTTTTTATTCTCGTGTATCTCAGACTTGATACTGGTCTTTCATGTATTCTAAAACTTTTATCTTTTGATAATTTATTGAAGTTTATGTTGTATGTCGAGATAATGTTTCTTACACTTATCATTTGGCTCTTCTGCAGCTAAGTGTTGTGTCATTCGATCCATATATCAAATGGTATCAGAGCCACCATAGGAAAGACAAGCCATTTGGAGCGATTTTCTTATAATTTTCGTGATCTCAATACTTGTGCTAAAATTCCGATTTTAATTGCTGCTGTTGCTAAATAATTTTGAGGTTTTGAGAATGGATTTGATATTTTTAAGTGTGTTCATCTGCTTCTGTCAAATATGCTGTTTGATTTGTTTCTGCCTGTTAACTTGTCAGAATTGTTTAAAACCATTGGGTTCTCTAAAATCGTGAGATCTGTTTCATCTGAACCTAGGTTAGGTTTATTTATTTTCGATTTTGGTTTAGAATTGTTTGAGTTGATATGATAATTTTTGAGTGTCAATCTTTCTCCTACTGTTGCGATCTGCTCGTGGGTAGTCTAAGGATAACTTTGTATCCTTAAACCATTTTATATTGATTTGTTCATTAGTACCATTTAAGGGGTTTGTTTTGTGTTGTTTTTCAGGTAAGTATGTTGGATCCTAGTGAGTCAACTCAAGGAAAAAAAAATAAACTTCTTATAGCAGCTATCATGAACAAGATGGAGCAATTGATGAATGAATAGCTTAGTTCCTTTCGTGAGGAACATATTCCTGAGTTTGTTCATGATAAATTTAAAGATTGAAGCTCGATCAAGTTAGAGAAGCTGATAGGAATCAAAACCAAGCAAGGCAAATTGATGAAATGCCAAGAGATTTTCCAGGAATTAAGGGATTAAAGTCACTGTAATTTTTATCAAGTATTAGATATATATTATTTCCATTTTCTAAACAGAAAATAGTATTTTGATAAATTTCTATATCATATATATTTAACAAAAAATATAATAAATTTCCCATGCGTAGCATATGTTCAGAATCTATTCTCTTTCTAATAAAAGAAAAGTTTTGAAGCTTCTCTATGTACATGTTTCCACCTCAACTTTCCTAAAACTTTTTTGTGCCACTTGTTGTATTTAGAATGATTTACCTTCTCTTTTGTAAACCTCTCTCTGTTAAAAGGTCTACATCAATTTTCTTTGATCTCTCATTCCCTTTCTCTTTGGTAACGCTTAATCTCCGTGATTAAAAAAGTAAAATCAGAAATCAATGACTATTAATTTCTGGAAAGATGATAGTCAAGGAAGATGTATTTGGAGCCTATAGCCACCGGCGGTTATAAAGAAAAGCAGAGTCTGCTTTTGTAAGGACCCACTGATTAATGAACAAAACAATATGGTATAAAGAAGGTTTCAAATATTGAGCATGGCCCCAAAAACATTTTGCTACTTAGAGCTGCCCCTGCCTATAGCTTCTATATTTGTTCATGGTGGGTGATGATTTAGTTGAAACAAACAAAGGAAGGTCGAACAAGACTAAGAACACCTACAATAGCAAACTCAAGCAATTTAACGATTGTGTATCTGCACACTCCTAGCTTAATTTAGTACTCCTAGTGAAATTGAACTAAATATTTGATTCTATTTAAATTTATGAAATGTGAAAAAGCTCCAGCTGAATTTTTCTCGGAGAACAAAAAGTTTGCTTGAACTTTATAAAGTGAGCCCCGGTTTATTGGTTTTCAAATTAAATGATGTATCTTTGATGTTTGTGTAATTCAATTCGGTACTATCTTTTCTAGCAAACTTTGAATGGTTTCATAATAAGGTTATTAAATTATGGATTTCAGCCAGGGAAGTTGCTTTATACTACAGTTAGAGAGCTTATTGAAAATGCTTTTGACAGCAGATTTGATTTCTGAGATCCTTCGGTTGAAGTAACAATGTAAGTTTCTTAATTTTGCCTAATGACAAATACTTTGAGATGATGCACGTGATCATTAGATTTCTTACTTCTGGCAGGAGATAGTGTATGTGTTTAGTGAATCAAAACTTTATTAGTTCATTTGTATGTTCATTGACTGTCTTGTGTGTTCTTTTGCAGTGAAGAGATTGTAAATTCTAAGTTTAATTTCATGATCGAGAACGTGTTGACACACAGCTGTGTGATGATTATGAGACATATAAGACCCGTGAGGTGTGCAAATTCTCTATTTATTGCTCTCATCATCTTATGATGTTACTCTTTATTCTTAAAACTTTGTGCTTTGTACTGAGATAAAGATGTATAAGAAATAAACAAACAGAAAATAAAGTTTCAACTGTTGATTTTAAGAGTTTAGAGTATTAGAGAGTGTTTAGTATGATTAGAAAAGAGAGAATAGATGTAATAAGACTTTTCTTGTATTCTTATTATATTTTCTACAAGAGCTTTACATGTGTTTATATAGGGATTACAAAGAGGAAGAGAGATGAGCTTGAGTTGGGTAACTCGAGGTGTCTAACTCGGGTTAGCACCTCAAGTTGCCCACTGTTTGGCTCCTGTTGCTGCAGCGCCCATGCCTTCTTCCTGCAGCGCCCATGCCTCCTTTGCTTCCTCATTTGGTTTAGTTAGCTTGTTTAGTTGATATCCAACATCTTCCTTTTCTTCTAGTTCCTTATCAACTAACTCTTCTTCTAGTTCATTCACAACTAGTTCTCTCTTTTTCTCTTCTTCTCTTGAGTTTGAATTCTTCTTCTTGAGATCACATATTCCAACACTCCCCCTCAAGATTGGTCGATGGAGATCCTTAAGGCCGATCTTGCCATGAATGTGATCACAAGTAATGGCTGAGGTTGCTTTAGTGAAGATATCTGCTAGTTGATCCTTACTGGCTACAAAGGCGGTTTTAATGACTTCTTCTTGAATCATCCCTCTCACAAAGTGGCAATCAACTTCTATGTGCTTGTTCTTTCATGGAATACTGGATTGGATGCTATATGTATTGCAGCTTGATTATCACAATACAATAGCATTGCTTCAGCTTCATGTATCCCAAGATCATCTAGGAGTGCTTTTATCCAAATTAACTCTTTTGTTACCTCCTTCATAGCTCTATACTCGGCTTCAGCACTAGATAAGGCTATGACCTTCTGCTTCTTACTCCTCCAAGTCACTAGATTGCCTCCCACAAAGGTGCAAAAACCAGATGTGGATTTTCTATCCTTTTTATCACCAGCCCAATCCGCATCACAATATCCTTGAACCTTTGTGTTTCATTAACCTTCATCCATATGCCTTTTCCGGGATTGTTTTTTAGATACCTTAGCAGCCCCTCAATCATGTTCCAATGATGCATGGTTGGTCTTTGCATATGTTGGCTCATACGGTTTACTGCAAAGCAAATATCCGGCCTTGTGATAGTAAGGTAAATGAGTTTGCCCACCATCATTTGATACCTCTTAATATCTTCCAATGGCTCCCCCTTAGGATTATCTTGGTAGCCATCTTCTATTGGGGTTTTAGCCGGCTTGGATCCTAGCTTCCCTGTTTCTTCCAAAAGGTCAAGTACATATTTCCTTTGAGAGATGAACATCCCATCTTCAAACCGTGTCATCTCCCCCAGATTCTTTATATCAAAACAACCTTGAAGAGATTCTTGATTTGATCTACTCCATCTTTGTCACTTCCTGTGATGATTAGGTCATCAACATAGATCAAGACCACCACTACTCCTCTTCCACTTTGCCTTGTGAAGAGAGTATGATCAGCTTCAGATCTTATGAATTCCTTCTCCAACAGACAAGCGCTTAGCCTTTGGTACCATGCTCTTGGAGATTGTTTTAGCCCATAGATTGTTGAAGTATGTGATCACTTAGGAGAAGAGAGGAATTCAAAATCAACAAAAGGAGAGAAAGGAAAACTAGTTGACAAGGAACTAGAAGGAGTCTTAGTTGAGAAGGAACTAGAAGAAAGGGAAGCTGTTCTAACTCAACTAGACAAACTAACTAAACCAAGTGAGGAAGCAAAGGAAGGCATGGGCGCAGCATGGAGAAGCATGGGTGCAGCATGGAGAAGCATGGGCGCGGCAGAGGAACAGGGAGTAACTCTGTGTGCTAACTCGGGTTACTCACCTCGAGTTAGCTAACCAGAGCTACTCCTCATGCACTTCTTCTTCCCTCCGTCTCCTGCATTGTAAAACCTCTATAAATACCAATGTATACCTCTTGTTGTAATTACAATAATAAAAAAAAAAGGAATACAAGAAATGTCTTATTACATCTATTCTCTCTTTTCTAATCATACTAAACACTCTCTAATACTCTAAACTCTTAAATTCAACATGGTATCAGAGCAGGTTCTCTATCCAACGCCTAAACTTTGTTCATAATCTCTCTAAGCTATTTACAAATCTTCTAATCTATAGCAATACATCTTGCCAAGCTCTATTCACTCTGAGATTAATATCCTTGAGATCGGTTGATCTTCAAGTTGTGAAAGAACTGGGATTGTGTATTACTACTAGAGAATGGAGATGAATAAAGTAGCAATTTCTGTTGTCCTAAAGGGGGATAACTATCTTCTTTGGGCAAAAACTACTAAGACCGTTCTAAGAGGCCGAGGACTTTGGAAGTTCATTGAACTTAAGGAGGAGGCCTTACCATACAATGAGAAGGAAGAGCAAGAAGAACAGTTCACTCTTTCACTACTTCAAAGTTCACTAGAACCATCCATCTTGGTGGTATACTCATATTCGGATACCGCCAAGGAGCTATGGGATATACTCAAGGGAGTATATGGAAACATCTCAAATATATCAAGGATATTTGAGGTGAAGAGGGCGTTCAATGAGCTTCAACAAGAGGAGAAGACATTCAAGGAAATGTTTGGGGAATATAGAAGCTTGTGGGCCGAGTTGGAGATATTGAGACCACAAACTATAGACCCCAAGGAACTAGAAGAAAGACGTGACCAAGATCAAGTGTTTGGACTTCTCTTGGCACTCAATGCATCCTACAAGGATCTCATCAAGCACATACTAAGATTTGAAAAGCTGTCAAGTCTAGCAGAAGTATGTGGCATGATACAAAGGGAGGAAGGGTCAAAAGACCTATTTCGTGCGCCAAGTGAGGCTGCACATCTTACAAGGAAGAATCTCACATTTGACAAGAGGGTGTTGGAATGTGAGCATTGTAAAATGAAGGGGCACACTAAGGAGAAGTGTTGGACTCTTCATCCACACTTGAGGCCTAAGCGGCTAACGGAGAATGGAGGTGGACCTAGAGCCTTCATGGGAATAGCACAACCTGTTGAAGATATGGTCAGAAGATCCGAGTTTGAGGCTCTCATCAAGAGCTTAGCCAAGCTCACAGAAACCGGTAAGAGTTTCCTCAGCTCTAAGAACCCTATAAAGAAGAATAGAATCATTGTGGATTCGGGAGCTTCTCATCACATGATCAAGGATCAAGACATGCTAAAGAACCTTCAGCCATGTCATGGAAATGTACAAATAGCCAATGGAAGCTCAATTCCGATTGAAGGGATAGGGGAGTTAGAGCTTTTCACAAAAGAAACAAAAGCATTATACATGCCTAGTTTCTCATCCAATCTCTTATCCGTTCATAGAGTTAAAAAAGATTTGGATTGTGTGGCATTGATTGGGACTGACTTTGTTAAGTTTCAGGACCCTAAAACAAGTCATGTACTCGGAGAAGGGAAGGTGGAGGATGGAGTGTATCTGTTGGAGACAAATAAACAAGAAAACCTAAAAGCTCTTGGTATGAAGGCGGATAAGGAAGTTTTTGGCAAGAAGGAGATTGAAGATAGCCCATTATGGCATGGAAGGCTAGGACATCCAAGTTCAGCTGTCCTCAAGATGGTCTTACCCAATCTCGTTCAAGAAGAAGTAGTTTGTGAAGCATGTGTACTAGGGAAACATTGTAGACAAGTCTTTCCCTCTTCATCTACAACTTGTGATGAAGCTTTTGGCATTGTACACTCGGATGTATGGACCGCCCCATGTAATTCAAGAGATCAATATAAATATTTTGTTTCATTCATTGATGACTACTCAAGACACACATGGATCACACTTCTACATTCCAAAGATCAAGTATATGAAGCATTCACTAACTTCATTAAATACATCTCTACCCAATTCAAGACAAAAATCAAGGTTTTAAGAAGTGATAATGGAGGGGAGTATGTGAGCAAACGATTCAAGGAGCTACTCAACAACTTGGGTATCATCCATCAAACATCCTGTGCATACACTCCACAACAAAATGGGGTAGCAGAAAGGAAGAATAGACACCTAATGGAAGTAGCAAGAACTCTCATGATTGCCAAAGGAGTACCTAAGTTTCATTGGGGAGATGCAGTGATGACTTCAAGTTACTTGATCAACCGGCTTCCAGCCAAGAACCTAGACAATAAGTCACCATTTGAAGCGCTATACAAGAAGAGACCAAGCTTGAATCATATGAAGACCTTTGGATGTACATGTTTCATGTTTCTACCAGAGGGACAGAGAAGCAAGCTTGAACCTAGAAGCATGAAGTGTGTATTCATTGGATACTCACCAACGATAAAGGGCTACAAGGTCTACAATCCGGAGACAAGAAGGGTCTATGTGTCTAGAGAAGTAAAGTTCAATGAAAAAGAAAGCTTTTATGGAACTAAGAATCATGATAGTTCTGAAGGTATGGTCCCATCATCCATGGATTGGATGCGGTTTGATGAGTCACCAATAACAAGGGATGAAGTACAAGGAGAGAGTACAGCATCTGAGGACATCATGGAACCAGACCAAGATTCAGCTGAAGAAGAAGATAATATTGAGGAAGATGAATCTGAGCCAATCATAACTCTAAGAAGAAGTACAAGACAGAGGCGACAACGTGTTTACTATGGTTACAACAACTCTGCCTTGCTCCGAGGAGAGTCTAGTGCGAGTAATCTTCCTTGTGTGATAAGAGAATGTCCTGAGCGTACGGCGAGCTTAGATCTCGATCCTATTGGCGACAGCACTCTTTTATCGCAAGGGGGAGATAACACTCAAACTAGTACTATCACATATCCCATTGAGCATTTTTGCTCGTTGGCATCGTTACCTATGGAGCATAAAGCTTTTCTTGGAAATATCAGCAAAGAATCCATACCTAACTCATATGAAGAAGCGTGTGAGAGTGGAGTATGGGTAAAAGCCATGGAAGAGGAAATGAAGTCCATGGAAAGGAATCATACTTGGTACTTAACCGATTTACCAAGGGATAAGAAGCCAGTTGGGTGTAGATGGGTGTATACAATCAAATACACAAGTGATGGGAGGATAGAAAGATACAAGGCAAGGTTGTAGCAAAAGGGTATACTCAAATCTATGGGGAGGATTATACCGAGACATTTGCTCCGGTTGCTAAGCTCCACTCCATCAGAATCCTAATCTCGGTGGCAGTAAACTTGAAGTGGGATCTATGGCAGATGGATGTCAAGAACGCCTTCTTGCAAGGGGATTTGGAAGAGGAAGTGTATATGGATCCACCCCAAGGATATCATAAGGAAGACAACAAAGTTTGTAGATTGAAGAAAGCAATCTATGGGCTAAAACAATCTCCAAGAGCATGGTACCAAAGGCTAAGCGCTTGTCTGTTGGAGAAGGAATTCATAAAATCTGAAGCTGATCATACTCTATTCACAAGGCAAAGTGAAGAAGGAATAGTGGTGGTGTTGATCTATGTTGATGATCTAATCATCACAGGAAGTAACAAAGATGGAATAGATCAAATCAAGAAACTCTTAAAGGCGGACTTTGATATAAAGGACCTAGGGGAGCTTAAGTATTTCCTAGGGATTGAGATGACGCGATTTGGAGATGGAATGTTTATTTCTCAAAGGAAATATGTGCTGGATCTCTTGGAAGAGACCGGAAAGTTAGGATCAAAGCCGGCTAAAACTCCAATAGAAGAAGGCTACCAAGATAATTCTGAGGGGGAGCCATTGGAGGATATTAAGAGGTATCAAAGGATGGTGGGCAAGCTCATTTACCTCACTATCACAAGGCCGGACATATGTTTTGCAGTGAACCGTGTGAGCCAACACATGCAAAAGCCAACCATGCAGCATTGGAACATGATTGAGAGGCTGCTAAGATATTTGAAAAACAATCCGGGGAAAGGCATTTGGATGCATGCCAATGGAAACACAAAGGTCCAAGGTTATTGTGATGCGGATTGGGCTGGAGATAAGAATGATAGAAAGTCTACATCTAGTTTTTGTACATTTGTAGGAGGCAAACTAGTGACTTGGAGGAGCAAAAAACAGAAAGTCATAGCCTTACCTAGTGCTGAGGCTGAGTATAAAGCTATGAAAGAGTTGACAAAGGAGCTAATATGGATAAAATCATTCCTAAGTGATCTTGGAATACATGAAGATGAAGAAATGCTATTGTATTGTGATAATCAAGCAGCAATACATATAGCATCTAATCCAGTATTCCATGAAATAACCAAGCACATAGAAGTTGATTGCCACTTTGTGAGAGGGAATATTCAAGAAGGAATCTTTAAAACCGCTTTTGTAGTCAGCAAGGAACAACTAGCGGATATCTTCACTAAAGCAACCTCAGCCATCACTTGTGATCACATCCATGGCAAGATCGGTCTTAAGGATCTCCATCGACCAATCTTGAGGGGGAGTGTTGAAGTATGTGATCACTTAGGAGAAGAGAGGAATTCAAAATCAACAAAAGGAGGGAAAGGAAAACTAGTTGACAAGGAACTAGAAGGAGTCTTAGTTGAGAAGGAACTAGAAGAAAGGGAAGCTGTTCTAACTCAACTAGACAAACTAACTAAACCAAGTGAGGAAGCAAAGGGAGGCATGGGCGCAGCATGGAGAAGCATGGGTGCAGCATGGAGAAGCATGGGCGCGGCAGAGGAACAGGGAGTAACTCTGTGTGCTAACTCGGTTTACTCACCTCGAGTTAGCTAACCAGAGCTACTCCTCATGCACTTCTTCTTCCCTCCTTCTCCTTCATTGTAAAACTTCTATAAATACCAATGTATACCTCTTGTTGTAATTACAATAATAATAAAAAAGGAATACAAGAAAAGTCTTATTACATCTATTCTCTCTTTTCTAATCATACTAAATACTCTCTAATACTCTAAACTCTTAAATTCAACATAGATTACTTTCTTCAATCTACAAACTTTGTTGCCTTCCTTATGATATCCTTGGGGTGGATCCATATACACTTCTTCTTCCAAATCCCCTTGCAAGAAGGCGTTCTTGACATCCATCTGCCATAGATCCCACTTCAAGTTCACTGCCACCGAGATTAGGATTCTGATGGAGTGGAGCTTAGCAACCGGAGCAAATGTCTCGGTATAATCCTCCCCATAGATTTGAGGATACCCTTTTGCTACCAACCTTGCCTTGTATCTTTCTATCCTCCCATCACTTGTGTATTTGATTGGATACACCCAACTAGCTTCTTATCCCTTGGTAAATCGGTTAAGTACCAAGTATGATTCCTTTCCATGGACTTCATTTCCTCTTCCATGGCTTTTACCCATACTCCACTCTCACACGCTTCTTCATATGAGTTAGGTATGGATTCTTTGCTGATTTTTCCAAGAAAAGCTTTATGCTCCATAGGTAAGGATGCCAATGAGCAAAAAAGCTCAATGGAATATGTGATAGTGCTAGTTTGAGTGTTATCTCCCCCTTGTGATAAGAGAGTGCTGTCACCAATAGGATCGAGATCTAAGCTCGCCGTACGCTCAGGGCATTCTCTTATCACACAAGGAAGATTACTCGCACTAGACTCTCCTTGGAGCATGGCAGAGTTGTTGTAGCCATAGTAAACACGTTGTCGTCTCTGTCTTATACTTCTTCTCAGAGTTATGATTGGGTCAGTTTCATCTTCCTAATATTATCTTCTTCTTCAGCTGAATCTTGGTCTGGTTCCATGATGTCCTCAGATGCAATACTCTCTCCTTGTACTTCATCCCTTGTTATTGGCACCTCATCAAACCGCATCCAATCCATGGATGATGGGACCATACCTTCAGAAGTATCATAATTCTTAGTTCCATAAAAACTTTCTTTTTCATTGAACTTTACTTCTCTAGACACAGACCCTTCTTGTCTCCGGATTGTAGACCTTGTAACCCTTTTGAGTTGGTGAGTATCCAATGAATACACACTTCATGCTTCCAGGTTCAAGCTTGCTTCTTTATCCCTCTGGTAGAAACATAAAACATGTACATCCAAAGGTCTTCATATGATTCAAGCTTGGTCTCTTCTTGTATAGCACTTCAAATGGTGACATTGTCTAGGTTCTTGGTTGGAAGCCAGTTGATCAAGTAACTTGAAGTCATCACTGCATCTCCCCAATGAAACTTAGGTACTTCTTTGGCAATCATGAGAGTTCTTGCTACTTCCATTAGGTGTCTATTCTTCCTTTCTGCTACCCCATTTTGTTGTGGAGTGTATGCACAGGATGTTTGATGGATGATACCCAAGTTGTTGAGTAGCTCCTTGAATCGTTTGCTCACATACTCCCCTCCATTATCACTTCTTAAAACCTTGATTTTTGTCTTGAATTGGGTAGAGATGTATTTAATGAAGTTAGTGATGCTTCATATACTTGATCTTTGGAATGTAGAAGTGTGATCCATGTGTGTCTTGAGTAGTCATCAATGAATGAAACAAAATATTTATATTGATCTCTTGAATTACATGGGGTGGTCCATACATCCGAGTGTACAATGCCGAAAGCTTCATCAAAAGCTGTAGATGAAGAGGGAAAGACTTGTCTACAATGTTTCCCTAGTACACATGCTTCACAAACTACTTCTTCTTGAACGAGATTGGGTAAGACCATCTTGAGGACAGCTGAACTTGGATGTCCTAGCCTTCCATGTCATAATGGGCTATCTTCAATCTCCTTCTTGCCAAAAACTTCCTTATCCGCCTTCATACCAAGAGCTTTTAGCTTTTCTTGTTTATTTGTCTCCAACAGATACACTCCATCCTCCACCTTCCCTTCTCCGAGCACATGACTTGTTTTAGGGTCCTGAAACTTAACAAAGTCAGTCCCAAACAATGCCACACAATCCAAATCTTTTGTAGTTCTATGAACGGATAAGAGATTGGATGAAAAACTAGGCATGTATAATGCTTTTGTTTCTTTTGTGAAAAACTCTAACTCCCCTATCCCTTCAATCGTAATTGAGCTTCCGTTGGCTATTTGTACATTTCCATGACATGGCTGAAGGTTCTTTAGCCTGTCTTGATCCTTGATCATGTGATGAGAAGCTCCTGAATCCATAATGATTCTATTCTTCTTTATGGGGTTTCTAGAGCTGAGGAAACTCTTACCGGTTTCTGTGAGCTTGGCTAAGCTCTTGATGAGAGCCTCAAACTCGGATCTTCTGACCATATCTTCAACAGGTTGTGCTATTCCCATGAAGGCTCTAGGTCCACTTCTAATCTCCTTTAGCCGCTTAGGCCTCAAATGTGGATGAAGAGTCCAACACTTCTCCTTAGTGTGCCCCTTCATTTTACAATGCTCACATTCCAACACCCTCTTTTCAAATGTGAGATTCTTCCTTGCAAGATGTGCAGCCTCACTTGGCGCACGAAATAGGTCTTTTGACCCTTCCTCCCTTTGTATCATGCCACATACTTCTGCTAGACTTGGCAGCTTCTCAAATCTTAGTATGTGCTTGATGAGATCCTTGTAGGATGCATTGAGTGCCAAGAGAAGTCCAAACACTTGATCTTGGTCACGTCTTTCTCCTAGTTCCTTGGGGTCTATAGTTTGTGGCCTCAATATCTCCAACTCGGCCCACAAGCTTCTATATTCCCCAAACATTTCCTTGAATGGCTTCTCCTCTTGCTGAAGCTCATTCAACGCCCTCTTCACCTCAAATATCCTTGATATATTTGAGATGTTTCCATATACTCCCTTGAGTATATCCCATAGCTCCTTGGCGGTATCCGAATATTAGTATGCCGCCAAGATGGATGGTTCTAGTGAACTTTGAAGTAGTGAAAGAGTGAACTGCTCTTCTTGCTCTTCCTTCTCATTGTATGGTATGGCCTCCTCCTTAAGCTCAATGAACTTCCAAAGTCCTCGGCCTCTTAGAATGGTCTTAGTAGTTTTTGCCCAAAAAAGATAGTTATCCCCCTTTAGGACAACAGAGATTGATACTTTATTCATCTCCATTCTCTAGTAGTAATACACAATCCCAGTTCTTTCACAACTTGAAGATCAACCGATCTCAAGGATATTAATCTCAGAGTGAATAGAATTTGGCAAGATGTATTGCTATAGATTAGAAGATTTGTAAATAGCTTAGAGAGATTATGAAGAGAGTTTAGGCGGTTGGATAGAGAACATGCTCTGATACCATGTTGATTTTAAGAGTTTAGAGTATTAGAGAGTGTTTAGTATGATTAGAAAAGAGAGAATAGATGTAATAAGACTTTTCTTGTATTCTTATTATATTTTCTACAAGAGCTTTACATGTGTTTATATAGAGATTACAAAGAGGAAGAGAGATGAGCTTGAGTTGGGTAACTCGAGGTGTCTAACTCGGGTTAGCACCTCAAGTTGCCCACTGTTTGGCTCCTGTTGCTGCAGCGCCCATGCCTTCTTCCTGCAGTGCCCATGCCTTCTTCCTGCAGCTCCCATGCCTCCTTTGCTTCCTCATTTGGTTTAGTTAGCTTGTTTAGTTGATATCCAACAACTTCATTTTCTTCTAGTTCCTTATCAACTAACTCTTCTTCTAGTTCATTCACAACTAGTTCTCTCCTTTTCCCTTCTTCTCTTGAGTTTGAATTCTTCTTCTTGAGATCACATATTCCAACATCAACATAGATAATCGATAACACTTGTGTATGCTCAATTGACTTATAAAAGTTAAGATTAGAAAAGTATTGTGATAGTGTGAATCCATATGTTAAATTTCTATGAAATTTTTTATATTGTTTCTGAATGATAATTGCCTAAATATGTTTAATTCTCTGTTTTTCTCCATATAGAAAATAGGTTAAATCATTATTCTGGTCATTGATTTTCCTATATATTACCAGCTCTATTATTTCATTGAGTAAAATACTACATAAATTAGTTTTTCTTAAGCAGGTTTAATCTGGCATTGGATGTGAATGTTTTCAAATGAAGTTTAAATCTACTATTGATGAAAGGTTATGATCTGCGCAGGAAAGCTAGTAAAGGAATTTATTTTGTTGCCTCCCATCTCTGATAATTTCAAATACCCATTGGAAAATGAAACTGGAAAAGGATTAGAACACCTTAATCTGCCTTTGTTCTTCTCTTTATTTACACTGCCTTAAATATGGGTTGATGTAAGAAAATGTTCTTCTTGAGAAATTTGGAGGTCTTTAACTGATTCAAGATGAATCATTATGTAACAGCCCAAACTCGTTGGAGTAGTACTTTCAGATTTCACGAGGCCCATCAAATTCCAATCATTTTTGTATAAACACTATGATTTTACTTTATTTAATAGAGTCACAATCTCATTTAATTTATAAAATTTCTCAGTACACTTGTGTTCTAACAACAGCCACCATTCAGGAGCCGGAGCTGTTGCTTGAAACCGCCACCAAACCACTTTTCTTTTTTAACTCGAACCTTTAAATGATCATATTTCTCGAACTTCTTAGAATCTTGCAAAACCGAGACCACCTTAAGAATCATGCCGCCAAGAGGAAGTCATAGCTCGAAGCCCAGCTCCAAGTACTGCCGCATGCACCACCAAAATATCTGTGCATGTACCCCACATGCCCCTTCACTGTTCATGTGCTGCCACCACTGTTTATTATCCACCAAAGGAATTCCGGTTAGTCGCTGCCTCTTCCCCCTGCCGTTGACATGCCGGTGACTCAGTGAGTCAACTCGGTTGATCGGTCAGACTTGTTTGACTGTTGACCGTTGACTGGTTTGACTATTGACTGGGTTGATTGTTGACTGTTTACCGGGTTGACCATTTACTTTGACCAGTTTGGTCTGGTTTTGTCGGTTTGGTTCGGTTTATCTGGTTTAAGGCGCTTTCCATTCATTAAACCTTTCTATCTAGTTTGTTTCGTACCGTGTACAGATTCAGAGTCCCTTCAACCATCTTGAGTTTAGAAATTGATATTACATGGCTAAGGTGAGGGTTAGGCGCACAATCCCCATTTACTTTCTGTATTACCTTTGCCTAAGGTCTTATATCAAAAATTTATGATTAGAATATGTATGGGCTCCGTGATTGAGTCTCTACAATCGAGTCTACTTTCTTTCGTGAGAACCTTCTTGAACTAGCTACTCAGTATCCAAAGGATGATGCTCTAGTCTGATGATGATACTCAAACTCCACACCTCTTAGCCAATCACTACCAACACTAACCATTAGACTACAAATACTTTTCGTTATATTGATACCCTTAAATCTTTAATATATATTTGGCGTCTAAACTCCTTGATTTGCCGGGGCTGGATCAAGTAACTGGATCAACTGATTTAACAAAGATTATGTTTGATAATAAAATGAAAGTTTAAAATATCTGTGCCAACATATATATACTAAAGAAATACAATGGTGGGTACTAGATCTATAGACTCAAATACTTCATGGTTTTAGATAATTGCAGCTGCTTACTTTACGTTTAATGTAACTAATTGCAATCAGGCATGATCGCTGATGCTTACATTGTGTACTATGTCTATTTCATACAGAGTATTGTCATTGTTGTTTGTGCCTTCAATGTAAATAGACAAGAATCTAGCATGTCGATGTTCTGCACACTCATAAGGCAAATTGAAGACTAAACATATATTCTTCATTTTAAAATTATAAAGCTTTATTTCCCAAGGATATAGATTAAGGACAAGTTTTAGAATATTTGATGTTTAATTTTTGGTATAATTTCCAAGAATATGGTTGAACTGATTGGAACATGAATCAAAGCTGTTAATCTTTAGTTGTGTGATACAAAGATAAAATATATAGAGAAAAGGGGAGACATGTATGAGAATATTAGGGAATCCTACTTTTGTTGTGTTTAAGCCTAAGTTCTGGACTTTTGGTGTCATCAAATTCCAAATAGTCTAATCTATGATTATATGATCGAAGACAACCTTTTTATTTTTTTTATTTGTAGTAACACAAATAGATTGAAGAATACTAACCAAATATACTTCGGTAGACTTCACACTAGCTAGTCAATGATCCAAGTTGTTGGATAAATAGTTTTTCCAAAACAGTTATACTGAATTCATTTTAAAATATTTAGTCATAAATTAGTAAAAGGATAACTTAAAATATATCTCTTCAAAAAGATAAATTGTGTGAAAATCAACCTTACAGGTTAAGGAGATCAAAATATCATATATCTAATTTTATATTGGATGAATATATAATTGATTTTTGAACCCATTAAATCGCAAATCCTACCATGATATCAATATTCTTCGAAGTAAAATAGTAGATAATCTATAATAACATACCTGACATAATCCGGGACAATCCCTATTATTTTATAAAAGAAAGAAAAAAATGCTTGGAGAATTATAACTAGGTTTTGTAAAATCTTTATACTATTTATCGGTTACATCCTTAGTAAATGGAGCGAGTGACCAAATGTTCATAATAGGGGTCAACCTCAAAAGAGATCTTATTTATATTGATACTCATGAACTATTTTGATCCATTCAAATCATTATATTTTCATGTTGGTATCTGAAAGATAGATCCCATACTAGGAAGCCATCAATATGTATTATCCAAGTAGATTGTAATTATTCATCTTTTTCTTAATCTATAAATGTTGGGTTAAATAAATTCAATAGCCAGTCACTAATAAAATCCAGTCCATAGACAAGAGAATAGGAGGATGAGTGACTTATTTGAATGGTTACTGCTATTTTTAAATATTCAAAGATTCTTGTCTTTCCCAAGAGTAAAACAAAATTCTATGATACACTAATGGACATGTCACTACTAGCCAAAGAATAGTGTGAGTTTAAGGCCATCCTTGTTCTCTCAAAACCCATCTATTATTGAGTAAGTACTAATGGGATACTTCCACTTCAGTAAGCTACGGTAAATCTGCAGAATATTACAACAGATTCTTCAGCCGTAAAATGTTTTGATGAAAACTGATAGAATTTCGCTAGAACATGTATGTCGGAAATCCATAGGAATATTTTTCATACAGCTCATCAGAAATTTCAGACGGAATTTTGAGAGACGACCATAACAAAATGGAGACGGATTTCTATCAAACTGTCAGCAGATCCGTCAGAATATATAAACATAAATATAGTCATTCTATGGCCATTTGGATTTCAAAACTTCTGGCACAAACTGATGACTAACAAGCTTGTATATATTTCCACTCTCCTACTTACAAAGCACACTAACTAACTTACAAAGTATGCTAAGATCCACAAAGGTACACCAAAAACCAAAACATTGCTTCAGATGATCTTGAAAAAAACAAGAAGTTAAAAACAGTGTACTTGTAAAATAAAAGCATATAATAAGGCTTAGAAAATAACTAATGCATCATATACTTTCAAACTAAACTAAACAAAAAATATAAAATTTGGAAAGGAACAGAAAACTAACCACATACATTCTTGTTTTCTTGCAAACTGACTTCTATTAGAATTCACTTGCAATGCAATAGAAAGTGTAGCCAGACTCAGTCAATGTCTCTCCCAACGTTCTGAAAGATATATGTTTGTATCCATGTCCATATTCACCTATAAACACATCTTGAAAGTTTCAAATAATTATGAAATTAATATCACATACTTTATTCAAATATATGGTATTTAGGAATCTGTGCATACATATAAGAAAAAACTCAGTGAAATTATTTTACATATAGTTTCATTTTGTCTTATCTCTCTATAAAGGAGATCAATCTAACAGAATGACGGAAATGAACTAAACTAATAAGTATGATCCAGAAAAACCAAGAAAAACTTGAACTACTTAAATTTATGCCAACATAAATATGACATTTAATTGGAAATATGTGGCACTAAACATCAAACCAAATCCTTTATATTAAATCAAAAGATGTTTGAGAAAAGACTTACTCAAGTTATGAATTCTTATTGGGATATATTGCTGAAACCCCCAATTTTGTTTTAAAGAAAGCATCACAATCATAAAACGAATTATTGATAGCATTTAACTATTAAATAACTTACACAGCAAAATTCAGAAAATTTCTACCATGCTAATCTTCGATCACAAGCTATCGACAAAAGAGGCCTCAGAGATAGAGAGAGAAAAATGAACCAAAGTGAGATATACTTTTTACCTTGTTGGATCTAAACTCCGGTAGAAAGATGATCAATTTCAAAACAATCGGAGATGCAAATTACAAAAACTCCGGTGATGAGGGTTCAGATACGGTGATGAGATGCGCCTACTACTTTTCTGATTTTATAATTTTGAGTTTTTAAAACCTATCTAAGAGCTTCAACAGTAGGAGCCTCCCAATGGAGTAGTCAACAATAAAATAAAATAAAATAATAAAAATATGAGGAATTGTAGAGAATCGGTTTTCAAATAAAAAACCTTTGAGAATCCTTGAGAAATTTTATTTTCACACACGTCATCATCTAAATGATTCTAAGTTTATTTATCATTTGACTTTTCCATAAATGATTAAGTAATATTAAAATAATATTCCTTTCAACTTTATTTGATTTTATTTTTATATTTCTTAAATTATTATGTATACATATAAGTAATAAACATTTAGATTTTTTTTCTTCATATGTTTCAGAACAGATTTGGTTTGGTATTTTTAGTTTCGGATAATTCAGCTTAAGGAGTTTAGTACGCGTTTGAGTTTTATATTATTCAGTGTGGTAGTTACAAATTTAGATGGATAAGATTTTTAGGCTAAACCAAAACAAAAAAAATCAATTTAAAAAAGAAATGAGTTTAAGTTATGATAAACTTTCGTTTGATTTTTATTAAATGTCTGAAATTTATAATTTTGAAAATATAACTAAAGACATATTTTTGCATATTTAGCATATTTCTATTATTTATAAATTTTATAATAATAAATGTATATAAATTTAATATAAACATAAATAATGTATATAGTATTGATTTATTTTGGTTATCCGATCAGGTTTCAGTTTGGTTTGGGTAATTTGGGTAGAAACATATACAATATGTTTGAGTTTTATGACTATTCGGTTTGGTTTTGGAACCAATGTTTTGGGTAGGTTTTCGGATTTCATTTTTGGTCTAAACGGACATATATTATGTAATCAATGAATAAAATTCTTGTAATTATATTAAGTTGATCTGGTAAAAATATAAAATTTGTGATGGACACTAAATAATACATATTTATCTTATTTGTATAGTAAAACCTCTATAGATTAACAAAGTTAGGACTTTGATAGATAAATTTATAAATATAAATTTATTAATTTATAGAAGTTAATTATATTTTATCATCTAAATTTAGAATAATATTAAATTTGGAGTTCTTATTTAAATTTAAATTAAAAAATTAATTGTATCATTTGATCAACTTTAAAATATTTGATATAAAATTAATTGTATCATTTGATCAATTGCCGGTATTGATTTATTTTGTTTCTTTTTCTGTAATTATCCTCAGTCAGATCAATTCCAATTTGCGTTTCATATTCCCAACTTCTTTGATCTAAACGTTTGACCTTATGTCGATAATAAGCTTTGACTTGGATGTCAGTTTTAGTAGTTTTTTGGTTAATCGATCATGCCTTTAGAAGTTATCCGATTGACTGGATCACCGTTTTGTTTCAATTGAAATCTTGATATGAGCATGGAAACACCAACATTTGGAGAAGAAGAAAAAGACACCTTGACCATTCCCAAAGGTCCAATGACCCGTGCAAGAACAAGAAAACTCCAAGAAGCTGTTGGAACAACTCTAAAGTTGTCTTGAAAGCAAGAAGAAGTTTGTCCAAGACCAATCAACCACGAGCTGCTTATGTCCATTCAAGCCATTCCGAGTTATTCATCATCAAGTGGCTTGAATGTGCTCTTTTTCCCTTAGCTTGGTTTTATCCCAATGGGTTTTTCAACTAAGGTTTTTAATGAGGCCTCAAGTCCACTTAACTTACTTTGATGATTAACTTGGACGATTTCATGAAGCTATGGACCGACTTCCTTATGCATTGGACCAACTTCAACAACCTTATGTTATGATTTATGTTATGGTTTTATTTTATTTTCTCAGTCCGCAAACTCTTAAGTACTTAGTCCAAGTCTTGAGTCTTTGTTTCAAAGTTTCGAACTGATTGTTTAGAGTTCCCAAGAGTCGTTTTGAGAGGAGCATGAATCTGTTCAAGCTTTCTATTTAAACTCGTGTAAGCCTCATTCTAAGGCACCCAACTTTTTATCAACTATTTTGAGATTAATCTCTTTTGTTCCTTGAGAACATTTTCCGATTGTTTGGTGAGTCGTATTCAACAATATTTCGATCCTTCGGTGTGTCATATCCGAAGAATCAAACATTGTCACCACCAAGTGTGTAATATCTTGGCGTGGCATTGAGGAATATCAGTGGACTTTCGCATCCATTATGTGACCATTCAATCCATCAACAAGGAGTCATTCCGCAGCTACTTGTGTTGTTATCATTCGATCCACAAGCCTTGATAAACTTGAGTTTTTTTGATTCGTTTATGCAAGGATCTATCCAACATCTTCATCTATCTTCTTTGTCTTCCATCTTTTTGTGATCTACCATCGAAACTGCTGAGTCTTGGGGTTTGATCCTCCATCATTTGGTATCAGAGCAAGCAATTTCGAGTTTGGTAGAAAAATTTAAGACATCTTTTAACCTGTTCCCACAATTCATTGAGATGTCTCATAGTGAAGCTGGAAGTGATACCACCAACCGTCCAAGGAGAGCCAGACCAAACAACATGGACGTGCAAAATCTCATGGAGGAAATGAGGCACCTCTTAAGGCAGGAGCTAGATCCCGTTCATGAAAGAATGAACACCATACAAGAGTCAGTGAATCAAGGACTTCCCCAATGACCCTTAGGAAATGAGGAAGGATCAGACTACTACAGCCGTGGAAGTCAAGCTTCTAATGAAGAACAAGGACGTCCAAGATGTGTAAGAGAAGCCAGGGAACGTAATGAAGACAACCTCGGTAGTCTTAAGTTGAAGATACCACCATTCTATGGGAAGAATGATCCGGACGCCTATCTAGAATGGGAGAAGAAGATAGAACTCATTTTCGATTGTCAGCCATACTCAGAACGGAAGAAGGTTCAAGTTGCTGCAACAGAGTTCTATGATTATGCCATCAACTGGTGGGATCAAATTGTTACAAGTAGGAGACGCAACCAGGAGCCACGTGTGGAAACTTGGAGAGTGATGAAAGACCTAATGAGGAAGAGGTTTGTTCCAAGTCATTACCACCGGGAGTTACATCAAAAGCTTAGGAGATTAAGCCAAGGTAGTAAAAGTGTGGAGGATTAATTTCAAGAGATGGAATCTCTCATGATCAAAACCGACATAGATGAAGATCATGAGGTAACTATGGCAAGATTCTTGAGTGGCTTGGTACGAGATAATCAAGACAGGATGGAGCTTTAAACTTATGGAGACTTGGAAGAGATGCTTCACAAGGCTATCCTTGTGGAACAGCAGATCAAGAGAAGGAGTTCTACCAGGAATTCCTATGGAGCCGGAGCAACTTATCCTAAATTAAGCTACAAACCGGAGGACAAGACTATTGTCAAGCCAAAGACCGATTCCAAACCTTACACCCTAACTCCAGACACCAAAGAAAAAGCTGTGGCAACTTCTTCTAGAAACAGGGATGTTAGATGCTTTAAGTGTCAAGGGAGAGGACACTATGCTAATGAGTGCATCAACCAAAGAACCATGATCTTTTTGGATAATGGTGAGATTGAAACGGAGGAAGAAGGATCTGAGGAAGAAGAAAGCTCTGATGCTGAGAAGATTGAGCTACCAGCAACAGGAGAATTATTAGTCACAATGGCTTGCGTGTGCTCTTTTTCCCTTAGCTTGGTTTTATCCCAATGGGGTTTCCAACTAAGGTTTTTAATGAGGCCTCAAGTCCACTTACCCTACTTTGATGATTAACTTGGACGATTTTATAAAGTATGGACCGACTTCCTTATGCATTGGACCAACTTCAACAACCTTATGTTATAATTTATGTTATCGTTTTATTTCATTTTCTCAGTCTGCAAACTCTTAAGTATTTAGTCCAAGTCTTTAGTCTTTGGTGCAAAGTTTCGAACTGATTGTTTAGAGTTCCCAAGAGTCATTTTGAGAGGAGCATGAATCTGTTCAAGCTTCCTCTCCTATTTAAACTCGTGTAAGCCTCATTCTAAGGCACCCAACTTTTTATCAACTATTTTGAGATTAATCTCTTTTGTTCCTTGAGAACATTTTCCGATAGTTTGGTGAGTCATATCCAATAATCTTTCGGTCCTTCGGTGTGTTATATCAGAAGAATCAAACCTTGTCACCACCAAGTGTGTAATATCTTGGCTTGGCATTGAGGAATATCAGTGGACTTCCGCATCCATTGTGTGACCATTCAATCCATCAACAAGGAGCCATTCCGCAGCTACTTGTGTTGTTATCATTCGATCCACAAGCCTTGATAAACTTGAGTCTTTTGATTCGTTTATGCAAGGATCTATCCAACATCTTCATCCATCTTCTTTGTCTTCCATCTTCGTGTGATCTACCATCGAAACTGCCAAGTCTTGGGGTTTGATCCTCCATCAAATCTGCTTTAAAAGAGCATGTATCTTAATCTCAACCACAGATCTACAGTTTTTACCGGCGATTGAAGTTTATAGAGAAGACACTTTTGTCTCTGGAATGGTCTCATAGCTCCTTCATTAGATTGATCCCCTTTGTAAGAGAGTAATATCTCCAGTGACTTAGGTGAATCTGTACTTTTTGTCATATCAGCTTGTGGACCCAACAAAGAGGAAGGCACCTTCATGACAGTAGATGTTAAAAACAAAGAAGTAGGGGTACTTGACCGACTGGTGGTTCAATCAAACAAAGACCATACATAGAATGGGAACCATTTCCCTTTCTTAGTGCAGGTGGTATACAGTGATTATGAATTCCTTCGTGTGTAATAATGACTATTCTATCACCTTCTGCTCCTCTCTGGATTTTGCATTTTTGACATTGCATTCATTGGTGTGCATTTATAGTAACTCATGCGATTAACATAGATACAAAACATTTTATTTATTTATTTTTTAGAATTGACACTATAATTATCTGGCTAATCCAAGACTAATAAACCAAGGTGATTGGGACTTTTGGTGATAAAACAACAGTAGATAAGGCATGAAAAATACGTTTATTTATCTTGGAAATAAATGAATCAGTTAGAAAAAATAACACGGTGATATAATTAACTACCTCGCATTAGGGTTTCCTTTGGAAAATTTCTCACCGTACATTCTGCACTTAAAACCATTATCAAGATTGTATTCTTCACTTTCAATATCAAGTATGACCTCTGCGACCTGTTTTTTTCTTGTGGTATCAATCCTGTTTGATCCCTCAAACTTCCTGCAAGAAACATGATTCATATACCACAAGAAAAAACAATTAGAGGGTCATACATAAGATGGAAAGTGAAGAAGACAGTACTGACGATGATAAAATTTTCAAAAGAAATCCTAATGGGATGACGTAATTATATCACCATGTTCTTTTTCCTAATCGATTCCCTTATTTCTAATAGAAATAAGCCTATTTTCTTGTCTGATCTAATGTGGCTTTTGTTCAAAACTATTTACCTAAAGTCCCATCACCTTGGATTAGTCTTGGCCAAATACGTAGTGTCAATTTTAAAATATTCATTAATAAACCTTTTTGGTATATATGTTAATCAGAGGAGTTACAACAAATGAACATCAAATGAATGGAAAATAAGAAAGCAAATCAAGAGAGGAGCAGAAGTTGATATATTAGTTATAACCACATAAGATGAGATTCATAATTATCGTACACCACCTGCACTCCTAAAGGGAATAATTCCCATTTCATGAATAAGTCTTGGTTTATTTGAACCGCCAGTTTGTCAAGTAGGCCTACTTCGTTTTTAATATCTCCTGGCACGAGGGCACCTTCCTTTTTGGTGGGTTCACAAACTGATGTCAAACAAGTTGTTTATGACAAGACTATCCGATGTGATTTTGGATAGCTCAGAGGACTTGCTAAGGGTATTAAGCAAAGGACACGGAGCTAAGGAGCAAAAGTAAGCTAATGATATATGGAAACTCTCTGGATTCAAGAATTCCATTGGGAATCCCCTCCGAACATTGGTTCGAGCTTGGGGTTTATATACTTCATGACAAGCTTCATACTGATCACTTGGGCATTTAATATGGTACTAAGGCTTCTGTTGTCAAGGTCCACTCCCAAGAGTCCTATCAAGTGATCATAGAACACACATATACTCTTTTGATCCCCTTCCTCTTTGGTTTTTTCATGTGGTTTTAAAAGCAGAAGGTTTTTATTGAGGTTTGTGGGTTATATGTTTTATCTATATTACTTCTTAGGATGACCCAGCACCGGCCCAATCTTAATATTTGGTGCAGGATTTTCTATCCATTTTATTCAAACTTATGTTTAGTATTTCCTATGTTTTAAAGGCGTTTAATGCATGTGGGATTCCGAGATTTGTCTCTCGTGAACCGATCTCTTTTCCTCTCCCCCCCCCCTCTCTTTATATTTCGTGTAGCCTGAGGTTTAAACTCATATTTATTCTATTCTAAAACTTTTTTTCTTTTAAAAGATCATTAAAGTTATCTTGTGTGTCAAAATAGTTTTCTTAGACTTATCGGTTGGCTTTTCCACGGCTAAGAGGGGGATCAAACGATCCATAAAATCTTGTTCCTAGCATAATACTAATTCTTTACAAGTAACCCCATGACTTTTCACTGGTGAGATTTGGATCGTGATTCTCCATCTAGAATCAAATCAAGTGGTATCAGAATCACCATACGGAAGTCAAGCCGCTTGAAGCAGTTTTATTTTAATTTGTATGATCTCAATACTTGTGCCAAAATTACAATTTTGATTCCTTCTATTGCTAAGGTGTCTCTAGTATTTGTAGATATGTTATTTGGAATTTTTATAATATATTTTTTATTTTTAAAGTGCATGCTCATCTACTGCTGTCGAAACTGCTGTTTAATCTGATTCTGTGTGTTAGCTAATGAGAACTGTTTCAAATCATTTGTTAACCCTAAAAACCTAAGTTGAGTCTACTTATTTTTAGATTTTTTTCATTATTTTAGGGTTTATTTAATAATACTTTGTGGTCGACTCCTCTTGTACTGTCCCGATCTGCTCGTGGGTAGTCTAAGAGTCATTTTCTATCCTTGAAGTAATTCTTGTTGATTTATTTCGTTAGAACACTTTACAGAGTTTTTGTGTGTTTATATTGAGGTAAGAATGTTAGATTATAGTGATTTAAGTCATAGCAACACCAATAAACTCTTTATAGAAGCTATCACGGCCAAGATGGAGCATGTGATGAATAAGAAGCTCAGTACCTTTTTTGAGGAACTCATCCCTAATGTTATACTTGATAAAAATGATAGAATGAGGTTCGAGAAAGCTAGAGAGGTTGAGAGCAATCGAAACCAAGGAAGGCAACAACATGATGAGATGCCTAGAGATGTACCGCGAAGGCAAGAGTTTGCCGATGCTCGTCTGGGTCAGTTACCAAGGAGGTCGAGGATTGATGAGACTGAGTACTAATACAGAAAATAATATAGTAGCAGTCAGAGGAGGTATAGAAGAGCTAGGGAAAACAGAAAGCAACCACAAGACAACCTCGGAGGACACAAAGCTAAAATACCTCCATTTCACGGGAAAATGATCCTAATGTTTACCTTGAGTGGGAGAAGAAGATATAGATTTTTTTTTTTCAATACTTTAATGAAGCAACTGTGTCAAGGTAGAAGGCACTGAAGTTTATGACTATGGATTGAGTTGGTGGGATCAGTTAGAAACTTCAAGAAGATGAAACCATGACTATCCGGTAGATCCTTGGAAAAAATGAAAGCTATTATTAGAAAGTGGTTTATGACAAGCTACTATCACCGAAAGCTACACACCCAGTTGAGTAAGCTTTTAAAGGTGGAAATCCAGTGGAAGAATACTACAGAGAGATGGAAACCTTGTTGAATAGAGCTGATGTACAAGAGGATCTCAAGGATACTATGTCTAGGTTCTTAGGAGGGTTACTACTAGATATTCAAGACCATGTTGAGATACAAAAATATGTGGATCTTCAGGAGATGTTTCACCATGATGTTATCATAGAACAGCAACTCAAGACGAGGGTGAAAACACGTTCAAACTTTGGAGTCGGAAGCAACCAAGCTAGAAGCACCTATCCAAGAGAGGAGAAACCTCAAGATACTAGCATCAAAATAAAGTCAGTTCCTGCACCAGGTTCTGTGAACCAAGGAGGCAAGAATTCAAATGATAAAAGGAATAGTGGTGTTAAATGTTACAAGTTCCAAGGAAGAAGGCATTATGCAAGTGAATGTACTAATCGGAGATTGATGATTCTTAAGGATAATGGAGAGTGTGAATCGGAACAAGAGAAACTAGAGGAGAAGCCTAAGGAAGAAGGAACTGTGGAGATGCCTATAAAAGGGGAGTTATTTGTAGCCATGAAAACTTTAACCATTCACTCCCAGACTAAAGAATGAGAGCAACATGATAACTTGTTTCACATGTGATGCCTCGTCAAGGGTACAGTGTGTACTCTAATCATTGATGCAGGTGGTTACACTAACGTGGCAAGTGAGGTGATGGTATAGAAACTGGGGTTGGGTATCAAGAAACATCCGAAGCTCTATGTCTACAATGCCCAAAGATGATGGAGATGCGAGTGAAGCACAAAATCGAAGTGGCTATCATCATTGGAAAGTATGAGAAATTGTTTTTGTGATGTCTTGCCAATGTAGGCTGGTCATATAATTATAGGAATACCATGACAATCAGATATGAGGGTGATTCATGATGGCTTTACAAACCAATACTCCTTTGACTTCAAGGGAAGAAAAACTACTCTAGTGCCATTACCTCCCCATGAGGTTTATCTTAATCTAATTCAGCTTAAGAGTAATAAGAAAAAGGTAACAAGGTTAATCTCTTTGCTGTGATGAGAAGAACAAACTATGCTGATCCATTTGATCCTCTAAAATATGTTCCCAACAATATTAAACCTTGTGTTACTAATCTAGTACCAGTTTTGCCCTGTAAGCTTGATCGTTTCTTGCAGATTAAATCCTTATAAGAGGAAAAAGACAAGGAGATCAAGGTTCTAAAAAAAAAGGAGACACAGTGTAATAAAAGAAGTGATCTTTCCAAGCAACACCAACGGATCACTAAGGATGGTTACTGAGCTGATTTGGGTGCAAGTACTTGGCAGTCGATGGGAAGAATACTCTATATAGTTTTAGAGTTGTGGAAGAGCTTTAGGCTGAGGATAATATCCAAGTTCAAACCATAAACATTCAGGATTCACGAGGATCTGGTAAACTCTTTGAACTCTCAAACTCTTTATAGAGCAATCTGGTCTTGTTGTTGATGTTCTATCATCTAACCATGGTTTTCATATTTTTTGAACATCTTGACAAATGAAAATGGTTATGAGACTTGCAGGAAATGAATGCTTGAGCTGAAGAATAGACACTCAACTAGTGACGTAGAAAGAGATGGTCTTTCTAACAACTTCTGAGATACAAAGGCAATAAACACATTTAAAAGATCCGATGTGGTGGAACTGTTTCATAAAATTGGATTTATGTCACAAGCTCTCAAATATAGCAACTATGATACAGAACCTATTTAGAATTATCTTGTTCATTCTTTTAAAACCCGAGGTAAGCTTTCTATCATTTATACAATTTATTATTTTAACTTGGGTTTATTTGTGATAGGTCCAACGGATGTGAGGACAAATCCTTTTCAAAACAGGGAGAATGATGCGGTTCTGGATAGCTTTGAGGACTGGGCAAAGGCATTAAGAAAAGGACATGGTCCTAAGGAGAAAAAGAAGCTAAATATGCATGTAAACTCTCTTTGAGATTCAAGAAGTCAATGGGAATCCCCTCGGAACATTGGTTCGAGCTTGTACTTGGATACTTTATCATGGCACAGGGGTTTTTACACTTCACAATAAAATAGATAAGAAAAGGGGAGACATGTATGATAAATTAGGAAATTGGTACTTTTGTTCTGTTTAATCCTAAGATCTTGACAATTTGGGGTTATCAAAATCCAAATAGTCTAATCTATGATTCTGTCATTGAAGAAATCCTTTGGTTTTTATTTATAGTATCACATATACAATGAATAAAACTAACCAAATGTACTACATGGAATCCGTAGCTCGACTTCACACTAGCAAGTCAATGATGTTTGGATAAATAGTGTTTCCAAAGCAGTGTTACTGAATTCATTTTAAAATATTGTCAAAATTAGTAAAAAGATAACTTAAAATATATGCCGCAAAATATAAATTGTTTGAATACAAATGAAACTTTTAAGTTAAGGAGATAAATATATCACTTATCTAATTTTATATTGGATGAATGAATAATCATTTTTGAACCCATAAAATCAAAAATCTTAGCATAATATCAATATTCTTTGGACCAAAATAGTAGATAATCTAAAATAATATATCCAACGTAGTCTGCAATAATCTCTATTATTTTATAAAGAAAGAAAAAATGCTTCGAGAATTATAACCAAATTTTGTAAAAATATTATACTAATCGATTACAGCATGCTTATTAAGTTGAGCCAGTGACCAAATGTTTAAAATAGTGTTCCTCCGTAAAAGATCTTATTAATATTGATACTCGTGGTCTATTTTGATCCGTTCAAATCATTACATATTTCAGGTAGGTATCCCCACTAAAGCTAACTCCCATAATAGTAAGCCATTGATATGTATATATCCAACTAGTAAATTACATTGTAATTACTCATCTTTTTCTTAATCTATAAATGTTGGGTTAAAATAAATTTACCAACCGATCACTATAATCCAGTCCATAAACTGGAGAATAGGAGGATTAATTAGTGACTTATTTGAATGGTGACTGATATTTTCACTATTCAAAGATTTTTGCCTTTTATAAGAGTAAGATCAGTTATATGATACAATGATGGACATGTCACTACTAGCCAAATAATAGTTTAAATTTAAGGCCATCCTTGGCCTCTATAGTTGCACATGCCACACTCAAAATACCTCCAGTAATGAGTAAATACTAATGGGATACTTCCACTACAAGAAGACACAGTACATCTGCCGAATATTACAACAGATTCTTATGCAGTTAAAATGATTGGACAAAAACTGATGAAATTCCGGTAGAACATCTGTCGGAAATCCATTAGAATGTTTTTGATGGATAAAAGCCCATAGAAATTTTAGATGGGAACTTTGGGAGATGACGGGAACATATGAATGTTTATATATCCATTTGAACTTAAAAAATGGAGATGTATGACTGTCAGCAGATCATCAGAATATATAACATAAATATAACCAATCTATGGCCAATTGGAATTTAAATATTATGACATAATCCAGTGGCTAGCGAGCCTATATATATTCACTCCTCTACATACAATCACAATCCAATAAATTACATAAACCTAAAAATTTGAAAAGAGAAGTCATCTTCTTGAAGTTTTTTCTCATGGATGGACAAACCAATGATGGATGAAGAGTTTACTAATTGAAATACGAGTATGATCAAGATATATGAGAATTCATGAAGTTGGTAGGAAATCAACTGAAAGCCAAAAAAACTTGAAAGTTGAAATATCCATATTCTATTTGAGTGAATTTTCTCATAAAATCAAGATAGAGATTACTTAATACATTTGGATTCCAATGGGGATATACTAGGTATACGAGTTTAAAACATATGTGGGTTAAATTGATCAATTTCAAAGTTGTTTGCAAAGGGATTTTTAATCAATTTTGTAAGTTTGCGATAAGAACTATAATTAGATAATAACTGAGGGACTATTTTGAAAATGATCAAAGGAAGAAACTGAGCTCAGATTCGCCTGTGTCGCTGGATATATTACTCTGTTCCAAAGGGGATTAATCTAATGAAGGAGCTATGAGACCATTCCAGAGACCAAATGGCTTCTCCGTACAGTTCAATCACCAGTCAATCCTGTAAATCTGTAGAAGAGAGTAAGATACATGCCTCTTTAAACCCTGATTTAAATTGAAAAAACATCAACCCAGCCAATCTAATAACTTCTAAAGACATGAATTGTATCATCCCCAAACCTGGATGAGGTAACAGGACTCGACCATGATACGAGGTTACGCATCAGTCAGGTCATGAGACCTAAAGAAAAGTGTATCATGGTTGAGTATAATGGTTAGGGGCATAGGGATGCCGAAAGCTGGGATGGGGGCAAGTGAAGGAGAGCTGGACGAGTGCTTAAAAAAAAGCTAGACGGTACAAGGAAGTACCTCGGTCAGCTAGGACAAGTTGGGTACAGCTCATTGGAAGCTCACACTAACTAGAGTCAGCTCGAGTAGCTGGATTACTAGCTCACTTTTCTGGGGCAGCTAACAATCAGCTGATCTCAGCATGGTGAAGTGTTCGAGTCTTGACCATGTGGCTAGGTCATGGGCGGTTACAAGGCCGACCATTGACATACTTGAGGTCCAAAGGGTTATGGCTTGGGCGAGATGATCCAGGCGTATAGTATTTCGGTATGGGCTTGTATTTGACCAACCCAAAAGAAGAAGGAGTGCATCCAAACGGTACGAGCGAAAGGGTGGGAAGGAACCAGTGGCACCTGTTCGGCCTAAGGTTAGCGTCCGCTTGCCTAGGCAGTTGGACCGGTTATTCTCGTTATAAATATGAACCTTAGGGTTGAGATTAAAGGGAGGGAAAAAGAGAGGAAAGGAAAAACTCTGCCAGAATCGTGATAGAAAAAGAAAAAGGAAACAAAAGAGAGAGATCGACCAAAAGCTTGGTCATGTGGATTGGCGATTGATTTCCGATCAAGAATCAGCTTATGTGAAGTGAATATCGGTTAAGGATGGTTACTGGAGGGATGGAATCGAAGAAGGGCTTAAGCACTCCAGAATGCATGCCCAAGGTGAGTGGGATGGACGAACCATCCTACTATGGCCACAGTGGAATTTCGTGTGGGCCTTAGAAGGATCGGTGGAACCAGACCCATCTCGTCAAAAACTCTAGTCGTTTATCTTCTAATCTTCTTTATTCTGTAAGAGGTGTATGTTCCCTGATCGATGCGACCAAGCCAATGTATTGGCCGGGCCGGAATAAGTCCTTGTCCCTTGGCCGGATTGGTCTTGGTTGGATGCTCTAGGGTATTATTGGTTTTACGGAAATCAAATAAAAGATTCCTTATGGTTGGGGTTTGGCGGGATAGACTACAATAAGTCAGCCTGGCCGTAGGATGTATGTATGGACCGGGGACCTTAGGCCATGCTTGGATATAGCCAAGATCGTGGCAAGGCCAAGGAACCATGAGGATTCGGCCGTGAAGGATGTGTGGGTTGGGAAATTCGTGTTTGTAGTATAAACATATAAATTTATGATAGCCTATGGTGTAACTGAATTGTGTAATGAATCACATGATTTATATTAATAAAGTTGTTTGTTCTTTATCTGTTTAGATTTAAGATGCGAATCGTATGTACCTCAAATGATTGAAAAATTACAGAAAAATATTGAACCTTAAATTGAACAAAAGTTACATGATTAGTTTAAGTAAGGCCACGGGTTCTAGTTGGGTCCTTAGACCAGGATTGGGTCTTACATGAATGATTAACCTAGAAACTTCTAAAACTGACATCCAAGTTGAATTTTATCATCGACATAAGGTCAAAAGTTAAGATCCCAAAAAGCAGAAATATGAAACACAAATTGGAATAGTTCTGACTGAAGATAATTACAGACAAAAATAAACCAAATATTTTATCTCTCTACCTGAATTATAGAATGAGAGAGAGAGAGAGAGGAGAGCCAATGTTTCTGGTTGATTAAAATTTTTCTCTGCTCAAAAACATCCAACAAATTTTGAAGTTATTACCTCCTTAAAAGTGTTATACAATAGAAGATATATTTCATATTATAAAAATTTATATCTGAAAGAAATATGGTATATTTTAAGTTTATAACATTTTTTCTCCAAGAAATTTATTTTGAATACATCACTCTTTAAACTTCAGTTTCCAAACCGACATGAAATTTGAAAAAGAAACAATTTGACGTTATTACTAAATCTGCTTTAACTATAAACAAATATTAATTTATTAATTAATAGGATATTCTTGTAGCATGTGCAGTGGCTAGAGTACACTAGGGCCGGATGCGAATATCATGCTTTTTAAATGGATCTGCATCCATATCCGCATCTGGCCGTATGTAAAGTTTTGATATCTGGATACTCATCCGGAAACTCCAGAGATCCGCTTTTAAAAAAACTTTAAAATTATTACTAGATACAGTCTGAAGAAAAAATAATAAAATCTAAGAAAAATTTAGTATTCGGCCGGATCCGTAATTCTTTTATCCCCATTTAGATACAGTCAATCCAGATATCCTGTTTTGGTAGGAGATGGAGAAAATCTCAGATCAGATGCCAGATCTCGGATAATTGGTCTCACGCCTAGACTGGAGACTCTAAGTGATGAGGCCCAAGCCACATCCGATCCCGAGGATAGCCAGCCGGACGATGCCGAGACAGATATGGACGAGAGCCAAGGGACATTGCCCAATATGCCGGTTTTGGTCATTGACCGCGAGCACTCGAGGCCATACCAAACAAGGATGAACCTAGTGATCGCCCAAGGCATGAAGAAGGGCGAATGGCAACAACACAAGCTGGCAATGTCGACAAGCGTCAAGGACCAAGTCCTTAGCATTTTCACCTTGATACGGTGAAAACGCCCCACTAAAGACGTTTGGGAAAGGAACACTCTTTTTCCCTTGATTGGGATTTATCCCTAAGTGGTTTTCCCAATAAGGTTTTTAACGAGGTTCACGACCCGGACGCATTAGAACCAAGCCGATCATCACCTTGCCGATCCATGGTTTGTGTGGTTGTCACTCGGCCCTAATCCCTATCCCTTTCTCTTTTCATGTTTTTACCGTTTTACTCAAAGACTTGAGTTACTGATTAACGGGTATGTAAAACACCCAAGGACACGCTTGTCTTTTGTAAGGGTTGGATGCCCTAATAATCCCGCCTATATAAATGCATGTAACCTCGACATTTAAAGGCAGATTTGAATAAACGCATTTAGCTTGAAAGCTTGCTGTCGAATCTCAAGTAGTTTAAACATTGTTGTCCTTGAAGCTCGGCTTGGACTCCGATCAGTCGTATCACGGAGTTGTCTAAACACCGTGTGGCCGGCTTTCGATCCATTGTTATCTTTCCATCTTTTCCATATATCACTTTGTTTCATCCTTCCACATCAATCGCCATTATCGATATCATCATTCCCATCCATCCATTTTACCATCCAACTTCCGCTGAACCTCGCATCTCCCTAGCCTATCCTTATCACCGTACCGTACCGGCATCAAGCCTACACCACCGAAGAACCCTTACCGCATCCCACGTCTCACAGCCGAGAGGCCATACCGGTACCTGTATGACCGATTCCAACCCCGGTTTCAGTCCGACTGGCCTGACCATGAAGCTAGCGTTCCTGGAGCGTATCACTAAGAGTATCTCAAACATATTGTTTTAGTATAATTTAATTATTTATGTAAAAATTAAATGATAAATAAACTTAGAACCAATTAGATGATGAGTTATGAACAAATACTGAACTCAAGGGTACTCAAAGGTTTTAATTTGAGAACCAATACTGAACAATTTCTCATATACTTTATTGTTGACAACTTCATTGAGAGTCTTTTTCTCTTAACTCTCTCTGATTGGTTTTCATAGAAAAATTATCTAAAATAATAAAATCAGAAAAGGAGTAGACACATCTCATCGCCGGATCTGTACCATCATCGCCATCTTTTGTAATTTCTATCTCCGATTGCTTTCAAATTGATCATCTTTCTACCAGAGTTTAGATCCAACAAGGTAAAAATAGATCTCACTTTGAATCATTTTTTCTCTCTATCTCTGATGCATCTTTTCGATAGCTTTTGACTGAGGATTATTATGGTAGAAAACATCTGAATTTTGTTGTATTTGTGATTTCATAGCTAAATGCTATCAATAATCCATTTCATGATTGTGATGCTTTCTTTAAAACAAACTGTGTGGGGGGGGGGGGGGGGTTCAGCAATATATCTCTATCAGAATTCATAACTTGAGTAAGTATTTTCTTAAACATCTTTTCATTTAATATAAAGGATTTTGTTTGATGTTTAGTGACATCTATTTCCAAGTCAATGTCATATTTATGTTGGCTTAAATGTAAGTAGTTCAAGTTTTCTTTGGTTGTTATGGATCATACTCTTTAGTTTAGTTCATTTCCATCATTCTGCTAGATTGATTTCCTTTATAGAGAGAAAAGATAAAATAAATAAAACTATATGTATAAGGATTCCCCTAAGCTTTTCTTATATGTAAGTACAGATTCAATACCATATATTTGAATAAAGTATGTGATATTAATTTCATAGTTATTTGAAACTTTTAACATGTGTTTATAGGTGAATATGGACATGGATAACAACATATATATATTTCAGAACTTTGGGAGAGACATTTACTGAGTCTGGCTAAGATTTCTATTGCATTGAAAATGAAATCTAATAGAAGTCAGTCAGTTTGCAAGAAAACAAGAGTTTATGTGGTTAGTTTTCTGTTCCTTTTCAAATTTTATATTTGATGTTTAGTTTAGTTTGAATGTATATGATGCATTAGTTGTTTTCTAAGCTTAGTATATGGTTTTATTTTACAAGTACATTGTTTTTAACTTTTCTGATTTTCTAGATCATATGAAGAAATGTTATTTGGTTTTTGGTGCCTTTGTGGGTCTTAGTGTACTTTGTAAGTTAGTTAATGTGCTTTGAAACAGATTCATCATCTATCACTTCAAGATGGTCCATATATGTATATGTAACAAAGATTTTTCATCTACTATGCAATTCTTTCATAACTGAAACAAATATCTTGGAACTGGAGTTTTTTTATGACTTTATACACTCTGTCCCTCACTCTTCTTGCTTTGGATTACTGAGTTTTGTAGGACACTTTCAAAAGCAATAAATCAAGCAGTGTCTCAAAAAGCTATGATTTGAAAGGTAACTAATAATAGTCATTTCAGAATTTTTATATAATTTATTTCACTCTTACTTACTTAATTTCAACAAAGTTGTGTTACATCAATAACAACTTGAAAGGTTGAACTAGGCCTGGGCATTCTGATTTCAGAGTCGAATTGGACCTGATTTTTTGGATTCTGGATTTTACAGATTTGGATCTTTATAATCTGATCAGAATCCAAAAGTTGTTTGGGTAGGATTAGTTTGGGTTTTTGGATTTGGATTGGATTAATTTCTATTGGAAATCGAAAGTGTAATTAAATTATAGATAAGTTTGGTTTCAGGTTTTGATTCGGATCCAAATAATCCGATATATATTGGATCGGATCTAATAATCAGATATATATTTGATCAAATCTGAATTAGCTAAACTTTACTCGACCAAACCTGAATTGAATCTGATTTATCCAATCCAAATCTCCAAATTAATCAAATTATCTGATTTATCAGATCCTGACTTAGCATGAGAAAAAAATGAGCATAAAATCATAAGTTGGGGATTTTGTGGTTCTCCAAATTAATTTTGGTTTGGGTACAAATTGATCCAAAAACAAAAAAAAAATCAAATAAGATACAAACTGATTGGATTGTTAAGGTTTAACCGAATCCGATATCAATCAGTTTTTTTGTATTGGAATTTTGATTTCATATTTTATTTATGGGCCTAGGTTGAAAAATTTCAGTGTATATTATAGAGTGTAGATATTATATACTTTTTAACTGTTATATTTTTTGCTATAGGAAATTTTCATCTTAAAATCTATATTATTTTATATTTGTTATGTTGTAATGCTTTAGGTTAGTAAGATATAATTTATAATTCATAAACCAACTGATATAAAAGTAGAAATTTTCAAGAGATGTCGGTTGACTAAAGTAACTTATAACTAACATTAAGTTAGTCAAAGTGAACATTAGCTATGTAAACTCGGCAGCTTAGATACTCTGATCAAAAACAGATTTGTCATATCAGTTTGTGGACCCAACAAAGAGGAAGGCATCTTCATGACAGTAGATGTTAAAAGCAAAGAAGTAAGCCTACTTGACCAACTGGCGATTCAATCAAACAAAGACCAATTCATAGAAGGGGAACCATTTCCCTTTATGAGTGCAGGTAGTGTACCATGATTGTGAATCCCATCGTGTGTAGTAATGACTATTCTATCATATTCTACTCCTCTCTGGATTTTGTGTTTCTTACATTGCATCCAATGTGTGTGCATTTGTAGTAACTCATGTGGTTAACATAGACAAAAAAATTATTTAGTTTATTTTTAGAATTGACCCTGTAAGTATTTGGCTAATCCAAAACTAGTAATCCAAGGTGAGCAGGACTTTTGGTAAAGAGTTTTGAATTAAAATAACAATAGATCAGGGATGCACAATACCTGTATTTATATTGGAAATAAATGAACCAGTTTGAAAAAAAAGAACACAGTGATATAATTAACTACATCACATTAGGGTTTGCTTTAAATATTTTCCTACCATACTTTATGCATTTAAAACCATCATCAAGATTGTATTCTTCACTTTACATCTCAAGTATGACCCTCTGTGTCTTGTTTTTTCTTGTGGTATCAATCATGTTTTATTCCTCAAAATTCCTGCAAGATACATGATTCATATGCAACAAGAAAAGTAAGATCCAGAGGGTAATGCATAAGATGGAAAGCAAAGAAGCCAGTCCTGATGATAGTTTTAAGTGCAGAAAGTACGGTGTGAAAACTGTCAAAAGAAATCATAATGTGATATTGTAATTATTGCACAATGTTCTTTTTCCTAATTGATTCCTTTATTTCCAATATAAATAATCCTATTTTGTTTGGCTGATCTAATCGGTTTTTATTCAAAACTATTTACCAAAAGTCCCTATCACCTTGGATTAGTCTTGGCAAGATACATACAATGTCAATTTTAAATTATAAATTAATAAATCTTTTTGGTATATATGTTAAACAGAGGTGTTACTGCAAATGCACAGAAAATGGATTCAAAATCCAGAGAGGATCAGAAGATGATAGATTAGTAATAACTACATAAGATGGAATTCACAATTATGGTACACCACCTGCCCTCATAAATGGGAATGGTTCCATTTCCACAAATAGGTCTTTGTTTAATTGAAACGCAAGTTGGTCAAGTGGGCCTACTTTGTTTTTAACAACTCTTGACATGAGGGCACTTCCTCTTTGTTGGGTCTACAAACTGATGTGAAAAACTTGTTTATGACAGGAAAATCTGATGCAATTCTGGATAGCTCAGAGGACTTGGCAAGGGCATTAAGAAAGGAAACGGAACTAAAGAGAAAATAACAACCAAGGATACATGGAACTGTCTGGATTCAAGAAGCCCATTGGGAATCCCCTTAAAGCATTGGTTCAAATCTGTACTTGGCTACTCTATCATGAAATTATGGTTTATATACTTAATGAAAAGCTTCATGCGGATCACTTGGGCATTGAAGATGGTTCTAAGGCTCTTCTTATCAAGGTCTACGTCCAAGAGTCCTAGCAAGTTATCATAGAACACAGTTACACTCTTTTTCCCTTCGTCTTTGGTCTGCCCCTAGAGGTTTTTCGAGTATAAGGTTTTTAATGAGATCTCTTATCTATATCACTTGTTAGGATGATCCAACACCGGCCCAACCTCACTATTTGGTGCAGGATTTTCTTTTTAATTTATTTATGCCTAAGCTTTTTTTTTAACATCTAACCATGGTTTTCATATTTTTTAACATCTTGAAAAATTAAAATTGTTATAATACTTGCAGGAAATGAGTGCTTGAGCTGAAGAATAGGAACTCAACTTGTGAAGTAGAAAGAGATGGAGTTTCTAACTAATTCCAAGATACAAAGGTGATAAACACATTTCAAAGATCCGTTGTGTTGGAGCTGTTTCATAAAATTTGATTGATGTTCCAAGCTCTCAAAGATAGCAACTATGATGCAGAACCTATTCAGAATTATCTTGCTCAATCATTTAAACCCCGATGTAAGCTTTCTTTCATGTATACAGTTTATTATATTAACTTTGGTTTATTTGTGATTGGTACAACGGATTTGAGGACAAACCTTTTCAAAACAGGGAGCATGATACGATTCTGGATAGCTTGGAGGACTGAGAAAGGGTGTTAGGAAGAGGACATGGAGCTAAGAGAACCTAGATCTGTGAGAAAATTAAACTGTGTGATAGTTATTGTCATGGTTTTCATAACTTGACGACCACAAATATTTCAGAATCGATGAACTAGGTACTTTCAAAAACTAGGGATTACCCTATTATTCGACTTTGCAATCGATTATGTCAATGATGACGAAGTGGTTTTCTGATGCCATGATACGAGTTTCATGAGGACCACGCTCACACATGCTATTGAAAAATTGCTAGAGGTAACTTGTTTTATAAGTCAGCCGTTATACTGTTATAAACCAGCCTTCATTTATAAGTTAGCCATTATACTGTTATAAATCAGTCTTCATTGATAAGTCAGCCGTTATACTGTTATAAATCAGCCTTCATTGATAAGTCATCCGTCATTTTTTCATAAGTCAGCTGTGTTTTTTTAATACTTGCAGGGCAGTGTCAGTGGGGCAAGGCTTGCGAATGTACAGGAGATTGATTCTGTTCATATAGAAGTTGTATGTGGATCCTCGTTACATATTGTAAATTTGGCCAAGAAACACTTGCCGTCATTTTGACAAGGAGAAAATATCGTGTGAATATGCAATCGCTGCTCCGGAGTATAAAACGTATCTCGTATCCTACTATGTGACCCATGTTATACGACAGATTATATGGCGAACGCTTACGCTGGCATAGTCATGCCTGTATATACGACGCTCCCTGTACCGGATCGTAGAGCTAAGTTAGTTTGCACGCCCCCAGTTCCTCGTCAACAGCCAGGAAGGCCCAAAAAATCTTGTATGAAATCTTGTTTAGAAATAGCACAGGAGAAGAAATGTCCTAGGAAGCAACACACTTGTTCTATCTATGCTCAGGTTGGACATAATGCCAAAACTTGTAACGTGTAATTTCATCGTCATAGATTCTTAATCTGTTTATTCACTTTGAACACATCAAATTTGTTATTGATACGTCAGTCATACCTCAAATCATTTATTAATAAGTCAGCCATACCTCAAATGCGTTTATTGATAAGTTAGTCATACCTCAAATTCATAAGCTTATATGAAATTTTAAATAAAACTAAACCTTATAAAAAACATATTTATGATGTAAAACTAACAATCATATATCGAATGATATGTTTGATGCTAAACCCTAGACCATGCATAGAATATGTATGTTTTTCCTCTCTCACTTTGTAAACTTTTGCTCATTAAAATAGGATTCGATTCGAAGAATAATAACTTGATCATGTCTCATAAGTCAGCCATCAAAGAGTATAAATCTGCCGTTTAGGCGGGAAATATAAATTTTGAATTTTAATTTAGGCGGCAGTTTTGATTTTTGGTGGAATAATCATTTTCATCAAATTATGGAATAATTAGAGAACTTCAGAGTGAGCTGGCCAATGTTGTGTCTACGAAACTTTGTTTAAGTTAATTAAGTTAATTAAATTAAAATAAAGATAAGTCAACCGTTATTAAATAAGGCATTGCATCAACCGAAATGTGAGAAAAGGTTTGATGCCTCTTGTAGAAGATCTGACGCCATACACTCTCTTATTTGTTGCATGTTAGCATCACATATGCCATCGAAATGCATACCAAGGGCTAGACAATCGAGGTACTTAACTGCAAACACACCACAGTCGCCCAACTTTATTTTTGAGGGACTCCTACTTTGATCCTTCTCCAACCAAAAGGCACCACACTCGGTGTTCTCACATCTGAAGGTATAAACTCATTCAAAAATGAGGTACCATCTGCGTGACAAAATGACACTGGTCGATGATCATTCTATCTAATTCATCTGTTACGGGACCCATGATGCTGTCATAGCAGTCTATTGCCGACTCCTTCAAATTCACATCCATAGATACCCAATGGTTTGTATTCACTTGGTGCACCATATATAAGTGGTCAATATCGTAATACCACTTTTTCCTAGTAAACATATCTTTGAGTATCAGACCATTCGCTAAATCAAACCAAGCTTTTGGGATTCCACTTCCTAGGATCTATCTTGTACTGCAGATAATCCAGCGCCCACAAACTGACAAACCACTGGTCCATAAACACAATACGCATAATGTTGTAAGGGGATAGATCTTTCAAAGACCTTTTAGAGAGCATCCTCATAAACGCCTTGAAATGATGTAAATTTTAAATAGAAAAGATAAGTCAGTCGGCATAATTATATAAATCAGCTGTTGAACGATAAGATAAATCAGCCGTGAAATTGTTATAAATCAGCCGTGAAACTGTTATAAATCAGCCGTTGAACGATAAGATAAATCAGCCGTTGAACGATAAGATAAATCAGCCATGAAACTGTTATAAATCAGCTGTTGAACGAAAAGATAAATCAGCTGTTGAACGATAAGATAAATCAGCCATTGAACGATAAGATAAATAAGCCATGAAATTGTTATAAATCAGCTGTGAAACTGTTATAAATCAGCTATTACTTACATCACCTCCTAACCATCCATAATTTTCATTAGGCAATTGGTCCCTCGGAGTGGTTAGAACAAAGTAAAAGTCAATTTCTTCTGGTAGTTTATCTTCTGATGGGATTGACCTGAGAAAAAATGTTAATACAATGAGGAAAAACGTAGACAACCAACAATATTTAACTAGATTGAACATACCTGAACGATTGGAGATAGTCTATAAAGGCCTCTAATCTCTGTGGGTTAGGTGCTTTACATGGATCATAGATCGCTACTGAGGGAACGAAGCCTTCCCTCATACACGTCTTCCCTGTATGTCCAACATACGGATAAGGTAGAGGATTCATTTCATCATGGTCTTTAGCTGCTTGCATTGCCAGTCTTCCTGCCCTCCGCTTATCCTCCACGGACTCGGAGGTATTTTCTTCTGGTTGAGGCAACATCTTGTAATCTGCTTTCTTAAATTCCTTAGTAATGTCGACAACATCACTAATGTCCCCTCGTTTATTCACATCTGAATCACTTTCATATATCATTTGAGGAATATTTTGTTTCTAATTCCCAACTACTCTTGGTTGCTTGAAGACGATTTTGGTCTTATAACCAACAACAGTCTTTTTATTCTCTTCATCCTTCTGTTTCTTCTGTTTCTTCTTTCCTTCTCTTCTCTTCCTCTTTCCTTTTCTTCTCTTCCTCTTTCCTTTTCTGCTCTTCCTCTTTCCGTTTCTTCTCCTCCTCTTTATTTCTCTTCTCTTCCTCTTTTTTTTCTTCTCTTCCTCTTCCTCTTTCTTTTTCTTTTCCTCTTCCTCTTTCCTTTTCTTTTCCTCTTCCTCTATCCTTTTTTCCTCTTCCTCTACCTTTTTTTCTCTTCCTCTTTCTTTTTCTTTTCCTCTTCTTCCTTTTCTTCAATTCTTGAGCCTTCTCTTTCTGCTCTGCTTCAGTCTTCCTCTTATCTGCTGCCACCATCCTCGAGGCAGTTTGCCTCAATGATCTCTTATTCTTCCTCGTGCTAGGTCTTAGGCCCTGGATAACAAAATCATCATCTATATCTTGGATTTTTTACGGCTGTGTGACTTTCTTTGTCTGGGGTACAAACTGTAATAGAAAATGTATTATATATCAGCCATAAAGTAATTATATGTCAGCCATTAGTGAAACTACGTCAGCCATAATATAAACTAAAGTCAGCCGTAAAGTAATTACAATTCATACCTTACTAGTAACATCCTGTGCATTGTCAGCCCGTAATGATGATAAGTCAGCCATAATATAAACGAAAGTCAGCCGTAAAGGATAACATGTTAGTCATAAAGTACTTACAATTCATACCTTACTAGTAACATCATGCGCATTGTCAGCCTTTGATTGAATCTCATCAGCATCAGATGGATCCACTTCAACATGTTCTTTGCGGTCTTTCATCTCATGCAGTTCATCTTCAAGACATCCAATTCTGTCTCCAAGTAAAGGTATACTATAACCAAATCTAGCAATATTTTCTTCCATTCTACATTCAACCTCAAAAAAAACGTTTCTCCATTGCTTCAAATCTTCTCAAGAGATTTTCCTCTAATTCCACTAGGCCAGATCGTTTGTCCTCTCTCTCACGGTGCTTTTCCGGGGTCTTATCACCTTTCGATTTAATCGACTCATCATAAATGTTTCTTGGCCTAATGGAATTAGTCGAGTCATCATCACCTTTCGATTTCTGCTTCTTCCTCGGTGGTTCGATAACATCAGCTTTCCGATCTTTATTCTTATTCTTTTTTCATGGATCCAGCATCCTTGTCCTTCACATCCCAATACCCTTCGATGAAACAATCTTCAATTATGTCGACTATCAAGTTATGAAGCTCTTCGTCTACACATTGTTCTCCATTGGTAAAAGGATAAATCTTATAAACCGGCAGCACGATCATCTTTCTGACACGGACCTAGCAAGATATTCCAACAACATTAGAAGATAAGTCAGTCATAATAGAAACTAAAGTCAGCCATAATAGAAACTAAAGTCAGCCATAATATAAACGAAAGTCAGCCATAATATAAACGAACGTCAGCCATAATAGAAACGAAAGACTGCAATAATACAAACGAAAGTCAGCCATAATAACTTACCCAACTGTGTGTGGTAACCTCTTCGTTAATAACCTTGTCCAAATCAGCTCGAGTACGAGTTCCGCCCCATTTGAGGAATGGAATTTCATTTTCATCAACGATTCTACCGAAAAGCTCTCCGAAAATCGTTATTGATTCAAATGCCCAAAAGAGAAGGGCATGCACGCCGCCATTAACCGTGTATCCATTTCCATCCAATTGCGCATTACTAACACCCTCAATAAGTGATTTATAAGCAACTAAACCCCAACAATAGTCATCCATCCATTCAGCTTTGAAGACTCTTTTCGCAACTTCTAGCGGTATTCTCGAGTTGTGATGTAGACCATATATCTCCATATGTAGGATACATAACAACCCCACCATTTTCTGCTCTTCATGATTCCATCCCGGACACTTACCAAACAATTTAGCCAATTCATCCCACTTTGGGCTACCTGCACACCCTCTAGGAATACCCAATTTCTCCCAAAACATTGCATACTCGGGTTCACAGGATTTTATACTAGGCAGCTCTGTCTTTAGGCGAGTTATGTCGATAAACTCATCTAAACCTAATCTTATTGGCTGTACACCTATTCATGCCCAAATTTCATTAACACTCTTCAGGAGCAACTGATGAGAAAGAAGATATTGCATAATCTTCGCAGACCACTGGTAGTCACTGTCCACTAACTTAGGAATTATTCCTAATTTTGTGCCCTTGATTTCATTCTAGACATCAATCCTTATTGCATCTTGGACGGATGCTAAACTCGAGGTAAGACAATTGTTATTCATACTCTTTCTCTGCAATGGAAAGTTTCCTTCTTTATAATGTCTATGTGGGTATTTCCTTGGTCCATCCATCTGCGTCAAACACATAAATTAAACATATATCAGCCATTGAGTAAACCATAAATCTGCCATAACTCTGCCAAGTAAAACATAAGTCAGCCATAATGCAAACAATAAGTCAGCCATAAAGCAAACCATAATTCAGCCAGAAACATAAGTCAGCCATAAAGCAATCCATAAGTCAGCTATTAAGTAAATCATAACTCTGCCAAGTAAATCATAACTCTGCCAAGTAAACCATAAATCATCCATAAAGCAAACAATAAGTCAGCCATAAAGCCATATAGGTAAAGCAACCCATAAGTCGGCCACTACATATCGTAACGTCAGCCATCTGATTGCAACTAATTATATACCAAATCAGATTGTCGTGATTATGTTGTTGTTGTGCTTGATAACTAAGATTTAATATACACTCTGTTGCAAGTGCTCAAAAATCTGTAACCCTAAGCAATTACCCTAAAATTTCTTACCATAGTTAAACGTTACGCCGAAGCTTTTCTCAATGATGGAGTACGATGACAGAGAAGGCGATTTCAATGACAGAGGAGGCAATTTCAACTATAGACAAGGCGATTTCGACGACAGATGAGGCCCTTTCAAGGGTAGAACACAAGAATATGACAGTTATTGAAGATGGATGAAGGATAAGGATATATCCTTGCATAAATAAATCAAAGACTCAAGTTTATCAAGGTGGTGGATCGAATGATAACACAAGAAGTTGTAGAAAAGGCTCTTTGTTGAATGGATTGAACGGTCACAAAATGGATGCGGAAGTCCACTGATATTCCTCAATGTCACGCCAAGATATTACATTCTTGGTGATGACATGGTTTGATTCCCGGATATGACTCACCGGAGAATCGAAAAGATTGTTGGATATGACTCACCAAACAATCAGAAAATGTTCTCAAAGAACAAAAGAGATTTGTCTCTAAAAATAGTTTGATAAAAAGTTGGGTGCTCTAGAATGGAGCTTACAATGTGTTTAACTAGAAGAGGGACTTGAACAGACTCAAACTCCAAATTATTAACTCTCTTTGGGACTCTAAAAATCATCCTAAGCCTTTGGAACAAAGACTGAAGACTTGGACTATAACTTAAAGAGTTTGCGGACTAAAAACAATGAAATAGGACTATAGTCTAAATTTATAACATAAGGTAAATTTTGAGTCTGTCCATGGCATCAAGTAGGAGACAAAGTTAATCATCACAGTGGTGTAAGTGAACTTGAGGCCTCATTAAAAACATTAGTTGGAAAACCCATTGGGATAAAACCAAACCAAGGGAAAAAGAGCACACTCAAGACACTTGATGGTGATTAACTCTGAATGGCTTAGATGGAGATAAGCATCTCTTTTTGTCCTTGCACGGGTCATGGGACCTATAGAAATGACCAAGCATCATCCTCTTCTTCTCCAAGTGCAAGCAGGTCATGATCACCTCATCCCCTACCTCTTGAAAAGGATTTGTCCTCAAATCTGGACCATCTGCAACAAAAGGGATCAAGTCAGTAACATTAAAGCTATCACTTATTTCATACTTACCTTGCAAATCTAGCTTGTAGGTATTGTTACTGATCTTCTTCTTTCTTTTTTTATCTCAAAAGGCCCATAAATCCGTGAAATGAGTTTAGATTTCCTCTCATTAGGAAATCTCTCTTTCCTTGCTTGGTTATGTAATTGTTGTACCAGCTTTGCCTTCTTCTTTCCATCAAAACTAAATCTTTCACATTCAGGCAAAGGTATTAGATCTTTCCCTCTTCTTTTTATATTTCGTGTAACCTAAGTTCTGAACTCATCTTTGTTCTATTCTATTTTTTTTTTAAAATATTATTGAATTTATCTTATGTGTCGAGATAGTTCTCTTAGACTTATCGTTAGGCTCTTCCGCAACTAAGTGTGGCATCACTCAATCCATAAATCTAGTTCCTAGCTTGCTACCAAGTCTATACAAGTAAAACGCCTCATGAATTCTCTCTGGTGAGAAAGGAATCGTGATTCTCCTTCCATAATTGATTCAAGTGGATCAGAGCCACCATAGGGAAGTCAAGCCGTGTAGAGCAGATTTATTTTAATTTTGTGATCTCATCCTTGCGCCCAAATTTTTATTTTTATTCCTGCTGTTTTCAGATGTCTCTGTAGATATGGTTTGCAATTTTTTAGAATATATTTGGTATTTTTAAAGTGTATGTTCATCTATAGCTGTCAAACTGTTTTTTTGATCTGTTTCTGTGTGTTAACTTGAGAGAATTGTTTTAAATCATTGGAAAACCCTATATCGTGAAACTTGTTACAACTTAACATGGGTTGAGTCTTGTTGTTTTTAGAATTTTCTTCAGAATATTTAGCGTTGATTTGTTTATTATTTGGTTGTTATTTTGTCTCATACTGCCCTGTTTTGCTCGTGGGTAGTCTAATGGTCATTTTCTGTTCTTGAAGTAATTCTTGTTGATTTATTTCGTTAGAACTCTTTACTGGGTTTACTGTTTGTTGATTTTCAGGTAAGGATATTAGATCATAGTTAGTCAAGTCATAGCAACAACAATAAACACCTTATAGAAGCTATCACGGCCAAGATTGAGCATATGATGAATGAGATGCTCAGTACCTTTCGTGAGGAACTCATTCCTGACGTTATATGGAGACAAGACAAGGAGAGCAAGATTCTCATAAAAAGGAGACACGCTGAAATGAAAGAAGTGATCTTTTACATTCAACACAACGGATCACAAAGGCTATAGTGGTTACCGAGTTGATTTAGGTGCCAAGTTCTTGGCTTTCGATGGGAAGAGTATATAGTTTTAGAGTTGTAGAAGGGCTCTAGCCAGAGGCAAACATCCAAGTTCAAACCATAAACACTGATAATCCACCATGATATCTTATACTCTTTAAATTAACTGCTAATGGCATTAAACTTGTTATAGAGCAACCTGGTCTTGATTTTGATTTTCTAACATCTAACCATGGTTCTTCATATTTTTTAACATCTTAAAAAATGAAAATGGTTATAATACTTGCAGGAAAAGAGTACTTGAGCTGAAGAATAGGAACTCAACTTGTGAAGTAGAAAGAGATGGAGTTTCCAACTAATTCCAAGATACAAAGGTGATAAACACATTTCAAAGATCCGTTTTTGTCGAGCTGTTTCATAAAATTTGATTGATGTTCCAAGCTCTCAAAGATAAAAACTATTATGCAGAACCTATTCAGAATTATCTTGCTCATTCATTTAAAACCCGAGGTAAGCTTTCTTTCATTTATACAATTTATTATATTAACTTTGGTTTGTGTGATTGGTTCAACGGATTTGAGGATAAATCCTTTTCAAAACAGGGTGAATGATACGACTCTGGATAGCTTGGAGGACTGGGCAAGGCATTAAGAAACGAACATGGAGCTAAGGAGAACCTAGTTCTGTGAGAAAATGAAACTGTGTGATAGTTATTGTCTTGGTTTACATAAAAGTCCAGGAGGTTCAAGACATCATGTCACTTTCTGGTCAAATGAATCTGGTAATTATTCACTATGAGAGGTTCAAGGCTGAAACTACTACAAGCTCAGATGCAGTGATTTCACGTTTATTCTCTCAAAAGTCCTTATGTCTGCCAGTCAAGTATGTCAAGTTGAGTCGTCCTATGTTAAGAGTCATTTATATTCATGTGGGAGATTGTTGGAACTCAGTTTTAGACAAATTACTATTGTATATGTTAGTTTGAATAAGAAATGCAGGTTTCTAAGTGGATATTTTATATAAACTATAAACTTAAAATCATAAGAAATTTTATTAAGAGTAATACAAACCAAGTCATAAGGTTGACTGGTGTTCTATCTTAGTGTTCATAATTTATGTCATTGAGCTAAATGCATATCTAGCCATAATAGTTAAAATCATAACCACATGTCAAACAATAACGGCTGAGATTATAATAACAGATCAAACCATAATGGTTGAGATCACAACTGATCCTCCTTGGATGGCTATAAAAGCATCACTCTTCTTTTCATTTTACAACAAAATCAAAAATGGTTGTGTTGATCACACAAAAACCATCAGTTTCTTCACTCTTTCTTTTTCTTTTCATCTCTTTTTTCCTTTTAGAGTATAACACAGAAAAATATTTGTAAAATTTTGTTATTGGGTTGTGCAAAACTGTATAGTTGCAGTTGTATCTTGGGATTCAGAACGTCATTCAACCATCACAATACGTGGCGTTTTCATAATCAAGGAAAGAGTGTCTCGTCCCTGCAAATCTCATTCCTGATTCTTGTATTGGTTTCATTTTCTATATTATAAACTTTACAATTCATTCAGTTGGTCCTATTGTAGAAATAGCATTCCTACAAGTTCAATATTCTCTGTCTCTTTAAGCCAGATTTATAGAAAAAGTAAACATGCTTTTTGACATTGTTTCATTGCTGGGAAATACTAGAATAAGGCTAACTAAAAATTTCCCTTAAGGTTACTTTCTGGGTTTCTGCTAAAAACATCAACTTTTTCAAGTGCACTCTAGCCACTAACCGTTTTTTGCAAGTCAACCTACTCACCTTCCAAGTCACCCGCTATATAGCCAGCATGAGTATCGTCGATGTGGCACTGTTAAGTAATTAAAGGTAAACACAAAATGATGTCATTTTGATTTCAAACTGCATGTTTTTTGTGTGAAAATCATGCTGTTTGTAGTGTTTTAGATTCATAAGTGTTTGCTTTGTGGTTGTTCTTCATGTCGAGCAGATCTAAGAGGAACAGCAAGCACTGTAGCTGAAAATTTGAAAAAGTGCCAAGATTAATCGTAGAAGAAGACACAATCTAAGGTAAGTTCCAGCAATTAAAAGCTATTTGAGTTTGTTTTCAGTTGATTAACTACGGTTTATATTTGTTTATTTTAATTTTTGGCATTTTTGTTAGCTATGAGTTCTTCTGGCATGACTCAATCCTACAGTGTAAGGGGTATCCCTAGAAAATGTATTTATGGAAAACCAATCAAAATTCTCATTGCAAAGATGAAAACCATCATGAATCGAAAATTTTACCGATGCATTGATTGATATGATGGAAATCATTGTCACATTTTCAGATGGGTAAATGAAGCTAAGATGGAAGAGTATGATGTTCTCTCGGAGACAGGGGAAAGACTCACTGAAGAGTTTGCAAAATTACTTGATTCATCCCATCAATTAATGGAGAATCTTCAAAAAGTTTTGGAGAAGACAAAGAAACTGGAATGTGAGGTTAAATCCATGAAGGCAACCGTTAAGAAGAGTTTTTTATGTGGTGCAATTGTTGGACTTTTATATATACTATCGAATGATTTAAGAATAGGTTGTGTGGCATTTGTAATATTTAGTATGTAATCATTTTTGTGTGGAATTTGTAGTATTTGGTATTGGAAGTAGTATTTTGGTATGTAACTTACAATGTTGCCGTATTGATGTAGTCTAACCTCTTTTGGTATCTGAAAATATGTATTTTCTATGAATTTTAGCTGTTGTTTTACCACAGTATAGAGACAGGTTTGTTTCAAATAACAAAAATGTGTAAAAGTTACTTAAAATGATAGAACAATCAAACACTAACAAAAGTTTTGTTACATTCAAGTTTCAAGTTTCATGTTTGAAGAGACAAGAAGGACAAACAAAGATAATAAGTAGCCATAACACATTGTTTGCAAGGACAAACATAGTGGAAGTGTGTTTAAGGTTTCTTATTAGCAATTTGATTCCCGACCATATATGTGAGTTCAGAGAGAGTCATAACCCAAGGCTGAGAAGATGATCCACGAGTGGCTATCCATGAATGCCTCCTATGTCTTCATGAATACCAACTCCAACACCATGAGTAACGCGATGATTACCATCATGAGCAAGAGTAGGACGAGGAGCAACACAACTTGAAGGAGTCCCAGGATCACAAAGACCACTTGTCAAGGACCACCATGAGGAGCTTAAGGACCAGCAGCTTCATGGTCACGTTTTGCAGTATTTGCAATCTTCTTCTGCTCCATGGCTTTTTATAGGTCACTAGGAAAACATGTATTGTTCCTTGCATCAATTACAGTCTTACCAATTTGAATGTAGTCATCCCCTGTATCTGGACTTGTGAAAATTCCATATCCTTCCTGTAAAGTACAAAACTGTAATTAGCAACACTAACTTGTTTAAAACTAAGTTTATGATAGCAACACTTACCTCTGAGAGTGTATCCTTTTTTGTATGTGTTTTAATGATTCAAGCTGTTAAACTGAAATATGGAGGTTCTCTCTTCCTTTTTGGTAATACCGATGACAGGCTTGATTTGATAGGCTGAGGAGCAAGCTGAGGAGCAAGCTGAGAAGCAGGCTGACGATTAGGTTGAGAAGATGAGACAATAATAGATCCCCAAGACTGCCATCCATCACTTTGAGGAGGCGGCTGAGAAGATGATAATATTTTACCAGACTCCCACGCACTACTACTAGATTCCTGATTGGGTTTTAGTCGTGGCCTACTTGGTGGCTTCTTCTGAGGAATTGGCTTTGGTGGATTCTTGCATATGGTTTTGTTGTGACCTTCTTCACCATAGTTTCTACAATGATGTCCCAAATAAACTAAACATAAAGCATATTAAAAACACAAAACAAGGCATATCAACAAATTATTTTAAAACATTTACCATTTTGATACTAACTCTACCCAATCTCATGATGTCTTTTCAAGAATTCAAAGGAGCTAAAATTTGAATTCTTTTAAGCAAAGAAGAAGAAGAAGATTAGACAAGAGTATAAGACTTTGTATTATGTTTTATAAAACTTGTTTGGCTTAATATAATATTAGTGTTATATATGTTTTGAATGATTTATGAGATAATATATAGCATTAACAAAATATATATATATATATGTTTCATATACCAGCAACAAAATACTAAAACAAATATAAAACAAAAACTAATATGAGCTATAAAAAAATAATTTATGGCATTTTAGTAACGCTATTAGAGATATTTTTTAAATAGCAAAATAAAATAAAAACTTCTCGTATGGGGCGATCCTATAATAACTGCCGAAGTAATAGCGTTTTGTAAAGCATTATTACGCACATTTGATAGAACTATGTGTGAATTAATAATGCTGTTTTTGTTGTAGTGTAACGAGGCATCTCTGTATGTAGTCATATGTTTCATGTCTAATTTTACTTTGATCTATAAACTTTTCTCTGTATGTATATCTCAAACAAGTTTTATAGCTTGGTAGTTTTGTAAATAGTTTGGTTGTTACTAGAATTGGTATATAATGTACGATTGTTAGGTAATACGACTAGTATAACTGATTCATATATAGTACAATTGAATTACTTGTAATGTTAATTTCTATTTGGATGTATTTCCCACATTTTGTATGATATTTGAATTAAATACAAGTAGTTCTGGTAGTCATGATACACTTATAGTTGGTACAACTAGGTAAACTTAGTACAACTACATACTGGAATGTTATTGTTGTAGGATGTTGAGGCTGATGGCGAGCTGGACCAGCAGCCAAACCACCTACTAGGTTCTACCAAAGGCCAGAGGACTAGTCGTAGACATCCAAGATCATTACAAGGAGATATATCTCTTTGATAGCATCATATGGTAGTCCATTTTCCTTATATTCCCAATAATAAATGAAGTGGCTATGAAGTTTCCAAGGGTGTTTACAACAATTTACACTTCCAAGAACCTTTTATGAGTTTTGGAGGAAAAGAGACCAAAACCTGTTTTCGGATAGATCAGATGCCCAGACGTTTGGCATTTGTTGAACACATTTCTATGCATAAAATTCAGAGATCATGGTGTTTATGAAAAGCTAGAAGATCCCAGATGTTCCTCGAACAAAAATCATAACAATCTGATCAGCTGTTTGGAAGATCTAAACCAAAGAGTGAAGCTACATCAAAGCAATTCACATTTCTTGTGACCGTTTAGAGAAGCACTATGGCACCAGGCAGAAGGACCATGCACAATATCCAGAATCATGCCACAATCAGTCAAAAACCCCGTGATCGGTCCCTGAAGAGTTGTCCCTGCCACTTATAAAAACTATGACGTTTTGGCCTTATTTCCCGAAAACCCTAGGCTAAACCTATAATACCTAATTCTAGTTGGAAACCCAAGCTTGTTTTTCCAAAATGTATTGCCACGCCCCCAGCTGCTCCAGAGCCTCATCACCATCGTCCAAGCCCTAGAAGTCTTCCCTTGAAATTTCATCCTTGTTCTTCATTGCTCTCTCTCTCTCTCTCTCTCTCTCTCTCTCTCTCTCTCTTTTTGCTTGTAGGGAGATAATAAATCTTCTGTAACATCTATATAAAAGTTTCCTTTGAATCCCCTTGATATATTTGGATCATTATTGATGTTGTTCTTCATGAGGTCTATGTAGTTTCTTTGCATCATGAGCGAGTAGTCCTCTTGTTGTGTATTTATGGGTTGATTCATGTAATTCTGGATAGCTTTGAGGATTAGTCAAGGGCATCAAGCGAAATTCATGGAGCTAAGGAGCAAAAGGAATCTAAGGATGCATGGAAATAATATTTTGGATTCAAGAAAGTCTTTGGGAATCCCCTCGGAGCATTGGTTCGAGCATGTACTTGGCTATTCTATCATGTCACTGGGGTTCTACAGTTAATGGAAATTTTCATACTGATCACTTGGGCATTCAAGATGGTACTAAGGCTTCTATGGTCAAAGTCGATATCTTTTTCCGTCTAAATTTCATTTTTACAAAAGTACAAGAGGATTACAAACTCGATTACAAAATATCAAAATACAAATTATTACATAAGTATATATATGCACAATACAGTAAATACAAAATATTAGAAAAAATGAAACTAGAAACTGCATTGTAAGTCTTACAAGCTAACATACATTGTATGCTATTAGTTTTTTATTCGCCTCACTTTGATACGATACGTATGACATATCGGCATTGGTTCTTTTGCTTTCCAAATCATACAATAAAACAATATTGCATCTGGTAAATGTTTTGGAATGTCAAGATGATACCAATTAGTCCATAGTTGCATCTTTGATAATAATGTAGACTTCATATTTCTCCCTCTTTGACTTTGTATATCCTTGCATTGTCAAAAACCTCTTTTGATGATACTATTGAGACCCTCCGAACATTTAGATAAACCCATAGAGGTTTTCTGGGTTTGAAACAAGAAACTGATGTCAATATAATTTTAACATAGGAACTGATGGCAGTGGAAAGAGACTGGTGATAATAACCACCAGAACAACCCTGTCCATTTCAGAGAAAAACAGTTGATCTCTCTCAAATTCAAAATCAGAGCCTCCATCATCATAATGTCTGATTATCACCAAACAAACACCAGATTATGATATTTATTTTACATAAAGGTAATTAAGAATAAAAAATAGTTAGAAGAAGTATGGCTGATGTCTTATTGAATGCGGGTCAGTAAAATTACACAAAATATGAAAGAACATATGTGATTTTTGGGAGGGAAAATGTCAAATTCTATGTCCATGGGTCCTAGCAAGTGATAAAAAGGGGAGATGGTCAATTTTTACCAGAACAGTTTTCAAAGTGCCAATTTATATCTGTACAATTGATTGGTGCTATTTTATACCCAACCTGTTATTAAATTCACATTCCGACCTAATGTTACTAAAAAGTGCCAAAAACAAAGTATTTTTTCCCGGTAGTTAGTCAATCATTATTAACGGACTCATACAACATATGTTCAATGATGTTTCTTATGCGACATCGTTTTAGTCATCTCTCAAATCAAAAAATTTTAAAAACGTTTCTCATACCGTAGACTCAAACCTGGGTTCATGGATAGCATGGGAAGACACTTACCACTAGACAACAATCATACTTAACATACATAACATATATTTATTTATGTACTATATATTTTATAAATCCAAAATATTTTAAAAATGTTGGTGGAACCCTAGCCTCGAATCCAGGATCATGAAATGGCATGGGAGGGCATTTACATACACACATATTTATTTATATACTATATATATTATGAATCCTAAATTTTTTAAAGTTGACTATAAAATGCTTATTTATATACATTAAGATTTTAATTTCCCAATTCAATTGATTTAACCTTAAAAATTAGGGAAATATTTTAAACCAAGGATTTTGATTTAGGTAAAACATATCTTTTCTGCTTTGAAAAATTGAGATGCATAGATCACCTAAATTTTCATGAATCTTAAAACAAAAACATTTGTTCTACATTGATTTCAAGAACCAGTTAAATAGCAAACCAAATTTTTTAAAACCTAGGATATATAGTATATAAATAAACATGTGCATATGTACAATGTTTTTGATTTTAGCCTACTGGTAAATGCCTTCCCCATTCCATGAACCTGAGTTCGAGTCTAGGGTTAGATTTAATATATATATATATACAGTATATAAATAAATATGTATGTAAGAATGTTAAGTATGATTGTAGTCTAGCGGTAAGTGCCAACCCGTGAAATCCACAAACCGTATAATATACATCATCGATATCTGGCCTATGAGCCATCATTTATAATGGTTGACTAACTACCTCTAAAGAAGACTCTAGTTTTGGCAGTTTTTGTAACGTTAGGTCAGAAATTTGAACTTAATAACGGTTTGAGTATAAAATAGCACCAATCGATTGTACAGGTATAGATTGACATTTTGAAAATTGTCAAGCACTCATAAACTCTTTTCCCATGATAGTAAAGCACTTATACACTCTTTTCTCTTCCTCTTTGGGGGGTTCCCAAGTGGTTTTCAGAGGAGAAGGTTTTTAGGAGGTACATAGGTTTTATGTTTCATCTATATCACTTGTTAGGCTTATCCAACACTGAAATAACCTCACTATATTCTGTGGGATAAATCTCTTATTTCTATTCATAATTATGCTTAGTAATTATTATGTTTTCAAGATCTTTAATGCGTGTGTGGGGTTCAGAGATTTGTCTTCTCCTTCCTCTTCACTTTATATTCTCCTGTATTTCAGACCTGAATTCATCTATAATCTATTCTAAAAATTTTCTCTTTTGAAAGATTAGTGAAGTTTATCTTGTGTGTCGAGATAATATCTCTTAGACTTGTTTGGCTCTTGGATAGCTAAGTGTAGCGTCATTCGATTCATAAATCTTGTTCCTAGCTTGATATCAAGTCTAGACAAGTAATCAACCCCCATGACTTCTCTCTGGGAGATTTGGATCATGGTTCTTCATCCAGAATCGAATCAAGTGGTATCACAGCCAGCCATTTGAAACGATTTTCTTTTAATTTCTGTGATCTCAGTACTTGTGCTAAAATTACAATTTCGATTGCTAGTGTTGCTAAGGTGTTATTAATATCTGAAAAAATAGGTTTAAAAATTTGAGACTCGATTTGACATTTTTAAGAATCTGTTCATATGCTTCTGTCGAATCTGCTGTTTAATTTGTTTATGTGTGTCAACTTGTCGGATTTTTTTAAAATTATTGGTTACATATAATTATTTTTCAAATAAGGTTATTAATTTTTCGAGTTGGTTTGATAATTTTTGAGTGTCCATTTGTCTCGTACTGTCGTGATCTGCTCATGGGTAGTCTAAGGGTAACTTTGTGTCTTTCAACAATTTTGTGTTGATTTGTTTCATTAGTACCATTTAATGGGTTTGTTTTTTTTTTTTTTTCAGGTAAGGATGTTGGATCATAGAGAGTCAAGTCGAAGCAACAACAATAAATTCCTTATAGAAGCTACCATGAACAAGATGGAGCAATTGATTAATGAATAGCTTAGTTCCTTCCGTGAGAAACCTATTCCTGAGTTCGTATGTGTTAAAAATGATAGAATGAGGCTTGCCCATGTTAGAGAAGGTGAGAGGAATAAAATCCGAGCAAGGCAAAGGGATGAAATGCCAAAAGAATCGCTGAGAATTAAGGGATTAAAGTAACTATAACTTTTATTCAAATACTAGATATATATTATTACCATCTTTTATACAGAAAAATAATAATTTGATAAATTTATATATATGATGTGTTTTTAAGAAAAATATACTAAACTTTCCATGCGTAGCATATGTTCAAAATCTAATATTTTACTAATAAAAGAAAGTTTTGAGGCTTCTTTATGTCCATGTATCCACAGTAACGTTTCTAAAACTCTCTTCCTTGTGGTTCTAGTTATATTTAGTAGGATTTAGGTTCTCTTTTGTAAACCACTCTATATTAAAAAAGGCCACAACAATTTTCTTTTATGTCTCCTTCTCTTTCTCTTTTGTAACATTTTATCTCGTTGTTTTTTCTTTTGTAACATTTTTAGATTTGGTAAAACTAGAACCAAATCAGAAGTTAAATGACTATTAATTTCTGGAAAGATGATCGTCAAGGAAGATGGAAAATGCAGGAGCAAATTCTGAGCTTAATATAGTGTTCCTAGTGAAATTGATCTAAATATTTGATTCTATTTGAATTTATAAATATGCAGATACTACAAGAAAAATAGGTATTGATAGCACATAATAATAGCACATTTCCTTAAACTGTTATTAGAGATGATTATTTGGTTTGAGTTAATTTATTACAGCATCTAAAAGTGTTAGAACGGAAAATGACCAAGCAAAAAAACTAAAAATGATTTTTTTAACACTTGTTAACATATATCTAAACACTTAGATAAAAAAAATTTCTTCTTAATGTTTCTTCTCCTCTGCCACAAATTCTCAAAAACCTAAAAACTTATCATTTTCTCTTCTCTTCAATTCCACATCTCTTAACTCAGTTTTTTCACATCTTCTTCGTCTCCCTCCATTCTCGTTGACAAACTCGATTTCTCTTTTTTTAATTCGAATTTCATATATTTAATTTCATATATATATATATATATAATTTGGCTGGAGATAACGAAATTAGGGGAACTGGTGGACGAAGAGGAAGAGGAAACACCAATACAACATGTATGTATCCACCATTGGTTCCAGTTCATCTGAGGGTGATGGAGAGTCTAATTAGCTCTGATGCAATCTTCTACACAGGTTAAAATCTCTGACTCCAATTTCAAACTGAGTTCCATATCTCAATTTTTCTAGCTTTTAGATATTAAGTTTGAAATTTAGTTTCATGTTTCAGCTTGTTTCAGCTTCTTCTAGCTTTTAGAGATTGACTTATGTTTGTGATTGTTTTTGCATTGCAGAGCACTACCGGATTACTCAACCTGTGTGTAGTAGTTCTTGTTGTTGTAACCAAAAATTCTGATTATTCTGGATTTTAGCTTTTATCATTCTGAAATTACATACTCTAATTTCATTGAGTCAACTAATTGTTTTGTAATCTGTATTCACATGTTGTTGAATGTTGTTTTTGCAGCTTGAGGTGAAGAAATAAAGCCCAACAATGTTAACTTTAATGGTTACTTAAAAAAGTGTTGGCATTTGGTAGAACCATGTGAAGACATGGTTCAACCAGCCTGCCAGAAACACCAGAAGGAGAGTTGGTTAGTAACATCCCCACTTTGCTTATACCATCTTAAATTTTCTATCTTTATCTTTTATATTGAGATTCTATCTTTATGTTTCATTTCGAGTTTCATATGTGTTTTATAGTGCCCTAAAGAACTTTTATTTGCTCTGCAGATGCTTAGAATCGATATGAAGCTGACTAATGGAGATGGGACTGTACTTGCATTTACATCTGATTAGATCATAGCTCCTTAACTTTCGACTCACTGATATGGTAAGCTGATCTTATTCCTGAAACAGTAACCTACTTAATTTGATTAACTAAGGTCCTACTGAATTGTTTTGTTTGTTCATCAGATTGTGATGGTTGTGAATATTCTAACAGGTTAGTGATAATTATTTTAATCTCTAATTTTCCAGATGCAAATGTTCCATTAAGTTTTTTTCAGAGTTGTTATTTGTATTTCTAGTTGAAAATTTTGCGTTTCATCTTAGCTTCAATTTCTCAAGTTTTTTTTCTCAACCCCAATGCAGTTCCATAAGACACTCATCTCCGTAACTTTCTTTCTCTCGATTATTCAGACTCTGTGAACTAGCACCCCCAAAGGCCTCGCCTTTACATCCATACACGGCAAGATATCAGATGGAATCTCGACCAACATCTGATCATCCCTATGTAGACATTTCATCAGCATAACAACATGAAATACTTTATGAAATGCTTGCATCACATCCAATAACTCCATCCTAGAAGCATTTAGCCTGACCGACTCTAAAATACTAACATGATCCATATACCGAGGACTCAGCTTAGTCTCATAAATATATATGTTCGGACTTGTCAGCATGGCCATCTTCAGATAGACCATATTCCCCAACTGCAAACCCAAACTTCTAGATACTCTTATCAGTGTAGCTTTTCTATCTTTGTGTGTTTCTTACATTTTCAGCTTGACCACACGGATCTCTTCCATAGTCTTATGCAGAAAATCAGATCACGGCAAACTCGTGTCCCCACTTGAGTTCTCTACCATGGAGTGTTACATGGCTTACCATAAAAAATTTCAATAGCATGATATCGATACTAGCATAATAGTTATTGTTGTATGAAAACTCTGCTAAACTTGAATGATCAAACTAATGGCCACTCCAAAACAACACATAAAACCTCAACAAAACTTCTCACGAAACTATAATACTCAACTATCATTCTCATAATCGCATAGCACGACCCATGCTCACAAGGATCTCAACACCCTCTTCTGAATTTCCAACTGCCCACGTTCCTCTTAAAGCATCAGCAACGAGATTAGCTTTCCCAAAATGATAAGCTATCTTAGATTAAAACTACTCACCAACTCTAACTATGTCAACAGCCCAAAATTCAGCTTGGTTTAAACTTCAAGAATTTAGCTTGTTCCTTAAGGTTAACAGCCTAGATCACTCATGATCTTTTTCTTTGAGTACTTAGAGCACAGCTGGCTCGCACAACACACTTACTCCCAGCAACAACTTTGATGATGCTCAACAGAATTCTTCTCGATTATTGAATAAAATCCCTTTCAAAAATTTCCTTTTTAGGCAATTTCTTTTTAGGAAGTTTTTATTAAGAAACCTTTCTTTTTAGGAACTCCTAACACGCTCCTCTTAAGCACCTAGAAGTACTCTCTGCTTTTTAAATACCTAACACCTTGGCTAAACTTCCGCTTGACTCACAAGCCCGCAATCATAACCCTTTTCTAGTGTGATTGATCTCACAACTACCGTGCAAACCATCATAGATATAATAAGTCATGGCGAGTCTCACTACATCCAACTTATTTCATGGATCCCGATTCTTGAAAATAATAGCTCCTTCTTCATTTAACAGCTTTACAACTTAGTTCACTCTTTTAGATTTTAGAGATGAGATAACTTCTAACTCAATATTCACTACACATCTCGGTGCACTACGATATCTTAGCTAACCAGCTTTAATCTTTACCAAAAATCAATTCGTCCAGATCGCAACCACAAACTAAATCTCATATGGTTCATATTCCTAAAACTTGTTTGAATTCTTCTAGAACCCTCAAGAACCCTTTGAACTCTTCAATAAAATTTCCATGCAACCTATCAGCTCTTGGTGGTGCTACATGAGTTGGATTCGGTACCACAGTAGATAACCGCTCAAATAGTTGAGCCAACAAACTAATCCCCCTAATTATTTTTGATCTTCTTGTTATACAACTCCTAGCAAGGGTGCAAATGTTTTTTTGTTGCAGCTCTCCTACCAACTCTCACATTAACACTAACACAACAAATAAAAACCTCCTCATATCTCCACTAACAAATTCTTAATTCCCACTTGCTAACTGTCTCACTCCCATCAACACTCTCAATGGGTTCTCCAACTGCACCGATATCAACTCTATCGGCGCACTTTTAACCACTAACAATTCTGACACCCCAGAACCCTTGTGAGGTTGGGATCAATTGTCTAAAACAAAACTGATAATACAAATATTCTAGCTCAGATCATACGATCTAGCTTGGACCAAATTATCTCTTCAGCTACATTGGTCCATTGATAACAACTTTATCATAATCCTTCCAGCAATTCAGTAACTCCTTAGTCATCTCTAATGAGTAAAACTTCCAGCACCACCACAAATAAACTATCAACAAGGAATCCACCAATTTCCTCAGCACAGCCCAGTCCTTGATTGCGGCATCGATCAGAACGCTTTTGTTCCTATCAGCAACACCAACATAACTACTTATATCAAGGTCAACAGAAAGACCTACAACAAGATCAATCAACAATGATCTACAATGCTCGTATAAAAAGATCCACCAACAAGATGTTGTAGCACACATACAGCAAGACCCACCACCAAGGATCTACAACACTATTATGACAATATACACCAACAAGGATCTACATCACCCAATAATACTTCACATCTTCAATTTTTTGGATCCTAAAAATAACACTTTGTGGCAAAACAACAACTCCATGTTGCGCATCCAGAGTTGGAGCCAGTACCACAGCTGGTAACCGCTCCAAAGGTTGGGTTAACAATCTCACCACATCTTTCAATTGGTTTTGATCTTTCCCTTACAGTGTCACTTCATGCACTGAAACGTTGTTGCCAGCAATAAAAATAGTCATGTCATCACCAATGGGGTGGTGCTCACTCTCACCTTTACTTCAGACACACTATGCGCCATATTCACCGTGGGTAATCTAGCTTCAACTCTGCTAGCTTTTCCAGTACAACTATTCCCGAGGGGTGACTAGTCAGTTCTCCTTTGATTAAACATCTTAAAATCAGCGAAATATTAAAATATCCAACAACTAGTAAAACTACAAATAGAAAGAGTCTTACCGTGGAACCATTTTACTGGCTGAAAAGGATGACATACCCCAAAACCCAACATCAACAACATAAAAATATGTATAGCTACAATCGAATGACAGCCCATTCACCACAGACGACCAATACAGCACAGTTGAAAATCTAACAGTCCTGGAAACAAGTCCGCTCAGCATATTTATCAACTAACAATCTATAAGTTCACGATAAAATCCTCACCATCAAATAATAAAGTCAATAAAATAAATAAACAACTACCCCTATATGTCATCCCTTTTTGCAGCCTTGGTTCCACGAGCTTCAGCAAGCTAAATTTTTCTGCATCATTACGAAAAATGCATCAGTATTTAATAAGTATTGTGTGAGGTGATTAACCCATCTCATAGCTAACAAACATGCCAACAAATATATTCTTGTCATAATACATATAGTAACAGAATTCAGCAACCAACAATGCAACAACTTAAGCAATCAATTATTTTTAGCAATTAATTAATTAATTAATTTAATTAAGCCAAAAATATTTAGAAATGACATCATGTATTCAATTTCAAAAAATTTCATAAATTTATTTCAACCACGACCCGATCCATACTGAAAACCTGACAGCAACCCGATCCGTACTGTAACCATTCAAGGCAATTCGGCCGTACCGCATCCGGTATTTGGCTGTCCTTCCAGGCCCGACTGGGTTGACACAATTTTTTCAAGAGCTTGTTTCTCAAGCCCGAATTTTGCACAAGCCTTTGATAATGTTTTCTTGCCTTTCCTCTAGAACCGGAACCATGCATTATCTGAATTTGTACAGGCGTACAGATTTGTACAAGACCCAAGTTTCACACGCCCTTATTTTGCACGGATTGCCATCTCTTGAGGCTATGATAGTGCTTGATCTCAATAATAATACCATGATTATCACCATTATTTTGTAATTAGTAAATATATCATGAACGATTTTCTCCACCTTGATATTTGAAATTTCATTTTTCTCCGGCGGCGGAATATACGATGGTCGTGATACTCTAAACACAAAATCCCAATCCAAACCTCTAAGTAATTGTGACCCTTGATTCCTTGAACATTAATGCTACTGCTAGGATCTTTCTCCAACAGTTTTCTTACCAAGTCCGTTAACGATGTAGTTTCTCCGACCAAGCTCGGCGGTTCAGTTAATATATAAAATTGTCAAATCAGAATCGGTACAGCGGCCTCTTTATGTCAGTGAACTTGGCCGCTACGTCCCAGCAGCCTCCTCATGTCGGTGCACTCCAGCAGCCTCCTCATGTCAGTGCCCGATGTCTTGCAATCTCCCAAATTTCTTGTCAGCTTCACACCGGTCAGCATATGCCGCTGGAGGATGCCACTGTGATCATTCCTCGTCACTTAAACATTATTTCTTGTGCAAATAGCCATCTATATGGCTTCAAAACTCCACCCTTTACTCCATGCACTTACAAAACAAGAAACTATGCAAAATTTGTTCCTAACTCGACATATGAAATGTAAAATACAAAATATGAACAATGAAAACATACTTAAAAGATGATAAAATCCAAACATATCAATTCCCCCAAACTTGCCTTTTTCTTGTCCGCAAGAAAACAATAAGAGACAAGAAATAGACAAAGTTTAAAGATGGGTATTCGAAGCCAAACATATGACTCTCTAGTAATTCTCCATACTCACTCCAATGCAAAACTCTAATGTGACCTCTAAGCTTAAGCAAAAACTCACAATCAAATGGAAGACACTTCTTTAACATTCATTAAGGTGTTTATAGTGCGGTCTCACTTATGGAAATTAAATCACTCTCAATCGGTTTTTGGTTAAAAGCTTTTTGTGGTGAATTAATAATAGGTTTTTGTTAGGTGGTTGCTCTCAAAAACATGAATGTTACTCAAATGCAAAATCCATCTAAGAAAGGGAACAATTAATGCATACAAACCTCAACACTCATTATTATGCCCCATCTTGTGAAACATATCCTATTTTCTTTCCTTTTAACTTTATTTTCATTCCCTTTTTTAAACCCTCATAAGAATAGACCTTTGTTCTTTTTCAATTCCCAACCTCATGATCAATATATTTTTCTTAGTCTCCTAGGAAACCTCTTTTTGTTCAACTCTTAGCTCCTTTATTTCCTTTTTTTTCTTTCTTTTGCTCCCTATACATGTAAGTTTATTTTTTATTTGTTTAGACTTAGGGTAGCTAAACTTTTCTTTTGTTACATATACTTGGGATTTGGAGCTTTTTGGTATATCACTTGGTTTCGCTAGGGTCTCTTTTGATATCAATGCTCAAGTTTTTCTTTCTTTTCTTTAACAACCCCCATATCAACACATATTCTAACCATTCAAGTTTTTCATTCCCCATCTAAAGCATAAAGTATATAAAAGGGTAGTCAAGATTAAATGTAGGGTAACAATTCTAAAGATGAGAATGGCCATTAGGGATAACAAATGTTGGTAGAATGGATAAGAAATCCCGAAGGTGACCTTAGTAAATCATGAGAATGCACTCAAATCACCATAAGCAAGAATATTAAATTCAAGTTAAGTTCAAATTCATAGAGATGCTTCAAGAAATCAAGTGAGCTTTTCAAAACTAGAAGGTGCATTTCGAAAGGTGCACAGGTCGGTTTGTTAAAACATTGATAACCTCTTTATTATCAATTTTAAGGCATTGTTAGAAAATGTATCAGCATCTTGGATTCTAAGGAAGTACACAATATTCCTATTTTTTAAGCTGATTCAAACAAAATAAAATCTTACATCGCCCTGAATCTCAAAGTTGGAAATGTGAATCTATATACAAGTTTTGCACATGCAATTACTAATATATTTAACAAACTTTAAAATAAATAAAACTCAAAACAAAACTAAATTACCTTTAATAACATTTCTTTGCTTAACCTTTGACATAAAATCCAAGACGTTGTAAGACAGTGGCTCTATCCAAATACTCCTATGAAGGCATTGTAACTATTTCCATGGTTTTTTCTTGAAAAGAAAGCCTCTTAAACAGATAGGACCTATCTTTATCAAGCGAATAAGATACCCATCTCTTTGGCCATAAACTACACTTAGAGAAGTACACACTGCTCCCCATCCCTGGGACATCCACTATCATCTCTGAGGAGTGGACACTCGCAAAGATTGTTAAGCCATCAGGAGTTTAGCAGTCATCTCCTCCCATTTTGACGAGACTCGTTTATATACTAATGATGCCATAGTACCACATGTGTACATGACAAAGAGCTCTCCTCTCTGATCCATTAAATAAATTACCTTCCGATGAGACCTCCACTCATTTTTAAAACAAAAAGGCACATTCCTCCCATCATGGAAAAGTAATTGTGCCAGAAGCTAGGTCAAAATGAAGTAAAGTCCCTCTTAAGTCAAAGCAATAGAAGTGACCATTGGCGTAGACAATGTCGCTATGCACACAAGAACCAAATCTATGAGGGGGGGGGGGGGGGAAATTAGCCTTAAAGTTCACTTAGTTGCTCCATGATAGATAGTTCCAATATGTCTTGTAAAAGGATTTAACGCTATAACAGTACAAGTACCCAATGTCGGAGCAGAAGAGAATGCAATCGCGTGATGAAAAAATAACTCAAACTTTTGCAAGCTTATGAGCTCCCAAGTAATCGGGCCACTACAATTTTCATTCTCATCTGTTCCTACATCGGGTACTTGTACTGTTATAGCGTTTAACCCTTTTACAAGACATATTGGCATTTTTCTATCATGGCGCAACTGAGTAGGCTTTGAAGGCTATTTCTTCCCCTCACAGATTTGGCACTTATGTGGATAACAACATTGTCTACGCCAATCATAATTTCTATTGCTTTGACTCAAGTGGTATGACCTAGCTTCTGTCATAACTACTTTTAATGATTGGAGGCACATATGTGCTCTTTTCTTAATAATGAATAGAGCTCTCATCGGAAGCCAATTTGTTTTATCGAGAGGAGAGGAGAGCTCTTTGTTATGTACACATGTGGTACTATGGTACCATTAGTGTATAAACTAGTCTCTTTGAAATGGGAGGAGATGACTGGTGAAACTCGTGATGGCTTAACAATCTTTGCGAAAGTCCAGTCCTCAGAGATGAGAGTTGATGTCCGATGGATGGGGGGCAGCATGTACTTCTCTAAGTGTAGTTTCCTTGCAAAGAGATGTGTATCTTACTCACTTGATAAAGATAGATATTTTCCGCGTAAGCTGCTTCCTTTTCCTGAAAACCCATGGAAATCGCTACAATGCCCTTATTTGAGTATTTGGACCAAGCCACCATCTGAGAACGTCTTTGATTTTATGTGAAAGTCTTAGCAAAGGGAAGTTACTAAAGGTAACTTAGTTGGCTTTGAGGTTTTTTCTAAGGTTGATAAATATAATATTGCGTACTTCCTTCGAATCCAATATGCTGTTTAGGATACATTTTTCTAAAATATTTGCTTCAAAACTGATAAGATAAATAATTAAAATTTCCTTTCAGGTTTCACAGTTTTAACTCAGATTTCCTTTCATTGAAGACTACCTTAATTGGGATGCATTTTGGTCTAGGTACTTGGCTATGATTCTAACTCCTGAAGGCTCCAATGATGTGGCTGTGGGAAAGCCAATTCTGTGGATCATAATGAAATTCTTACTTCTGTTTAACTTGGCTGCTTATAGCTAAACGTTTACTGGAAAAAAAGATACCCCCATTTTGTTTTACAATTAGGTTGGTAATTCATAACCTTTGTGCATTTTTATGTATTTTATTTACTAATTAAGCATCTCAGTATGGCTGCAGATGCTGTACTGGATCCTCTTCTTGCATTAAGAAAAGAGCTTCAAGGTTTATAGACTGCTCCTTGTATCAAGGTTTAAACATTTGATTGTGACTACAGATGTTGTACTAGTGCTTCATTTTATTTTACTAATCCTCTAAATGGTTTATTAGTTAGCATATTAAGATGATACTTAGTCTTCCAAGTATCTTATTTTGATGTTTTGTGTTGGAGTTCTATTTAAAACTTTAGGAAAAAATTGATATGAAAGAAGAGGCTAAGGAACAGTCTGAACTACAATAACAACCCAATGTAAACCTTCTATCAAGGAAGGGACATCTTGTTCTCGAGATATTGATGAGTGTTTCATGATGTATTTTCAAGAATTCAAAGGAGCTAAAATTTGAGTTTGTTGAAGTAAAGAAGAAGAAGATTAGACAAGAGTGTAAGACTTTGCAAATAATATTTTATAACATTTGTTTGGTTTAATATAATATTAGTATTATATATGTTTTGAATGATTTATGAAATATAATTTTATAAATATATATTTCCAATAAATTAGTATCAGAAATTTATAATTCAAATAAAAAAGCATAGAATGAGAGATAATATATAGCATTAACCAAAACTATACATATATGTTTAATATACCAGCGACAAAATGCTACAACACAATAGAATACAAAGTTTAACATGAGTGGTAAAAATAATCCATGCCATTTTATAAACGATATTAGAGATGATTTTAAATAGCACAATTATAAAATTTCTCGTAGAGGGCGATCCTATAATAATTCCCACAGCAATAGCGTTTTGTAAAGCATTATTATACCCATTTATTAACATTATGTGTGAGCTAATAATGCAATATTTCTTCTATTATAATGAGGACTCTCTGTATGTTTCAAGTCTAATTTTGGTTTGATTTTAAATTTTGCTATGTAAGTATATCTAAAACAAGTTTTATAGTTCGGTAGTTTGGTATATAGTTTGGTAGTTACTAGAATTGGTATATAGTGTAGGATTGTTAGGTAATACAACTAGTGTAAATGATTCATATCTAGTACACCTGAATTACTTGTAAAGGAAGATTGGATTTGGATGGATTTCCTGCATTTTGTATGATATTTGAAGTAGTTACAAGTAGTTCTGGTAGTCATGATACAATTATAGTTGGTACAACTAGGTATAGTTGGTACAAATACATACTGGAATAATGGCGAGCTAGACCAGCAGCCAAACCAAACTACTAGGTTCTAGAGGAATAATCAAAGACATCCAAGATAATTACAAGGAGAGATATCTCTCTGATACTATCATATTGTACCCCGTTTTCTTATTTTCCCAATGAAGAAATTAAGTTACAATAGAATTATCAAGGGTGTTTACAACCATTTCACTTCCAAGAGACTATTTTGAGTTTTGGAGGAAACGAGACAAAAACCCGTGTTCAGACAGATCAGATGCCTAGGCGTTCGATGTTTGTTGAAGACCTTTCCATGCAGAAAATTCAGAGATCATGGTGTCTATGAATAACTAGAAAATTCAATGATCCTCAAACAAGAATCAGAGCACCCCAATCAGCTGTTTGGATGATATCATCCAAAGAGTGGAAGTACATCAAGACCGGTCACACTCCTTGTGACCATTGGGAGTACCATGACATCAGGCAGAAGGACCGTGCCCGGTCTCCAAAAGCATGCCTCAACCGGTCACAAGCCCTGTGACCGGTCACTGAAGACTTATCCCTGTCACTTATCAATACTATGCTATTTTGGGCTTATTTTCTGAAAACCCTAGACCGAACCAATAATACCTAATTCTAGTTGGAAACCCTAAGTTTCTTTTTCCTGTCACTTCCCACGCCCCAGTTGCTACTGTGCCTCATCATCGTCTTTCAAACCCTAGAAGTACTCTCTTGAAATTTCATCCTTGTTCTTCATTTTCTCTCTCTTTCCCTCTCTCTCTCTCTCTCTCTCTCTCTCTCTTCCTCTCTTTCTCTCTTTCTCTCTTTCTCTCTTTCTCTCTTTCTCTCTTTCTCTCTTTCTCTCTTTCTCTCTTTCTCTCTTTCTCTCTTTGTTCGCTTGTAGGGAGATAAGTAATCATCTTTGACAACTATATAGAAGTTTCCGTTGAAACCATTTGTATGTTTGGTTAATTATGAAGTTGTTCTTCATGATATAAATGCTGTTTCTTTGCATTTTGATCGTGTAGTCCTCTTGTTGTGTGTTTATGTGTTAATTGATGCGATTCTATATAACTTGGAGGATTTGACAAGGGCATAAAGCAAAATTCAATAAGGTAAGGAGCAAAAGGAAGCAAATGATTCATGAAAATAATATTTTGGATTTATGAAGGCCATTGGAAATCCCCTAGGAGCATTTGTTCAAGTATGTACTTAGATACTCTATCATTTCATTGGAATTTCTACACTTCATGACAATTTTCATACTGATCACTCGGGTCTTCAAGATTGTACTAAGGCATCTATGGTCAAATTCTACGGCCTAGAGTCCTAGAAAGGGATACTAAAGCACACTTACACTCTTTTTCCCTTCCTCATCAAAGTTTCCCAAGTGGTTTTCTGAGGAGAAGTTTTTCAATGAGATTTGTAGGTTTTATGTTTCATCTATATCACTTGTTCGGCTGATCTAACACCAGCATAACCTCACTATATGGCGTGGGATAAATCTCTTATTTCTCTTCAAACTTATGCTTAGATTTCTTATGTTTTCAAGACGTTTAATGCATGTGTGTGGTTCAGAGATTTATCTCTCGTGAACCGATCTCTTCTCCTTCCTCTTCACTTTTTATTCCAGTGTATCTCAGACTTGAAACTGATCTTTCATCTATTATAAAACTTTTATCTTTTGATAAATTATTGAAGTTTTTGTTGTGTGTCGAGATAATATTTCTTACACTTATCATTTGGCTCTTCTGCGGCTAAGTGTTGTGTCATTTGATTCATATATCTTGTTCCTAGCTTGCTACCAAGTCTAGACAAGTAATCAACCCCCTTAAAACTATTGGTTTCTCTAAAATTGTGAGATCTTTCTCATCCGAACCTAGGATAGGTTTAATTATTTTCAATTTTGGTTAAGAATTGTTTGAGTTGATATGATAATTTTTGAGTGTCAATCTGTCTCCTACTGTTGTGATCTGCTCGTGGGCAGTCAAAGGATAACTTTGTGTCCTTAAACTAATTTGTATTGATTTGTTTCATTAGTACCATTTAATGGGTTTGTTTTGTGCTGCTTTCAGGAAAGTATGTTGGATCATAGTGAGTCAAGCAAAAAAAAATAAACTCCTTATAGCAGCTATCATGAAAAATCTCATTTTATTCATAAAAATTCCTCACTACACTTGTGTTCTAACAATAGCCACCATTCAGGAGCCGGAGTTGTTGCCTGAAACCGCCACCAAACAACTTTTCTTTTTAAACTCAAACCTTTAAATGATCATATTTCTCAAACTGCTTGCAATTTTGCAAAACTGATACCACCTTAAGAATCATGCCGCCGAGAAGAAGCCGTAGCCCAAAACCCAGCTCCAAGTGCTGCCGCACGCACAACCAAAATATCTGTGCATGTATACCACATACCACCTTCACTGTTCACGTGCTGCCACCATTGTTTATTCTGCACCAAAGGAATTCCGGTTAGCTGCTGCCTCTTCCCCTGCCATTGACACGCCGGTGACTCAGTGAGTCAACTCGATTGATTGGTCAGACTTTGTTGACTGGTTAACATTGACCAGTTTGTCTGTTGACTGTTTACCGGGTTGACCGTTTATTTTGACCAGTTTGTTCCGATTACAGATTCAGAGTCCCTTCAAGCATCATAGAGTTTGGAAACTGATATTACATGGCTAAGGTGAGGGTAAGGCGTGCAATCCCCCTTTACTTTCTGTATTACCTTTGCCTAAGGTCTTCTAACAAAAAATTTACGATTACAATATGTATGGTCTCCGTGATTGAGTCTCTATGATCGAGTCTACTTTCTTTCGTGAGAACCGTCTTGATCTAGGTACTCAGTATCTGAAGGATGATGCTCTAGTCTGATGGGAGGGGTTACAAAGGTATCCATGGTTGTAACGAAGTGACTTATAAGGATTTCAAGATGGAGTTTTCTAGGAAGTTCTTCCCCCAGGAGACCATGGATAAGAAGGAAAACACTTTTAAGACACCTGGTCACTGTAAGCGTCAGAGAGTATGAGTTAGAGTTTGGCAGCCTTCACAGATTTGCTGGGAGAGTAATTGATAAAGAAGAGTTTATCTAGACGTTCATGAAGGGTTTTGCGACTGAAATTTCATAACCGTTGTACTCTGAGAGACTATTGTACCATGGTAGAGTTATTGGAGAAGGCTGCTATCCAGGAGCCGGGTCTAGCCAAGAGCAATGACTCGTAAGGGGATCACAGTCAAAAGCAGGAAAGGCTTCAAAGACTCAGGAAAGAGCGTTGGTGCTGATGGGACCATCCAGATGTTAATGTTGTCATCATCACTGCTATGGGGAGTGTATCAAGTGCTTTAATTGTGAAAACTTTGGTCACATTGCTAAGAATTATCTAGCAAAACTAGGAGACTGTTACAACTGTGGACAGTCAGGTCATTTTGGCAGGGATTCTCCTAGGAGGGGGAAATTGTTACAGGGACCCCATGCGAAGCGTCAAGCTACCGCCTTACGAGTGTTTGCTGTCAAAGACCACTAGGGCGCAGAGTCAATAGCCGGTACATGTCTTTTAAGTTTGATTCTTTTTTCATGTGTTATTGTTGTGGATGTCCTGCCTATATAGTACCACATGTAGGATATTTTTTATTCGGGATAAGGTATATTTTGTTAGACATCAGGGTTACACAGTTTTGAAAGCCTGATGTAGATATTCCAGTGTGTATTCGAGCGAAAGACCAAGCAAGTCTCGACCACCAAAATCCAAGAAGATTATAAGAGGTGGATGTACCGTTTATGATCAAACTATCCTGAGTGGAACGGCTACGTTGAACAAAGCTTGAATTCGAGGACAAATTCTTCATAAGTGGAAGAGAATTGTAACAGTCCAAACTCATTGGAGTTGGATTTTAATATTTTCCGAGACTCATCAAAGCCTACTCTTTTTGTGTAAACCTTAGGATTTTCAATCTATTTAAAAGAGCCACAATCTCATTTTACTCATCAAAATTCCTCATTACACTCAATGAAACATCCCAACCCATTGTCAATAATAATATTCACATAAATATTAATATCCTCTAGCACAGACATAATCAAACAATTCTCAAAACCACATTAAATTAATTAACTCATTAAACTCACAAAAACATATCAACTTAATTATCAACTAACAACCTACAAGTGTATAAAAAATCATCATCATAAATAAATAAACATAATAAAATAAAATAATAACAATCCCGATATGTCATATCCTTTTGGCAGCCTTGGTCCCACGAGCTCCTTCAAGCTAAAATTTACTACATCATTACGAAGAGATGCATCAGTATTTAATAAATACTGAGTGAAGCGATTAACCCATCTCACAGCTATACACACAGGCCAGCAAATAGTTTCTAACATAATACATATGCTTACAGAATACAACAAACAACACAACAACAACTTCATCAATCGATTAATTATCAGCAAATAATTAATTAATTAAAATCAGCAAAATAATATTCAGAAAGAACGTCATATATTTAATTTCAACAATTTTCATAAATTGATTTCAACATAAATAATTTTTAACATTTTTTGGCAATTTAATTTCCAACAACTTACTTCAGCACAAACATCAAATCAACAAACTCAGCAATCACTCAATCAACATACAACATAGAAATCAAGCAAAATATATTATACTATGAACTATTCGTAAAACTCAGATAAATTACGGTACTGCACTCACCTTAATCTTTTCATGGTCTCTTGGCAACACAACCTTTCAACCTCACAAGATCTAGACTCCATGAAACTTATAAGGTTTCCTAAAGGTCACAACAACACAATCAATACATCTCTGTCTAACTCTTTAACCAATTACATCGACAAAACAACATTATACCTAAACCAGAAATATCTGAAAAAAACAGAAACGATCAGCCTCTAAGAAGGGATCACGAATTGAAATCTAACCATTAAGTTCTTAATCTCACCGTTGAAAATCAACTGCTATATGTCGTGAAACAATCCCCAAAGTTTCAAGATGAGCCGACCACAAATAAACTCGGAATCTCTCATTGAATCCACATTGGTCCAAATCGCGTCTGAAACATAACACTTCGCTAAAACGCAAATAACTTTTAGAATACTAACTCAAATCCAAATCCGCAAAGTGATACATCTACTTCAAAGTCTAAGTTACAACTTTGTAAAGTTTCGTTACCTTTAGAAATGATTTACTTGGTCGAATCGCTTTTGTACCATGCTTTGTCAGTTCTGTCTGCATCTCTAAAAACTCATCTTCCTCCTCTCTCACCAACAACAACTTTCAACCTCTGTTTTCTAGGTAGGTGGCCACGAAATTTAGAGAGAAAAACAAAGGGTTTCAACACTTAAATTGGTGTAGGATTTTTTCTTTCCTAAAATTATAGTAAAGTCCTTCAACTTTCTGATACATATAAATCATCCTCAAAATTTCTAATTGAATCAAATTAACTCATCATTATTTTTGACTGTTCTTGCACTGCTGCCACTGTTCATGCACCAATAAAAGACTTCCAGTAAGCCACTACCTCTTCCCTCTGCCATTGACTAGCCAGTGACTCGCTGGTATGCAGACTCGGTTAACCATTGACCGGTTTGACTGTTGATTAGGTTAACTCTTGACCGTTGGCTGGGTTGACTGTTGACTTTGATCGATTTGGTTGGTTTGGTCAGTTTGGTTTGGTTTAAGGCAATTTTCAATTCATTAAACCTTTTAAACTAATTTTTCGTGCTGATTAAAGATTCAAAGTCCGTTCAATCATCTGGGAACTAGAAACCAACATTGTGAGGCTAAGGTGAGGGTTAGGTGCACAATCCCCTTTACTTTATTTATTAGGTTGACCTAAGATCTTCTATCAGAACTTTATGATAAGAATATGTACTGTCTCCGTGATTGAGTCTCTATGATCAAGTCTGGTTTCTTTCATGTAAAAACTAGATGTACTAATTATAGAGGAATTCAGATATTGATTGTTTCACATGATGTGGTGTTAGGGATGTGTTTATATATGTCCATGTATGTGGAGACTCGGTGAAGTACAGAGTCAGCGTTTCCGCTCTACTAACAAAGTCTTTTATGTGTTGAGTACGATCAGTCAGACGATCGTTGAGCCGTGACCCATGGGTATCGATAAGGCATCTACGAGCATTGTGATTTGGCACTACCCCATATTTAATTCTCTTTTGAGGGGTACGAGCACTTACCTCATTTAAGTGCATTAATGCCGGTTTTCTACATGTTTGGATCTTGACTCTCGTAGTTGTGGTGTTCAGCCAAGTATGCAGACTTCTGGTGCTCATATCATCCCATACCTGATTGATTAACTCCCTTTTTACTCATCCCGTTCTCTTCTTTTATTTTTTTCCTTTCAGGTGAGCATGACGAGTAATTGGAGGTGCAGGGCAGTACTATCTATTTTGGGATGTACATCATTTTTTATTTATTTTATTTGAACTTGTTTTTGACATTATTTTATTACTTAAAAAGGTCTTAAGATTCGGTTTTTTATTTTATTTTACTTTGATTCGAATATTGGAGTTTTGGATATTTATAAGTTGTTTTTTGAATCATAATGTTGGTTCCTGGGATATGTTTTGATTTAAATACGTAGTTAGTGTTTGTGGCACACCGTTCTTGAGAGATGAAGAGAAGGGTGTTACATATTACTTCGGTTTCAAAACTTGCGTGTTGTTCCCTGTTTTTGGAGGAGTTGCTATGGATAATGTGAATCCCTAGACGAGATGATGATAAAATCATATGAGTAAGAATTTCCGGTTATTATCTTCTGTGTTCAGTCAATATTATAGCCTATCATTAACTAATGATCTGTTTTTGGTTTCAAAATTTACAACCTAAATGTTTCTGATCTTATAATGTTATCTTAAGTTATCTCTGGGGTTGGGTGTACATTGAAACAATACACTAGTTCGGTGTTTTTTGAGTTGTTTCTATGGATAATGTGAATTCCTAGACGAGATGATGATAAAATCATATGAGTAAGAATTTCCTGTTATTATCTTCTGTGTTCAGTCAATATTATAGCCTATCATTAACTAATGATCTGTTTTAGGTTTCAAAATTTACAACCTAAATGTTTCTAATCTTATAATGTTATCTTAAGTTATCTCTGGGGTTGGGTATACATTGAAACATTACACTAATTCCGTGTTTTTGGAGTTGTTTCTATGGATAATGGGAATCCCTAGACGAGATGATGATAAAATCATATGAGTAAGAATTTCCTGTTATTATCTTCTGTGTTCAGTCAATATTATAGCCTATCATTAACTAATGATCTGTTTTTGGTTTCAAAATTTACAACCTAAATGTTTCTAATCTTATAATGTTATCTTAAGTTATCTCTGGGGTTGGGTGTACATTGAAACATTACACTAGTTCCGTGTTTTTTGAGTTGTTTCTATGGATAATGGGAATCCCTAGACGAGATGATGATAAAATCATTTGAGTAAGAATTTCCTGTTATTATCTTCTGTGTTCAGTCAATATTATAGCCTATCATTAACTAATGATCTGTTTTTGGTTTCAAAATTTACAACCTAAATGTTTCTAATCTTATAATGTTATCTTAAGTTATCTCTGGGGTTGGGTGTACATTGAAACATTACACTAGTTCCGTGTTTTTTGAGTTGTTTCTATGGATAATGTGAATCCCTAGACGAGATGATGATAAAATCATATGAGTAAGAATTTCCTGTTATTATCTTCTCTGTTCAGTCAATATTATAGCCTATCATTAACTAATGATCTGTTTTTGGTTTCAAAATTTACAACCTAAATGTTTCTAATCTTATAATGTTATCTTAAGTTATCTCTGGGGTTGGGTGTACATTGAAACATTACACTAGTTCCGTGTTTTTTGAGTTGTTTCTCTGGATAATGTGAATCCCTAGACGAGATGATGATAAAATCATATGAGTAAGAATTTCCTGTTATTATCTTCTGTGTTCAGTCAATATTATAGCCTATCATTAACTAATGATCTGTTTTTGGTTTCAAAATTTACAACCTAAATGTTTCTAATCTTATAATGTTATCTTAAGTTATATCTGGGGTTGGGTATACATTGAAACATTATACTAGTTCCGTGTTTTTGGAGTTGTTTCTATGGATAATGGGAATCCCTAGATATGAGTAAGTATTTCCTGTTATTATCTTCTGTGTTCAGTCAATATTATAGCCTATCATTAACTAATGATCTGTTTTTGGTTTCAAAATTTACAACCTAAATGTTTCTAATCTTATAATGTTATCTTAAGTTATCTCTGGGGTTGGGTGTACATTGAAACATTACACTAGTTCTGTGTTTTTGGAGGAGTTTCTATTGATAATGTGAATCCCTAGACGAGATGATGAAAAAATCATATGAGTAAGAATTTCCTGTTATTATCTATCTGTGTTCAGTCAATATTATAGCCTATCATTAACTCATGATCTGTTTTTTGTTTCAAAATTTACAACTTAAATGTTTCTAATCTTATAATGTTATCTTAAGTTATCTCTGGAGTTGGGTGTACAATCTTGAAACATTATACCACTAGTCCAATACATAATTTCATTAACTTTATCAATCCGCCGCCTTTGTATCTTCAATCTTTCTCGACAAAAAGTATGTACAGTTAAACAAAATTTCTCTGCAGAATCTCTAGAAGGTATTGCATTCATTGGCATGCTTGGTTTCGTATATAATACGAGAGATTCTTCTTTAGCCAATCATGTAAAGTTTCTTTTTTACCACCAAACATTTGAATTCTCTTAGAATTCGCTGTGCTAAATATATGTTGATAAAGTTATGTTTACATCCTTTGTTTATGTTCGATTTACCTAACAGGTTTGACTTTCCTTATTTTCGAAGGTGTTCAAAGATCACACCTTCCAATTTCACGAAAATTGCTTTGTAAACTCTAAATGTTTTTAATGTAACTGGACTATATTTTCTCTGCTTGATCTGTCTAGTTATATATTTTCGAATTACGTGTTTAAGATTTGTTAGATCTTTGTTTCATTTAGGCACTCAAAGTCAGAGTTTGAAGAACTCCACACCTCTTAGCCAATCACTACCAACACTAACCATAAGACTACAAATACATTTCGTTTATATTGATACCCTTAGATCTTTAATATATATTTGGCATTAAACCCCTTGCTTTGTGGCACCTGGATCAACTGATTTAACAAATATTCTGTTTGATAATAAAATGAAATCTTAAAACATATGTGCCAACATCAATATATTAAAGAAATACAATGGTGGGTACTCGATCTATAGACAAATACTTCATAGTTTTAGATAAATGCAGCTGCTTACTTTACTTTTATTGTAACTGATTGCAATTAGTCATGATCTCTGATGATTACATTGTGCACTATGTCTATGTGATACAGAGTTTTGTCATTGTTATTGGTGCCTTCGATGTAAATAGACAAGAATCTAGCATGTCGATGTTCTGAACACTCATAAGGCAAACAGAAGACTAAACTCCTCATTTTATACTTGTAAATCTTTATTTCCCAAGGATATAGAGTGATGACAAGTTTTAGAATATTTGATGTTTAATTTTTTGGTATACTTTTCCGAGATTATTGTTGAAATGATTGGAACATGAATCAAAGTTGTTAATCTTTAGTTGTGTGATACGGAGATAAAATAGATAGAGAAAAGGGGAGACATGTATGAGAATATTAGGAAATTCCTACTTTTGTTGTGTTAAGCCTAAGTTTTGGACTTTTGGTGTTATCAAATTCCAAATAGTCTAATCTATGATTATATCATCGAAGACAACCTTTTTGTTTTTATTTATAGTAACACAAATACATTGAAGAATACTAACCAAATATACTTTGGTCGACTTCACACTAGCTAGTCAATGATCCAAGTTGTTGGATAAATAGTTTTTCCAAAACAGTTATACTGAATTTATTTTAAAACTATATAGTCATAAATTAGTAAAAGGATAACTTAAAATATATCTCACCAAAAGATAAATTGTGTGAAAAATCAACCTTTTAGGTTAAGGAGATCAAAATATCATTTATGTAATTTTATATTGGATGAATAAATAATCGATTTTTGACCCCATAAAATCACAAGTCCTACCATGATATCAATATTCTTTGTAGCAAAATAGTAGATAATCTATAATAACATACCTGACATAATCCGAGACAATCCCTATTATTTTATAAAAGAAAAAATGTTTGGAGAATTATATCTAAATTTTGTAAAATCTTTATACTATTTATCGTTTACATCCTTACTAAATGGAGCAAGTGACCAAATGTTTATAATAGGGGTCAACCTCAAAAGAGATCTTATTTATATTGATACTCATGATCTATTTTGATCCATTCAAATAATTTTTTTTTCATGTTTGTGTCCCTGCTAAAGCTAGTTCCCATACTAGGAAGCCATCAATATGTATATATCCAACTAGTAAACTAGATTGTAATTATTCATCTTTTTCTTAATCTATAAATTCGGGTTAAATAAATTCAACAGCCAGTCACCATTAAAATCCAGTCCATAGACAAGAGAATAGGAGGATGAGTGATTTATTTGAGTGGTTACTGCTATTTTAAATATTCAAAGATTGTTGTCTTTCCCAAGAGTAAAACAAAATTCTATGATACAGTAATGGACATGTCACTACTAGCCAAAGAATAGTGTGAGTTTAAGGCCATCCTTGGCCTCTCAAAATCCATCTATAAATGAGTAAGTACTAATGGAATACTTCCACTTCAGTAAGCTACAATAAATCTGCTGAATATTACAACAGATTCTTCAGCAGTAAAATGTTTTGACGAAAACTGATAGATTTTGCTAGAACATGTATGTCGGAAAACCATCGGAATATTTTTTCGTGGATAACACCCCATCATAAATTTCAGACTGATTTTTGAGAGACGACCATAACATTTGAATATTGATATATCCGTTTGAACTTTCAAAATGGAGATGGATTTCTAACAAACTGTCAGCATATCCGTCAGAATATATGAACATAAATATAGCCATTCTATGGCCATTTGGAATTCAAATATTCTGGCACAATCTTATGACTAACAAGCTTATATATATTTCCACTCTCCTACATAGAATCACAACCCAGTACATTACTTAAACCTAAAAATTTGAAAACGGATGTCATCTTCTAGAAGTTTTTGTTCATGGATAAACGAGCCAATGACAGATCCAGAGTTGGAAACTGAAACACGAGTATGATCAATTGAAATGTCCATGTTCTACTTCATTAAATTTTCACATAATACCAATATAGAGATTGTTTGAAGGCATTTGGATTACATTGGGTTTATGCTGGGTTCCAAGATTTGATATCTATTCAGGGATTCAAAGTAGATTTTAGGATAGCTTAGGAGAGTATCGAACAAAGGTAGATTTTTGTGCAGGTACCTTTGAGATGGTGAATAATGCATTTAACGAGAATAAACACCCGGCCACTAGATATAGTTCAAGAATCATATTTAGAAGCACAAAGATTTTTTGATATGTTAGATGTATAGCCGATATATAATGGGTATATATAAGATCATTCACCTTTATCATATTCAACTAGAATGGTGACCTTAATATATATTAAAATTTAGCAGAGGAATGTGTTTATGAAATAGCAGTTTTTTAAAGATATATTTTCCACATATAAAATTTCACCAGTATCATACTATGAGGTACAACAAAATATGTTGGTATTGTTTTGCCGTATATCAACGTGTGCACCGAAAACTGTATGATATATTAGAGAGCATAAAAACAGCAAAATATTTTATTGTGATGTAAATCCCGGTTTCAGCAGACTAGTATAAGAGTTTAAATTCCATATATATGGATGTGGTGTTTAACAATAACATATAGCTTGATAATTTAATATAAATCTCATCGCACGACAGTGGAAATGACATGGCGTGGGGAGGATATTCAAGAAGGGGAGATTCAGAGCTTTCAAACATGGACAAGACCAAGTCCAATTATGACTAGGGTTGGGAAATATATAAATAAAGACATCATAAAACCAATACATACACGAGACCATAAACACATAAACTGTGATAGCTACATCTAAAACGATAAACTTGTAAAAGTGCAAACATGTCATAAAATAACGAGACATTAGTAAGAAGCTTAATTCTCTAAACTCACTTAAAACGTTCATAAATCGAACAAAGTGATTTTAACACATATGCGGGTCAAATTAAACAATTTTAAAGTTACCCGCAAGGGGATTTCTGATCAATTTTACAAGTTTCAGGTAAAAACTATAATTATATAATAACTGGGGACTATTATGAAAATGATCAAAAGAAGAAAATCGAGCTTAGATTCACCTAAGTCGCTGGAGATATTACTCTCTTCGAAAGGGGATTAATCTAATGAAGGAGCTATGAGACCATTCCAGAGAAAAGTGTCTTCTCTGTAAACTTCAATCGCCCGTAAAAAATGTAGATCTGTAGTTGAGAGTAAGATACATACCTCTTTTAAACCAGATTTCAGTTGAAACAAAATGGTGATCCAGTCAATCGAATAACTACTAAAGACATGATCGATTAACCAAAAAAAATACTAAAACCCACATCCAAGTTGAAGTTTATTATCGACATAAGGTCAAAATTTTAGATCAAAGAAGTCGGGAATGAGAAACACAAATTGGAATTGATCTGACAGGATAATTATAGAAAAACAAACAAAATAAATCAATACCCGCAATTAAATTTTATGTGGTAATACAAAATAAATCAAAATAAACATGGAAACTCTCTCTCTCCAAATTATATGGAGAGAGAGTGAGAGAGAGAATGTTTCTGTTGAACCAAAAATTTCATCTTCTGAGAAATGTCCAACAAACTATGAAATTATTACCTCTTTCAAAGTGTTATACCATAAAAGAGATATTTTAATCATCTCAATATTAAGGCAGTTTCTTTTTATGTATCTGACACATATGCTATTTTTCTTTCCATATATCTGACACATATTCTATTTTTCTTTGATTTTGGTATTGACACATCATTTAATAAAAAACTATACAATCTACTCAAAACATTTTATTTATACACATAATATAAATAAGTATTATTTATGAATATCATATTAACACATGAAAAACCTTTATGATCCTATGAAAATATTTCATTTATACACATAAGATAAATATGTTTAATTTCTATTTTGATAATTTTAATCAACTTGAAAAATTAATCAATGAGATTATTAATTGGAATTCGAGTTTGTGTATAATATTTGTATAAGTGCATTCATTTTTATTTATCGTTAATATTATTTTCCTTTTATATCAAATATTTTAAATTATACCAAATTATCCGACTATTTTTAATTAAGTAAGACCAAATTATCTTATATAATTCTAGAATATAATGATAAAAATAAAATAAAATTCTATAAATTAATAAATATTATATTTATTAATTTATATATAACATTTTAAATTAATAAAATATCAAAGTCCTAACATTATTAGTTTATAGAGTTTTTAATATAAACATAATATAATTAAGTATTATTTAAGAATACCAAGTTAATAAATAAAAAACATTAATGATCCAATAAAAACATTTCATTTAAACACACAATATAGATATGTATTATTTCTGTTTTTATCATTTTAATTAACTTTAAAAATCGATCTATCAGATTATTAAATATTAATTCAAGTTTTTGTATATTATTTGCATACATGAATTGATTTTTAATTATCATAAATATTGTTTCCTTTTTATATTAATTTTTTTAAATTTGATCAAATGATACAAATAATGTTTTAAAATTTAAATGATAAAATAAAATTAATTTCTATAAATTTAAATGATAAAAATAAAATTAATTTCTATATTTATTAATTGATCTATTAAAGTCCTAACCTTGTTAATTTATAGAGGTTTTACTGAACATATAAGATAGATATGTATTATATAGGGTCCATCGGAATTTTATTCATTGATTACAAGAATTTTATTCATTGATTATGTAATATATGTCCGTTTAGACCAAAAAATGAAATCCAAAAACTTAACCAAAAAATTGTTTCGAAAACCAAACCGAATAGTCATAAAACTCAAACATATTGTATATGTTTCTACCCAAATTATGCAAACCTAACTGAAACCCGATTGGAAAACCAAAATAAACCAATACTATATATATTATGCATACTTATATCATATTTATATACATTTATTAATATAAAAGTTATAAATAAGCTAAATAAGCTAAATACGCAAAATATGTCTTTAGTTATATTTTTAAAAATTATAAAATTTTCAGACATTTAATAATTTTCAAACCAAATTTTATCAAAACTTAAACTAATTTTTATTTAAATTGAACAATATTTTTTGTTTTAGCCTTAAAACCTTATCGATTTCCACACCGAATAATATAAAACTCAAACGCGTACGAAAATCTTTTAGCTGAATTATCCGAATCTAAAAATCCCAAACGAAATTTGATATGAAATATATGAAGAAAAAACTAAATGATTATTACTTATATGTATACATAATAATTTAAAAAATATAAAAATAAAATAATAAAGTTGAAAGGTTTATTATTTTAATAATAATTAATCATTTATGGAAAAGTCAAATGATAAATAAACTTAGAACCATTTAGATGATGACTTGTGAGAAAATAAAAGTTATCACAGATTCTCAAAGGTTTTTATTTGAGAACCGATTCTCTACAATTTCTCATATTTTTATTATTTTATTTTATTTTATTGTTGACTACTCCATTGAGAGCCTCCTGCTGTTGAAGCTCTTAGATAGGGTTTTTAAAAACCCTCAAAATTATAAAATCAGAAAAGGAGTAGGCACATCTCATCGCCGGATCTGAACCCTCATCACCGAAGTTTTTGTAATTTGCATCTCCGATTGATTTGAAATTGATCATCTTTCTACCAGAGTCTAGATCCATCAAGGTAAAAATAGATCTCACTTTGATTCATTTTTCTCTCTCTATCTCTGAGGCTTCTTTTGTCGATAGCTTGTGATCGAGGATTAGTATGGTAGAAAATTTCTGAATTTTGTTGTGTATGTGATTTAATGAATTTTGTTGTGTATGTGATCTAATAGTTAAATGCTATCAATAATTCGTTTCATGATTTTGATGCTTTATTTAAAACAAATTGGGGGTTTCAGAAATATATCCCTATAAAAATTCATAACTTGAGTAAGTCTTTTCTCAAACATCTTTTGGTTTAATATAAAGGATTTGGTCTGATGTTCAGTGCCTCATATTTCCAATTCAATGTCATATTTATGTTGGCATAAATGTAAGTAGTTCAAGTTTTCTTGGTTGTTCTGGATCATAATCTTTAGTTTAGTTCATTTCCGTTATTCTGTTAGATTGATCTCCTTTATAGAGATATAAGACAAAAATGAAACTATATGTATATGGATTTCACTGAGTTTTTTCTTATATGTATATACAGATTCCTAAATACCATATATTTGAATAAAGTATGTGGTATTAATTTTCATAGTTATTTGAAACTTTCAAGATGTGCTTATAGGTGAATATGGACATGGATAACAACATATATCTTTCAGAACGTTGGGAGAGACATTGACTGAGTCTGGCTACACTTTCTATTGCATTGTAAGTGAAATCTAATAGAAGTCAGTTTGCAACAAAACAAGAATTTATGTGGTTAGTTTTCTGTTCCTTTTTAATTTTTTTATATTTGATGTTTAGTTTAGTTTGAAATTATATGATGCATTTATTATTTTCTAAGCCTTAGTATATGCTTTTATTTTACAAGTACATTGTTTTTAACTTCTCTGTTTTTTTCAAGAATATCTGAAGCAATGTTATTTGGTTTTTGGTGTACCTTTGTGGGTCTTAGTGTACTTTTTAAGTTAGTTAGTGTGCTTTATAAGAGATTCATGATCTATCAGTTCAATATGGTCCATATATGTATATGTAACAATTACTATTCATTTTCTATGCAATTGTTTTATAACTGAAAGACATCTTTCAATAGGAGTTTTTGTTTATGACTATACAGACTTTGTCACTCACTCTTCTTGTTTTGGATTACTAAGTTTTGTAGGATACACTTTTGCAATGAATCAAGCAGTGTCTCAAAAATCGATGATTTGAAAGGTCACTAACAATAGTCATTTCTGTAGTTTTACATAATTTATTTCACTCTTACTTACTTAGTTTCAACAAAGTTGTGTTACATCAACAACAACTTGAAAGGTCGAACTAGGCATGGGCATTCTGATTTCAGAATCGAATTGGACCGGATTTTTTGGATTCTGAATTTTTACGAATTTGGATGTTTGGAATCAGATCAGGATCCAAAAGTTGTTTGAATAGGATCGGTTTGGGTTTTTGGATATGTATTGGATTAATTTCTATTGGAAATCCAAAGTATAATTGAAAGGTAGATAAGTTTGGTTTCATGTTTGGATTCGGATCCAAATAATCCAATATATATTAGATCAAATCTGAATCGAATCCGATTTATCCGATCAAAAATATCAAAATTAATCAAATTATCTGATTTATCAGATCCTAACTGAGCATGATATAAACATTAAGCATAAATAATAAGTTGGGGGGGGGGGTATTTGGTTCCCCAAAATAATTTTGGTTTGGGCACAAACTGTTCTATAACCAAATTCAAATAAGGTACAAATTGATTGGATTTTGGGTGTCAGATTTTATGCCTGGGTCTAGATTGAAGAATTTCATAGTATATACTATAGATTATAGATATTATGTTATTTAAAATTGTTATATTTTGTTCTATAAAATATTTTATCCTAAAATAAAAATTATATTATATATTTTCTATATTGCAATGCTTTATTTAGTGATATATAATTTATAATTCATAAACAATATATATAAAGTAGAAATTTTCAAGTGATGTCGCTTGACTAAAGTAACTTTATAAAACATTAAGTTAATCAAATTGAACTTTAGTTATGTAAATTCAGCAGCTTAGATAGTCTGGTCAAAAACAGTTTTGTCATATCAGTTTGTGGATCCAACAAAGAGGAAGGCACCTTCATAACAGTAGATGTTAAAAACAAAGAAGTAGGCGTACTTGACCGACTGGCAGTTCAATCAAACAAAGACCACACATAGAATGGGAACCATTTCCCTTTCTTAGTGCAGGTGGTATACAGTGATTATGAATCCCATCGTGTGTAGTAATGACAATTCTATCATCTTCTGCTCCTCTCTGGATTTTGCATTTTTTACATTGCATCCATTGGTGGACATTTATAGTAACTCATGTGATTAACATAGATACAAAAAAAAATATTTATTTATTTTGAGAATTGACACTGAAAGTATCTGGCTAATCCAAGACTAATAATTCAAGGTGATTGGGACTTTTGGTAATAAAAAAATAAATAAACAGGCATGCAAAAATACTTTTATTTATATTGGAAATAAAGAATCACTTAGAAAAAATAACACGATGATATAATTAACTACCTCGCATTAGGGTTTCCTTTGGAAATTTTCTCACTGTACTTTCTCTTAAAACTTTCATCAAGATTTTCTTCTTCATTTTCATTATCAAGTATGACCCTCTGTGTCCTGTTTTTTCTTCTGGTATCAATCCTGTTTGATCCCTCAAACTTCCTGCAAGAAACATGATTCATATACCACAAGAAAAAACAAGTCACAGAGGGTCATACATAAGATGGAAAGTGAAGTAGACTGTCCTGATGATGGTTTTAAGTGGAGAAAGTACGGCGAGAAAAATTTCAAAAGAAATCCTAATGGGATGACGTAATTATATCACCATGTTCTTTTTCCTAATCGATTCCCTTATTTCTAAGACTATTTTGCATGTCTGATCTAATGTGATTTTGTTCAAAACTATTTACCAAAAGTCCCCATCACCTTGGATTAGTATTGGCCAAATACATAGTGTCAATTTTAAAATATAAATTAATAAAACTTTTGGTATATATGTTAATCAGAGGAGTTACAACAAATGCACATCAAATGGATGCAAAATAAGAAATCAGATCAAGAGAGGAGCAGAAGATAATAAGATAAATAAGTCATAACCACATAAGATGAGATTCACAATTATCGTACACCACCTGCATTCATAAAGGTAACAATTCTCATTCCATGAATAAGTCTTGGTTTATTTGAACCGCCAGTTCGTCAAGTAGGCCTACTTCGTTTTTAACATCTCCTAACATGAGGGCACCTTCCTATTTGTTTGGTTCACAAACTGATGTGAAAAAATTGTTTATGACAGGACTATCTGATGCACGGATAGCTCAGAGGACTTGGTAAGGGCATTAAGAAAAGGACACGGAGCTAAGGAGCAAAAATAAGCTAATGATATATGGAAACTCTCTGGATTCAAGAATCCCATTGGGAATCCCCTCAGAACATTGGTTCTAGCTTGGGATTTCTATACTTCATGACAAGCTTCATACTGATCACTTGGGCATTCAATATGGTACTAAGGCTTCTATTGCCAAGGTCCACGCCCAACAGTCCTATCAAGTGATCATATAACACACTTACACTCATTTGATCCCCTCCCTCTTTGGGGTTTCCCAAGTGGCTTTCAAAGGAGAAAATTTTTAATGACGTTTGTGGGTTCTATGTTTTTTATATATATAAATTATTAGGATGACCCAGCACCGGCCCAATCTTAATATATAGCACAGGATTTTCTTTCCATTTTATTCAAACTTATGTTTAGTATTTTCTTATGTTTTAAAGGCGTTTAATGCATGTGGGATTCCGAGATTTGTCTCACATGAACCAATCTCTTCTCCTCCCACCCCTCTCTTTATATTTCGTGTAGCCTGAGGTCTAAACTCATATTTCTTCTATTCAAAAACTTTTTTTCTTTTGAAAGATCATTAAATTGATCTTGTGTGTTGAAATATTTCTCTTAGACTTATCGGTCTGCTCTTCCATGACTAAGAGGGGGATCACACGATCCATAAAATCTTGTTCCTAGCTTACTACTAATTCTATAAAAGTAATCCCATGACTTCTCTCTGGTGAGGTTTGGATCGTGATTCTCCATCCAGAATCATATCATGTGTTATCATAGCCACCATACGGAAGTCAAGCCATTTGAAGCAGTTTTCTTTTAATTTTTGTGATCTCAGTACTTGTGCCAAAATTCCAATTTTGATTGCTTCTATTTCTAAGGTGTCTCTAGTATCTGTAGAAATGTTTTTTGGAATTTTTATAATATATTTGTTATTTTTAAAGTGCCTGTTCATCTACTGCTGTTTAGTCTGTTTCTGTGTGTTAACTTACGAGAATTGTTTTAAATAATTTGTTAACCCTAAAATCCTAAGTTGAGTCTAGTTATTTTAAAAAAAATTTCATCATTTTTAGGGTTGATTTAATAATACTTGGGTGTCGAGTCGTCTCGCACTGTCCCGATCTGCTCGTGTGTAGTCTAAGAGTCATTTTCTGTCCTTGAAGTAATTCTTGTTTATTTATTTCGTTAGAACACTTCACTGTGTTTTTTGTGTGTTTATATTGAGGTAAGAATGTTAGATTATAGTGAGTTAATTCATACCAACAACAATAAACTCCTTGTAGAAGCTATCACGGCCAAGATGGTGCGTGTGATGAATGAGAAGCTCAGTACCTTTTGTGAGGAACTCATCCCTAAGGTTATTCTTGATAACAATGATAAAATGAGGCTCGAGCAAGCTAGAGAGGTTGAGAGCAATCGAAACCAAGGAAGGCAACGTGATGAGATGCCTAGAGATGCACCGAGAAGGCAAGAGTTTGCCAATGCTCGTCCGGGTCAGTTACCAAGGAGAGAATTGATGAGACTTAGTACAAATACAGAAACGCATATAGTAGCAGTCAGAAGAGGTATATAAGAGCTAGGGAAAACAGAAAGCAACCACAAGACAACCTCGGAGGACACAAAGCTAAAATACCTCCATTTCACGGGAAAAATGATCCTAATGTTTACCTTGAGTGCGAGAAGAAGATAGAGATTTTTTATCGTCAATACTTTAATGAAGCAACTGTGTCAAGGTAGAAGCCACTGAGGTTTATGACTATGGATTGAGTTGGTGGGATCAGTTAGTAACTTCAAGGAGAAGAAACCATGACTATCCAGTAGATCCTTGGAAAAAAATGAAAGCTATTTTTAGAAAGTGGTTTATGACAAGCTACTATCACCGAAAGCTACACAACCAGTTGAGGAAGCTTGGATAAGGTGGAAAGCCAGTGGAAGAATACTACCGAGAGATGGAAACCTTGTTGAATAGAGCTGATGTAGAAGAGGATCTCAAGGATACTATGTCTACGTTCTTAGGAGGGTTACTACTATTTATTCAAGAACAGATTGAGATACAAAAATATGTGGATCTTCAGGAGATGTTTCACCATGTTGTTATCATAGAACAGCAACTCAAGATGAGGGTGAAAACACGTTTAAACTTTGGAGTCAGAAGCAACCAAGCTAGAAGCACCTATCAAGAGAAGAGAAACCTAAAGATACTAGCATCAAAACCAAGTCAGTTCCTGCACCAGTTGCTGTGAACCAAGGGGGCAAGAATGCAAATTATACAAGGAATAGTGGAGTTAAATGTTACAAGTTCCAAAGAAGAAGGCATTTTGCTAGTGAATGTACTAATCGGAGATTATTGATTCTTAAGCAAAATGGAGAGTATGAATCGGAACAAGAGCAACTAGAGGAGTAGCCTCAGGAAGAAGGAACTGTGGAGATGCCTACTAAAGGGGAGTCATTTGTAGCCATGAGAGCTTTAACCATTCACTCCTAGACTAAAAAATAAGAGCAACACGATAACTTGTTTCACATGTGATGCCTCGTCAAGGATAAAGTGTGTAGTCTAATCATTGATGGAGAAAGCTCTATGATTATCAAGAAACATCCAAAGCTCTATGATCTACAATGCTCAATGATGATGGAGATGCGAGTTAAGCACAAAGTCGAAGTGGCTATCATCATTGGAAAGTCTGAGAAATGTTTTTTTTGGTCCTTGCCAATGTAGGCTGGTCATATAGTTTTGGGAATACCATGACAATCAGATAGGAGGGTGATTCATGATGGTTTTACAAACCAATACTCCTTTGACTTCAAGGGAAGAAAAACTACTCTAGTGTCATTACCTCCCCCATGAGGTTTATCTCGATCAAATTCAGCTTAAGAGTAATAATGCAACGGTAACAAGGTTAATCTCATTGCTGTGATGAGAAGAACAAACTATGCTGATCCATTTGATCCTATAAAATTTGTTCCTAAAAATATTAAACCTTGTGTTACTATCCTAGTACCAGTTTTTCCATGTAAGCTTGATAATTTCTTTTAGATTAAATCATTATAAGAGGAAACAAGACAATGAGATCAAAGTTCTCGTAAAAAGGAAACACACTGTAATGAAAGAAGGGATTGTTTACAAGCAACACCAACGGATCACTAAGGCTATGGTGGTTACTGAGCTGATTTGGGTGCCAAGTGCTTGGCATTCTATGGGAAGAATAATCTATATAGTTTTAGAGTTGTGGAAGGGCTTTAGGCTTAGGATAACATCCAAGTTCAAACCATGAACATTGAGGATCCACGAGGATCTCGTAAACTCTTTCAACTCATAAACTCTTTATAGAGCAAACTGGTCTTGTTGTTGATTTTCTATCATCTAACCATGGTTTTCATATTTTTTGAACAGCTTGATAAATAAAAATGGTTATGAGACTTGCAGGAAATGAGTGCTTCAGCTGAAGAATAGGCACTCAACTAGTGAGGCAGAAAGAGATGGTGTATCTAACAACTTCGGAGATACAAAGGCAATGAACATATTTCAAAGATCCGATGTGGTGGAACTGTTTCATAAAATTGGATTGATGTTTCAAGCTCTCAAATATAGCAACTATGATGCAGAACCTATTCAGAATTATCTTTTTCATTCATTTAAAACCTGAGGTAAGCTTTCTATCATTTATACAATTTATTGTTTTAACTTGGGTTTATTTGTGATAGTCCAATGGATTTGAGGACAAATCCGTTACAACACAGGGAGCATGATGCCATTCTGGATAGCTTTGAGGACTGGGAAAATGCATTAAGAAAAAGACATGGATCGAAGGAATAAAAAGAAGTTAAATATGCATGTAAACTCCCTTTTATATTCAAGAAGTTCAATGGGAATCCCCTCGGAAAATTGGTTCGAGCTTGTACTTGGATAGTTTATCATGGCACAGGGGTTTTTACACTTCACGATAAAATAGATAGAGAAAAGGGGAGACATGTATGATAAATTAAGAAATTGTTACTTTGTTGTGCTTAAGCCTAAGATCTGGACAATTTGGGGTTATCAAAATCCAAATAGTATAATCTATGATTCTATCATTGAAGACATCCTTTGGTTATTATTTATAGTAACACATATACAATGAAACAAACTAACCAAATATACTACATGGAACCCATAGCTCGACTTCACACTAGCAAGTCAATGATGTTGGATAAATAGTATTTCCAAAAAAGTTATACTAAATTCATTTTAAAATATTGTCATAAATTAGAAAAGGATAACTTAATATATATGTCACAAAAATAAATTGTTTGGATACAAATAAAACTTTTAAATTAAGGAAATAAATATATCATTTATATAATTTTATATTGGATGAATATATAATTGTTTTTGAACCCATAAATCTAAAATCTTAGCATAATATCAATATTCTTTGGATGACAATAGTAGATAATCTATAACAACATATCCAACATAGTCTGCAATATACCCGTGGTCTATTTTGATCTGTTCAAATCATTAATTATTTTTTCAGGTAGGTATCCCCATTAAAGCTAACTCTCATACTAGTTAGCCATTGATATGTATATATCCAACTAGTAAACTACATTGTAATTATTCATCTTTTTCTTAATCTATAAATGTTGGGTTAAATAAATTTACCGACCGATCACTATAATCCAGTACATAAACTAGAGAATAGGAGGATTAATAAGTGACTTATTTGAATGGTGACTGATATTTTTCAATATCCAATGATTGTTTCCTTTCCCAAGAGTAAGATCAATTATATGATACAATGATGGACATGTCACTACTAGCCAAATAATAGTTTGAGGTTAAGTCCATCCTTGGCCTCTATAGTTTGACATCCCACACTCAGAATACCTTCATTAATGAGTAAATACTAATGGCATACTTCCACTACAAGAAGCTACAGTACATCTGCCGAATATTACAACAGATTCTTATGTAGTTAAAATGATTTGACGAAAATTGACAGTATTCCGGTAGAACATCTGTCGGAAATCCATTAGAATATTTTTGACGGATAAAAACCAATTAGAAATTTGTAGATGGGAATTTTGGGAGACGACGGGAACATATTAATGTTGATATATCCAATTTAACTTTAAAATGGAGATGTTTGACATATTAATGTTTGAACATATTAATGTTTGATATATCCAATCTATGGCCGTTTGGAATTCAAATATCCTGACGTAATCCAGTGGCTAGCGAGCCTATATATATTCACTCCCCTACATACAATCACAATCCAATAAATTACTTAAACCTAAAAATTTGAAAAGAGATGTCATCTTCTAGAAGTTTTTTCTCATGGATGGACGAGCCAATGATGGATCAAGAGTTGAACTAATTGAAATAAGAGTTTGCTCAATATATATGTGAATTCATGAAGTTGGTAGGAAATCAACTGGGAGCCAAAACAAACTTAAAAGTTGAAATGTCCCTGTTCTATTTGAGTGAATTTTCTCATAAAATCAAGATAGAGATTATTTGAATGCATTTGGATTACAATGAGGTTATTCTGGGTACACGAGTTAAAAAAATTTGTGGATTAAATTGAACAATTTCAAATTTGCTCGCAATGGGATTTCTAATCAATTTTGTAAGTTTGCGGTAAGAACTATAATTAGGTAATAAATGAGGGACTATTTTGAAAATGATCAAAAGAAGAAAATTGAGCTCAGATTCGCATAAGTCTCTGGGTATATTACTCTGTTGGGATCAATCTAATGAAGGAGCTATGCGACCATTCCAGAGACCAAAGTGGCTTCTCCGTACAGTTCAATCACCGGTCAAACCTGTAGATCTGTAGAAGAGAGTAAGATACATGCCTCTTTAAAACCGGATTTCAATTGAAAAAAACATCAACCCAGCCAATTGAGTAACTTCTAAAGACATGAATGATTAACCAAAAAACTCTAAAACTGACATCCAAGTTGAATTTTATCATCAACATAAGGTCAAAAGTTAAGATCCCAAAAAGTCGGAAATATGAAACACAAATTGGAATAGCTCTGACTGAGGATAATTACATACAAAAACAAACCAAATATTTATCTCTCCCTGAATTATAGGAATGAGAGAGAGAGAGGAGAGGCAATTTTTCTGGTTGATCAAATATTTTCTCGGCTCAAAAACATCATACAAATTTTGAAGTTATTACCTCCTTAAAAATGTTATACCATAGAGGATATATTTTCATATTATATAATTTTATAAATTTGAAAGAAATATGGCATATTTTAAGTTTATAACATTTTTATCTACAGGAAATTTATTTTGAATACATCACTCTTTAAACTTCAGTTTCCAAATCGACATGAAAACCAAAAAAGAAGCAATTTGACGTTATTACTAAATCTGCTTTAATTATAAACAGATATTATTTTATTAATTAATAGGATATGCTCGTAGCATGTGCAGTGGCTAGAGTACACTTGGGCCGGATGCAAATATCAGGCTTGGATCTGCATCTAGATCCGCATCTGGCCGGATGTAACGTTGTGATATCTGAATCCTTGATATATTGTGTTTTTTTTGTGTTTTAAGCAATGTTCTTTTCATCATTATCTTGCATTTTCATTACATTTTTAGAGTCTAGATGCATGTTTTCATGTGTTTCAGTCTTATATAGGTCTTGGAGCTGGAGAAAACAACAAGGACATCAAATGGTGTGAGAAAACATAAATGATTATCTCTAACCAATCCTAAATATCTCAAATATCGAGTTGGTTGGAGACTTTATGTTGTGCTATAGCTCCAGAGTACTTCATCAAAGCTGTAGAAAATTGAGTTGGCGTTCCAATTGAGGTGATTTCAAGTGATTTGAGTATTTGGTTAGAGAGATATCTTAATGTTTCCTCCAACGTATCCATTCTCAGCGGCCTACCTAAGTCGGCACGGTTCTGGGGAAGGAGCACTGGGAGATTGCAAGACGTCAAGCAGCGGCCAAGGCACACAACTGGAGGTCAGCGGCCAAGGGTGGCGGCCTAGGATGGCCGCTGGACCGGACTTCTTTGTCAAAAAAAATTCAATCTAAACCAGTCTGAATTGATATGTTAAACCAAGTTGTTTATCTTGGTATAAATAATAGAGGAACCTAAATTTCTATAGGTTACGTTTTGTTTAAGGATCTTGAGCCACTCTTACTCTCTTCTTAAGTGATTTGGATCTTTTATCTTTTCATTTTGATATGGTTTTGATTTCATATTATCTTTGATTCAATTCTCTTAATATGATTATGCAAAGATCAATCCATTTAATTTGTGTTTTCATGCCTATTAGTGAGTAGTCTTTTTTAGGAACCTTGGGATGTTAGATCTAGGTTGATTAGTGCTAGGTTAGTGGAGTTTAGGCTTTTAATCATTAGATCCATGCTTGTTAGGTTGTTTCTAAGGCTAGATTAGCAAGAGATTATTGGTTTAGATCCTAAGCATTTCTCACACCAACAAGGTGTTTGATGAAATGCTTGATCCAAACTTTTCAAGCTCTTTTCAATCCTAGCCAATGAGAATTGATGTTTAGGATGTTAAGAGGTTAAGAAGACCTGTTATTAATGCTCATTAATCAATTAATCTTTAACGACAGTTATGAACATTTAAGGTGATTAGTGAAGTGATTAGTACCATAAGAGTGGATTAGTCAAGTTTTGTGTCTTGGAACCATCGGATTAGCTTTAAGAAGTAGATTAGTACTCCACTAGCTTTCCATTTATTAGTCTAGATCATCCATAACATTCCCAAGAATCCTTCTTTGTTAATTTGATTTCAAAAACCGTTTTTACATATTTTCTTGTTTACTTGCATTTTAAATTCTGTTTTCGAAAACCCCAAAACATATTCACTTAGATTAAAACATGATTTATACTTTTAGTGTGTTAAAACTAGTTTCCAAGTTTGATTGATTCCCTCCTATGCTACAACGTATTTAGGGTAATTGACACCCTGATTTTCAAAAATCTTAATATCAATTTGGCGCCGTTGCCACTTGGAACTTGTTAATACCATTATGAGTTAATTATGTTTTGAGACTAACTTTTATTTCTTACATTTACTACATAACATTTCTTTTCCACTTTGATCTCTCTCTCTTGTAGGTGCATGAACCTTAGAAGTCACGGTCCACAAAACTTGGTTGATTCTGTTGAGGATATTCGCCGGGTAGAAAGAGAGGGTAGAAGAGCTACAAACAGCATTTAGGGATGAATAACGAAGAATTTTCTCTGGGATTTCCGCGGGTTCCTCAGCAAGGACAACCATTCCTTAGACCAATTGGAGCATTTGATGCACCAAACAATAGAGCTCAATCTACAGGCATTCCTACACCTTCCATTGCTGCTAATAACTTTGAGATTAAGTAAAGCTTGATCAACATGGTTAAGAACCAAAGCTACAATGGACTATCCTTGGAAGACACTCTTGATAACTTGGATCAATTTGAGAGATTATACAGAATGGTGAAGATGAATGGAGTCCCCAAAGAATCCATCAAGATGATTCTTTTCCCTTTCTCCTTAGGGAAACAAGGCCTCCCAATGGGAGAAGAACATTATTTCATATTTGGTATCCACTTGGGATATATATAAGAAAGAATTTCTCAATAAGTTCTTTCCAAAGCAAAAGACAGCAAAGCTTCGAAACGGCATTGCTAATTTCAAACAAGGTTACCAAGAGAACTTATATGAAGCATGGGAAAGGCTAAAGGGTTACACTTGGAGTTTTCCTCATCATGGTATCTATAGGGAAAATTTGTTTGGCATCTTCTACAGAGGCACATTTGAGAAGTATCGCCGTGCCGTAAACACGGCAAATTATGGAAGCTTTGAAAACTTGAATGTGGAACAGGGAGAGCTATTGATAGAAAATCTCTCTCAAAGTGATGCTTGTTATGAAGGTGACTATGACATAGAATTGAGAGACACTAGTGAACCGGATTAGAGCATTAAAGATAGCTTCAAAGACATCAATGATAGACTTGACAAGATGAGCAAAGATTTCCTTCTCACTCAAAAGCCGGTTAACTATGTGTAAGAGTTTGATAATGGACAACAAGGGTATAAACAAATATGTACTGAGCAGGGAGTTTATGTTGAGGACAATGGAGAGAAACAAGAGGAAGTTAATTATGTGGGCAACCAAGGAAGATTTCAAAACAAAGGCTTTAGCCCAAACTACCATAACCATCCAAACCTCTCATACCGTAACCCAAATGTTAAAAACTCACAAGACCAAACCTATCCCAAACTACCAAACCAAACTTTCCAACCAAACCAAATCTTCCAACCCAATCAAAACATTCAACCATGACCACAATACTCAAGCCAAAACCAAACTTTCTAACCCAATCAAACCTTCCAACCAAACCCAAATTACCAACCTCAACCTCAATACAACCAACACCAATCCTTAATATCAAATAATAACCAAACCCTTCAACTTTCCCAAATCCTCAAAGAAGATCCCAATACTCTACTCCTCAAACAACTCTTAGAAGGTCAAACCAAAGGCACTTTTGAGATTAATAAGAGTATGGGATGCAAGGAGCCTACAATGAATTGAATAATAAGTTTCAACACTTGGCTTCCCATGTAAAGAGCCTTGAAAATTGAGTTACTCAAGTTTCATCATCATCCAAGAGGCCAATGGACTCAATTCTCGATAAAACTGAAACAAATCCCAAGGAGTGTTTCATTGTTATCCTCACAAGTGATGAGAACAATCATAAAAACGATGTTGAGGAAATCACTAGAATTCTATATGGAGTGGATGATGTTGGTGTGGTTAGTCAAAATGAAGCAAAGGTAGAGGTGATTACTAGGCAAGAAGTTAAGGTTCTCATGAGAGTTGAAAAGGAAGATGCACCAGAAGATGAGCTTTCTCCTTATGAACCAACAATTCCATTCCCAGGAAGAATGCTCACCAAAGCTAAAAATAATGTCTTCTCAAGCTTCTAAGCTAAAATGAGCACAATTGGAGTCCTTTTGCCTCACATGAGTAGTTTGATTCAAGTCCCTCTTCATGTAAAGTTTATGTAAGCTATCTTAGCCAACATGCCAAAAGTAAAAGAAGTTGTGGAAATGCTCAAGCCTCAAACTTCCACAGTGGTTGAGTCCAAGTGTCTTCCCAAGCTTGAGAATCCTGGTACATTCCTCATATCTTGCTCCCTAGGAAATATGAAATTTGATAATGCCTTGTGTGATTCGGGTGCTAGTTTGAATGTTATATCGCTTGAGATGATGAAGAGTATAGGTATCAAAGAAATGAAGAAGTACTCCTCTTTGATCACTTGTGCTGATACCTCTTCGGAACTTCCACTTGGTTTGATTGAAAACTATCCACTTAATGTTGGAGATTGTTTAATCCCAAGAGACTTTATGGTAGTTGATAGAGGAAAACCGGATAAGATTCCCCTAATTCTTGAAACTCCATTTCTCAATACCGCAGGAGCAAGCATAAACTTCTCAACCAAGTGTGTGACTTTAGTCAATTTGAACTCTACATTTACCTATCCAATCAAGCCTTCCTCTACCAATTTTTGTGGAACAATAACCAATGAATAGTTAGAATGGAAGAATGATATTAAGGTTGTGGATGAAAATATAGAGCTTGATGAGCAAATTTTGGATGGAGAGTGTTTATTCTCCTTGTTTTCTAGTTGTGATGAAAGTGGTAAAATCAAGAAGTTGAAGATAACCAAGAAGAATCTTGAGAAGAACAAGATGGTAATGAACAAACACCAACATCCCACCCTTTTTCACTCTCCATTGCTTCCCACTATGATCTTGCACCCTTGGAGATGTATTGATGGAGAGCTACAGTACAAAGTAAAGTGTTAGGAAATGTCAAATCCCTTTTCCATGGTCAATGCAATCCTCACACCGAAGCTAAAGGCAATTGGTTCAAAGGGCTTTAAAGATGTGATGAAGGAGGTACCCACTGTCACATTCAAAGGTGGAAGACGTTTCTCTTATGTTCATTCCACTTCTTCAACCATTTCTAGGAGTTCTCAAACTCCACTCACTCCACACCCTAAGATTCTCGACTTGGGCCAAGATATAGTCCTTTCCCTTTCAATATATATACCATTTTATTTTTGCTTTTTGTTAACATTCTCTCTCACTTTTGTTACACCTAGATGGTGTAACTCAAGTTTGGGGAAGAGTTTTATGTCTTTTAATCTTGTGTTTTATTTTCTTATTTTTCTATTTTTGCATATTTGAGTCTCATGCATACATCTATTGCATAAAAAATCCAAAATATTAAAATTTTTGTAAAACACAAAAAGATGTTTGTAGTTTCATTTGCATAGTAAGATTGAGTCTATAAGCATTTTAAGTTTCATTTGCATATGGGATGTTTGGCTTGTAGAAGTTCATGCTTAGGATTAAGATCATTGCCCTTAGTCATAGTTATTTGTTGCTTGAACATCTTTGAAATAAGAAAAATCCATGCTTGGACCTTTGCACCTTTCGAAATACACCTTCTATTTTGGTAAAGCTCACTTGATTTCTTGAAGCATCTCTATGAATTTGAACTTAACTTAAACTTAATTTTCTTGCTTATTGGGATTCGAATGCATTCTTATGGTTGACTAAGGTCACATTCGGGTTTTCTTATCAATTCTACCACCCTTTCTAACCCGAATGGCCATTCTCATCTTTAGAATGGTTCCCCTACCTTTAACCTTGACCATTTCTTTCAAACACTTTTATATATTCTATGAGTGAGGTCTTGTGTTGATAATGCTATGATTTTGCAAAACCTTGAGAGTATCGGGAACGACAATGGTTAGCTCTCATTTTAGGCTAGCAATGGTAAGTCTAGCTCTAGGTGGGAAATAAAAGACATGAATGGCTAGAATAGGTGTCGATACAGGTGTTGGAAAAGAAAGAAAGAAAAGCTTGAGAGTATCGGTAACAACAAAGGTTAGCTCTGGTTTTAGGCTAGCAATGGTAAGTAGAGCTTCAGGTGGGGAATGAAAGACGTGAATGGTTTGAAAAGGTGTTGGTTTGGATCAAAGCCAAGACTCGGCACTTTCGAGAGTAGAATACAAAAAGATGAAAGTTATAGAAGATGGATGACGGATAAGGATATATTCTTGCATAAATGAATCAAAGACTTAAGTTTATCAAGATGGTGGATTGAATGATAACACAAGAAGTTGCACAAAAGGCTCCTTGTTGAATGGATTGAATGGTCACACAATGGATGTGGAAGTCCGCTGATATTCCTCAATTTCACGCCAAGATATTACACACTCGGTGATGACAAGGTTTGATTCCCGGATATGACTCACCGGAGAATCAAAAAAGAATGTTGGATATGACTCACCAAACAATTAGAAAATGTCCTCAAAGAATAAAAGAGATTTGTCTCTAAAAAATAGTTTGATAAAAAGTTGGATGCTCTACAATGGAGCTTAGAATGTGTTTAAATAGAGAAGGGACTTGAACAGACTCAACCTCCTGGTGTTTGGCTCTCTTTGGGACTCTAAAAATCATCCTAAGACTTTGGAACAAAGACAGAAGACTTGGACTAAAAATTAAAGAGTTTGCGGACTAAAAACAATGACATAAGACTATAGTCTAAATTTATAACATAAGGTAAATATTGAGTCGGTCCATGGCATCAAGTAGGCGACCAAGTTAATCATCAAAGTGGTGTAAGTGAACTTGAGGCCTCATTAAAAACCTTAGTTGGAAAACCCATAGGAATAAAACCAAACCAAGGGAAAAGAGCACACTCAAGACACTTGATGATGATTAACTCAGGATGGCTTGGATGGAGATAATCATCTCTTGGTTATGTAGAATGGAATGAACATCTTCTTGCTTCCAAGACATCTTTAGAATTGTTCCCACAGCTTCTTTGATTCTTTTTGTCCTTGCACAGGTCATGGGACCTCTAGAAATAACCAAGGCATCATCCTCTTCTTCTCCAAGTGAAAGCTAGTCCATGATCACATCATCCCCTCCCTCTTGAAAAGGATTTGTCCTCAAATCTGGATCATCTTCAACAAATGGAATCAAGTCAGTAACATTAAAGCTATCACTTATTTGATACTTACCTTGCAAATCTAGCTTGTAGGCATTGTTGCTGATCTTCTTTATGATCTCAAAAGGCTCATCAATCCGTGACATGAGCTAAGACTTCCTCTCATTAGGAAATCTCTCTTTCCTTAGGTGCACCCATACTTGATAACCTATTACAAAGACCTTTTCATGCCTTCCCCTATTAGCATGTTTGACATATTGCTTAGTCTTCTGTCCATCAAAACTAACTCTTTCACACTCAGGCAAAGGTATTAGATCCAAAGGAGAAGTAGGATTGAACCCAAAAACAATTTGAAATGGAGAATACTTAGAAGCAGAATGTACAGCATGATTATATGCAAATTCACAATGAGGCAAAAATTCTTCCCATGTTTTCAAGTTTTCTTTATGAATGCATGCAAGAGAGTTCCTAGTGTTCTATTAACTACTTCAGTCTGCCTATCAGTTTGCAGATGACAAGTAGTAGAAAACAACAACTTAGTACCTATCTTAGACCAAAGAGTCTTCCAAAAGTAACTAAGAAACTTAATATCTCTATCAGAAACTATAGTTCTAGGCATGCCATGTAAGCACACAATCTCCTTAAAGAACAAGTTAGAAATATGCAATGCATCATCACTTTTGTGGCAAGCTATGAAATGTGCCATTTTAGAAAACCTATCCACCACAACAAAGATAGAATCCTTTCCGGTTTGAGTCCTAGGCAATCCAACGATAAAGTCCATATAGATGTCATTCCAAGGATGATAAGGAATGGGTAAAGGAGTATACAAACCATGGGTTTGAACGTTGGACTTAGTATGTTTACATGTTGCACATCTTCCACAGATCCGCTCCATATCTCTTTTCATGTGTGGCCAAAAGAAATGGTCCTGCAAAACTTTTAGTGTCCTGGCAATGCCAAAGTGTCCCATAAGACTACCTCCATGTGACTCCCTAACAAATAGATCTCTTAAAGAACAGTTAGGCACACACAAAGGGTTACCATCGAAAAGAAAACCATCCTGCCTAAAGTAATGTCCAGAAGCAAATTTCTCACACAACTTGTATGCATCACCAAAATCGGAATCGGTTTCATACATACCTTTAATTTGCTCAAAACCCAATAGTTTAGCATCAAGAGTGTTTAAAAGAATACCTCTGAGATAGTGCATCAGCCACTATATTTTCCTTACCTTGTTTGTACTTGATCACATAAGGAAAAGTCTCTATGAATTCAACCCATCTGGCATTTCTTTTGCTCCGCTTGTTCTGCCCCTTTAGGTACTTGAGAGATTCATGGTCTGTGTGTATTACAAAATCCTTAGGCCAGAGATAATGTTGCCATGTTCGTAAGGCCCTCACCAAAGCATACAACTCCTTGTCGTAAGTAAGATAGTTAAGAGTTGCTCCTCCAAGCTTCTCACTGAAGTATGCTATATGACTTTTCTCCTGCATTAACACAGCACCAATACCAATTCCTGAGGCATCACATTCAATCTCAAATGTTTTATTAAAATCAGGAAGGTTAAGGAGAGGAAAATGAGTAAGCTTCTCTTTAAGGCATTGGAAAGCAGCTTCTTGTGCCTCTTCCCACTTGAATCCAACATCTTTCTTGATCACTTCAGTCAATGGAGCATCAATGGTGCTAAAGTTCTTGACAAAGCGCCTGTAGAAGCCAGCAAGTCCATGGAAACTCCTCACTTCAATAATGGTAGTTGGACTTGGCCACTCCATGATTGCTTTAATCTTCTCCGGATCTACCTTTACACCATCTGCACTCACAAAAAGCCTAAAATACCAAGTTATCTGTTCCAAAAGTACACTTCTTAAGATTGGCATAAAGTGTTTCTTTCCTAAGCACATCAAGAACAACCCTAAGATGTTCTATATGTTCCTCAAAGCTCTTGATGTACACTAGAATGTCATCAAAGTACACAACCACAAAGATGCCAATGAAAGATGTAAGGACATGATTCATCAACCTCATGAATGTAATAGGTGCATTGGTTAATCCAAAAGGCTTGACTAACCACTCATACAATCCATGCTTAGTTTTAAATGCAGTTTTCCACTTATCTCATTCTTTCATTCTAATTTGATGATATCCACTCTTCAAATCTATCTTAGAGAAAATGCAAGAATCATGCAATTCATCTAACATATCATCTAAACGAGGAATAGGATGGTGATACTTTACAGTGATATTGTTGATGGCTCTACAATCTACACATATCCTCCAAGTTCCATCCTTCTTTGGAACAAGCAATACCAGCACAACACAAGGGCTCATGCTCTCTCGGATATGGCCTTTAGCCATTAGCTCTTCTACTTGGCTTTGAAGTTCCTTAGTCTCCACAGGGTTGGTTCTATATGCTGGATGGTTAGGAAGTGAAGCTCCAGGCACAAAATCAATGTGGTGCTCAATCCCACAGATAGGTGGTAGTCCTTTGGGATTCTCCTCCGGAAAAATATCTTCAAATTCGTACAAAATAACAGAAATACCACTCGGAACTTCCGGTACTGGATTAATAAGATTCACCAATATCTCTTTGTAAACAAACAAAAGAATGGGTTGTTTAGAGAACAGAACTCTCTTAACCACATTAAACCTCACAAGAAAGTTTGATTGCCTCACATGTTTGCTCTCAAAGGCCTTTTTCTCTGTTTTTCTATAATTCTCATTGTTGTTTGATGGTGGTGTGTTTAGGGGGTCACTCACATTGGTATTGTCTTGTTGTTTCAGCCATGTTTGATCATGATGAACTTCTTGTGGCGTCAATGGAGCAAGGGTGGTCTTCCGGCCATTGTATTTAAAGGAATACCGATTTGTAAACCCATCATGGATGACCCTTCTATCAAACTGCCATGGTCTCCCTAGCAAGATGTGACCAGCCTCCATTGGTAAGATGTCACACAAGATTTCATCCTTGTATTTGCCTATGGTTAAAAGAACTAATACTTGGCTGCTTAAGATCATTTCTCTATCATCATTGAACCATTGAAGCTTGTAAGACTTCAGGTTCTTCTTCTTCTATTTCAATCTCGCCATTATCCAAAAGGATCATAGTTCTTTTGTTGATGCATTCTTTGGCGTAGTGTCCTCTCCCTTGATATTTGAAACATCTAACATCTCAGTTCCTGGAAGATGTTGTCACACCTTTCCCTTTGGCGTCTTAAGTAGGGTGTAGGTTTTGGAATTAATTTTTGGTTTGACAACAGTCTTGTCCTCTCTTTGATAACTTGTCCAAACATGAATGCTGCAGCCCCATAGATTGTTTTGGAACTACTCCTCCTCTTAACTTGTTGTTCTACGAGAACAGCCTTGTGAAGCATGTCCTCCAATTCTCAATAAGTTTGAAGCTCCATCCTATCTTGAATATCTCAAGCCAAGCCACTCAGGAACCTTGCCATGGTTGCTTAATTATCTTCATCTATTTCGGCTTTGATCATAAGAGACTCCATCTCTAGAAAGTAAGCCTCCACACTTTTACTGCCTTGGCTTAATCTCCTAAGCCTTTGATGCAATTCCCGGTGGTAATGACTTAGAACAAACCTCTTCCTCATCAGGTTTTTCATCACTTCCCAAGTTTCCACATGTGGCTCCTGGTTGTGCTCCTACTTGTAACAATCTGATCCCACCAGTTGATGGCATAGTCATAGAACTCTGTTGCAGCAACTTGAACCTTCTTCCGTTCTTAGTAAGGCTAACAATTAAAGACGAGTTCTATCTTCTTCTCCCATTCTAGATAGGCATCCAGATCATTCTTCCCATAGAATGGTGGTATCTTCAACTTAAGACCACTAAGATTGTCTTCATTGCGTTCCTGGCTTCTCTTACACGTCTTGGACGTCTATGTTCCCTATTAGAAGCTTGACTTCCATGGCTATAGTAGTCTGGTCCTTCCTCATCGCCTAAAGGCCGTTGTGCCCTTCTTCTTCTTTCAGCAGGGTGTTGGGGAAGTCCTTGGTTCACCTACTCTTGTATGGTGTCCATTCTTTCATGAACGGGATCTAGCTCCTGCCTCAAGAGGCGCCTCATTTCTTCCATGAGAGTTTGCACATCCATGTTGTTTGGTCTGGCTCTCATTGGGCGATTAGTGTTTTCACTTTTTCCGGCTTCACTGTGAGACATCCTGCAAAACTTAGCAAACTGTTATTAGATAAAACTCATAATCCTCTTAAGTGTTTCACTTAACTCTCAAGATATTCTCACTCAGTGATTTCTCAATGGTTCTTATCAAACAATTAGGGTTGCGGACTAAAAACAATGACATAAGACTATAGTCTAAATTTATAACATAAGGTAAATGTTGAGTCGGTCCATGGCATCAAGTAGGTGACCAAGTTAATCATCAAAGTGGTGTAAGTGAACTTGAGGCCTCATTAAAAACCTTAGATGGAAAACCCATTGGGATAAAACCAAACCAAGGGAAAAAGAGCACACTCAAGACACTTGATGATAATTAACTTGGAATGGCTTGGATGGAGATAAGCATCTCTTCGTTATGTCTAATGGAATGAACATCTTCTTGCTTCCAAGACATCTTTAGAATTGTTCCCACAGCTTCATTCATTCTTTTTGTCCTTGCACGGGTCGTGAGACCTCTAGAAATGACCAAGGCATCATCCTTTTCTTCTCCAAGTGCAAGCTGGTCCATTATCACATCATCTCTAACCTTTCCTCTTTTTTGTTTTTTATCATTGTTACATAAGACAATTCTTACAGTTTTATGGGCATGTCAAACGCCCAAGGACACACTGGTTCTTTGTAAAGAATGGATGCCCTAAGCAATCCGCCTATTTAAGAACTTGTAACCTCGCCCTTTGATGGCAGATTTGAATAAACTCATTTGCTCATAAGCTTGCTCTCGAATCTCACTTAGTTTTAACACCGTTGTCCTCGAAGCTCTGCTTGGACTCTGGTCAGTCGTATCATGGTGTTGTCCAAATACCGTGTGGCCGGCTATCGATCCATTATTCTGTTGTCCTTTACATTTTAATCCATCGTTTCCCTTTTATCTCTTATCATTTATCCCTTATCATTATCTTGGTCCATTGTCCTTACCATCTTGTTTCATCGTTGTTCATTCCAAATGTCTTCCACCTCCGCATCCATCTGTACTGCTCTGGTTGCTACCATCAAGAAACCATTACCACCTCAACAAATCACTATTGAGGAAACCTCACTGCATCAGTAACTTGTAGCCAAGAAACCCTTACTGCATCGGCAACTTGTTATCGAGAACCTGTACTGCGATGGGCCTTCGCTACCGAGGAACCTGAAAGGACCCATCCCGAACTTTGAGGTTCCAAGGAAGTTCCCTTCTTTACTTAGCCAAATTTTAGTGTCTGTTCCTTAAACAATTCCATTTTTGAGGTTATGCTGTGATTCGTGTTTTAGAGATTTCATAGAACGATAGAATATAAGGAAACTAGGTAGCTTTATTGATATAATAAAGGATTTGATACTACAAGTGAATTTTGGTATTACATGTGTTTGATCCTAACTACCCAGCCAAATCACCACCCATCCCCTCAGCCTTGAATTCACGCCTATGCGTCCTCCCCATGCTTGCCTTTGTTACCTGAAAGATAACATGTTAAGTTTCCCGTAATCACTTCCGTTATACTGGTTAATGCATATGCATGTTTCATGATACCCCAATTCCTCAAAATCCCTAGCCAAGAAGCTATTAGGGTGGACTAAGTCCGGTATAAGACTCATAAGGGACTTATCTTAGTCTCCGAAATGATTAGAGTGTTTTCCTTCATGTGTTTAGCCCACCGATGATCTCATTTTTTCCGAACATTTCTTACTTCGTACTTTCCCTTCGAAATTTCTTTTTGGATTTTCTGTGTGATCCCTCTTTTTTTTCTGTTCCATTCTTTGGGTCTGGGATGCAGTTTTCATAAGGGCAATGTGAGTAACTGCTCTTTGGACAGATGCATTGAAGCGTGGTAACCAACCAACGTCTCTATTCACGTCCCTGGTTGCACCCATTTGGCCTTACTCCATAACTGCCATCCTTAACCGTCTGTCTCTCGCCCAGCAACCCAGCTAGTGTCACAGTCCACCCAGCCAACCCAGCTAGTGTCACCTTGTCCTCATCACTGAGGCATTTCCGAAGTTGAGAGACATAGAATACCTTGTGGAATGCCTCCAGTCTTGGTGGTAAGTCAAGTTTGTAGGCGACCTTCGCAAGTTTTTGGACTATCTTGTAAGGTCTAATGTACTGTGGACTTAATTTCTTACTCTTAGAGAAATGCTCCTTCCCCTTATATGTCACCGCCTTAAGGTACACCAAGTCACCTACTTTAAATTCCAACTCCTTACGGCGTTTATCCGCATAACTCTTTTGTCAGTTTTGTGCTTCCTTCAGTTTGATCTTAAGGAACTTCATCCTTTCCATCGTTTCATCTATGATTTCCAGTCCAAACAATCTCCTTTCCCCTACCGGAGTCCAACACAACGGTGTTTAACATGGTCTTCCGTATAATGCTTTATAAGGCAACATTCCAATGCTTGCCTGGAAGCTATTATTGTAGGCGAACTCTACCAGCATCAAGTACTTCTCCCAATTGCCTCCCCAGTCTAGAACACATGCTCGCAACATGTCTTCTAGCGTTTGGATTGTCCTTTAAGACTGTCCATCCATTTGGGGGTGATAGGCTGTACTTAGATTCGCCCTTGTTCCCATAGCCTTCTGGAATGCTTTCCAGAAATTGGAAGTAAATCAAGTATATCGATCAGATACAATACTGACCGGGATTCCATGCAGTAGGACTATCTCTTGAACATATCTTACCACGACCTGTTCAGCCCCATCTTTGTCTGAGATAGCGATGAAGTGTGCAGATTTTGTTAGTCTATCCACCACTTCCCAAACCTCATTATATTTAGATCCTCCCATAAGTAATCCTGTCACGAAATCCATCGTAACATGATCCCATTTCCATTCCGGCATAGGCTATTTTTGTAGAAACCCACTTGGAACTTGGTTTTCTGCCTAACCAGTTGACATGTCTTACACTTGGACACCCAACCTGCCACATTCTTCTTCTTTCTGACCCAGTGATAGTACCTCTTCAAATCACGGTAGATATTGTTCTGTCCTAGGTGGATTGAGAACTTAAAATGGTGTGCTTCCTTAAGGATTTCATCCCTTAACTCTCGGTCATCTGCAACACACACCCTCCCCTTGACCATGATTGTGTCATTTTTTACAACCTGGTATTTAGACTGCTCGTTTTGGGTATCTTTGTTAAGTTTCGAGTCCTTTCTTTAGGCAATGTGAATTCTACTAAGTAGATCCGCTTGATCAGCTGCCTCCGAACCCAACGATTCCAGGTCTATGGACATTAGATTCAAATGCGATGTTCCGATCATATTGACAAGATTCTCCTGATCTTTATCTACGTCACTATCAAATCATCTCCAACTTAACGCATCCGCAACTTGGTTTGTTTTACCCGGATGATAAGAAATATCAAGGTCATAGTCGGTAATCAACTCCATCCATCGTCGTTGCCTTATATTCCACTCAGGCTGGGTGAATATGTATTTCTGGCTCTTATGGTGTGTAAAGATTTGCACCTTGGCAACATACAAGTATTATCGCCAAATCTTTAATGCGAACACAACAGTGTTGAAATATGTGATCTCAAGAAGAAGAATTCAAACACAAGAGAAGGAGGGAAAAGGAGAAAACTGGTTGAAAAGGAACTAGAAAGAGAACAAGTTAAGAAGGAACTAGAAGAAAAGGAAGTTGTTGGATCTCAACTAGATGAACTAACTAAACTAAGTAAGGAAGCAAGGAGAGGCATGGGCACAAGCATGGGGCGCCAGAGAGAGGCATGGAGTGCAATACTGTTGGAGTAGGTGAGCTGCTCCCTCCTCTCTTCTTCACGCAAAACCTCTCTTCTCCTCTTCCTTCTTCACGCCATTCCTCTCTTCTTCTGCACCTCCTCTCATTCAAATGTCTATAAATATATGTGTAACCTCTTGTAAAGATTAGTAAGACTAAGAGAATAAAATGCATACAAACTTTCATAATCTCTTGCTATTCTCACTCTTAGTCTCTAAACATTCTTCAATCTCTTTAAACTTATAATTTCAACATGGTATCAGAGCAGGTTATCTACTAAACCGCTTATTCTCTTCTTGATTCCTCTAATACTCTACAAGGCTTCTAATCTATACAATACACCTTCCTTAGTTCTATTCACTCTGAGATTAATATCCTTGAGATCATAGGATCTTCAAGTTGTGAAAGGACTAAGATTGTGTATTATTACTAGAAAATGGAGACTAATAGGGTAACAATCTCGGTTATGCTCAAGGGAAACAACTATCTCCTTTGGGCAAAAACCACCAAAACTACTCTTAGAGGCCGAGGACTTTGGCAATATGTTGAGCCAAAAGAAGGAACAGAAGCGGCGGTGAGAAATGAGAAGGAGGAAGCTAAGGAAGAGCAAGAAGAACAATACACTCTTTCTCTTCTCCTAAGCTCACTAGAACCAACTATCTTAGCGGCTTACTCATATGCGGATACCGCCAAGGAACTTTGGGATATACTCAAAGGAGTTTATGGAAACATCTCAAACATATCAAGGATATTTGAGGTGAAAAGGGCATTGAATGAGCTCCAACAAGAGGAAAAGTCATTCAAGGAAATGTTTGGGGAGTATAGAAGCTTATGGGCCGAGTTGGAGATCTTGAGGCCACACACTATAGACCCCAAGGAGTTAGGAGAAAGGCGTGACCAAGATCAAGTGTTTGGGCTTCTCTTGGCACTCAATGCATCATACAAGGATCTTATCAAGCATATACTTCGATTTGAGAATCTGCCAAGTCTAGCGGAAGTATGCGGTATGATACAAAGGGAAGAAGGGTCTAGAGACCTGTTTCGTGCACCAAGTGAAGCTGCACATCTTGCAAGAAAGAATCTCACATTTGGAGACAAGAGGACGTTGGAGTGTGAGCATTGCAAGATGAAAGGACACACTAAGGAGAAGTGTTGGACTCTCCATCCACACTTGAGGCCTAAGCGGCTAAGGGAGAATGGGAATGGACCTAGAGCCTTCACGGGAATTGCACAACCTGTTGAAGAACTGGTTAGAAGGTCTGAGTTTGAAGCTCTCATCAAGAGCCTAGCCAAACTCACAGATTCGGGTAAGAGTTTTTTCAGCTCTAAAACACCCATAAAGAAGACTAGAATCATTGTGGATTCAGGGGCTTCTCATCACATGATCAAGGATCAAGATATGTTAAAGAATCTTGAACCATGCCATGGAAGTGTACAAGTAGCCAATGGAAGCTCAGTTCCAATTAAAGGGATAGGAGAGTTAGAGCTTTTTAAAAGGGAAACAAAAGCATTATACATGCCTAACTTCTCATCTAATCTTTTATCCGTTAATAAAGCTACAAAGGATTTGGAGTGTGTGGCTGTGTTTGGGACTGACTTTGTTAAGTTTCAGGACCCTAAAACAAACCATGTGCTCGGAGAAGGGAAGGTAGAAGATGGTGTGTATATCTTGGAATCAAATAAACAAGAGGAACCAATGACTCTTGGAATGAAGGCAGATGCAAAGTTTTTTGGGAGGAAAGAGATTGAAGATAGCCCATTATGGCATGGAAGGCTAGGACATCCAAGTTCAGCAGTCCTCAAGATGGTCTTACCCAATCTCATCCAAGAAGAAGTAGTGTGTGAGGCGTGTGTACTAGGGAAGCATTGTAGACAAGCTTTTCCTACTTCATCTACAACTTGTGATGAAGCGTTTGGCATTGTACACTCGGATGTATGGACCTCACCATGTAATTCAAGAGATCAATATAAATATTTGTTTCATTCATTGATGACTACTCAAGATATACATGGATCACTCTTCTACATACCAAAGATCAAGTGTATGAAGCCTTCACCAACTTCATTAACTATATCTCTACCCAATTCAAAACAAAGATCAAAGTATTGCGTAGTGATAATGGAGGTGAATATGTGAGTAAACGATTCAAAGAGTTGCTCAACAACTTTGGCATCATTCATCAAACATCGTGTGCATACACTCCTCAGCAGAACGGGATAGCTGAAAGGAAGAATAGACACCTAATGGAAGTAGCAAGGACTCTCATGATTGCCAAAAGAGTACCAAAGTTCCATTGGGGAGATGCCGTAATGACATCAAGCTACTTAATCAACCGACTTCCAACCAAAAATCTGGATGATAAGTCCCCATTTGAAGTGTTGTACAAGAAGAAACCAAGCTTAAATCATATCAAAACGTTTGGATGCACATGCTTCATGTTTTTACCAGAAGGACACAGAAGCAAACTTGAACCTCGAAGCATGAGGTGTGTGTTCATTGGATATTCACCAACACAAAAGGGCTACAAGGTCTACAATCCGGAAACAAGAAGAGTGTATGTGTCTAGAGAAGTAAGGTTTAATGAACAAGAGAGTTTCTATGGGGCTAAGGATCATGATGCTTCTAAAGGAATGATCTATTCATCCATGGACTGGATGGTGTTTGATGAAACGCCAAGCCTATGTGAAGAAGTACAAGAAGAAACATCTGAGAACTTCATAGAGCAAGATAGTGCGGATAATGCACATGAGGAAGTGGATCAGAATTTGGATGAAGAGGGAGCGGATGCTGAAGAAGGACAGGAGCCAACCATACCTCTAAGAAGAAGTACAAGACAGAGGCGACAACGTGTCTTTTATGGCTATAACAATTCTGCTATGCTCCAAGGAGAGTCTAGTACGAGTATTTTTCCTTGTGTGATAAGAGAATGTCCTGAGCGTACGGCGAGCTTAGATCTCGATCCTATTGGCGACAGCACTCTCATATCACAAGGAGGAGATCACACTCAAACTAGTATTATCACATATCCCATTGAGCATTTCTGTTCCTTGGCGACATTACCCATGGAGCATGAAGTGTTTCTCACAAAAATCAGCAAGGAATACATTCCTAGCTCATATGAAGAAGCATGTGAGAGTGAAGTATGGGTGAAAGCCATGGAAGAGGAAATGAAGTCCATGGAAAGGAATAATACTTGGTACTTAACCGACTTACCAAAGGATAAGAAGTCGGTTGGGAGTAGATGGGTGTATACAATTAAATACACAAGTGATGGGGAAATAGAAAGGTACAAAGCAAGGCTGGTAGCAAAAGGATATACTCAAGTCTATGGGGAGGACTATACTGAAACATTTGCTCCAGTGGCTAAGCTTCATTCCATAAGAATTCTAATCTCGGTAGCTGTAAACTTGGAATGGGACTTATGGCAAATGGACGTCAAGAATGCCTTCTTGCAGGGGGATTTGGAAGAAGAAGTATATATGGATCCACCCCTAGGGTATCATAATGGAGGCAACAAAGTGTGTAGATTGAAGAAAGCAATCTATGGGCTGAAGCAATCTCCAAGAGCATGGTACCAAAGGCTAAGTGCTTGTCTCTTGAAGAAGGAGTTCATAAAATCTGAAGCGGATCATACTCTATTCACAAGACAAAGTGAAGGAGGAGTAGTGGTAGTCTTGATTTATGTTGATGATCTAATCATCACAGGAAGTGACAAAGATGGAGTAGATCAAATCAAGGGACTCTTGATGGCCGACTTTGATATAAAGGATCTAGGGGAGCTCAAGTACTTCCTAGGGATTGAGATGACACGATTTGGAGATGGAATGTTCATATCTCAAAGGAAATATGTGCTGGATCTCTTGGAAGAAACCGGGAAGTTAGGATCCAAGCCGGCCAAAACTCCAATAGAAGAAGGATACCAAGATAGTCCTGAGGGGGAGCCTTTTGAGAACATTAAAAGATACCAAAGGATGGTGGGCAAACTTATCTATCTTACCATTACAAGACCTGACATCTGCTTTGCAGTAAACCGTGTGAGCCAGCATATGCAAAAGCCAACCTCACAACATTGGAACATGATTGAGAGGTTGCTAAGGTACCTAAAGAATAGCCCTGGAAAAGGTGTATGGATGCATGTTAATGGGAACACAAAGGTCCAAGGTTATTGTGATGCGGATTGGGCTGGAGATAAAAAGGATAGAAAGTCCACATCTGGTTTTTGCACATTTGTGGGAGGAAATCTAGTAACCTGGAGGAGCAAAAAACAGAAGGTCATAGCCTTATCAAGTGCTGAAGCAGAGTACAGAGCCATGAAAGAATTGACAAAGGAGTTGATATGGATAAAAGCGCTTCTAAAAGACCTTGGAATCCAAGGAGATGAAGAAATGCTGTTGTATTGTGATAATCAAGCTGCAATGCATATAGCATCAAATCCGGTATTTCATGAAAGAACCAAGCACATAGAAGTTGATTGCCATTTTGTGAGAGGGAAGATACAAGAAGGAATTATCAAAACCGCCTTTGTAGCAAGCAAGGATCAATTAGCTGATATCTTCACTAAGGCAACTTCAACTATTACTTGTGATCACATTCATGGCAAGATCGGTCTTAAGGATCTCCACCGACCAATCTTGAGGGGGAGTGTTGAAATATGTGATCTCAAGAAGAAGAATTCAAACACAAGAGAAGGAGGGAAAAGGAGAAAACTGGTTGAAAAGGAACTAGAAAGAGAACAAGTTAAGAAGGAACTAGAAGAAAAGGAAGTTGTTGGATCTTAACTAGATGAACTAACTAAACTAAGTAAGGAAGCAAGGAGAGGCATGGGCACAAGCATGGGGCGCCAGAGAGAGGCATGGAGTGCAATACTGTTGGAGTAGGTGAGCTGCTCCCTCCTCTCTTCTTCACGCAAAACCTCTCTTCTCCTCTTCCTTCTTCACGCCATTCCTCTCTTCTTCTGCACCTCCTCTCATTCAAATGTCTATAAATATATGTGTAACCTCTTGTAAAGATTAGTAAGACTAAGAGAATAAAATACATACAAACTTTCATAATCTCTTGCTATTCTCACTCTTAGTCTCTAAACATTCTTCAATCTCTTTAAACTTATAATTTCAACAAACAGCAGCCATTTCCAAGTCATGGACTGGATAATTCCCCTCATGTTTACAACAAGCTAGCTGAAGGTGATCTTGGCGGCCTTAGAGAAGAGAATTCTTATTAGGTTAAGTTGTTTACATTGGCTACGAGATTTCCCTTTTATAGGCTAATGGAAATCCTTAAGTTGCCTAAACAAGATAAATGGAAATAATACAAAGTGAATATGCTGCTATAAGAGAAAAAGAAAAGTTAGGATAAATGGAAAACTTCCATTTATGTTATGCCTTGCATAGTATGATCAGATCTTTCTTCACACTCCTTTAGTGATGATGTGATGATTATCCCTTATCAATACTCCCGCTCAAGTTTAGCCATCGGTGAACACAGGCTAAGCTTGGATACCCCATAGGCGTTACCTCGGTTTGCCTAGACTTGAGAAACACGGTTTTACAATGTTTGCCTAGAATGCAAGCTTCACAACTCGAATTATCAAAGACAACATTAGGTAACATTATTCCAAGGGCTCTAGAGTGAGGATGTCTTAATCTAGCATGTCATAATGTACTAAAACTCGAAACAAAACAAGATTTAAAAGAAAGAGATGAAAAGTTGTTAGATGAAGGATCTTCAAGAATGTATAAGTCTCCCTTAGTGTTTCCTTCTCCAATAACCTTTCCACTTTTAATATCCTGAAAATAGAAGCTATTAGGACCAAAGATAGCATAACAATTAAGATTATTTGTTGCCCTTTTTACTGATACAAGATTAGAAGTGAAATCAGGTATAAAGAATACTTTAGAGTTCTTATCACACAATTTCAAGTCACATATTCCTCTTACGGGAATCCTATCACCATTTGCAATTATCACATTTCCACTAGCAAGTTTAACATTGTTAAATTACTAATGTTTTACAACGTGAATTTGGTAAAGAGGCTAAATGAGTGATACCGGATTCCTTTTGGGTAAGGGCGTCAATTGACTTGATAAAAGCTTCCAAGTCTGACTTCCTCACAACGTCATTGCTATAGGTGACCATAGCAAATTCCTCTCCTTGCTTAGATGATCCAGCTTGTCCTTGGTCACTTATCTCCTCAGAAAAGTGTGCTTGAGCTTTGCTTAGAACTTTGTCGGCTTGAGATGTGGGTGGAGGATCCAACACTTGTCCTTGATATGGCCTCTCTTCTTGCAATGATCACACACTAAGGTCTCTCTATCTTTATGTTTGAATGCTATCTTATGGGCCATGACGATATCTCCTTTCCCACTAAAGAGTCCAACCGATCCTTGCTCACGCTGAACTTGAGATTACACCTCGTCCAAGCTTGGTAACTTCTCTGCTTTAAGGATATGCTTGATTAACTTATTGTAGGATGGATTCAGGGTAAGCAACAAGCCAAAGATATTTTCTTGTTCACTCCTTTCCCTGATGACTGCCGGATCTATTGAGATAGGCCTAAGCATCTCTAATTCTGACCAAAGCGATCTAAACCTTACAAATTGAGTAGTGAACTCTAGGTCTTCTTGGCTCAGATTGTTGATAGCCTTCTTAACTTCAAACACACGGGTAAGATTGGAAACATTCCCATAGACATTCTTAAGAGTATCCCACAGTTCCTTAGCCGTTTCACAATAGGACTAAGCTCAAGTATTGGCGCTTCTAGGGAGTTGTGAAGTAGACCAAGAATACTTTGATCCTCTTGGAACCATTGGCTCTCTTCTGTGGTTCCCTTCTTCACTTGGATGCCTTCTACATGGCTCCAAAGACCACGGCCACAAAGATATGTTCTGGTTGTTCTAGCCCACAGCAAGTAGTTCACTCCTTTGAGAATTACCGGAGTGATAATGGGTTTAGAACTTTCCATGGCTCACCAAATCTACCATCTCACTCGTTCAAGTGTAACAAAGATAAAATATCCAAGAGTATTAAGAGAATTGAGAAACAGATGAACTCTCAAACCACCAAAGACTATGTTAGAGATTTCTAGAGAGTAATATAACAAAAGATTTGAGACGCCAAGGCCACTGGAATAGATTTAAGAATAAAAGGATTAAGAACCACGCTCTGACACCATAAGAGATTAAGAGATTTAAGAGAACAAAAGTTACAACAAGCTAGATGAAGGTGGCCTTGGCGGCCTTAGAGAAGAGAAATCCTTAAGTTGCCTAAACAAGATAAATCCTTAAGTGATCAGAGAAAAGGAAAACTTAGGATAAATGGAAAACTTCCATTTATCTTATGCCTTGCATAGTATGATCAGATCTTTCTTCACACTCCTTTAGTAATGACGTGATGATTGTCCCTATCAATACTGCCTAGACGCATACGCAATCACCTTGCCTCTTTGCATCAGGACACAGCCTAAGCCCGTGATTAATGTGTCCGTATAAATGATGAGTGTGAAATTTACATGTTTTAGCATGCATATTTCATCAGGTTTCCATTGTTTCTTCACCATTTCTGATGAGGCCCAAGACGTATCCGACCCGGAGGATAGCCAGCCGGACGATACCGGTACAGACACGGACGAAAGCCAAGGAACGTTGCCAGTTATGCCGGTATCGGTCATTGACCGTGCGCACTCGCGGCCGTACCAAACAAGAATGAACATGACGATTGCCCAAGGAATGAAGGAAGGCAAATGGCAACAACCCAAGCTAGCAACCTCGGCAAACACCAAGGACCAAGTCCTTAGCATTTTCACCTTGACCCGGTGAAAACGCCCCACTAAAGTCGTTTGGGAAAGGAACACTCTTTTTCCCTTGATTGGGTTTTATCCCTAAGTGGTTTTCCCATCAAGGTTTTTAACGAGGTTCACGACCCGGCCGCATTAGGACCGAGCCGATCATCACCTTACCCGTCCATGGTCCGCGTGGTTGTCGTCCGGCCCTAATCTCTATCCCTTCCTGTTTTTCTTGTTTTTACCGTTTTACTAAGAACTTAAGTTACTGTTTTATGGGTATGTAAACACCCAAGGACACGCTGGTCCTTTGTAAGGGGCTTGTTGCCCTATTTCTCCCGCCTATATAAAGGCGTGTAACCTCTCCCTTTGAGGGCAGATTTTGAATGAATGCAATTAGCTTAAAGCTTGCTCTCGAATCTCAAGTAGTTTAAACATCGTTGTCCTAGAAGCTCAGCTCGGACTCCGATCAGTCGTATCACGGCATTGTCCAAATACCGTGTGGCCGGCTTTCGATCCATTGTTACTTTCCATCTATCCATTCTCACTTCGCTCCATCCTTTCCACTCTCCAAACGCTTACCTCCGTCCTCTTCCATCTCTACCTTCATCCAACCTTCCCGCCGTCCAAACCCCGCCTTAACACCACCACTTTACCATTCCGTTTCCCCCATCCGAACCGCCGAGGACCCGTACCGTGGCCCTTCCGCCAACCGAGGTACCGTACCGGTACACGTACGACCGGCTCCTTCCCGGTCTCGTCCCGATTCAGCCTGTTTCCGAAGCCAACGTTCCTGGAGCGTATCAGCTGGTATCAGAGCCAAGCTTCATCCGTCAGGTTGTAACTTTCCATTAAACATCTTCCATTGTTTCTCTACCGTTTACCGCTTTGAACTTGTTCTTATCTCGCACCTTACTCTCTAACAGTCTAGTCTTTGCCACGGTCATTATTGTCTCAAAGCGTTGTGCTTATAGCTAGCCTTTGGTCGCCGACGTGTGAAAGACTAAGTCTTAGTACCACCGAAGCACCATTGTTGCCCTAGTGAGACGAGAGGTTGAAGACGAGTAAGTGGGGACCATTTCTGGTCAACACACTTTACTCGCCTAATTCTCTGACCCGGCCACGTGAGGAATATCCCGTCCTTGCCTTATTTGTTATCCGTCCCTTTGGCAGGACATGAGAAATCCGCGTGCTAGTTGTCTTTGCCGTTTTTGTTAATAACTGTCCTTTGTCCTTTTTGCTTTAAACGCTCGGCAGTTGTCCTCTAGCAAAACAATCCTCTATCTTTGCACCATACTGCCAGCTTTCATCTTTTGTCATTTTATGCGCGTAGGGTCCATCCCACAATCCCACGCTCCATTGCCCGTACTGGCAGAATACGTCAGCTCCAACAGCCGTACACCCCCGTGTCCGATCGATCCTACGATTGACCCATCCCCATCAGTACCGACTACGACCGGACGACCCTATTGGGCTACCGTCCCTCGACCCGGACGACCCCGGCGGACTAACCTTTCAGGACCGAGTACCTCCGAGAGTCTCCCACCGTCCGTACGCCGCCGTACGTACCAAACCACCGTCCGTACAGGCCAACCCCGCTGGCTTGACCTTACCGACTCCGACCCCGACGAACTCACCCCGTTGTCCGTACCGCGCCGTCCGTACGACCCATCCGTACCAACCATATCACCCATGGCCGAACCCGTGGAAGACTTGCCCCGTCCTATTGAGATCGGTACCATCCTGGCCACTATCCAGGCCCAAATAGAGCGCCTCACCGAGCGAATGGCCCGATACGACCTTCCACCTGATGCTCGACCGCCCGTCCCAAATCCGCCGGCCGATTTCGCCGACCGACCCCTTGAAGAACCCGGCCCGGCCTACCAATCCGAAGATGGGTACGATCCATACCAACTCCGTCCAGGTCGACCCCGGCGCAGAGAGCGACCAAACGATCGGGATGACCGTGCACCTCGACCCGAGGCCCCGGTCCACAAACTGGTCCCACCGACCTTCGCGGGAAAGGTTGACCCGGAAGCCTACCTCGATTTGGAAAGGCGAATGGACCATCTGTTTGATTGTTACGATTACTCCGAACCTAAGAAGGTTACCTACGCAGCGGCCCAACTGACCGACCATGCCCTTACATGGTGGGACCGCGACTTGGCAGAACGCGGGCGACGACGTGAAGGACTAATTCCTACTTGGGACGTTATGAAATATGTCATGAGGAAGCGCTACGTCCCGCCCCTCTATCACCGTGATTTACAAAAGCGGTTCCGGAAACTTCACCAAGGCACCCGGACCATTGAAGAGTACTACGACGAGTTTGAGCATCTGCGAAACCGTCTCCAGCTCAATGACTGTGAAGAGACCTTAATGGCCCAGTTCGTGGACGGCATGCAAGACCGGATTGCCCGCAAAGTAGAGCGGCAGTCTTACCAAGGATTTGATGAGCTCTTGCACCTGGCCATCCACTTAGAAACACAGATCAAGAGGAAAACCGCCTCGGCCTTCCGAGGAAAGACCTCCCCGAACAAAGTCTGGTCTCCCAACCCTACAGCCACGTCCCCTAGCCCCAAACCACCGATTGCATCCAAGGCCATTGCCATTGATTCACGTTTCAAGCCAAGGCAACCCGAAGCCAATGCGGGAAGAAGCCGGGACGTGATATGCTACAAATGCCAAGGCAGAGGGCATTACTCCAGGGACTGCCCCAACAACCGAGCCATGATCCTTACCCCCGAAGGCAACTATGAATCCCAGGACGAGGAGCTGGACGAGGAAAGCAATCCCGAGCCAGTTCAACCAGAAGACACGGTTGAATACCCGGATGTAGGAGACCTCCTGGTCGTCCAAAGGAGCCTGAGCACCTTGACCTTGCCCGAGCCGACCGGACAGCGGGACAACATCTTCCACACACGCTGCACCATCAACGGCAAGGTTTGCGGCATGATCATTGATGGTGGGTCCTGTACCAATGTGGCCAGCTCCTACCTCGTAACAAAGCTTTCTCTCCCTACCTCTAAACACCCTCATCCCTATAAACTGCGATGGCTGAATGATAAAACTGTTATACCTGTTACCGAACAGGTAGATCTAGCCTTTAGTATAGGGCATTACCGGGACACGGTTCAATGTGATGTTGTTCCAATGCAAGCTAGCCACGTCCTCTTAGGACGCCCATGGCAGTTTGACAAGGACGCCACCCACAACGGCCGTTCCAACTTTTATTCGTTTATGCATGAATCTAAGCATGTTACCCTAGCACCTCTAACACCCGTTCAAGTACATGAACTCCAATCTCGCTTAGCCAAAACCACATCTTCCCGTCCCAACTTCCTTATATCCATTAGGGACGCTTGTAAAACCATCGGCAATGAGTGCCGAGTTGTACTAATGGTTTACAAAGATGTGATGAGCGCAGGTACCAGGGAAGATCCAATCCCGGATGAGCTCCAAAGGATCGTCCAGAAGTATTCGTCCGTCTTCCCTGAAGAGATTCCCCACGGGCTCCCTCCCCTCCGGGGAATTGAACACCGAATCGACTTCATTCCCGGAGCCTCCCTGCCCAACCGGCCTGCTTACCGCGTCAATCCGGAGGAATCCAAAGAGCTAGCGTGACAGGTTGCCGACCTCTTGTCCAAGGGATACGTCCGCGAAAGCCTCAGTCCGTGCGCCGTACCAGTCCTTTTGGTTCCCAAGAAGGATGGCAGCTGGACGATGTGCGTGGACTGCCGGCCCATCAACAACATTACGGTCAAGTACCGGCACCCAATTCCCCGTTTGGACGACATGTTGGACGAACTTAGTGGCGCGTCCATTTTCTCCAAAATCGACCTCAAAAGTGGTTACCACCAAGTCCGAATGAGAAAAGGTGACGAATGGAAGACAGCCTTCAAAACCAAGCAAGGGCTGTACGAGTGGCTAGTCATGCCGTTCGGCCTTTCCAACACCGCTTCCACCTTCATGCGACTGATGAACCATACTCTCCGAGCGTTCCTCAATAAATTCGTGGTTGTCTACTTTGACGACATCCTTGTCTACAGCAAGGATCTTACTGCACACGCTTCCCACCTAGATACGGTCCTACGAACCTTACAACAAGAGGAGCTCTACGCCAACATGGCCAAATGCACCTTCGGCGCTCGAGAACTTATCTTCTTGGGCTTTGTCCTCAGTGGTCAGGGTCTAAAAGTTGACCAAGAGAAGATCCGGGCCATCCAAGAATGGCCAACCCCTACCAACGTCAGCCAAGTCCGAAGTTTCCATGGCCTAGCCAGTTTCTATCGACGTTTCGTTCGGGACTTTAGTTCTATTGCCGCTCCCTTAACGGCTTTGGTGAAAAAGTCCTCCGGGTTTATATGGGAAGAATCCCAAGAGAAGGCCTTCCAAGAGCTCAAGGGTCGGCTCACTCAAGCACCTTTGCTAGCCTTGCCCGACTTCAACAAGACCTTCGAAATTGAGTGTGACGCGTCCGGTATAGGCATTGGAGCTGTGCTGACACAAGGAGGGCGTCCCGTGGCCTACTTCAGTGAGAAGCTCAGTGGAGCCACACTCAACTACCCCACCTACGACAAAGAGCTCTATGCGTTGGTCCGAGCACTTGAAACCTGGCAACATTACCTCCTCTCCAAGGAGTGCGTGATCCACTCGGATCATGAGACCTTGAAGCATCTCCGGGGGCAAACCAACCTGAAAAAGCGGCACGCAAAGTGGCTTGAGTTCATTGAGATGTTTCCCTATGTCATCAAGTATAAGAAGGGGAAAGAAAATGTGGTAGCCGATGCCCTTTCCCGCCGCCACGCCCTTATCACTACTGTGGAAGCCAAGGTTCTTGGCTGCGGCCCTCTTAAGGACCGGTACCAAAACGATCCCGGTCTAAAAATTCCTTATGCCGAACATGGGAAGGACTCCTTCAAGGATTTTCATGTCCACGACGGTTTCCTTTTTAAGGGCAAACGGTTGTGCATACCATAGGGATCTGTTAGGGAGCTGCTCGTTCAAGAAGCCCACAGTGGCGGTTTGATGGGACACTTTGGGACGCATAAGACCTTGGACATGCTGCGGAGTCACTTCTACTGGCCTAGGATGAGAAGTATGGTCGAAGTCTTCTGTGCAAGGTGTTTAACCTGCAAGCGCGCCAAGACCAAGTCCCATCCATACGGACTATACATGCCCCTGCCCATCCCAACCTCCCCATGGATCGACCTATCCATGGACTTTCTGCTAGGATTGCCTCCAATCGAAAGAAAGGACTCAGTAATGGTAGTGGTCGACCGTTTTTCCAAAATGGCCCATTTCATGCCCTGTTCCAAGGCGTGGGACGCTACGGCCATTGCCGACCTTTTCTTCCGGGACGTTGTCAAACTTCACGGCCTACCCCAAACCATTGTCTCTGATCGAGACCCAAAATTCCTCAGTCATTTCTGGAGAACCTTGTGGAGGCGCATGGGAACCAAACTCCTTTTCTCCACTGCCGCGCATCCCCAAACTGATGGACAAACTGAAGTCGTTAACCGTACCTTGGGTGCTTTGCTCAGGACGGCCGTGGACTCCAACAAAGCCAACTGGCTCCAAAGCCTACCTTATGTGGAGTTTGCCTACAACCGGGCAACTCACTCAACTACCGGCCTCTCCCCGTTTGAGATATGCTATGGGTTCAATCCGTGTACACCGCTCGACATGATTCCATTGCCCCCTGAGAGGATGGAAGACAAAAATGGGGTAGCCAAGGCTGAATATGTCCGTAAGCTTCATGAACGGATCCGCAACCGAATCCTCAAGAAGACGGAACAGTACAAGCAGAAAGCGGACCAAGGAAGACAGCCAATGATCCTACAACCAGGAGAATGGGTTTGGCTACACACCCGAACTGAACGATTCAACAAAACCCGGCAGACGAAGCTACAACCGCGAGGAGATGGTCCCTTCCAAGTCCTAGAGCACATTAACAACAATGCGTACCGGATAGACATCCCAGGTAAAGGTAACATGTCCACCACTTTCAATGTTGCTGATTTGTCCTGTTTTGATGCAGGACGATACCGGTACAGACACGGACGAAAGCCAAGGAACGTTGCCAGTTATGCCGGTATCGGTCATTGACCGTGCGCACTCGCGGCCGTACCAAACAAGAATGAACATGACGATTGCCCAAGGAATGAAGGAAGGCAAATGGCAACAACCCAAGCTAGCAACCTCGGCAAACACCAAGGACCAAGTCCTTAGCGTTTTCACCTTGACCCGGTGAAAACGCCCCACTAAAGTCGTTTGGGAAAGGAACACTCTTTTTCCCTTGATTGGGTTTTATCCCTAAGTGGTTTTCCCATCAAGGTTTTTAACGAGGTTCACGACCCGGCCGCATTAGGACCGAGCCGATCATCACCTTACCCGTCCATGGTCCGCGTGGTTGTCGTCCGGCCCTAATCTCTATCCCTTCCTGTTTTTCTTGTTTTTACCGTTTTACTAAGAACTTAAGTTACTGTTTTATGGGTATGTAAACACCCAAGGACACGCTGGTCCTTTGTAAAGGGCTTGTTGCCCTATTTCTCCCGCCTATATAAAGGCGTGTAACCTCTCCCTTTGAGGGCAGATTTTGAATGAATGCAATTAGCTTAAAGCTTGCTCTCGAATCTCAAGTAGTTTAAACATCGTTGTCCTGGAAGCTCAGCTCGGACTCCGATCAGTCGTATCACGGCATTGTCCAAATACCGTGTGGCCGGCTTTCGATCCATTGTTACTTTCCATCTATCCATTCTCACTTCGCTCCATCCTTTCCACTCTCCAAACGCTTACCTCCGTCCTCTTCCATCTCTACCTTCATCCAACCTTCCCGCCGTCCAAACCCCGCCTTAACACCACCACTTTACCATTCCGTTTCCCCCATCCGAACCGCCGAGGACCCGTACCGCGGCCCTTCCGCCAACCGAGGTACCGTACCGGTACACGTACGACCGGCTCCTTCCCGGTCTCGTCCCGATTCAGCCTGTTTCCGAAGCCAACGTTCCTGGAGCGTATCAATTTCTCTCTTTTATTCATTCATTTACATGTTTATCTCACTTATCCTAGGTTTGCATTAGGTTTTGCATATACTTTGCATTTTGGGGCATTTACAGGTGATTTCTGATGATTTCTGGAGCTTAATGGACAAGGGAAGGTAACTCGGTTTGCACACTCAGTTTGGAGCTCGAGTTTGGACACCAAGACCCCATTTTGAGGCCACTCAATCAAGCCACTCAGGTTCATCCCGAGTTTGACCCAAAAGATGCATTTTTGGAGCCACTCGACCACAAGCACTCGAGATGATCCCGAGTCTGATATTCCAAGATGCCAAATTTGACTCGACTCGATCAAGGATCCCAAGTAAAGGTCTCACCTTTGGAGAACAACTACACTCGAGATGTCTACTCGGTTTGGCAAACCGAGTATGACCTTGTTTTTACCATTTTCGCTCTTTTAATTACTTTTACTTAAGTGTTTAATCCGCCCCTATAAATACTTAACTCTAGGTCATTTTCGGCCAAGTCTATTTAGTTTTATATTTGTTTACATTTCATCTAAGCACTTTTTATTGTTCTTAACTTTTCTGGGTTTTTAGATCCTTAGATCTATCCATTTTCATTATGAATTTGCATTTTGTTTATTTTGCAATCTTGTTTATATACTCTGTCTGTTTATGATTATGAAGTTTATTTCATTTTCTGGGTTTTTGCATTTTGTTATGTGTTCTTCATCTGAGTAATGAAATTTAGGGTTCTTGGGGAGAATAGTAGATCTGGGTTAGATTTCGTCTCTTTAATGTTGCTAATGCTTTAATACTTCTATTTCTCTTCTGGATTAGGGTTCTTAATGGTTATTCCTTTCTGATCAATTGGAATATGATCCCAGACATTCACCACTCAAAAGGTGTTCAATGAATGTCTGATCATCCTAATTCCAGAGATTTGTTCATCCTAGCCTAAGAGATTAGATGTCTAGGGAGCATTTTGGCTTTAATGATCTGGATCTTTATGCCTATCTCAGTTATGTTTCATTGATGAGAGTCAAGATTAGGAAGTTTCTGAGGTTTGAGGTTAATCACCATGAGAGTGGGTTTAGCTTGTTAAGAAGATCATTGTCTAGAGAATAACTTGAATAAGTAGTTTAAAAAAGCAACATTTTAGGATAGATTGAACCCTAGATCTCACCAAAACCCCCAGGAATCTTATTTCTCATTCTGCTTGTTAATTTCATTTGCATTATGAATTTGCATTTTGTTTATTTTGCAATCTTGTTTATATACTCTGTCTGTTTATGATTATGAAGTTTATTTCATTTTCTGGGTTTTTGCATTTTGTTATGTGTTCTTCATCTGAGTAATGAAATTTAGGGTTTTTGGGGAGAATGGTAGATCTGGGTTAGATTTTGTCTCTTTAATGTTGCTAATGCTTTAATACTTCCATTTCTCTTCTGGATTAGGGTTCTTAATGGTTATTCCTTTCTGATCAATTGGAATATGATCCCAGACATGTTGAAATATGTGATCTCAAGAAGAAGAATTCAAACTCAAGAAAAGGAGGGAAAAGGAAAGAACTAGTTGTGAAGGAACTAGAAGGAGAGCTAGTTTATAAGGAACTAGAAGAAAAGGAAGCTGTTGGATATCAACTAGACAAGCTAACTAAACCAAGTGAGGAAGCAAAGGAGGCATGGGCGCTGCAGGGAGAAGGTATGGGCACAGCATGGGAACAGCATGGGCGCAGCTGCACTGTTGGAGCAGCTCAACCACTCCATCATCACGCCTCTTCTCTTCCTCTTCCTTAGATATTTTTTCCTTAGCTTATGCTTGTAAAGTCTATATATACTTGTGCATTGTATTGGTTGAATGAGTGTGAATAAGAAGAAAAATTCAGCAATCTCTCTCTCTCTCATATTACGCCAATTCTCTTATCTTCATCCTTATCTCTCCCTAAACTTCTAAAATCAACATGGTATCAGAGCGGGTTCTTTATCCAACCGCTTAAACTCTCTTAATAATCCCTTTAAGCTATCTTCAAAACCTTCTAATCTATAGCAATACATCTTACCAAGTTCTATTCACTCTGAGATTAATATCCTTGAGATCGGTTGATCTTCAAGTTATGAAAGAGCTGGGATTGTGTATTACTACAAGAGAATGGAGGTGAATAGAGTAGCGATTTCTGTTGTTCTTAAAGGAGATAACTACCTTCTTTGGGCAAAAACTACTAAGACCATTCTAAGAGGTAGAGGACTTTGGAAGTTCATTGAACCTAAGGAAGAAGCCGAACCATACAATGACAAGGAAGAGCAAGAAGAGCAGTTCACTCTTTCACTTCTTCAAAGCTCACTAGAGCCATCTATCCTGGCGGCCTACTCATATGCGGATACCGCCAAGGAGTTGTGGGATATACTCAAGGGAGTATATGGAAACATCTCAAATATATCAAGGATATTTGAGGTGAAGAGGGCGTTGAATGAGCTTCAACAAGGAGAGAAGCCATTCAAGGAAATGTTTGGGGAGTATAGAAGCTTGTGGGCCGAACTGGAGATCTTGAGGCCACAAACTATGGACCCCAAGGAGTTAGGAGAAAGGCGTGACCAAGATCAAGTGTTTGGGCTTCTCTTGGCGCTCAACGCATCCTACAAAGATCTTATCAAGCACATACTTAGATTTGAGAAGCTGCCAAGTCTAGCGGAAGTATGTGGCATGATTCAAAGAGAGGAAGGGTCAAGAGACCTATTTCGTGCACCAAGCGAGGCTGCACATCTTGCAAGGAAGAATCTTACATTCGACAAGAGGGTGTTGGAATGTGAGCATTGTAAAATGAAGGGACACACTAAGGAGAAGTGTTGGACCCTTCATCCACACTTGAGGCCTAAGAGGCTAAAGGAGGATGGAAGTGGACCTAGAGCCTTCATGGGTGTGGCACAACCAGTTGAGGATACGGTCAAGAGGTCCGAATTCGAAGCCCTCATCAAGAGCCTAGCCAAGCTCACTGAATCTGGTAAGGGCTTCCTCGGTTCTAAAAGCTCCATAAAAAAGGACAAAGTGATTGTGGATTCAGGGGCTTCTCATCACATGATTAAGGATCAAGACATGCTTAAAAATCTTGAGCCTTATCATGGGAATGTGCAAGTGGCAAATGGGAGTTCAGTTCCGATTGAAGGGATAGGGGAATTAGAACTTTTCAAAAAAGGAACAAAAGCCTTATACATACCTAGTTTCTCATCTAATCTTCTATCAGTTCATAAAGCTACCAAGGATTTGGATTGTGTGGCATTGTTTGGGACTGACTTTGTTAAGTTTCAGGACCCTAAAACAAACAAAGTGCTCGGAGAAGGGAAGGTAGAGGATGGAGTATATCTTTTGCACACAAATAAACAAGCGGATGTGAAAGCGCTTGGAATGAAGGCGGATGTAGAAGTATCTAGTAGGAAGGAGATTGGAGATAGTCCACTATGGCATGAAAGGTTGGGACATCCAAGCTCTGCAGTTCTCAAAGTGGCCTTACCCAATCTCATTCAAGAAGAAGTAGTATGTGAAGCATGTGTACTAGGGAAACATTGTAGACAAGTGTTTCCTACTTCATCTACATTTTGTGATGAAGCTTTTGGCATTGTACACTCGGATGTATGGACCGCTCCTTGTAATTCAAGAGATCAATATAAGTATTTTGTTTCATTCATAGATGACTACTCAAAATACACATGGATTACTCTTCTACATACCAAAGATCAAGTTTATGAAGCATTCACCAACTTCATCAACTATGTGTCTACACAATTCAAAACAACAATCAAGATCTTAAGAAGTGATAATGGAGGAGAGTATATAAGCAAGCGGTTCAAGGAATTACTCAACAACCTTGGCACCATCCATCAAACATCTTGCGCCTATACTCCACAGCAAAACGGAGTAGCTGAAAGAAAAAATAGACACCTAATGGAGGTAGCAAGGACCATCATGATTGCCAAGGGAGTACCTAAACTTCATTGGGGAGATGCCGTGATGACTTCAAACTACTTGATCAACCGTCTTCCAACCAAGAACCTGGATAATAAGTCACCATTTGAGGCATTGTACAACAAGAAACCAAGCCTACATCATCTCAAAACCTTTGGATGTAGCTGCTTTATGTTCACACCAGAAGGTCAAAGAAACAAGCTTGAACCTAGAAGCATGAAGTGTGTATTCATTGGATATTCACCAACACAAAAAGGATACAAGGTCTACAATCCGGAGACAAGACGAGTCTATGTATCAAGAGAGGTGAGGTTCAATGAAAAGGAGAGCTTCTATGGAGCTAAGAATCATGATACCCCTCAAGGTATGAGCTCACCATTTATGGAGTGGATACCGTTCTTTGAAGATTCAAGAACAAGGGATGATGTACATGAGGAGAATGACCCAACCTCAGATCATGAAGCCACGGATGAGGAAAGTGAACCTAATCCAGGTGTAGAAAGCATTGACATTGTCAAAGAAGAACCTGAGCCAACAGTACCTCTAAGAAGAAGTACAAGACAGAGGCGACAACGTGTTTACTATGGCTACAACAACTTTGCCATGCTCCAAGGAGAGTCTAGTGCGAGTAATCTTCCTTGTGTGATAAGAGAATGCCCTGAGCATACGGCGAGCTTAGATCTCGATCCTATTGGCGACAGCACTCTCTTATCACAAGGGGGAGATAACACTCAAACTAGCACTGTTACATATCCCATTGAGCATTTTTGCTCGTTGGCATCCTTACCTATGGAGCATGAAGCTTTTCTTGGAAAAAATCAGCAAGGAATCCATACCTAACTCATATGAAGAAGCGTGTGAGAGTGGAGTATGGGTAAAAGCCATGGAAGAGGAAATGAAGTCCATGGAAAGGAATCATACTTGGTACTTAACCGATCTACCAAGGGATAAGAAGCCAGTTGGGTGTAGATGGGTGTATACAATCAAATACACAAGTGATGGGAGGATAGAAAGATACAAGGCAAGGTTGGTAGCAAAAGGGTATACTCAAATCTATGGGGAGGATTATACCGAGACATTTGCTCCGGTTGCTAAGCTCCATTCCATCAGAATCCTAATCTCGGTGGCAGTGAACTTGAAGTGGGATCTATGGCAGATGGATGTCAAGAACGCCTTCTTGCAAGGGGATTTGGAAGAGGAAGTGTATATGGATCTACCCCAAGGATATCATAAGGAAGGCAACAAAGTTTGTAGATTGAAGAAAGCAATCTATGGGCTAAAGCAATCTCCAAGGGCATGGTACCAAAGGCTAAGTGCTTGTCTTTTGGAGAAGGAGTTCATAAGATCGGAAGCTGATCATACACTTTTCACAAGGAAAAGTAAAGGAGGAGTAGTGGTGGTCTTGATCTATGTTGATGATCTAATCATCACAGGAAGTGACAAAGATGGAGTAGATCGAATCAAGGAACTCTTGAAGGTTGCTTTTGATATAAAGGATCTAGGAGAGCTTAAATACTTCCTAGGGATTGAAATGACACGGTTTGAAGATGGGATGTTCATCTCCCAAAGGAAATATGTGCTGGATCTCTTGGAAGAAACCGGGAAGTTAGGATCCAAACCGGCCAAAACTCCAATAGAAGAAGGCTACCAAGATAGTCCTGAGGGGGAGCCATTGGAGAATATTAAAAGATACCAGAGGATGGTGGGCAAGCTCATCTATCTTACTATTACAAGGCCGGATATTTGCTTTGCAGTGAACCGTGTGAGTCAACATATGCAAAAACCAACTATGCAACATTGGAACATGATTGAGAGGCTGCTAAGGTACTTAAAAAACAGCCCTGGAAAAGGCATATGGATGAAGGCTAATGGAAACACAAAGGTTCAAGGATATTGTGATGCGGATTGGGCTGGAGATAAGCAAGATAGAAAGTCCACATCCAGTTTTTGTACCTTTGTGGGAGGTAATCTAGTCACTTGGAGAAGTAAGAAGCAGAAAGTTATAGCCTTATCAAGTGCTGAAGCCGAGTATAGGGCTATGAAGGAGGTGACAAAAGAATTGATATGGGTGACGGCATTCCTAGAAGATCTTGGGATACTTGAGGCTGAGGAGATGCTGTTGTATTGTGATAATCAAGCTGCAATACATATAGCATCCAATCCGGTATTCCATGAAAGGACCAAGCATATAGAAGTGGATTGTCACTTTGTGAGGGGAAAGATTCAAGAAGGAATCATCAAACCCGCATTCGTAGCAAGTGGGGAACAGCTAGCGGATATCTTCACCAAGGCAACATCCTCGATCATTGGGGATCACATATATGGCAAGATCGGTCTAAAGGATATTCACCGACCAATCTTGAGGGGGAGTGTTGAAATATGTGATCTCAAGAAGAAGAATTCAAACTCAAGAAAAGGAGGGAAAAGGAAAGAACTAGTTGTGAAGGAACTAGAAGGAGAGCTAGTTTATAAGGAACTAGAAGAAAAGGAAGCTGTTGGATATCAACTAGACAAGGTAACTAAACCAAGTGAGGAAGCAAAGGAGGCATGGGCGCTACAGGGAGAAGGTATGGGCACAGCATGGGAACAGCATGGGCGCAGCTGCACTGTTGGAGCAGCTCAACCACTCCATCATCACGCCTCTTCTCTTCCTCTTCCTTAGATATTTTTTCCTTAGCTTATGCTTGTAAAGTCTATATATACTTGTGCATTGTATTGGTTGAAAGAGTGTGAATAAGAAGAAAAATTCAGCAATCTCTCTCTCTCATATTACGCCAATTCTCTTATCTTCATCCTTATCTCTCCCTAAACTTCTAAAATCAACAAGACATTCACCACTCAAAAGGTGTTCAATGAATGTCTGATCATCCTAATTCCAGAGATTTGTTCATCCTAGCCTAAGAGATTAGATGTCTAGGGAGCATTTTGGCTTTAATGATCTGGATCTTTATGCCTATCTCAGTTATGTTTCATTGATGAGAGTCAAGATTAGGAAGTTTCTGAGGTTTGAGGTTAATCACCATGAGAGTGGGTTTACCTTGTTAAGAAGATCATTGTCTAGAGAATAACTTGAATAAGTAGTTTAAAAAAGCAACATTTTAGGATAGATTGAACCCTAGATCTCACCAAAACCCCCAGGAATCTTATTTGTCATTCTGCTTGTTAATTTCATTTGCACTTCTTGTTTGCTTTCATTTGCTATTTCATACCTGTTACATCAAAACGAACCATCATTTAGCTTGACTTAGAACAACCTGATCATATCCTTTTTTATTGCATCTTTCCCATTATGGATTGACACCTCAAATGCTACAATGACAAGATTTAGGGAATTGACCTAATAGAGTTCAAAGCCTGTTTATCAATCTGGCACCGTTGCCATTTGGAATTGTTTGTTTCATTTTGGATTTCAGACTTTTAAGATGAAGTTCGTTTTCATTACTAAACTTTTGATTTTTGGTGCTTTCAGGTCTAACTCGAGGAGCAAACTCGATTTGGTTGCCAGAGTCAGACACTCAGAAGTTCAAATCGGGTTGAGTAACTCGGGTTGTTTGCCAGAGTCAGACACCAGAAGTTCAGACTCGGGTAGAGTAACTCGGGTTGTTTGCCAGAGTCAGTCAAATTCATATCATGCAGCTTGCAAAAAGACAAATTGGAGCAGGAGATATTCCCCATTTACATTCCCAGAGATATGGAATCCTTCCACCTGCTGTTGATCACTTTGAAACCAGAAGCAGTCTTATATGTATGGTTCAGAGCAACAAGTTCACTGGAACACCTTCTGAGGATCCCCTAGACCATTTGGATGACTTTGAAAGACTTTGCAGCCTCACTAAAGTTTCAGGAGTGAATGATGATGATCTGAAGCTCAGACTTTTCCCTTTCTCTTTGGGTGAAAAAGCTAGAATCTGGGAGAAAACTCTACCATCAGGCTCAATACGAACATGGACAGATTGCAAAAGAGTGTTCTTGACAAAGTTCTTTAGTACAACAAGAACATCTACTCTAAGGAATGAAATATCAGGATTTTCTCAGAACAAAGGAGAAACGTTTTCTGAAGCCTGGGAAAGATTCAAAGGGTGTACCATCATGTGTCCACACCATGGCTACTCAAATGAGACCTTGCTCAACACATTATACAGAGGAGTTCTTCCACGGATGAGAATATTGCTAGATACAGCAAGCAATGGAAACTTTCTACAGAGGGATATTGAAGCAGGATGGGAGTTAGTAGAAAACATGGCACAATCTGCAAGTAACTATTGTGAAGAACCAGATGATTCTGCTGAGCATATCAAAGAGATCAAATCACTGAAAGACAAGATTAACAACCTTCTACAATATCGGCAACACAATGTCGCCTCAGTGGAGGTTCAACACCAATGTTATCAAGATCAAGGACAACTACCTTTACCTTTTCCTCAATCTACAGCTCCACCAATGGATCTCTCCCAACAACCAACCCAACCTCTTCCCCCTGCTTGGGAACAGGCAATTCAACAACTTATCCACTCACAACAGTCCCAAACAATCGAAATTGCAACCAAGATTACTGATGCTCAGAGACAAATGACCAATACTTGTAATGCTCTGCAAACACAGGTTGGAACACTTCAGGAACGCCTTCTCCAACTTGAAACCAACAGACTACATGATCCAGGCCAACAACCAGGAAAATCTATTCAGAACCCAAAGGAGTATGTCCACATCAATGTCATTACAACACAACCCTCTCCTTCACTTCCTTTCAGGAAGAGGCATGAGCAATACACTGAGGACAGTGGAGATCAAACTTGGGGGGATGTGCTTGGACTGAAGAAATCAGAGCCAAGTGAACTATAGAGATCCTGCATCAACATTAACCTCTTATCATTAGAGGAGCAAGCAAAGGTTAAGGACAGGGCAAAACAAATTTTGGGCTAGATGAGCTGTCAAAACTGCCTTATCCTCAAAGGTATATGAAAGAAATCACTGAAGGGCGTGCTGCCTTGATTGATGAAGATTTGGACCGGTTGGAAGCTGAAGGATTGCTAGAAAATGGTCACACACTTCGCCCTCCATCACACCAGAAAAGAGCTCATTAAAGGATTGAGAAGAAAAGGAAAGTAGAAGAAGATGAGAAGAAGAGGAAGGCTGAAGATGCTGAGAAGAAGAAGAAGGTTGAAGAAGATAAGCAGAAGAGCTCCAAAGTCTTGGCTATAGAGGTTATAGTCAAGGACAAGCTAACAGATCCAGGCTCCTTTACTCTCCCATGCTCAATTGGATATTCCAAATTCCATAAGAGTCTCTGTGACTTAGGAGCCTCAGTCAGCCTGATGCCTCTTTCTATTGCCCAGAAGCTTGGGTACAGTAGGTTTGATCTTTGTCATGTTTCTCTTGTGTTAGCTGACAGATCTACAAGAAAACCTCATGGTCTACTGAAGGATGTGCCTGTAAAGATAGGAAACCTAGAGATTCCTACAGATTTTGTGGTTTTGAAGATTGATAAAGAAACAAAGGATCCTCTTATCTTGGGTAGACTTTTCTTGGCTTCTGCTGGAGTGAAAATTGATGTTGGCAAAGGAAAAATAGATCTCAACCTTGGAGATGGAATGAAGCTGCAGTAATATATACATGATGCCATGAGAAAACCTACTATTGAGAACCAGCTCCTCTCCATTGAAGCAGAAGATCATGGAGTTAAAAAAAACTTGGCAAATTAGATGAAGATCCACAGAAGGTTCTAAGAAATTACAAAGATCTGGAAGGAAAAGTCAAAGACCTTCAAGTTACTGTGTATGAGCTGAAGCAACAAGTCAAGGATCTCCAAGTTCAGATAATAGTCTCCTCATCAAGGATATCAACTAAAGCCTCTTGGGATCTAGCAACAGGAGCATCATCATTTGGTTTCAAGGAAGCTCAACTTTCTGGAAACATCATTGAGGGTGAGAAACCAATGAACTGGTCTAGAGGAATCAAGTATCCACCTGATCAAGAGATTTCTTACTTTGAGGGAGAACCATTTGAGTACCAGGATTCTGATTGGGCAAGGAAGCATGATGAGTTTGATGATCCACCTACCAGAGGAAAGAAGACATCTGAGCCTCTTTATGAACAATCAGCCTGATGAGTAAGAAAGTCAAGCTTAGTGACTTAAAACAAGCTCATTTGGGAGGAAATCCCAGGACTATCCTTGTACATACTAGTTTTTAATTTCAAGTTTTCTTGTTATTTCTGATGTTTTCTGTAAGTGTTTATGAATCTCAAGGTGAAACGGGGGTGAATTCAAAAGTCTTCGAACAAATGGGTATGGATTGAAGTTTCAGAGGGTAACTCGATGAAGTAACTCGAGATGAAGTCGAGTTTGTACAAGTGCCAAAATCAGACGCGGGATGCCACACTCGACCAAACAAACCGAGTTACCCCCTTTTCTTGCTTGCACACATGAGAGCATGTTGAAATTGCTCCATCTTTCTTCTCCATGAACTAAGGTACCACTCCAATCTTCCATTGTATATATCATGCATTTTTAGGATTATTTGTTTATGTTTGACCCTAGGTGCTTTTCCAGACTCTTTATCACACAAGGGACTGTGTGATTTAAGTTTGGGGGAGTATCTAGGGAGTATTTAACTAGTTTACTTTGAATCTTATTTTCAAATTTTCATCCTTGAGTCTGCATACACATATCATTTAAGGCATAGAAAAAACCTAAAAGTTTTAAAAAATTTGAAAATCCATTCCACAAAAACATAGTGTTCATGTAGTTGCATTTGCATTATAGGATTGAGTCTAGTATTTTCATTTAGAAATGATGCATAGCATAGGGAAATATGTTGAAAATACCTTGTAAACTTGCTGAACGAATAAGTGAAGTTTGAAGTTAAGATAGAACCATGCTCCAATTACTTAACTTTGCATCTAGATTAGGCTGAAAACATGCTAAGATCTGAAATTCATATCCCTATCTAGTGAAACCTAACCTGGACTCTAAATTATCATATTTATGCATTGAAAATTGAACTCATGGAGACCATACACATACTTGTGTCATCTTATCCCTTCTACCACTCTTTGTTAACCCATTCCCTTAACCTTAACTTTCTTTCAAGCCATTATTACTCTCTGTGTGATTGTGAGGCCGTTTCTGCCTAATTGAGCTTTGTTAGAACGTGTTAGGTTGGAGCTGACAAGGATAGGATCTCATATAGTCTGGTTCACACCTTTTTTGATCAGTTAGGACTAGTGAGATTCTCATTTTTTGGATTTGATTAGGATTTGGTGTTTTTGGGTTGTGTAACTCGGTTTCATCACCTCGAGTTTGCAATCCGAGTCTGATATACACCTTTGAATTTTGAGAAAAAAAAAGAAAATAAAAAGGCTATAAAAGAATTATTCAGGGAGTTGGGAGTTATAAAAAACAAAAAAAAATGTCTAGTAAAGGATTTGGAAGAGTTTGAAAAGAAAATAAAATAAAAATATATAGGCTCAGAAAAGGAAAATAAAAGAAAAAGAAAAAGAAAAGAAAAGGAAAAAAAGAGAAAAGAAGTATTTAAGAGCCTTAGAAAAACAGAGAGAAAACCCAATCCGCTAGATCAATAAGAAGTAAATGTTGAAATTAAGAGTATGGAGGCTTAGGGATTGTTGAGAGAGTGATAGTTGTGGCGTGAGAATGATAAGGAGTTTGAGGTTTAGATACTTGGAGAATGTTTAGGATGAAGATGGTGGCGTGAGTATTGATGTAATGAGGGATTATTGTTTGAGAATGATGATAAGAATGAGAATGATAATGGTTGATGAAATAAGATGAACTAAGGAGAAGCATGGCGCCGGAGAGCTAAAGCTCCACCGGCGCCTTTAGGGAGATAAGCAAAGCTTCCTTTTACTCTTTTAATCTTCTTATTCTCTTTTTCACAACTCTTTTTTTACATTAAGTTTACATAGATATTTATAGAGAAGAGGTTACAAACAACAAGAGAAGAAGGAAGAAGAAGCGTGAAGGATAAAGGAGAGAAGAAAGAAATTGGCGCCAAGAGGAGAGAAGGGAGCAGCTCACTGTTTGCCTCCTGTTCATGCTGCGCCCATACCTTGCTGCTGACACCTCCATGCTTGTGTCCATGCCCCTCTCTGGCGCCCCATGCTCTCATTTGCTTCCTCTTTTCCACTTAGTTAGTCTTCTAGTTAGTATGTAACAACTTCCTTTCTTCTAGTTACATCCTAACCAAGACTTCTTCTAGTTCCTTGTGAACTAGGTTTCCTTTCCCTCCTTCTCTTAGATTTGAATTCTTCTATCATAGAGATCACATATTTCAACACTCCCCCTCAAGATTGGTCGGTAGGTGTCCTTAAGGCCAATCTTGCCATGTACGTGATCCTCATTGATAGAAGATGATGCCATGATAACGATATCCGCTAGCTGATCCTTGCTTGCTCCAAAGACAGTTTTGATGACTCCTAACCTCAATGAGACCACGGCTTCCTCTCCTATGGCCTTCACTCTTTCTTGCGGATTAGGCTTTGTCTTCTCTAAGCTTCACTCGGATCATGTCTCCTCGGGATTCTTGTCTCAAACTTAATCTTGACTTCAAGCTCCTCGGATGACATCTTCTAGCTCACGGAATACTCACATTGTCATTGGCTTCCTCTTGATGACTCTTGGGAGTATACTTTATCCGTTAGACGCCACTTCCCGCTGCTTCTCGGATCACCACACCTAATAAGGTCTGAAAGGTGGTTTCTCCTTCGGTTTTCTTACAACATCATCCATAGCTACTCGTATGTGTCTCCCGGCTTTCTCTCGCCATCGTCTCCTCATACGGTGCTTGGAGTGCCTTATTGCCTTGTTTACCGTTCCACAGCCTCCTAGGTGAACGCCTCTTGGTCTGAGCTTCACACTCCATCTATCAAGATCAATCTTGGCTTCAACCCTTCATAGATTTGATCTTGATTCTTCAAAGAGCCATCCGCTCTAATCCCACTTATCATAAGACTCTCCCGGCTTCCTCTCGGAATGCCGCACCTATCCATGGTACAATGTGATAGTCCTCTTCTTCTTGGACCATCACCTAACTTGGTGCTTCAACGGTCTTCTTCAACACTCCCCCTCAAGCTTGGTTCGAGTATGGGAAGAACCAAACTTGACAAGGAAGACCGTTGCATAATTTGGAGCTCACCGCTTCTTCAACACTTCCCTTCAAGACTAGCCCGTTGCCAAGGGACCACTCTTGCAAAGGAAAGAGCACTAAGCTTGATTATGCCAATGATGCCGCCTCCTCTTGGACTATCTATCCCACTTGGCAATTAGGACAAGCTTTCGTCTGCTAGCCATTTTGGATTAGGCCACAAAGGACATCATCTACCTCCACATAACACCACCATGAATAGCTTGCTTGAGCCTATACACACTTCTTCTTGTAGATTGCTCCGCTTGGATCGCCACATGGTTGAGTATGATCACCACTCTCTCAATACCTCCTGGATCAAGTGATTTGGCCTCAAGAGAGGATGAAGACCGTGGAATAATATGACCCTCCATAAGCACCCTTTAATCAATACCTTGGAGCAACTACTTCTTGGACCATATGAATCTTCCGCTTATTGGAAGACTCACCAAAGAATTATAGCATAAGCCTTGTGCTTCATCTCTGTCTACTGCAAGTCTTCTACGTGAACTCCTCTTGTCATGTCCCTTCCGCAAGTCTCTTCCGGGTTGAAGACGTGAACTCCTCTTATCACTTCTCTTCCGCAAGTCTCTTCCGGGATGCAACCTTCTTCAGCTTCCTATCTCTTAGGTAAGCTTCTCCTTTTCAACTCCAAGTTTTACTATGAGCCGTCTCATATTTTTCTTGAAGTCTCACGTGAACTAGGTTTTTCTTTGGCTGTTTGTGCAGCCGGTTTAATGCTTCCATTCATTCTGAGGCAAGCACCTCTTCTTTCTTGCTGAATGTCTTCATTTGATCACCAGCCACTTTACTTCCTGTTCAATGATTTGTTTTCACTTGGAGCTTGCTTGGATCACCACTTAAGGTCACCACCCAGCCTTCTCCTCTTCTTAACCATCACGCCAAAAACACTCTTCATCTCCTAGATGCCTTATTTCCCACGCCATACATGCCAAAGACCATCACGCCATGACAAGCATCTTCATGGATGAATGATTCTAAAAATCCTCTGGATCTTGTTTCCAAAGAGGATCACCGAGGGATTGATGTTGATACAACCCCTTTTCAAAGTTTTGTATGTGGATCTAGACTCCACACACAAGAAACACAAAGAAAGATATTTACTCTCTCACACACACCCTATTAAAAACGCATGGGAGGAACAAATTACCCCAGAAAATCTCTCTCTCATGTGTTTAACAAAAGAAAAACGAGTTCCTCAAGGCAAGGAGCCAAGGAGAGCCCAACGAAATCTCCCTCAATTTGTCATCATTTTCTAGTAACAATACACACCCTTAGTCCTTTCACAACTTGAAGATCTTATGATCTCAAGGATATTAATCTCAGAGTGAATAGAACTAAGAAAGTGTATGGTTATAGATTAGAAGACTTTGTAGAGAGCTAGAAGAATAACAAGAGATTAGGCGCTAGATCACTCAACTTGCTCTGATACCATGTTGAAATTAAGAGTATGGAGGCTTAGGGATTGTTGAGAGAGTGATAGTTGTGGCGTGAGAATGATAAGGAGTTTGAGGTTTGGATACTTGGAGAATGTTTAGGATGAAGATGGTGGCGTGAGTATTGATGTAATGAGGGATTATTGTTTGAGAATGATGATAAGAATGAGAATGATAATGGTTGATGAAATAAGATGAACTAAGGAGAAGCATGGCGCCAGAGAGCTAAAGCTCCACCGGCGCCTTTAGGAAGATAAACAAATCTTCCTTTACTCTTTTAATCTTCTTATTCTCTTATTCACAACTCTTTACATCACATTACATGTATATTTATAGAGTTTTTACATAGAGAAGAAGAGAAGAGGCGTGAAGAAGGAAGGAGAGAAGGGAGGAGTTTGCATGAAGAAGAGAGGAGGGAAGGGAGCAGCTCACTGTTTGACTCCTGTTCAAGCTGCGTCCATACCCTGCTGCTGACGCCTCCATGCTTGTGCCCATGCCCTGGTTCTGGCGCCCCATGCTCTCCTTTGCTTCCTCTTTTCCACTTAGTTAGTCTTCTAGTTAGTATGTAACAACTTCCTTTCTTCTAGTTACATCCTAACCAAGACTTCTTCTAGTTCCTTGTGAACTAGGTTTCCTTTCCCTCCTTCTCTTAGATTTGAATTCTTCTATCATAGAGATCACATATTTCAACAGTAAACAACTCTTTAGAACGTGAAATCAAAAAGAAAAGCCTTATTAAAAGAAGAATCAGAGGCAAATGAAAGCCTAAATGGTAGATTTAGGATGCTTTCTGGGATTAGATGATAGGTTTAGGTCCATTTCTTAGCTATTTGGGTAGATGAGAATCTGTCCTTGTATGCATAGGTTGGCCCTGACCTTTAGCATTCTTCTAAAGCTCAATCATTTCTTGAGAGATCCCTGTTCTGATTTGACAAACCTTTGAAGGGACCATCTTTGTCTCTTAACATATACCCTAAACCAAATGAGATTTAATGATCCTTGCATAAACTTTATTCATGGTTACCAATTAATGAATGTTAAATGGATTTGAATGATTTGAATGTTTGTCTAAGTTTTCTCTGTTGCTAGTTATTGTCAAGAAGAGTATGGCTAAAAATTTTGAAGTAAAACTCACTTATGACTTTAGTTTGTTTTGGTTATGATTTCCTACTTTCAAACCTTTCTCATAATCGTAGTTTCTATGTTTGCTTGAGGGTAAGCAAATACTAAGTTTGGGGAATTGATGAGTGTGAAATTTACATATTTTTAGCATGCATATTTCATCACTTTCCATTGTTTCTTCACCATTTCTCTCTTTTATTCACTCATTTACATGCTTATCTCACTTATCCTAGGTTTGTATTAGGTTTTGCATATACTTTGCATTTTGGGGCATTTTCAGGTGATTTCTGATGATTTCAGGAGCTTAATGGACTAGGGAGGGTAACTCGGTTTCCACACTTGGATTGGAGCTCGAGTTTGGACACCAAGACCCCATTTTGAGGCCACTCGATCAAGCCACTCACGTTCATCCCGAGTTTGACCCAAAAGATGCATTTTTGGAGCCACTCGACCATAAGCACTCGAGATGATCCCGAGTCTGACATTCCAAGACACCAAATTTGACTCCACTCGATCAAGGATCCCGAGTAAAGATCTCACCTTTGAAGAACAACTCGAGATGTCTATTCGGTTTGGCAAACCGTGTAGAACCTTGTTTTTACCATTTTGCTCTTTTTAATTACTTTTACTTAAGTGTTTAATCCGCCCCTATAAATACTTAACTCTAGGTCATTTTTGGCCAAGTCTATTTAGTTTTATCTTTGTTTACATTTCATCTAAGCACTTTTTATTGTTCTTAACTTTTCTGGGTTTTTAGATCCTTAGATCTACCCATTTTCATTACGAATTTTCATTTTGTTTATTTTGCAATCTTGTTTATCTACTATATCTGTTTATGATTATGAAGTTTACTTCGTTTTCTGGGTTTTTGCATTTTGTTATGTGTTCTTCATCTAAGTAGTGAAATTTAGGGTTCTTGGGGAGAATGGTAGATCTGGGGTAGATTTTGTCTCTTTAATGTTGTTAATACTTTAATACTTCCATTTCTCTTCTGGATTAGAGTTCTTAATGGTTATTCCTTTCTGATCAATTGGAATATGATCCCAGAAATTCACCACTCAAGAGGTGTTCAATGAATATCTGATCATCCTAATTCTAGAGATTTGGTCATCCTAGCCTAAGAGATTAGATGTCTAGGGAGCATTTTGGCTTTAATGATCTGGATCTTTATGCCTATCTGAGGTATGTTTTATTGATGAGAGTCAAGATTAGGAAGTTTCTGAGGTTTGAGGTTAATCACCATGAGAGTGGGTTTAGCTTGTTAAGAAGATCATTGTCTAGAGAATAGCTTGAATAAGTAGTTTAAGAAAGCATTATTTTAGGATAGATCGAACCCTAGATCTCACCAAAATCCCCATGAATCCTATTTGTCATTCTGCTTGTTTGCTTTCATTTGCTATTTCATACCTGTTACATCAAAACCAACCATCATTTAGCTTGACTTAGAACAACCTGATCATATCCTTTTTGATTGCATCTTTTCTATTATGGATTGACACCTCAAGATTTGGGGAATTGACCTAATAGAGTTCAAAACCTGTTTATCAATAAACCACGTATTGCTCCTCTGGCTATGGCAAGGTTAATACTTGGGCGCTTGCCTCACAATCCTCAGACCATACAAACATAATGTCTTTCCCTGTTAAACGAGTCAAGGGCTGAGACAAACTTGCAAAACCCTTAACAAATTTCTGGTAGTACCCTGCTAGGCCTAGAAAACTTCTTATCTCATAAGCATTTCTTGGACGTGACCAATCCTTGATGGATTTCATCTTTTGCGGATCCACGGAAACTCCTTCTTCTGACACAATGTGTCCTAAGAATCCAATATTCCTTTCCCAAAAACTACATTTGCTTAGTTTTGCAAAAATTTCATGCTCCCTTAGGTTATCCAAGACTATCCATACATGTTCCTGATGAGTTTCCTAATTTCTCAAGTATACAAGTATATCATCAATGAAGATGATTACAAACACATTGAGAAATTCCCAGAACACACCATTCATCAGTTTCATGAAAGCTGCAGACGCATTGGTTAACCCAAACGGCATTACTACAAATTCGTAGTGTCCATACCTTGTACGGAAAGCATTTTCAGAATATCTGTTGGCTCTATCGGGATTTGATGATATCCAGAGGCCAAGTCAATTTTTAAAAACCAACTTGCGCTTCTGAGTTGATCCAGCAGTTCATCAATACACAGCAACAGGTATTTATTCTTTATCATTACATGGTTCAACCTGCGATAGTTAATGCAAAGCCTAAACCTTCCATCCTTTTTCCTTCGAACAAGACCGGACCCCATGGGGAACTACTCAGCTTGATGAATCCCTAGTTTAACAACTCCTCCAGTTGTTTCTTTAACTAAGCCATTTCCGCCGGTGCCATCCGGTACGGGGCTTTGGAAATAGGGGTTGTACCCGGTTTCAGTTCAATGGTGAATGGATCGGACCTATCTGGCGGTACACCACTCACGGCCTCAAACACATCCCCAAATTTATTTGCAATCGGAATGTCTTTCAACTCCGCTTTTACCCCAAATTCATCCGTGATGATTATGGCCATATATGCCTTACACCCTTTCTCTAGCATCCTTCCCGCTTGGATTGCTGAGATTATCAGATTTCCCAAAGTTGTTCTTCTTCCTTGGAATTTTATCATTTTGTTTTCCCTCTTGAATTGAACTCGTCCTCGGTGACAGTCAATATGCGGCTTATACTTTCCCAACCAGTCCATCCCCAAGATGATATCATACTTCTTGAATGGAACTACCATTAGGTCCGTGGGCATATTAACTCCCTTGATGGCAACTGAGATTTCCCAGAAAATACATGATAGATATATTGCCTGTTTGCCGGCTGCCGTAACCATTCCGTATTCGGTGTTTGGTTCTTTCTTGAACCCACTTTTACCAATCATACCACAACTCATAAAACAATGTGTAGCTCCGGAATCAAACAAGGTATGTGTTTTTACACCACCTATACTCAAGGTCCCTACACATTCCCTTAGAATGCTGAGTACCCCAAAATCCCTTATGCTTTATGCATGATATTGAAGTTCCCAGCCTTTCCAGTCTCTTCCGAAGTTCATAAACATGTGGAGCTACTGACCGACCCTTACTTCCACACCGACCGCATGCTCTAATTGCTTTCCAGCAAGTATCGCTGTGATATTTCCCATAAGTCATGCATTCCCCTTTTGCTTCCAAACTAGGTTCTTCCACCTTGTCAAATTTCCTCTTTCTATCTATGGGTTTTGCTGCTTGGGAGTTATGGGATTGAAGCCTTGCCCATTTTTGATTTGCTTCTTCAATACGTATTAAGCAATCATCACCGCACGTTCCACTAACTCTGAAACAGAGTTAAACATACGTATTAAGCAAATGCACGGCGCACTTGCGCTTGTTCCTCATCGAGTTCTTGCCCCATATACCGCCTCAGGTGGTTAAATTCCTTATCATACTCCCGCACTGTCTTATTTCATTGGGTTAATTCACGATAGGCACACTCAAGTCAATCCCAGGCTTCCGGTGGGAAATACTTCTTATTAAACTCCCGGTCAAAGTCACCAAAGGTCTGGATTTCACCACCTTTTTGCTTTTCTACGATTAGCCACCAGTTTTCGGCATCCCTTCAAGGAAGTGGATAGCAATATCCTTCCGGTAATCCTCAGGACAGCGAGTGCAGTTAAAATTTCTTTATATCCGACTTCTCCACTCATCAGTCGCAATAGGATCCGAACTTCCCGCAAAATGCCTTGTACCCAACTTGGAAACGTGTTCCAATAGGATCAAATAATCTCCTATCTTCCTTGAAGATTTCGAAGGTATATCCAACTCAACCACCTCCGCATTCACTGTTGTTTGGTTCTTGGTCGCCTGAACCACAGGAACCGGTCCTAAGGCTTGGGTCAAAATGGCCAATTGCGCCATTATGGCTTTCATTGTATCCCAGTGCTCTTAAGCTGATGGTAATACATTCCGGTTTCCATGGTCATTACTGTCACCCCAACACCCGGGTTAGACAGTCTAGCCGTATTGGATGTTTTGGTTGCATCATCCGGCACATCACTTGAGATATGCGTTGTCCACGAATTTGTGGACTTTGGTTTTGCCCAGCCTCAGGACCGGCTAAATTTTAGGGTCTGTTCCTTAAACAATTATATTTTTGAAGTTATGCTGTGATTCGTGTTTTAAAGATTTCATAGAACAATAGAATGTAAGGAAACTAGGTAGCTTTATTGATATAATAAAGGATTTGATACTACAAGCAAGTTTGCATAATGCTAATACATGTGTTCGATTCTAACTACCCAGCAAAATCACCACCCATCCCCTCGACCTTGAATCCGCGCCTAAGCATCCTCCCCACGCTTGCCTTTGTTACATGAAAGATAACATGTTAAGTTTTGCGTGATACTGGTTGATGCATATGCATGTTTCATGTTACCCCAATTCCCCGAAATCCCTAGCCAAGAAGCTATTTGGTTGGACTAAGTCTGGAATAGGGCTCATAAAGGACTTACCTTAGTCTCCGAAATGATCAGCGTGTTTTCCTTCATGTTCTTATCCCACCGCTTATCTCACTGTTTCTGAACGTTTCTTACTTCGTACTTTCCCTTCGAGGTTTTTTTTCGGATTTTCTGGGTGATCCCTCTTTCTTTTTCTGTCCCGTTCTTTGGGTCTCGGACGCAATATTTATAAGAGAAATGTGAGTAACCGTTCTTTGGACAGATGCATTGAAGCGTGGTAACCAACCAGCCTCTTTATTCACGTCCTTGGTTGCACCCATTTGGCTTTACTCCGTAACTGCCATCCTTAACCGTCTGTCCCTCGCCCAGCAACCCAACTAGTGTCACAGTCCACCTAGCCAACTTAGCTAATTTCACAGTCCACCCAGCAGACCCAGCTAGTGATATAGTCCACTTAGCTGATCGAGCTAGTGACATAGTACTCCCAGCTTATCCAGCTAGTTAGCTCGAACACTTTAGCTCACTTAGCTAGTTTTCCAACCATTTACATTAATCCGAGCTGTAGGAAACTCTTACAAGACTAGTTCAAGTTTTTAACTCGATCCACTCTTTCTCAGAAATCCTATTGAGGATTACGGGCATCACATAACCCCCTTACCGCCTTGACAATCAACCACCGAGAGACCTTACCGCATCGAGAATACGCTATTGGGAAAACCTGACCGTGACTCAGCCTGTATCCATAATCTCTCGTGTTGCTGCAAACAGCCCTTAGCTGTCCATACTAGACCTGGTCAGGCTGATAGTGGAGCCACCTTTCCGGGAGCGCATCAGCTGGTATCAGAGCCAAGCTCCACCCTCAGGTTGTATCTCTCCTTCACCGTTATTATATTTCCTTCATGTTTACCTTAAGTTTCTTTCGTTCACCTAAGCTTAGTTCAGGCACAACCGTTTCAAAACCTTGCGCTTGTAGCTAGACCTTGGACGAATCGTGCAATAGGCTGTCTTAATCCACAAGCCACCATTATTATCCTAGTGAGACTCGAGGTGTAAGACGAGTACGTGGGGACCTTACCTGGTTAACACGCTTGACTTATTTGTCCTCTAGTCAAACTACCTGAGGTATAATATGTCCTTGCCTTATCATTGGGATTTGTCTCATTGGCCGGACGATAAGAACCGCGTGCAAGCTTGTCCTTTTTGTTTGTTTGTTTTAACCGTTCTTTTGTGCCTCCAAACGTTTGAAATCTATACTATCTATTTGTTGTCTTTTGACGCTTAGCTAATGGTCCTTTTAATCTAATCCTTTGATCGTACCACATTTATTTTTACCGCGTTAACCCTACTGTGTTAAACTTTTAGAATCCACTGCTTGCTTGTCATTACGCATAGGTACCGTCCAAATCTGTACAAACCCCGACACAACATTCGTACTGGCTGTACACGGCAGCTCAGACGACCGTACCCCGGTATTTCTGACTACTTCCATGACCGACCGGTCTCAATCTGTCCTGATTGTAATCTCAATCGGCCGACCCTACTGGGCTACCATTTCTCGACCAGGACCCCACCGCCGGTCTAACCTCTCAGGACCCAGCACCTCTGAAGGCCCTCCGCCATCCATACACTGCCATCCATACCCTACCACCATCCGTACCGGTCAACCATGCTGGCTTGACCTTACTGACTCTGACCCCGACAACCTCACAACGTCGTCCGTACCTTTCTGTCCATACCAACCAACCGTACCGACAATGGTTGAACCTATAGAAGAGTTACCCTGACCTATCGAGATAGGCACAGTACTGGCTGCACTCCAAGCCCAGCTCGAGCAGTTAACCGAGCGTATGGCCCATTATGACCTCCAACCAGAGGCATGACCGCATCCCTAACTCCCTCTGAATGATCCTACTGTTCATCACCCCGAACGACCCGTACCGGCATACCCATCTGATGATGGGTGTGACCCATACCAGCCTCGATCAGACCATCCCAGATGATGAAAGCATCCAAATTTCTATGACCAAGATGATCGAGGCCCTCTGTGATGCCCGCAATCCTCAATGAACCCTGGGAAAGACCGTATTGAGCTCAGTTAGCTAAAGTGTCCGAGCTAATTAGCTGGATCAACTGATACGACTAGGTCACTAGCTGGCTCAGCTGGATGGGCTGTAACACTAGCTGGTTCAGCTGAGTGAACTGGGACAATAGCTGGGCAGCTGGAACCCAGCTGGGTTATGACCCGAGGGACTAGTGGTTATGGATAGCAGTTACTGAGATAGGGCCGAATGGGTGTGACAAGAGACACGAATAGAAATTCTGGTTCGTTACCACTTTTCAATGCATCCGTCCCCGGTACGGTTACATTACTCGTCCCTTATAAATGCCGAGTCCCAGACCCAAAGAAAGGGGAGAAAAGAAAAGAGGAAGCGATCACCAGGGAATTCGAAAAAGAACTTCTATAGGAAAATACGAGGTAAGGGGCATTCGGAAAGTATCCGATCAGCGGTGGGCTAAGAACATGAAGGAAAACACCCTGATCATTTCGGAGACTAAAGTAAATCCCTAATGAGCCTTATGCCAGACTTACTCCAGCCTAATAGCCTCTCGGCTAGGGATTTCGGGGGAAATGGAGATAACATGAAGCATGCATATGCATTAACCAGTATCACGGAAGTGAATACGGGAAGTATAACATGTTATCTTTCATGTAACAAGGGTGATCGGGCAAAGGATGCTTAGGCGCAGGTTCAAGGCCGAGAGGATGGGTGGTGATATAGCTGGGTAGTTAGGATCGAGCACATGTAATAACATTATGCAAACTCGCTTGTTATATCGAATCCTTTATTATATTTGTAAAGCTACCTAGTTTCCTTATATTCTATCATTTTATTAAATCTCTAAAATACAAATCATATCATAACCTCAAAAATGGCTACGGAACACCTAAAATTTGGTTACGTAAAGAACGGAATATCCTTGGAACCTCAAAGTTTTGGGATGGGTCCTTTCAGGTTGGTATCAGAGCATGTTGATTCTAGGATTGTTAGTGTGGTTGGGAAATCACCACTCATTGACTTATGAATCTCGCGGCAGGTTGCCTTAGTCAAACGGTTGCTATGTATCACCGTGACTAACTTTTAAGTTTGCAGATGTGTAAGAGCAGTAAATCGGGAAAAAGTAAGAAGGATAAGAGCAAAGGCAAGGAAGGTGCCAATGAGACCCATGTGCTAATAGAAGAGTTTGTGGAACAAAACCCAGCCGGTCCTGAGGCTGGGCAAAACCAAAGTCCACAAATTCGTGGAACTCCGCATATCTCAAGTGACGTGTCGGACGATGCAGCCGAGACATCCAATGCGGCTAAACCATCTGACCCGGGGGTTGGGGTTGTTGAAATATGTGATCTAGTTGAAAAGGAACTAGAAAGAGAAATAGTTGAGAAGTAACTAGAAGAAAGGAAGCTGTTACAAATAAACTAGAAGACTAACTAAGTGGAAAAGAGGAAGCAAAGGACAGCATGGGGGCGCCAGAATCAGGGCATGGAGTTCTCTACTGTTGGAGTAGGTGAGCTGCTCCCTCCTCTCTTCTTCACGCCAACTCTTCTCTTCTTTCCTTCCTTCTTCACGTCTTCTTTCTTCTCTTCTGCGCCTTTCTCTCCTTCTTCAATGTAAAAACTCTATAAATACATGTAAAATGATGTAAAGAAAAATATGACTAAGAGAATAAAAATCCATACAAGCTTTCATAATCTCTTCTCACTCTTAGTCTCTAAACATTCTTCAATCTCTTTAAACTTATAATTTCAACATGGTATCAGAGCAGGTTATCTACTAAACCGCTTATCCTCTTCTTGATTCCTCTAAAACTCTACAAGGCTTCTAATCTATAACAATACACCTTCCTTAGTTCTATTCACTCTGAGATTAATATCCTTGAGATCATAGGATCTTCAAGTTGTGAAAGGACTAAGATTGTGTATTATTACTAGAAAATGGAGACTAATAGGGTAACAATCTCGGTTATACTCAAGGGAAACAACTACCTCCTTTGGGCAAAAACCACCAAAACTACTCTTAGTGGCCGAGGACTTTGGCAATATGTTGAGCCAAAAGAAAGAACAGAAGCGGCCGTGAGAAATGAGAAGGAGGAAGCTAAGGAAGAGCAAGAAGAACAATACACTCTTTCTCTTCTCCAAAGCTCACTAGAACCAACTATCTTGGCGGCTTACTCATATGCGGATACCGCCAAGGAACTTTGGGATATACTCAAAGGAGTATATGGAAACATCTCAAACATATCAAGGATATTTGAGGTGAAAAGGGCATTGAATGAGCTCCAACAAGAGGAAAAGTCATTCAAGGAAATGTTTGGGGAGTATAGAAGCTTATGGGCCGAGTTGGAGATCTTGAGGCCACACACTATAGACCCCAAGGAGTTAGGAGAAAGGCGTGACCAAGATCAAGTGTTTGGGCTTCTCTTGGCACTCAATGCATCATACAAGGATCTTATCAAGCATATACTTCGATTTGAGAATCTGCCAAGTCTAGCGGAAGTATGTGGTATGATACAAAGGGAAGAAGGGTCTAGAGACCTGTTTCGTGCACCAAGTGAAGCTGCACATCTTGCAAGAAAGAATCTCACATTTGGAGACAAGAGGACGTTGGAGTGTGAGCATTGCAAGATGAAAGGACACACTAAGGAGAAGTGTTGGACCCTCCATCCACACTTGAGGCCTAAGCGGCTAAGGGAGAATGGGAATGGACCTAGAGCCTTCACGGGAATGGCACAACCTGTTGAAGAACTGGTTCGAAGGTCTGAGTTTGAAGCTCTCATCAAGAGCCTAGCCAAACTCACAGATTTGGGTAAGAGTTTTTTCAGCTCTAAAACACCCATAAAGAAGACTAGAACCATTGTGGATTCAGGGGCTTCTCATCACATGATCAAGGATCAAGATATGTTAAAAAATCTTGAACCGTGCCATGGAAGTGTACAAGTAGCCAATGGAAGCTCAGTTCCAATTAAAGGGATAGGAGAGTTAGAGCTTTTTAAAAGGGAAACAAAAGCATTATACATGCCTAACTTCTCATCTAATCTTTTATCCGTTAATAAAGCTACAAAGGATTTGGAGTGTGTGGCTGTGTTTGGGACTGACTTTGTTAAGTTTCAGGACCCTAAAACAAACCATGTGCTCGGAGAAGGGAAGGTAGAAGATGGTGTGTATATCTTGGAATCAAATAAACAAGAGGAACCAATGGCTCTTGGAATGAAGGCGGATGCAAAGTTTTTTGGGAGGAAAGAGATTGAAGATAGCCCATTATGGCATGGAAGGTTAGGACATCCAAGTTCAGCAGTCCTAAAAATGGTCTTACCCAATCTTATCCAAGAAGAAGTAGTGTGTGAGGCGTGTGTACTAGGGAAGCATTGTAGACAAGCTTTTCCTACTTCATCTACAACTTGTGATGAAGCGTTTGGCATTGTACACTCGGATGTATGGACCTCACCATGTAATTCAAGAGATCAATATAAATATTTTGTTTCATTCATTGATGACTACTCAAGATATACATGGATCACTCTTCTACATACCAAAGATCAAGTTTATGAAGCCTTCACCAACTTCATTAACTATATCTCTACCCAATTCAAAACAAAGATCAAAGTATTGCGGAGTGATAATGGAGGGGAATATGTGAGTAAACGATTCAAAGAGTTGCTCAACAACTTTGGCATCATTCATCAAACATCGTGTGCATACACTCCTCAGCAGAACGGGATAGTTGAAAGGAAGAATAGACACCTAATGGAAGTAGCAAGGACTCTCATGATTGCCAAAAGAGTACCAAAGTTCCATTGGGGAGATGCCGTAATGACATCAAGCTACTTAATCAACCGACTTCCAACAAAAAATCTGGATGATATGTCCCCATTTGAAATGTTGTACAAGAAGAAACCATGCTTAAATCATATCAAAACGTTTGGATGCACATGCTTCATGTTTTTACCAGAAGGACAAAGAAGCAAACTTGAACCTCGAAGCATGAGGTGTGTGTTCATTGGATATTCACCAACACAAAAGGGCTACAAAGTCTACAACCCGGAAACAAGAAGAGTGTATGTGTCTAGAGAAGTAAGGTTTAATGAACAAGAGAGTTTCTATGGGGCTAAGGATCATGAAGCTTCTAAAGGAATGACCTATTCACCCATGGACTGGATGGTGTTTGATGAAACGCCAAGCCTATGTGAAGAAGTACAAGAAGAAACATCTGAGAACTTCATAGAGCAAGATAGTGCGGATAATGCACATGAGGAAGCGGATCAGAATTTGGATGAAGAGGGAGCGGATGCTGAAGAAGGACCGGAGCAAACCATACCTCTAAGAAGAAGTACAAGACAGAGGCGACAACATGTTTTTATGGCTACAACAATTCTGCTATGCTCCAAGGAGAGTCTAGTACGAGTAATCTTCCCTGTGTGATAAGAGAGTGTCCTGAGCGTACGGCGAGCTTAGATCTCGATCCTATTGGCGACAGCACTCTCATATCACAAGGAGGAGATCACACTCAAACTAGTAGTATCATATATCCCATTGAGCATTTCTGTTCCTTGGCGACATTACCCATGGAGCATGAAGTGTTTCTTACAAAAATCAGCAAAGAATACACTCCTAGCTCATATGAAGAAGCATGTGAGAGTGAAGTATGGGTGAAAGCCATGGAAGAGGAAATGAAGTCCATGGAAAGGAATAATACTTGGTACTTAACCGACTTACCAAAGGATAAGAAGTCGGTTGGGAGTAGATGGGTGTATACAATTAAATACACAAGTGATGGGGAAATAGAAAGGTACAAAGCAAGGCTGGTAGCAAAAGGATATACTCAAGTCTATGGGGAGGACTATACTGAAACATTTGCTCCAGTGGCTAAGCTCCATTCCATAAGAATTCTAATCTCGGTAGCTGTAAACTTGGAATGGGACTTATGGCAAATGGACGTCAAGAACGCCTTCTTGCAGGGGGATTTGGAAGAAGAAGTATATATGGATCCACCCCAAGGGTATCATAATGGAGGCAACAAAGTGTGTAGATTGAAGAAAGCAATCTATGGACTGAAGCAATCTCCAAGAGCCTGGTACCAAAGGCTAAGCGCTTGTCTCTTGAAGAAGGAGTTCATAAAATCTGAAGCGGATCATACTCTATTCACAAGACAAAGTGAAGGAGGAGTAGTGGTAGTCTTGATTTATGTTGATGATCTAATCATCACAGGAAGTGACAAAGATGGAGTAGATCAAATCAAGGGACTCTTGAAGGCCGACTTTGATATAAAGGATCTAGGGAAGCTCAAGTACTTCCTAGGGATTGAGATGACACGATTTGGATATGGAATGTTCATATCTCAAAAGAAATACGTGCTGGATCTCTTGGAAGAAACCGGGAAGTTAGGATCCAAGCCGGCCAAAACTCCAATAGAAGAAGGATACCAAGATAGTCCTGAGGGGGAGCCTTTGGAGAACATTAAAAGATACCAAAGGATGGTGGGCAAACTTATATATCTTACCATTACAAGACCTGACATCTGCTTTGCAGTAAACCGTGTGAGCCAGCATATGCAAAAGCCAACCTCACAACATTGGAACATGATTGAGAGGTTGCTAAGGTACCTAAAGAATAGCCCTGGAAGAGGTGTATGGATGCATGTTAATGGGAACACAAAGGTCCAAGGTTATTGTGATGCGGATTAGGCTGGAGATAAAAAGGATAGAAAGTCCACATCTGGTTTTTGCACATTTGTGGGAGGGAATCTAGTAACTTGGAGGAGCAAAAAACAGAAAGTCATAGCCTTATCAAGTGCTGAAGCAGAGTACAGAGCCATGAAAGAATTAACAAAGGAGTTGATATTGATAAAAGCGCTTCTAAAAGATCTTGGAATCCAGGGAGATGAAGAAATGCTATTGTATTGTGATAATCAAGCTGCAATGCATATAGCATCCAATCCGGTATTTCATGAAAGAACCAAGCACATAGAAGTTGATTGCCACTTTGTGAGAGGGAAGATACAAGAAGGAATTATCAAAACCGCCTTTGTAGCAAGCAAGGATCAATTAGCTGATATCTTCACTAAGGCAACTTCAACTATTACTTGTGATCACATTCATGGCAAGATCGGTCTTAAGGATCTCCACCGACCAATCTTGAGGGGGAGTGTTGAAATATGTGATCTAGTTGAAAAGGAACTAGAAAGAGAAATAGTTGAGAAGTAACTAGAAGAAAGGAAGCTGTTACAAATAAACTAGAAGACTAACTAAGTGAAAAAGAGGAAGCAAAGGACAGCATGGGGGCGCCAGAATCAGGGCATGGAGCTCTCTACTGTTGGAGTAGGTGAGCTGCTCCCTCCTCTCTTCTTCACGCCAACTCTTCTCTTCTTTCCTTCCTTCTTCACGTCTTCTTTCTTCTCTTCTGCGCCTTTCTCTCCTTCTTCAATGTAAAAACTCTATAAATACATGTAAAGTGATGTAAAGAAAAATATGACTAAGAGAATAAAAATCCATACAAGCTTTCATAATCTCTTCTCACTCTTAGTCTCTAAACATTCTTCAATCTCTTTAAACTTATAATTTCAACAGGGGTGACCGGGATGACCAAGGAAAACCAGAATGTATTACCATCCGCTCAAGAGCAGTGGGATACGATGAAAGCGATAATGGCACAATTGGCCATTCTGACCCAAGCCTTAGCACCGGTTCCTGTGGTGCAGGCGACCAAGAATCAGACCACTGTAAATGCGGAAGTGGTCTAGTTGGATATACCTTCAAAGCCCTCAAGGAAGAGAGGAGATTATTTGAGCCTATTGGAACACGTTTCCAAGTAGGGTACAAGGTATTTTGTGGGAAGTTCGGATCCTATTGCGGCTGACGAGTGGAGAAGTCAGGTATTAAGGAATTTTAACTCCACTCTTTGCCCAGAGGATTACCGGAAGGATATCACTATCCACTTCCTTGAAGGCGATGCCCATAACTGGTGGCTAACAGTGGAAAAGCAGAAAGGTGGTGAAATCCAGACCTTTGCTGACTTTGAACGGGAATTCAATAAGAGGTATTTCCCACCAGAAGCCTGGGATAGACTTGAGTGTGCCTACCTTGAGTTAACCCAAGGAAATAAGATGGTGCGGGAGTATGACTAGGAATTCAACCGCCTGAGGCGGTATATTAGGCGAGAACTCGAAGAGGAACAAGCTTAAGTGCGTCGTTTCATTCGTGGTTTAACGGTGGAAATCCATACGCATTGCTTAATACGCATGTTCAACTCTGTCTCAGAGTTAGTGGAACGGGCTGCAATGATTGAAGTCAGTATTGAAGAAGGAAAAAAAACCGGGCAAGGTTCCAACCCTGTAACACCCAAGTGGCAAAACCCGCAGATAAGAAAAGGAAATTCGACAAGGTGGAAGAGCCTAGTTTGGAATCAAAATGGGAATACATGACTTGTGGGAAATATCACAACAGGACTTGCTGGAAAGCAATTGGAGCCTGCGGTCGATGTGGAAGTTAGGATCATGCGATTCAAAACTGCCCACAGATGAACCAAGGACAACAGAAAGTTAGTGCCGAGGAATCGCGGACTTGTTTCCATTGTGGAAAGTCTGGGCATTTTAAGAGAGAATGCCCAAGGTTGGATGCCAAAAAGAGGGTTAACCGCACTATAGATTCATTACCGCCACCTCTTAAGCGGCAGGCAGTAGCTCCGTGTGTTTATGAACTATCAGAAAAAGTAGGAAAGGCTGGGAACTTCAATGCGATCACTGGTACATTCTATGCCTTAATCTTATTCAAATTATGCATATCATGCATGAAGCATATGGGAGTTTGGGGTACTCAGCATTCTAAGGGAATGTGTAGGGACCTTGAGTATAGGTGGTGTAGAAACATATACCTTGTTTGATTCCAGAGCTACACATTGTTTTGTGAGTTCTGATATGATCAGTAAAGGTGGGTTCAAGAAAGAACCAAACACCAAATACAGAATGGTTACGGCAGCCGGCGGACAGGCAATGTATCCGGTATTTACCGGGAAATCTCAGTTGCCGCCAAGGGAGTTAATATGCCAACTGACCTAATCATAGTTCCACTCAAGAAGTACGATGTTATCTTGGGGATGGACTGGTTGGGCAAGTACAAGGCACATATTGACTGTCATCGAGGACAAGTGCAATTTGAGAGGGAAAGTGGAATGTTGAGATTCCAAGGAATAAGGACAACTTCGAGGAATCTGATAATCTCAGCAATCCAAGCAGGAAGGATGCTAGAGAAAGGGTGTGAGGCATATATGGCCACAATCACCACGGATGAAGTTGGGGCAAAAGCGGAGTTGAAAGACATTCCGATTGCAAAAATTTGGAGATGTATTTGAGGCTATGAGTGGTGTACCACCGGATAGGTCCAACCCATTCACCATTGAACTGGAACCGGGTACAAGCCCTATTACCAAAGCCTCGTACCATATGGCACCGGCAGAAATGGCTAAGTTGAAAAAGCAACTGGAAGAGTTGTTAACCAAAGGGTTCATCAAGCCGAGTATTTCCCCATGGGTTACACCAGTCTTGTTTGTAAGGAAAAAGGATGAAAGCTTTAGGCTTTGCATTAACTATCAGGGGTTGAACCGTGTAACGGTGAAGAACAAATACCCGTTGGCACGTATTGATGAACTACTGGATCAACTCAGAGGCACAAAGTGGTTTTCAAAGATTGACTTGGCCTCCGGGTATCATCAGATCCCAATAGAGCCAACTGATATTTCAAAAACTGCTTTCCGGACAAGGTACGGACATTATGAATTTTTCGTAATGCCATTTGGGTTAACCAATGCACCAGCAACCTTCATGAAAATGATGAATGGTGTGTTACGGGAATTCCTTGATGTGTTTGTAATCATCTTCATTGATGATATACTGGTTTACTCAAGGATTGGGAAACTCATCATGAACATTTACGTATAGTCTTGGAAAGGCTAAGGGAGCAAAAACTCTTTACAAAACTGAGCAAAAGGATTGGTCAAGGATTGGTCACGTCCTAGAAATGCTTTCGAGATAAGAAGTTTCCTCGGTCTAGCAGGGTACTACCAGAAATTTGGTAAGGGTTTTGCAAGTTTGTCTCAGCCCTTGACTCGTTTAACCGGGAGGGACGCTAAGTTTGTATGGTCTGAGGATTGTGAGGCAAGCTTCATCAATCTAAAGGTGATGCTTACAAGCGCCCCAGTATTAACCTTGCCAGAGCCAGAGGAGCAATATGTGGTTTATACGAACGCATCAATCATGGGCTTAGGCTATGTCCTGATGCAAAAAGGCCGTGTAATTTCCTATGCATCTAGGGAGTTAAGGAAACACGAGGGGAACTATCTAGTCCATGACTTGGAAATGGCTGCAGTTGTGTTCGCATTAAAGATTTGGTGATCATACTTGTATGGTGCTAAGTTGAAAATCTTTACGGACCATAAGAGCGTGAAGTACATATTCACTCAACCCAAGTTGAATATGAGGCAACAGCGATTCATGGAGTTGGTTACCGACTATGACCTGGATAATTCATATCATCCGGGAAAACCAAACCAAGTTGCGGATGCATTAAGTCGGAGACGATTTGATATTGACGCAGACGAAGATCAGGAGAATCCTGTCAAAATGATTGGGATATTGCACTTAAATGTAATGTCCACAGACGTGGAACCGTTGGGTCTAGGGCAATTAATCAAGCGGATCTACTTAGTAGAATTTGCATTGCCCAAGGGAAGGACACGAAACTTAACAAGGATGTCCAAAATGAGCAATCCGAATACCAGGTTGTAAAAAATGGCACGATCATGGTCAAAGGAAGGGTATGTGTTCCGGATGACAGGGAGTTAAGGGATGAAATCCTTAAGGAAGCTCACCACCCAAAGTTCTCACTCCACCCAGGACAGAACAAGATGTACCACGATTTGAAGAGGTACTATCACTAGGTCGGAATGAAGAAAGATGTGGCAGCTTGGGTATCCAAGTGTAAGACCTGTCAACTGGTTAAGGCGGAACACCAAGTTCCAAGTGGACTTCGTGATGGGATCACCGATGGGAGGATCTAAACATAATGCGGTTTGGATAGTGGTGGATAGACTAACAAAATCCGCACATTTCATTGCTATCTCGGATAAGGATGGGGCTGAACAGATCGCGGCAAGATATGTTCAAGAGATAGTCTGACTGTATGGAATCCTGGTCAGTATTGTATCTGATCGAGATACTCGATTTACTTCCAACTTCTTGAAAGCATTCCATAAGGCTTTAGGAACAAGGGTGAATCTAAGTACGGCCTATCACCCCAAACGGATGGACAGTCCGAAAGGACGAATAGAAGACATATTGCGAGCATGTGTTCAAGACTGGGGAGGCAATTGGGGAAAAGTACTTGATGCTGGTGGTATTCGCTTACAATAATAGCTTCTAGGCAAGCATTGCAATATCGCCTTATGAAGCATTATACAGAAGACCATGTAGAACCCCATTGTGTTGGACTCCGGTAGGGGAAAGGAGACTGGTTAGGCTGGACATCATTGATGAAACGATGGAAAGGATGAAGTTCCTTAAGATCAAACTGAAGGAGGCACAAAACCGACAAAAGAGTTATGCGGATAAACGCCGTAAAGAGTTGGAATTCGAAGTTGGTGACATGGTGTACCTTAAGGCGGTAACGTACAAGAGGAAGGGGCATTTCTATAAGAGAAAGAAATTAAGTCCACGATACTTTGGACCTTACAAGGTAATCCAAAAACTCAGGAAAGTCGCCTACAAACTTGACCTACCACCGAGACTGGAGGCATTCCACAAGGTATTCCACTCCCAACTTCGGAAATGCCTCAGTGATGAGGACAAGGTCGAAACCGTTATACCGGCCGAGTTAAAGGAAAACTTAACAGTAGAAGCCAAACCAGTCTGAATTATCGATACAATGGGAAAGGGATACAGAAGAAAAAGATAAAGATGATTAAGGTGGTTTGGAACTGCGGATGGTTTGAGGATGCTACTTGGGAAATTGAAAACAAAATGAAGGCTGATTTTACTAAGTGGTTTACTAAGATGGGTGAAGATCAACAAGAGTCTGATTCGGAGATAAATCCCAATCAAAGGGGGGAAGACTTATGATGCCCGCGATCCTCAATAGGACCCTGGAAAAGACCGGATCGAGCTAAGTCAGCTAAAGTATCCGAGATAATTAGCTGGATCAGCTGGTAGGACTAGGTCACTAGCTGGGTCAGCTGGATAGGCTGTGACACTAGCTGGTTCAGCTGAATGAACTGGAACACTAGCTGGACAGCTGGAACCTAGCTGGGTCATGACCCAAGAGACTGACGGTTATAGATGGCAGTTACTGAGCTAGGGCCGAACGAGTGTGACCGGGGACGCAAATAGAATTGCTGGTTCTTTACCACATTTCAATGCATCCGTCCCTGGTACAGTTACATTACTTATCCCTTATAAATACTGAGTCCCAGACACAAAGAAAGGGGAGAAAAGAAAAGAAGAGGCGATCACGAGGAAACCCAAAAAGAACTTTTAAGGGAAAATACGAAGTAAAAGGGACTCGGAAAGTATCCGATCAGCGGTGGGCTAAGAACATGAAGAAAAATACCCTGATCATTTCAGAGCCTAAAGTAAGTCGCTAATAAGCCTTATGCCGGACTTAGTCCAGCCTAATAGCCTCTCGGCTAGGGATTTCGGGGGAAATGGGGATAACATGAAGTATGCATATGGCTTAACCAGTATCACGGAAGTGAATATGGGAAGTTTCACATGTTATCTTTCACGTAACAAGGGTGATTGGGCAAAGGATGCTTAGGTGTGGGTTCAAGGCCGAGAGGATGGGTGTTGATTTGGCTGGGTAGTTAGGATCGAACACATATAATAGCATTATGCAAACTCACTTGTTGTATCGAATCCTTTATTATATCAGTAAAGCTACCTAGTTTCCTTACATTCTATTGTTTTATGAAATCTCTAAAATACAAATCACATCATAACCTCAAAAACGGAACTGCCTAAGGAACATACCCTAAAATTTGGTTAAAGAATTCTAACGTCCTTGGAACCTTAAAGTTTGGGATGGGTCCTTTCACCCTCGACCCAAAGCACCTATTCACATACTGGTTCTCTATACCTTCATGGGAAAGGTCGACCCGGAAGCCTACATCGACTGGGAACAACAAATAGACCACCTGTTCAACTGATATAACTACTCTGAAGCCAAGAAGTTGGCCTATGCTGCGGCCCAACTGACCGATCATGCCCTTATTTGGTGGGATCGGAACCTAGCCGAATGTAGACGCCACCAAGAGGGCATGATCCCTTCTTTGGAAGTCATAAAGTTTATTATGCGATGCCGCTACTCCCACCCCTCTATCACCATGACCTCTAAAGGAGGTTCCGAAGACTTGAGCAAGGTGTCCGGACCATAGAAAAATACTATGACAAATTCGAGCACCTCCATAACCATTTACAGATGGATGATTGCCAAGAGACCTGATGGCCCAATTCATGGATGGGATGCAAGACCGGATTGCATACAAGGTCAAAAGGAAATCCTACCAAGGCTTCGAGGAACTACTACACTTGGCCATTCAACTGGATACCCAAATCAGGCGGAAGGCTGCTACCGCTTCATGGGGACGAGCTCCTCCAAACCAAAACTGGCCCCTTAACCAGACTGGACCATCCACGGGTGCCAATTCCAGCGATGGCTCCAAGGTCATCTCCGTTGACACCCATTTCAAGCTTCGGCAACCTGACGTGCCTAAACCCAACCATCCCAACTTAAGGCAAGAACCCAATGCCGCAAGAAGCCAGGACGTGATCTGCTATAAGTGCGAAGAATGAGGGCACTACTCCCAGGATTATCCAAACAGCCGAGCCAGGATCATCACGGCTGAAGACGATTATGAATCCTAGGATAAAAAACTGGTCGAAGAAATCCACCAAGAGCTCATTCAACCGAACGAAGAGTTTGAGTACCTGGATGTTGGTGACATGCTGGTCATCCAATAGAGCCTAAGTACCCTTACCCTTTTCGAACCAGGCGGACTGCGAGACAACATCTTCCACACTAGCTGCACCATCAATGGTAAGGTTTGTGGCTTGATCATCGATGGTGGGTCATGTACCAATGTGGCCAGTTCTCATCTCGTTGCCAAGCTTTCTCTCCCCATTACTAAGTACCCTCACCCCTATAAACTATGATGATTAATTAATAAAACCGTCATTCCGGTGATTGAGCAGGTTGAGTTAGCCTTTACCATAGGGCAGTACTGAGACTCGGTCCAATGTGATGTTGTTCCTATGCAAGCTTGCCATGTTCTGTTGGAGCGTCCATGTCAGTTTGATAAGGACGCAACCCATAATGGCCGGCCCAATTTCTATTCCTTTATACATGACTCTAAGCGCATCAATCTTGCTCTCTTATCACCTGTTCAAGTTCATGAGTTATAATCTCGTTGACTAAGAACACTTCCTCCCGACCCACCTTTCTTATACCTATTCGTGATACTTGTAAAACCATCGGCAAAGATTGCCGAATTGTACTTATGGTTTAAAAAGATGTGTTGAGTCTAGGTATCACAGAAGACCCGATTCCAGATGAGCTCCAGAGGGTCCTGCAGAAGTACTCATCCATCTTCCCGGAAGAAATCCCACACGGTCTGTCTCCTCTCTGAAGCATTGAGCATCGGATCGACTTTGTCCTTGGAGCCTCTCTACCTAACCGTCCTGCTTACCGCGTCAACCCTGAAGAGGCTTAGGAATTGGAACAACAGGTCGCCGTCCTCATGGCCAAGGGATATGTCCGAGAAAGCCTTGGTCCATGTGCTGTCCCGGTCCTTTTGGTTCCCAAGAAGTCTACCACTTTCATTTGGGAAGAGCCTCAAGAGAAGGCCTTCCAGGAGCTTAAGGACCGGCCTACCCAAGCCCCCTTACTGGCATTGCTTGACTTCAGCAAAACTTTCGAGATCGAGTGTGATTCCTCTGGTATAGGCATATGAGCCGTGCTTATTCAAGGTGGCCAACCCATTGCCTAGTACAGTGAGAAACTCAACAGGGCTACCCTTAACTACCCCACCTACGACAAGGAACTCTATGCCTTAGTTGGAGCGTTTGAAACCTGGTAGCACCACCTCATCTCCAAGAAGTATGTGATCCATTCGGATCACGAGACCTTGAAACATCTCTGGGCCAGACCAACCTAAAGAAGTGCCATGCCAAGTGGCTTGAATTCATCGAGATGTTCCCTTATGTGATCAAGTACAAGAAGGAAAAGGAAAACAAGCTGGATGGGCTGTGACACTAGCTGGTTCAGCTGAGTGAACTGGGACACTAGCTGGGCAGCTGGAACCTAGCTGGGTCGTGAGCCGAGGGACCGACAGTTATGGATGGCAGTTACTGAGTTAGAGCCGAACGGGTGTGACAGGGGACGCAAATAGAAATGCTGGTTCGTTACCATGTTTCAATGCATCTGACCCTGGTACGGTTACATTACTCATCTCTTATAAATGCCGAGTCTCAGACCCAAAGAAAGGGGGGAAAAGAAAAGAGGAAGCGATCACCAGGAAATCCGAAAAGAACTTTTAAGGGAAAATACGAAGTAAGGGGCATTCTGAAAGTATCCAATCAGCGGTGGGCTACGAACATGAAGAAAAACGCCCTGATCATTTTGGAGACTAAGGTAAGTCCCTAATAAGCCTTATGCCGAACTTAGTCCAGCCTAATAGCCTCTCGGCTAGGGATTTTGGGGGAAATGGAGATAACATGAAGCATGCATATGCATTAACTAGTATCACGGAAGTGAATACGGGAAGTTTAACGTTATCTTTCACGTAACAAGGGTAATTGGGAAAATGATGCTTAGGAGCGGGTTCAAGGCCGAGAGGATGGGTGGTGATTTGGCTGGGTAGTTAGGATCAAACACATGTAATAGCATTATGCAAACTCGCTTGTTGTATCGAATCCTTTATTATATAAGTAAAGCTACCTAGTTTCCTTACATTCTATCGTTTTATGAAATCTCTAAAATACAAATCATATCATAACCTCAAAAACGGAACTGCCTAAGGAACAGACCCTAAAATTTGGTTAAAGAACGGAACGTCCTTGGAACCTCAAAGTTTGGGATGGGTCTTTTCACCCTCGACCCGAAGCACCCATTCACAAACTGGTTCCCTATACCTTGGTGGGAAAGGTCGACCCGGAAGAATACGTCGACTGGGAACAACAAATGAACCACCTGTTCAACTGCTATAACTACTCCAAAGCTAAGAAGTTAGCCTATTCTGCAGCCCAACTGACCAATCATGCCCTCACTTGGTGGGATCGGAACCTAGCCGAACGTAGACGCCACCAGGAGGGCATGATCCCTTCTTTGGAAGTCATAAAGTTTATTATGCGATGCCGCTACGTCCCACCCCTCTACCACCATGACCTCTAAAGGAGGTTCCAAATACTTGAGAAAGGTGTCCAGACCATAGAAAAATACTTTGACAAATTTGAGCATCTCCGAAACCATTTACAGCTAAATGATTGCGAAGAGACCTGAAGGCCCAATTCATGGATAGGATGCAAGACCGGATTGCCTGCAAGGTCGAAAGGCAATCCTAGCATGGCTTCGAGGAACTACTACACTTGGCCATTCAACCGGAGACCCAAATCAGGTGGAAGGCTGCTACCGCTTCACGGGGACGAGCTCCTCCGAACCAAAACTGGTCCCTTAACCAGACTGGACAATCCATGGGTGCCAAATCTAGCGATGGCCCCAAGGTCATCACCGTTGACACCCGTTTCAAGCTTCAGCAACCTGAGGTGCCTAAGCCCAACCATCCCAACCTAAGGCGAGAACCCAATGCCGGAAGAAGCCGGGACGTGATCTGCTGTAAGTGCCAAGAATTAGGGCACTACTCCCAGGATTACCCAAACAGCCGAGTCATGATCATCACGGCTGAAGGCGATTATGAATCCTAGGATGAAAAACCGGTCGAAGAAATCCACCCAGAGCTCATTAAACCAAACGAAGAGTTTGAGTACCTGCATGTTGGTGACATGATGGTCATCCAATAGAGCCTAAGTATCCTGACCATTTCCGAACCAGGCGGACAGCGAGACAACATCTTCCACACTAACTGCACCATCAATTGAAGTTTGTGGCTTGATCATCGATGGTGGGTCATATACCAATGTGGCCAGTTCTCATCTCGTGGCCAAGCTTTCTCTCCCCATTACTAAGCACCCTCACCCCAATAAACTATAATGATTAATTAATAAAACCATTATTCCGGTGAGAATTGATGTTTAGGATGTTTAGAGCTTAAGAAGACCTGTTATTGATGCTCACTAGTCAATTAATGTTTAACGAGAATTATGAATATTTAAGGTGATTAGGAAAGTGATTAGTACCAGGAGAGTGGATTAGTCAAGTTTAGTGTCTTGTAACTATTGGAATAGCTTTAAAAAGTAGATTAAGACTCCACTAGCTTACCATTGATTAGTCTAGATCATCCATAACATTCCCAAGGATCCTTCTTTGTTAATTTAATTTCAAAAACCATTTTTTTACATATTTTCTTGTTTACTTGCATTTTAAATTCTGTTTTCAAAAATCCCAAAACATATTCACTTAGATTAAGACATGATTTATACTTTTAATGTGATAAAACTAGATTCCATGTTGGATTGATTCACTTCTATGGTACAACACATTTAGGGTAATACCTTGATTTGCAAAAATCTTAATATCAATCCTCATCCAGAAACTCCAGATATCTGCTTTAGAAAAAACTTAAAAATTATTAATATATAAAAGTTTGAAGAAAAAATATTAAAATCTAAGAAAAATCTAGTATTCGGCTGGATCCGTAATTCTTTTATCCCCATTTAGATACAGCCAATCCCGATATCCTGTTTTGATAGGGGATTAAGCGGATCTCAGGTCGGATTCCAGATCCTGGATAATTGGTCCCACACCTAGACTAGAGACTCTAAGAGTATCTCATACATATTATTTTAATATAACTTAATTATTTATTTAATAATTAAATGATAAATTAAATTATAACCAAATAGATGATGACTTATGTATAAAATAAAATTCTCAAGGGTGCTCAAATGTTTTTATTTACGAACCAATACTAAAACATTTCTCATATATTTTATTATATTTTATTGTTGACAACTTTATTGAGAGTCTTTTGCTCTTAACGCTCTCTGGTTGTTTTTAATAAAAACAATTCCCTAAAATAATAAAATCAGAAAGGAGTAGACACATCTCATCGCCAGATCTGTATCCATATCACCATCTTTTGTAATTTTCATCTCTGATTGCTTTCAAATTGATCATCTTTCTACTGGAGTTTAGACCAATAAGTTAAAAGTAGATCTCACTTTGATTCATTTTTTCTCTCTCTATCTCTGATGCATATTTTCGATAGCTTGTGATTGAGGATTAGTAGGTGTAGAAAAATTCTGAATTTTGTTGTGTTTGTGATTTGATAATTAAATGCTATCAATAATCCTTTTCATGATTGCGATGCAAAGGTAATCAACCGACATAAAATGGGGGGGATGGGTTTCATCAATATATCTCTATAGGAATTCATAACTTAAGTAAATCTTTTCTTAAACATCTTTTGATTTTAATATAAAGGATTTGGTTTGATGTTTAGTGATATATATTTCCACGTCTGTGTCAAATTTATGTTTGCTTAAATGTAAGTAGTTCAAGTTTTCTTTGGTTGTATGGATAATACTCTTTAGTTTAGTTCATTTCCATCATTCTGCTAGATTGATCTCCTTTATATATAGATAAGATAAATATGAAACTATATGTATAAGGATTTCCCTAAGTTTTTTTCTTATATGTAAATACAGATTCATCAATACCATATATTTGAAAAACATATGTGGTATTAATTTTCATAGTTTTTGAAACTTTCAACATGTGTTTATAGGTAAATATGGACATGGATAACAACATAGATCTTTCAGAACTTTCGGGGAGACATTGACTGAGTCTGGTTAAGCTTTCTATTGCAATGCAAATGAAATCTAATAGAAATCAGTTTGCAAGAAAACAAGAGTTTATGTGGTTAGTTTTCTGTTCCTTTTCAAATTTTATATTTGATGTTTAGTTTAGTTTAGTTTGTAAGTATATGATGCATTAGTTGTTTTCTAAGCTTAGTATATGCTTTTATTTTACAGGTACATTGTTTTTAACTTCTCTGTTTTTTTCTAGATCATCTGAAGCAATGTTATTTGTTTTTTGGTGTACCTTTGTGAGTCTTACTGTAATTTATAAGTTAGTTAGTGTGCTTTGAAAGAGATTTATCATCTATCAGTTCAGGATGGTCAATATATGTATATGTAAAAAAGATTATTCATCTTCTATGCAATTGTTTTATAACTGAAAGACATCTTTTAACTAGAGTTTTTGGTTATGACTATATACACTCTGTCACTCACTCTTCTTGTTTTGGATTACTGAGTTTTGTAGGATACACTTGCACAAGCAATAAATCAAGCAGTGTCTCAAAAAGCTATGATTTGAAAGGTAGTTCATAATAGTCATTTCTGCAGTTTTATAATTTATCTCACTCTTACCTAATTTCAACGAAGTTGTGTTACATCAACAACAACTTGAAAGGTTTAACTAGGCCTGGGCATTCTGATTTAAAAATCGAATTGGAGCAGATTTTTGGATTCTGGATTTTACAGATTTGGATGTTTAGAATCTGATCAGGATCCAAAAGTTGTTTGGGTAGGATCGGTTTGAGTTTTTGGATTTGGATTAAATTAATTTCTATTGGAAATCCATAGTGTAATTGAAAGATAGGTAAGTTTGGTTTCATGTTTGGATTCGATCCAATCCAAATAATCGGATATATATTTGATCAAATCTGAATTACCTTAAATTCACTCGACCAACCCTGAATTGGATCTGATTTATCCAATCAAAAATATTCAAATTAATCAAATTATCTGATTTATCAGATCATAACTTAGCATGAGGTAAAACATTGAGAGTAAAATATAAGTTGGGGATTTTTTTGGTTCTCCAAATTAATTTTAGTTTTGGTACAAACTGATCCAAAAAAAAAAAAAAATAAGACACAAACTGACTCGGTTGTTAAGGTATAACCGAATCTGATATCAATCAGTTTTTTTACTGGATTTTGGATTTCATATTTTATGCCTGGGCCTAGGTTGAAAAATGTCAATCTATATTAGATTTTATGTCAATCTATATTATATTATACTTTTCTACGTTGCAATGCTTTAGGTTAGTAAGATGTAAATTATAATTCATAAACCAATTGATATAAAAGTATAAATTTTCAAGAGATGTCGGTTGACTAAAGTAACTTATAACTAACATTAAGTTAGTCAAAGTGAAATTTAGCTACATAAACTCGGCAGCTTAGATAGTCCGATCAAAAACAGATTATTCATATCAGTTTCTGGACCCAATAAAGAGGAAGGCACCTTCATGAAAGTAGATGTTAAAAACAAGAAGTAAGCCTACTTGACCAACTGGCGACTCAATCAAACAACGACCAATTTATATAAGGGGAACCATTTCCCTTTCTGAGTGCACATAGTGTATGATGATTTTGAATACCATCGTGTGTAGTAATATGACTATTCTATCATCTCCTACTCCTCTCTGGATTTTGCATTTTTTACATTACATCCAATGTGTGTGCATTTGTAGTAACTCATGTGATTAAAATAGATACAAAAAAGTTTATTAGTTTATATTTAGAATGGACCCTGTAAGTATCTGGCTAATCCAAGACTAATAATCCAAGGTGAGGGGGGAGTTTTGGTAAAGAGTTTTGAATAAAAACAACAATAGATCTGGGATACACAATAAATGTATTTATATTGGAAATAAATGAATTATTTAGAAAAATACGGTGAGATAATTAACTACCTCGCATTAGGTTTTCCTTTGAAATTTTGCTTACCGTACTTAATGCACTTGAAACCATCACCAATATTGTACCCTTCATTCTCCATCTCAAATATAACCCTATGTATCTTGTTTTTTCTTGTTGTATCAATCATGTTTTATTTCTCAAAATTCCTGCAAGAAACATGATTCATATGCCACAAGAAAAGTAAGACCCGAGTGATGAGGCCCAAGCCTCCTCCGACCCCGAAGATAGTTTCCCAGATGATGCCGAGACAGACACGGGAGAAAGCCAAGGATCATTGCCCAAAATGCCGGTTTCAGCCATTGACCACCACCATTCTCAACGATATCAAATGAGGTTCAACCTCGTTATCAGTCAAGGGTTAAAGAAGAATGCATGGACTGGACCCGAACCATCAAATACGGCCAAGGACCAAGTCCTTAGCGTTTTCACCTTGACCAGGAGAAACCGTGCCACTAAAGTTGTTTTGGCCAGGATACTCTTTTCCCTTGTTGGTTTTTATCCCAAAGTGGTTTTACCAACAAGTTTTTTTAATTAGATTCATGGCCCGGATGCATTAAGCCCGAGCTGGTCATCATCCTTGCCAACCAATGGCTCTTGTGGTACCATTCGGCCCAAATCTCTAACCTTTCCCCTTTTACATTTTTACTATTGTTACTTAAGAACTTGGGTTTTACAGTTTAACGAGCATGTAAACGCCCAAGGACACGCTGATCCTTTGTAAGGGATGGATGCCCAAGCAATCCTGTCTATTTAAGAACTTGTCACCTCGCCCTTTGAACTCAGATTTGAATAAACACATTTGCTCATAAGATTGCTCTCGGATCTCACTTAGTTTAAACATCATTGTCCTCAAAGCTCTGCTCGGACTCCAATCAGTTGTATCACGGTATTATCCAAATACCGTGTGGCCAGCTATCGATCCATTGTTCTTGTTTTCTTATGTTTTGATCCATCCATTCATTCCAAAATTCTTACCATTCCTTCCATCATAGTTGTCTTATTCCATCGCCATTAACATTCATCATCATTTTTTCTCCACCCATTAATTTCCTCCTTCGCATCCGTCCGTACCACTCCATTTGATCCCATCGAGAAACCCTCACCGCATTGTCAACTCGTTACCGAGGAACCATACTGCATTGGGAACTTACCACTGAGGAAATCTTACCGCATCGGCAACCCATTACCGAATAACCCTTATTACCAAGGAACTGTACTACACCATGGAACTCGCTACCGAGAAGCCCTATACTACAATGGCAACCAGCCACCGAGAGACCTTACCGCATTGAGAGCCAGCAATCGTGAAAACCTAACTCCGATTCAGCCTGTTTCTACAACCTTGCAGGTGCTGCGTACGATCCTCGGCTGTCTGTACCGGACCCGATCAGGCTAACAGCCACCATTCCGGAAGTGTATCAGCTGGTATAGGAGGCTAGCTCCACCCTCAGGTTGTATCTCTCCATAATCATTACCATCTTTAGTTTTCGTCCAAAGTTCTTTTCATAAAACATATCTACCTTCTAAGCTTAAGGTCCAGCTTAACCAGTCTCAAAACCTTGCGCTTGTATCTAGCCCTTGGCCGAACCGTGCGAAAGACTCAGTCTTAACCCACAGGTCGCCATTGTTGTCCTAATGAGACATGAGGTTGAAGACGAGTACGTGGGGACCATACCTGGTGAACACGCTTTACTCATATGTCCTCTAGCCAAGCCACGTGTGGGATATTCCGTCCTTGCCTTATTATTGGGATTTATCTTATTGCCTGGACTTTAGAAAACCACATGCAAGATGTCCTTATTTTTGTTTATTTCGACCATTCCTTTTGTTCTGCCTAACATTTGAAAACTGTACCTCTCTTTGCTTTCTTTTGGCACTTAGCAAATGGTCCTTTGCTTTAACAAGCCTTATCCTTACTGCTTTATCCTTTAACGTTAACCACGGTAATCCTTTTAGCATTCACTGCCTGTTGTCTCATTACGCGTAGGTCCCATCCAAAACTGTACGAACCTCGACCCAACATTCGTACTGGCCAAACACATTAGCTCAGACGGCCATACTCCGCCATTTCAGATTACCTCCAGGACCAATCGGTCTCAGTCCGTCCTGATCGTAACTTGACCAGCCGACACTTCTGGGCCACCGTTCCCCGACGGGGACCTCACCGCCGGCCAAACCTCTCAGGACCCATCACCTTGGAAGGCTCTCCGCAGTCTGTACCAGTCATCCTCTCTGGCTAGACCTCACTGACTCCGAACCCGATAATCTTACGCCAAGACTTCAGCAAGGTGCTCAGACCGTAGAAGAATACTATGACGAATTTGAGCAGGTGCTGGCTTCGAGGAGGTGATGCACTTGGCCATCCTACCATGGCTTCGAGGAGGTGCTGCACTTGGCCATCCAACTGGAGACCCAAATAAGGCGGAAGGTTGCTACTGCTTCACGAGGATGAGTCCCACTAACCAAAACTGGTCCCCCAACCAAACTGGATCATCCACCGGTAGCAAGCCCAATTATTGTCCCAAGGACATCACCATAGATGCCCGTTTCAAGCCTCAGCAACCTGAGGCACCTAAACCCAACCGTCCTGACCTAAGGCACAAAGCCAACGCCAGAAGAAGTTGGGACATGATCTGCTATAAGTGCCAAGGATGAGGACACTACTCTAGGGAATGCCCCAACAACCGGGCAATGATCATTACTGCTGAAGGCGATTATGAGTCCCAGGATGAGGAGGAGATCGCGGAGAACGATCTAGAACCCATTCCGCCAAACAAAGAGGTTGAGTACCCAGATATGGGAGACATGTTGGTCATCCAACAGAGCTTTAGTACCCTTACCCTTCGAGAGGAAGTCGGACAGTGAGACAATAACTTCCTCACTCTTTGCACCATCATTGGCAAGGTTTGCGGTTTGATCATCAATGGTGGGTCATTTACCAATGTGGCCATTACCCACCTCGTGACCAAATTCTCTCTCGCTACTACTAAGCATCCTCATCCCTATAAAATGTGCTGGTTAAATAATAAAACTATCATCCCTGTTACCGAACAGGTAGAACTAGCCTTTAGCATATGGCAGCACCGGGACTTGGTCCAATGCGATGTCGTCCCAATGCAAGCTAGTCATGTCCTCTTAGGACTTCCATGGCAGTTTGACAAGGACACCACCCATAATGGCCGGCCCAATTTTTATTCTTTCATGCATGACTCTAAGCGTATTAACGTAGCTCCCATATCACCCATCCAAGTGCATGAACTACAGTCCCGTTTGACTAAAGACACTTCCTCTCGAATTAACTTCCTTATCTTTATCATGACTATTGTAAAACTATCGACAATTAGTGTTGATTGTACTAATGGTTTATAAGGATGTGTTGAGCGCAGGTACCATAGAAGAGCCAGTTCCCGAAGAGCTCCGGAGGGTCCTGCTGAAGTACACATCCATCTTCTTTGAAGAAATCCCCCACAGATTGCCCCCTCTCCGAGGCATTGGGCATCGGATAGATTTCATGTGGGGCCTCCCTTCCTAACCGTCCCGCCTACTGCACTAACCCTTAAGAGGTTAAGTAACTAAAACATCAAGTCGCCGACATGATGGCCAAGGGATACGTCTGAGAGAGTCTCAGTCCATGTGCTGTACTGGTCCTCCTAGTTCACAAGAAAGATGGCAGCTAGAGGATGTGCATGGATTTTCGGCCCATCGACAACATCACAGTGAAGTACCGGCATCCAATCCCCCACCTGGACGATATGCTGGACGAACTATGTGGTGCGTCCATTTTCTCCAAGGTTGACTTAAAGAGCGGATACCACCAGGTCCGGATGAGAGAAGGCGGCGAATGGAAGACTGCCTTCAAAACCAAGCAAGGGCTGTACGAGTGGCTCATCATGGCCTTCGGCCTATCCAACACGGCCTCAACATTCATGAGGTTAATGAGCCATTCCCTGCGAGCGTTCATCAACAAGTTTATGGTCATCTACTATGATGCCATCTTGGTCTATCATGTAACCCACCTCGACGCTTTCCTACGAACCCTTCGGCTAGAGGAACTCTATGCCAACATGAAGAAGTGCGTCTTTGATGCCAAGGAGTTGGTCTTCTTACTCTTTGTCATAAGCCAACAAGGTCTTAAGGTGGACCAAGAAAAGATCCAGGCCATCCAAGATTGGCCGACCCCAACAAATATCAGCCAAGTTCGAAGCTTTCACGGCTTATCCAGCTTCTATCACCGTTTCGTCCGAGACTTCAGTTCGCTAGCTGCTCCCATGATGGCCCTGGTCAAGAAGGCTACTGGTTTTAGTTGGGAAAAGCCTCAAGAGAAGGCCTTCCAGGACCTCAAGGACGGTCTAACTCAGCCCCCTTGCTGGCATTGCCCAATTTCACTAAGACCTGCAATATCGAGTGTGATGCCTTGGGTATAGACATAGGGGCCGGGCTTACTCAAGGCGGCCGGACAATTGCCTACATCAGTGAAAAACTCAATGAGGCCAGCCTCAACTACCCCACCTATGACAAAAAGCTCTATGCCTTAGTTCGAGCCCTTGAAACCTGGCAACACTACCTTATTTCTAAGGAGTGTGTGATCCATTGGGATCATGAGACACTGAAACATCTTCAGGGCCAGACTAACCTAAAGAAGCGCCATGCCAGGTGGCTTGAATTCATAGAGATGTTCCCTTACGTGATCAAGTACAAGAAAGGAAAGGAAAATGTGGTGGTTGATGCCCTATCCTAACGCCACGCCTTGATCACTACCGTGGAAGCTAAAGTCCTAGACTTCGCCCACCTGAATAACCTGTACCAGGACGATTCTGGCTTGAAGGCCCCTTACTCCGGAAATGGCAAGGATCCCTACAAGGACTTCCATGTCCATGAAGGTTTCCTTTTTAAAGGAAAAAGGCTTTGCATCCTGGAAGGGTCCGTCTGAGAAATCCTCATCCAGGAAGCACATAGTGGTGGCTTGAAGGGTCACGTTGGACATGCTAAGAAGCCACTTCTACTGGCCAAAGATGAGAGGCACGGTCAAGACTTTCTGTTTGCGGTGCTTAACTTTCCGGCATGCGAAGACCAAGGCACACCCTTATAGCCTCTACATGCCACTTCCGATCCCAACTGCGCATGGGTTAACCTCTCTGTGGACTTCCTCTTGGGACTGCCCCCGATCGAAAAAAAGTAGTCGATCGATTCTCCAGGATGGCTCATTTTGTACCTTGCTCCAAGACATGGGATGCCTCGGCCATAGCCGACCTCTTCTTCCGAGACAACGTAAAGATCCATGGCCTGCCCTAAACCATTGTGTCCGACAGAGATCCCAAGTTCCTTGGTCATTTCTGGAAAATCTTATGGAAGTGCGTGGGGACCAAACTCCTATTCTCCATGGCCGCCCATCCACAGACCGACAGCCAGACCAAAGTTGTCAACCACAAGCTAGGAGCATTGCTCAGGTCTGTCGTCGATTCCAATAAAGCCAATTGGTTCCAGAGCCTGTCATATGTGGAGTTCGCATATAACCGAACTATCCACTCAACCACCGGCCTTTCCCCCTTTGAAGTCTGCTATGGTTTCAATCCCCTTACGTCTCTGGACATGATCCCACTACCGCTAGAATAACTGGAGGACCATAAAAGGGGCACCAAGTCCGAATACGTGAAGAAGCTCCATAAGCGGGTCCGCAACAAGATCCTCAAGAAGACGGAGAAATACATGAGCAAGGCTTATCATGGAAGGCAACCAATGGTGCTTCAACCCAGAGATTGGGTTTGCTTACATACCCGAACCAAGGGTTTCTACAAGCATTTCCAGACCAAGCTGAAACCTCGAGGAGATGGCCCCTTCGAATTACTATAACGCATTAACAATAATGCATACCGGATTGACATCCAAGGTAAGGGTAATATGTCCACCACTTTCAATATTGCTGACTTGTTCCATTTTGATGCAGGAGATCTAGTTTTGAGGACAAAACATCCTCAATAGGGAGGGCATAATGAGGTCACTAAAGACGTTTGGGAAAGGAACACTCTTTTTCCCTTGATTGGGTTTTATCCCAAAGTGGTTTTCCCAACAAGGTTTTTAACGAGGTTCACGACCCGGACGCATTAGGACCGAGCCAATCATCACCTTGCCAATCCATGGTTCATGTGGTTGTCACTCGGCCCTAATCCATATGCCTTCCTCTTTTCATGTTTTTACCGCTTTACTCAAAGACTTAAGTTACTGATTAACGGGTATGTAAAACACCCAAGGACACGCTGGTCCTTTGTAAGGGTTGGATGCCCTAATAATCCCGCCTATATAAAGGCATGTAACCTCGACATTTAAAGGGAGATTTGAATAAACGCATTTAGCTTGAAAGCTTGCTCTCGAATCTCAAGTAGTTTAAACATCGTTGTCCTTGAAGCTCGGCTCGGACTCCAATCAGTCGTATCACGGAGTTGTCCAAACACCGTGTGGCTGGTTTTCGATCCATTGTTACCTTTTCATCTTTTCCCATCTATAAGTTCGTTCCATCCTCCCACCATCGGTCGCCTTTCATCATCTTCATCTATATCATCATTCCCCTCCATCCATTTTACCGCCCAACTCCGCTGAACCTCTCATCAACCTTGCCCATCCATACCGTAGTACCGTACCGGCATCAAGTCTGCACCACCAAAGAACCCTTACCACGTCCCACGACCCACAGCCGAGAGACCGTACCGGTACCCGTACGACCAAATTCCAACCCGGTATCGGTCCGACTGGCCTGACCCGGAAGCTAGCATTCCTGGAGCGTATCAGCTAGTATCACAGCCAAAGCATCATCCGTCAGGTTGTAAGTTTAATGATAACTCCTTCCGTTGATTCTCAAACTGTTTCACCGCTTCAAAATTATTCTTACCTCACATTTTAAAACGTTTTAAGCTTTGCTTTGGTCATTCTGTCTCAAAGCCTTGTGCTTGTAGCTAGCCTTTGGTCGACAACGTGTAAAAGACTAAGTCTTGAAACCACGGATCGCCATTGTTGCCCTAGTGAGACGCGAGGTTGAAGACGAGTACGTGGGGACCATCTTGTTGATTTTAGAGGTTTAGAAAGAGATAAGGATGGAGATGAGAGAATTGGCGTAATAAGGAAGAGAAAGATTGCTGAATATTTCTTCTTATTCACACACACTTCTTTACAAGAGATTACATGTATTTATAGACTTTTTACATTGAAATGAAGAAGAATCAAGGAAGAGGAGAGGAGGGGCGTGAAGAAGGGAAGAGAGATGGGTGAGCTGCTCCAATAGTCTTGTTGCACCATGCCCTGCTCTGACGCGCACCATGCCCTGCTCTGATGCGCCCATGCTTGTGCCCATACCTCTCTTTGCTTCCTCACTTAGTTTAGTTAGATTGTCTAGTTGAGATCCAACAGCTTCCTTTTCTTCTAGTTCCTTCTCAACTAGTTCTCCTTCTAGTTTCTTCACAACTAGTTCTCTTTTTCCTTCCCTCCTTCTCTTAAGTTTGAATTATTCTTCTTCTTGAGATCACATATTTCAACACTCCCCCTCAAGATTGGTCGGTGAAGATCCTTTAGACCGATCTTGCCATGTATGTGATCCCCAATGATAGAGGATGTTGCCTTGGTGAAGATATCCGCTAGCTGTTCCCCACTTGCTACAAATGCGGGTTTGATGATTCCTTCTTGAATCTTTCCCCTCACAAAGTGACAATCCACTTCTATATGCTTGGTCCTTTCATGGAATACCGGATTGGATGCTATATGTATTGCAGCTTGATTATCACAATACAACAGCATCTCCTCAGCCTCATGTATTCCAAGATCTTCTAGGAATGCCTTCACCCATATCAATTCTTTTGTCACCTCCTTCATAGCCCTATACTCGGCTTCAGCACTTGATAAGGCTATAACTTTCTGCTTCTTACTTCTCCAAGTGACTAGATTACCTCCCACAAAGGTACAAAAACCGGATGTGGACTTTCTATCTTGCTTATCTCCAGCCCAATCCGCATCACAATATCCTTGAACCTTTGTGTTTCCATTAGCCTTCATCCATATGCCTTTTCCAGGGCTGTTTTTTAAGTACCTTAGCAGCCTCTCAATCATGTTCCAATGCTGCATAGTTGGTTTTTGCATATGTTGACTCACACGGTTCACTGCAAAGCAAATGTCCGGCCTTGTGATAGTGAGGTAGATGAGCTTGCCCACCATCCTTTGATACCTCTTAATATCTTCCAATGGCTCCCCTCAGGATTATCTTGGTAGCCTTCTTCTATTGGAGTTTTAGCCGGCTTGGATCCTAACTTGCCAGTTTCTTCCAAGAGATCCAGCACATATTTCCTTTGAGAGATGAACATCCCATCTTCAAACCGTGTCATCTCAATCCCTAGGAAGTATTTAAGCTCTCCCAGATCCTTTATATCAAAAGCGATCTTCAAGAGTTTCTTGATTTGATCTACTCCATCTTTATCACTTCCTGTGATGATTAGATCATCAACATAGATCAAGAGCACCACTACTCCTCCTTCACTTTGCCTTGTGAAGAGGGTATGATCAGCTTCAGATCTTATGAACTCCTTATCCAATAGACAAGCGCTTAGCCTTTGGTACCATGCTCTTGGAGATTGCTTTAGCCCATAGATTGCTTTCTTCAATCTGCAAACCTTGTTGCCTTCCTTATGATATCCTTGGGGTGGATCCATATATACCTCTTCTTCCAAATCTCCTTGCAAGAAGGCGTTCTTGACATCCATCTGCCATAGATCCCACTTCAAGTTCACTGCCACTGAGATTAGGATTCTTATGGAGTGGAGCTTAGCAACCGGAGCAAATGTCTCGGTATAATCCTCCCCATAGATTTGAGTGTATCCTTTTGCCACCAGCCTTGCTTTGTACCTCTCTATTTTCCCATCACTTGTATACTTGATTGTGTAAACCCATCTACACCCAACTGATTTCTTATCCTTTGGTAATTCGGTCAAGTACCAAGTGTGGTTCTTTTCCATGGACTTCATTTCCTCTTCCATGGCTTTTACCCATACTCCATTCTCACACGCTTCTTCATATGAGTTAGGTATGGATTCCTTGCTGATTCTTCCAAGAAAAGCTTCATGCTCCATAGGTAAGGATGCCAACGAGCAAAAATGCTCAATGGGATATGTGATAGTGCTAGTTTGAGTGTTATCTCCCCCTTGTGATAAGAGAATGCTGTCGCCAATAGGATCGAGATCTAAGCTCGCCGTACGCACAAGACATTCTCTTATCACACAAGGAAGATTACTCGCACTAGACTCCCCTTGGAGCATGGCAGAGTTGTTGTAGCCATAGTAAACACGTTGTCGCCTTTGTCTTGTACTTCTTCTTAGGGGTACGGTTGGCTCAAGTTCTCCCTCACCATCATTCGCTTCTTCTTCAACAGAATTCTGATCTTGCTCCGCATGTGCCTCATCTTCTACTCTGGTTTCAGATGATTCGCTCTCTCCTTGTACTTCATTTATTAGAGCATCATTAACCCGCATCCAATCCATAGGTAATGAAGTCACATCCTCCGGAGTTTCATGGTTCTTGTTTCCATAAAATCATTCTTCTTCATTGAATCTCACCTCTCTAGATACATAGACCCTCCTTGTCTCCGGATTGTAGACCTTGTATCCTTTTTGTGTTGGTGAGTAGCCAATGAACACACACTTCATACTTCGAGGTTCAAACTTGCTTCTTTGTCCCTCCGGTAGAAACATATAACAAGAACATCCAAAGGTCTTCATATGGTTCACGCTTGGCTTGCTTTTGTGTAGCACTTCAAATGGTGATTTATTATCCATATTTTTCGTTGGAAGCCGGTTGATCAAGTAACTTGAAGTCATTACTGCATCTCCCCAATGAAACTTAGGTACTCCTTTGGCAATCATGAGGGTTCTTGCAACTTCCATGAGATGCCTATTCTTTCTTTCTGCTATCCCATTTTGTTGTGGAGTGTATGCACACGATGTTTGGTGTATGATACCAAGATTATTGAGTAACTCCTTGAATCGTTTGCTCACATACTCCCCTCCATTATCACTTCTTAAGATCTTGATTTTGGTCTTGAATTGGGTAGAGATATATTTGGTGAAGTTAGTAAACGCTTCATATACTTGATCCTTTGAATGTAAGAGTGTGATCCATGTGTATCTTGAGTAGTCATCAATGAATGAAACAAAATATTTATATTGATCTCTTGAGTTACATGGGGCGGTCCATACATCCGAGTGTACAATGCCAAAAGCTTCATCACAAGTTGTAGATGAAGAGGGGAAAAACTGTCTACAATGTTTCCCTAGTACACATGCTTCACAAACTTCTTCTTCTTGAACGAGATTGGGTAAGACCATCTTGAGGATAGCTGAACTTGGATGTCCTAGCCTTCCATGCCATAATGAGCTATCTCCAATCTCCTTCTTGTTAAAAACTTCCTTATCCGCCTTCACTCCAAGAGCTTTTAGCTTTTCTTGTTTATTTGTTTCCAACAGATACACTCCATCCTCCACCTTCCCTTCTCCGAGTACATGATTTGTTTTAGGGTCCTGAAACTTCACAAAGTCAGTCCCAAACATTGCCACACAATCCAAATCTTTTGTTGCTTTATGAACTGATAAAAGGTTGGATGAGAAGCTAGGCATGTATAATGCTTTAGTTTCTTTTGTGAAAAGCTCTAACTCTCCTATCCCTTCAATCGGAACTGAGCTTCCATTGGCTATTTGTACATTTCCATGATAAGGCTCAAGATTTTTCAGCATGTCTTGATCCTTAATCATGTGATGAGAAGCCCCCGAATCCACAATGATCATATTCTTCTTAATGGAGCTTTTAGAGCTAAATAGGCTCTTACCGGATTCTGTGAGCTTGGATAGACTCTTGATGAGAGCCTCAAACTCGGATCTTCTGACCATCTCTTCAACAGGTTGCGTGACTCCCATGAAGGCTCTAGGTCCACCTCCATTCTCCTTTAGCCGCTTAGGCCTTAAGTGTGGGTAAAGAGTCCAACACTTCTCCTTAGTGTGCCCCTTCATCTTACAATGCTCACATTCCAAAACCCTCTTGTCGAATGTGAGATTTCTCTTTGCAAGATGTGCGGCCTCACTTGGTGCACGGAATAGGTCTCTTGACCCTTCCTCCCTTTGTATCATGCCACATACTTCAGCTAGACTTGGCAGCTTCTCAAATCTGAGTATGTGCTTGATAAGATCTTTGTTGGATGCATTGAGTGCCAAGAGAAGTCCAAACACTTGGTCTTGGTCACGTCTTTCTCCTAACTCCTTGGGGTCGATTGTGTGTGGCCTCAAAATCTCTAACTCGGCCCACAAGCTTCTATACTCCCCAAACATTTCCTTGAATGGCTTCTCCTCTTGTTGAAGCTCATTCAGCGCCCTCTTCACCTCAAATATTCTTGATATATTTGAGACATTTCCATATACTCCCTTGAGTATATCCCATAGTTCTTTGGCGGAATCGGCATATGAGTAGGCCGCCAAGATGGATGACTCTAGTGAGCTTTGAAGAAGAGAGAGCGTGTATTGTTCCTCTTGTTCTTCCTTAGCTTCTTCTTTTTCATTTCTCACTACAGCTTCCGCTACCTCTTTTGGCTCAACATATCGCCAAAGTCCTCTTCCTCTAAGGATGGTCTTAGTGGTTTTTGCCCAAAGGAGATAGTTGTTTCCTTTGAGCATGACTGAGATTGCTACTCTATTTGTCTCCATTTTCTAGTGACAATACACAATTCTAGTTCTTTCACAACTTGAAGATCCTATGATCCCAAGGATATTAATCTCAGAGTGAATAGAACTAGGAGGATGTATTGTTATAGATTAGAAGATTTGTAGAGTGCTAGAAGAGTTATAAGGTGAGATTTAAGCGGTTGAAGGATAAACCCGCTCTGATACCATGTTGATTTTAGAGGTTTAGAAAGAGATAAGGATGGAGATGAGAGAATTGGCGTAATAAGGAAGAGAAAGATTGCTGAATATTTCTTCTTATTCACACACACTTCTTTACAAGAGATTACATGTATTTATAGACTTTTTACATTGAAATGAAGAAGAATCAAGGAAGAGGAGAGGAGGGGCATGAAGAAGGGAAGAGAGATGGGTGAGCTGCTCCAATAGTCTTGTTGCACCATGCCCTGCTCTGACGCGCACCATGCCCTGCTCTGATGCGCCCATGCTTGTGCCCATACCTCTCTTTGCTTCCTCACTTAGTTTAGTTAGATTGTCTAGTTGAGATCCAACAGCTTCCTTTTCTTCTAGTTCCTTCTCAACTAGTTCTCCTTCTAGTTTCTTCACAACTAGTTCTCTTTTTCCTTCCCTCCTTCTCTTAAGTTTGAATTATTCTTCTTCTTGAGATCACATATTTCAACACATCTCTGGTTAACACGCCTTACTCGCCTGTCCTCTGACCCGGAGACGCGTGGAATATTCCGTCCTTGACTTATCATTTGGATCCATCTCATTGGCGGGACGTTAGAAAACCATGTTCAAGCTGTCCTTTTCCTTGTTATTATTAGCTATCCTTTCTGTTGTTTAAAACGTTCGACTGTTGCATGGCCGTTTGGCATTTAGCAAAACGTTCCCTTTTATACTTATCCGTAGTTCGTACCCCTTACCACCCTTTTAAAAACTTACTGCTGTAAATCTCGAGCTTTCATCTCTTGTCGTTATATGTGCGTAGGTGCCATCCCGCTATCGCACGATCCATTGCCCATACTGGCTGGATACGGCAGCTCCAACAGCCGTACACCCGCATTCCCGATCATCCCAATGACTGACCCCTCCCAGTCCATACCTACCAGGAGTACGACCGGGCGCCCCTACTGGGCTACCGTCCCTCGACCAGGACGTCACCGGGGGACTAGTCTTTCGGGACCTAGTACCTCCGAGGGTCCTCCACCGTCCGTACGCCGCCATCCGTACCCCACCACCGTCGGTACAGGCCAACCACGCCGGCTTGACCTTACTGAGTCTGACCCCGACGAACTTACCCCACCGTCTGTACCATGCCGTCCGTACGTACCATCCGTACCAACTGTACCGACCGTACCAACCGTACAACCCATGGCCGAACCCATAGGAGAACTGCCCTGTCCTATTGAGATCGGTACCATACTAGCCACTAGCCAGGCCCAGATCGAACGCCTTACCGAGCGAATGGCCCGATACGACCTTGCACCTGATGCTCGACCGCCCCTCCCAAACCAGCCGGTCGATTTTGCCGATTGCCCCAATGAAGAACCCTTCCTGGCCTATCCATCCGACAAAGGGTACGACCCGTACCAACCATGACCAGGTCAACCCCGACGAAGAGAGCGACCAAACGTCTATAACCGGGATGACCGTGCACCTTGATCCGAGGCCCCGGTCCAGAAACTGGTCCCACCAACCTTCGCGGGAAAGGTTGACCCAGAAGCGTACCTCGACTGGGAAGGGCGAATGGACCATCAGTTTGATTGCTATGATTACTCCAAACCTAAGAAGGTTGCCTATGCCGCGGCCCAACTGACTGACCATGCCCTCACATGGTGGGACCACGACTTGGCCGAACGAAGGCGGCACCGTGAAGGCATAATCCCCACTTGGGATGTTATGAAGCATGTTATGAGGAAGCGGTACGTCCCACCCCTCTATCACCGCGACTTGCAAAAGCAGTTCTGGAAACTTCACCAAGGTACCCTGATACGCTCCAACTAGGCGGTTTGACCCGCAAGGAGATCAGTATGGTTGGTGAAGTGTGATAGCAAGTATTAAGCGGATGAAAGGTTAGACGAAGGGGATTGACTCGACCCTAAGGTTACCAAGGAAACAAAGGGGAAATAGAGGTGGTAAGTAAGGAGGTGAAGCCTCACGATACAACTTCTTGGGCGAGTTCCGAGTCAAGACTCAAGAAGAGCTCAAAGGAGGTTCATTCACAATCTTAAGCTACTTCTTAGGATTGTCTCGACCTAGAAACAACTAAAGGAGTAAACAAGATAGAATGGGGTTGAAAAGCAAGGGAAATTCCTCATGATTCAGCACCGGGGAGCGAGTTCCTAGCAACAACTCGGAAGAGCTCACTCGGTGGTTCGTTCAACAGCAACTACTTGATGAACTAAGAAGGAAACAAGAAGCGATAATGCATTCAATAATCAAAAACTAGTCTGCGATTACAAGTGGGGTTCAGCCCTTTAAATAGGCTGCCAAGTAGGGTTCAGAGGTTCACAAAAGGACAAGGCCCAATGCTTAAAGACAAGCGCAATTTGGGCTAAAGGAAAACAAACTAAAACGAGTTAAGTAAAGGAAAGCAAATGTGTTGGGCCTTAATTGGATAAGATCATTGCCGTGTTGATTAGGTCCAAGCGATCCGGTAATGATGCACCAAGTCTCCTTGCCTCATTAAAAACCCATCTGGTAAACCTCTTTGGGATAAACCCTAATGGGGAAAAAGAGTACAACTCTCTTGGCGTCTTGATGAGGTCTTTACCAAGTGATGGTAAGGACATTGAAGATAGCTTCAATTGTGTCCTGCGGATTGCTTTGTTGTGGGTCAGGATTCATCGTCCACTGCCCATAGATTCCTCGATCCAAAGCATCTTGAAGGTAGGCGTTGAAAAGGGTCCTATAGCGTTTAGCCTTGGTCCGCTTGATGTTGCCGGGCTGGACGGTAGGAATTGTCTGGCCTTGATGAAGTATGCGGCCTAAGGTTGAAATGGGACGAACTGGTTCCATATTGCCATGCGGCCCGGGACGATACCCTATGCCAGACGGAACCTCGGCCTGGACCGCAGTACAATCAGGGTCGGTGTTACCCGGGACAGTGTCAGCAGTACCGGAAGTAGCATTATCTTGACATGATGCCGTAGCGGCTGGTTCTCCGGTACATGGGTTCGTATCATCCCTTCCCTCTTGTAAAGGTTTTGTCCTCAAAACTGTTTCGTCTTCTGCAAGAAAAGGGGCTAAGTCAGTAACATTGAAGGAGGGATAACCCTTATACTTACCGGGAAGTTCGAGGTGGCAGGCGTTGTCGTTGATCTTTTCGAGGATGTGGAATGGTCCATCCCCTCTTGGGGCGAGCTTGTCCTTCCGGTGCTTGGGAAACCGTTATGGCCGGAAGTGCAACCAAACCCAATCGCCTACTTCATAAGAATCTCTTCTCCGATGTTTGTTAGCTTGCTTGGCATATAGCTCTGTCCTCCTCTTTATGTTTTCCCGAACCTTCTGGTGTAATTCCTTGATGTGTTGAAATATGTGATCTCTATGATAGAAGAATTCAAATCTAAGAGAAGGAGGGAAAGGAAACCTAGTTCACAAGGAACTAGAAGAAGTCTTGGTTAGGATGTAACTAGAAGAAAGGAAGCTGTTACATACTAACTAGAAGACTAACTAAGTGGAAAAGAAGAAGCAAAGGAGAGCATGGGGCGCCAGAACCAGGGCATGGGCACAAGCATGGAGGCGTCAGCAGCAGGGTATGGGCGCAGCTTGAACAGGAGTCAAAAAGTGAGCTGCTCCCTTCCCTCCTCTCTTCTTCACGCAAACTCCTCTCTTCTCTCCTTCCTTCTTCACGCCTCTTCTCTTCTTCTCTATGTAAAAACTCTATAAATATACATGTAATGTGATGTAAAGAGTGTTGTGAATAAGAGAATAAGAAGATTAAAAGAGTAAAAGGAAGCTTTGCTAATCTCCCTAAAGGCGCCGGTGGAGCTTTAGCTCTCCGGCGCCATGCTTCTTCTTAGTTCGTCTTATTTCATCAACCATTATCATTCTCATTCTTATCATCATTCTTATTATCATTCTCAAACAATAATCTCTCATTACATCAATACTCACGCCACCATCATCATCCTAAACATTCTCTAAGTATCCAAACCTCAAACTCCTTATGATTCTCACGCCACAACTAACACTCTCTCAACAATCCCTAAGCCTCCATACTCTTTAATTTCAACATGGTATCAGAGCAAGTTGAGTGATCTAGCGCCTAATCTCTTGTTATTCTTCTAGCTCTCTACAAAATCTTCTAATCTATAACCATACACTTTCTTAGTTCTATTCAGTCTGAGATTAATATCCTTGAGATCATAAGATCTTTAAGTTGTGAAAGGACTAAGGATGTGTATTGTTACTAGAAAATGATGACAAATTGAGGGAGATTTCGTTGGGCTCTCCTTGGCTCCTTGCCTTGAGGAGCTCGGTCTTTTGTTAAACACATGAGAGAAAAGTTTCTGGGGTAATTTGTTCCTCCCATGCGTTTTCTAATTAATGGGGTGTGTGTGAGAGAGTAAATATTTTTCTTTGTGGTTCTTGTGTGTGGAGTCTAGATCCACATACAAAATTTTGAAAAAGGGGTTGTATCAATATCAATTCCTTGGTGATCCTCTTTGGAAACAAGATTCAGAGGATTTTTGTTTTTAAGAATCATTCATCCGTGAAGAAGCTTGTCATGGTATGATGGTTTTTGGCATGTATGGCGTGGGAAGTAAGGCATCTAGGAGATGAAGAATGTTTTTGGCGTGATGGTTTAGAAGAGGAGAAGGCTGGGTGGTGACCTTAAGTGGTGATCCAAGCAAGCTCCAAGTGAAAAAAAATCATTGAACAGGAAGTAAAGTGGCTGGTGATCAAATGAAGACATCCAGCAAGAAAGAAGAGGAAGCATTAAACCGGCTGTACAAAAAACAGTCAAAGAAAGTGTGAATCTAGTTCACATAAGACTTCAAGAAAAATATGAGACAGCTCATAGTAAAACTTGGAGAAAAGGAGAAGCTTACCTTAGAAAGAGGAAGCTGAAGAAGGTTGAATCCCGGAAGAGACTTGCGGAAGAGAAGTGACAAGAGGAGTTCACATCTTTAACCCGGAAGAGACTTGCGGAAGAGACATGACAAGAGGAGTTCACATAGAAGACTTGCATGAAACAAAGATGAAGCACAAGGCTGAGATGTTTCCTGCAAAGAAAAGGAAGAGGTCAATAATTTTTGATCAAAGAGACACAGTTGATAAAAGGAAAATCAATTGTGGAAAAATTATAGAAGAGGCGGTGAAGACATAGTAAGCAATGTTTTTGGATGGACTTGTGAGTTTGATTCCAGTTATTGTGATTGGAAACTCACATTTGCTTGTAACTTCAAGCGTTAAGGAGGAGAAGAGTAAGGCTGCTGAGAGAGGTTAAACCTTAGAGGAAGAGGTTAAGAGCGATTGTTGCTCTGAGAAGAAGAAGAGCAACAGCGACTCAGTGAAGCTCTTGGCGAATTCTCAGCCCTAGTAACAGGCGAATCAAACTCTGCAATAATCATTTCCAAGAAGTTCATGACTTCCAAAACCAATCTCATAGGCTAATGCTATCTTTCATTAATGAATCTTTCAACAAGCGGAAGATTCATATGGTCCAAGAAGAAGTTGCTCCAAGCTATTGATTAAATGGTGCTTTTGGAGGGTCATATTCTTCCACATGGTCTTCATCCTCTCTTGAGGCCGAATCACTTGATCCAGGAGGTCTTGAGAGAGTGGTGATCATACTCAACCATGTGGCGATCCAAGCGGAGAAATCTACAAGAATAAGTGTGTATAGGCTCAAGCAAGCTATTCATGGTGGTGTTATGTGGAGGTAGATGATGTCCTTTGCGGCCTAATCCAAAATGGCTAGCAGACGAAAGCTTGTCCTAATTGGCAAGTGGGATAGATAGTCCAAGAGGAGGCAGCATCATTGGCATAATCAAGCTTAGTGCTCTTTCTTTTGCAAGAGTGGTCCCTTGGCAACGGGCTAGTCTTGAAGGGAAGTGTTGAAGAAGCGGTGAAGCTCCAAATTATGCAACGGTCTTCCTTGTAAAGTTTGGTTCTTCCCATACTCCAACCAAGCTTGAGGGGGAGTGTTGAAGAAGACCGTTGAAGCACCAAGTTAGGTGATGGTCCAAGAAGAAGAGGACTATCACATTGTACCATGGATAGGTGCGGCATTCCGAGAGGAAGCCGGGAGAGTCTTATGATAAGTGGCTTAGAGCGGATGGCTCTTTGAAGAATGAAGATCAAATCTATGAAGGGTCAAAGCCAAGATTGATCTTGATAGATGGAGAGTGAAGTTCAGACCAAGAGGCGTTCACCTAGGAAGCTGTGGAACGGTAAACAAGGCAACAAGGGAATCCAAGCACCATATGAGGAGACGATGACGAGAGGAAGCCGGGAGACACATATGAGTAGCTATGGATGATGTTGTAAGGAAACCGAAGGAGAAACCACCTTGCAGACCTTATTAGGTGTGGTGATCCGAGAAGCAGCGGGAAGTGGCATCCAACGGATAGAGTATACTCCCAAGAGTCATCAAGAGGAAGCCAATGACAATGTGAGTATTCTGTGAGCTAGAAGATGTCATCCGAGGAGCTTGAAGTCAAGATTAAGTTTGAGACAAGAAGCCCGATGAGACATGATCCGAGTGAAGCTTAAAGAAGACAAAGCCTAATCCGCAAGAAAGAGTAAAGGCCATAGGAGAGGAAGCCGTGGTCTCATTGAGGTTAGGAGTCATCAAAACCGTCTTTGGAGCAAGTAAGGATCAGCTAGCGGATATCCTTATCATGGCATCATCTTCTATCAATGAGGATCATGTACATGGCAAGATTGGCCTTAAGGACACCTACAGACCAATCTTGAGGGGGAGTGTTGAAATATGTGATCTCTATGATAGAAGAATTCAAATCTAAGAGAAGGAGGGAAAGGAAACCTAGTTCACAAGGAACTAGAAGAAGTCTTGGTTGGGATGTAACTAGAAGAATGGAAGCTGTTACATACTAACTAGAAGACTAACTAAGTGGAAAAGAGGAAGCAAAGGAGAGCATGGGGCGCCAGAACCAGGGCATGGGCACAAGCATGGAGGCGTCTGTTGAAATATGTGATCTAGTTGAAAAGGAACTAGAAGGAGAAATAGTTGAGAAGTAACTAGAAGAAAGGAAGCTGTTACAAATAAACTAGAAGACTAACTAAGTGGAAAAGAGGAAGCAAAGGACAGCATGGGGGCGCCAGAATCAGGGCATGGAGCTCTCCACTGTTGGAGTAGGTGAGCTGCTCCCTCCTCTCTTCTTCACGCAAACTCTTCTCTTCTCTCCTTCCTTCTTCACATCTTCTTTCTTCTCTTCTGCGCCTTTCTCTCCTTCTTCAATGTAAAAACTCTATAAATACATTTAAAGTGATGTAAAGAAGTGAATGACTAAGAGAATAAAAATCCATACAAGCTTTCATAATCTCTTGCTATTCTCACTCTTAGTCTCTAAACATTCTTCAATCTCTTTAAACTTATAATTTCAACATGGTATCAGAGCAGGTTATCTACTAAACCGCTTATCCTCTTTTTGATTCCTCTAAAACTCTACAAGGCTTCTAATCTATAACAATACACCTTCCTTAGTTCTATTCACTCTGAGATTAATATCCTTGAAATCATAGGATCTTCAAGTTGTGAAAAGACTAAGATTGTGTATTATTACTAGAAAATGGAGACTAATAGGGTAACAATCTCGGTTATACTCAAGGGAAACAACTACCTCCTTTGGGCAAAAACCACCAAAACTACTCTTAGAGGCCTAGGACTTTGGCAATATGTTGAGCCAAAAGAAAGAACAGAAGCGGCCGTGAGAAATGAGAAGGAGGAAGCTAAGGAAGAGCAAGAAGAACAATACACTCTTTCTCTTCTCCAAAGCTCACTAGAACCAACTATCTTGGCGGCTTACTCATATGAGGATACCGCCAAGGAACTTTGGGATATACTCAAAGGAGTATATGGAAACATCTCAAACATATCAAGGATATTTGAGGTGAAAAGGGCATTGAATGAGCTCCAACAAGAGGAAAAGTCATTCAAGGAAATGTTTGGGGAGTATAGAAGCTTATGGGCCGAGTTGGAGATCTTGAGGCCACACACTATAGACCCCAAGGAGTTAGGAGAAAGGCGTGACCAAGATCAAGTGTTTGGGCTTCTCTTGGCACTCAATGCATCATACAAGGATCTTATCAAGCATATACTTCAATTTGAGAATCTGCCAAGTCTAGCGGAAGTATGTGGTATGATACAAAGGGAAGAAGGGTCTAGAGACCTGTTTCGTGCACCAAGTGAAGCTGCACATCTTGCAAGAAAGAATCTCACATTTGGAGACAAGAGGACGTTGGAGTGTGAGCATTGCAAGATGAAAGGACACACTAGGGAGAAGTGTTGGACCTCCATCCACACTTGAGGCCTAAGCGGCTAAGGGAGAATGGGAATGGACCTAGAGCCTTCACGGGAATGGCACAACCTGTTGAAGAACTGGTTAGAAGGTCTGCGTTTTAAGCTCTCATCAAGAGCCTAGCCAAACTCACAGATTCGGGTAAGAGTTTTTTCAGCTCTAAAACACCCATAAAGAAGACTAGAATCATTGTGAATTCAGGGGCTTCTCATCACATGATCAAGGATCAAGATATGTTAAAGAATCTTGAACCGTGCCATGGAAGTGTACAAGTAGCCAATGGAAGCTCAGTTCCAATTAAAGGGATAGGAGAGTTAGAGCTTTTTAAAAGGGAAACAAAAGCATTATACATGCCTAACTTCTCATCTAATCTTTTATCCGTTAATAAAGCTACAAAGGATTTGGAATGTGTGGCTGTGTTTGGGACTGACTTTGTTAAGTTTCAGGACCCTAAAACAAACCATGTGCTCGGAGAAGGGAAGGTAGAAGATGGTGTGTATATCTTAGAATCAAATAAACAAGAGGAACCAATGGCTCTTGGAATGAAGGCGGATGCAAAGTTTGTTGGGAGGAAAGAGATTGCAGATAGCCCATTATGGCATGGAAGGTTAGGACATCCAAGTTCAGCAGTCCTCAAAATAGTCTTACCCAATCTCATCCAAGAAGAAGTAGTGTGTGAGGCGTGTGTACTAGGGAAGCATTGTAGACAAGCTTTTCCTACTTCTTCTACAACTTGTGATGAAGCGTTTGGCATTGTACACTCGGATGTATGGACCTCATCATGTAATTCAAGAGATCAATATAAATATTTTGTTTCATTCATTGATGACTACTCAAGATATACATGGATCACTCTTCTACATACCAAAGATCAAGTTTATGAAGCCTTCGACTTCATTAACTATATCTCTACCCAATTCAAAACAAAGATCAAAGTATTGCGCAGTGATAATGGAGGGGAATATGTGAGTAAACGATTCAAAGAGTTGCTCAACAACTTTGGCATCAGTCATCAAACATCGTGTGCATACACTCCTCAGCAGAACGGGATAGCTGAAAGGAAGAATAGACACCTAATGGAAGTAGCAAGGACTCTCATGATTGCTAAAAGAGTACCAAAGTTCCATTGGGGAGATGCCGTAATGACATCAAGCTACTTAATCAACCGACTTCCAACCAAAAATCTGGATGATATGTCCCCGTTTGAAGTGTTGTACAAAAAGAAACCAAGCTTAAATCATATCAAAACGTTTGGATGCACATGCTTCATGTTTTTACCAGAAGGACACAGAAGCAAACTTGAACCTCGAAGCATGAGGTGTGTGATCATTGGATATTCACCAACACAAAAGGGCTACAAGGTCTACAACCCGGAAATAAGAAGAGTGTATGTGTCTAGAGAAGTAAGGTTTAATGAACAAGAGAGTTTCTATGGGGCTAAGGATCATGAAGCTTCTAAAAGAATGATCTATTCACCCATGGACTGGATGGTGTTTGATGAAACGCCAAGCCTATGTAAAGAAGTACAAGAAGAAACATCTGAGAACTTCATAGAGCAAGATAGTGCGGATAATGCACATGAGGAAGCGGATCAGAATTTGGATGAAGAGGGAGCGGATGCTGAAGAAGGACCGGAGCCAACCATACCTCTAAGAAGAAGTACAAGACAGAGGCGACAACGTGTTTTTTATGGCTACAACAATTCTGCTATGCTCCAAGGAGAGTCTAGTACGAGTAATCTTCTCTGTGTGATAAGAGATTGTCCTGAGCGTACGGCGAGCTTAGATCTCAATCCTATTGGAGACAGCACTCTCATATCACAAGGAGGAGATCACACTCAAACTAGTAGTATCATATATCCCATTGAGCATTTCTGTTCCTTGGCGACATTACCCATGGAGCATGAAGTGTTTCTTACAAAAATCAGCAAAGAATACAATCCTAGCTCATATGAAGAAGCATGTGAGAGTGAAGTATGGGTGAAAGCCATGGAAGAGGAAATGAAGTCCATGGAAAAGAATAATACTTGGTACTTAACCGACTTACCAAAGGATAAGAAGTCGGTTGGGAGTAGATGGGTGTATACAATTAAATACACAAGTGATGGGGAAATAGAAAGGTACAAAGCAAGGCTGGTAGCAAAAGGATATACTCAAGTCTATGGGGAGGACTATACTGAAACATTTGCTCCAGTGGCTAAGCTCCATTCCATAAGAATTCTAATCTCGGTAGCTGTAAACTTGGAATGGGACTTATGGCAAATGGACGTCAAGAACGCCTTCTTGCAGGGGGATTTGGAAGAAGAAGTATATATGGATCCACCCCAAGGGTATCATAATGGAGGCAACAAAGTGTGTAGATTGAAGAAAGCAATCTATGGACTGAAGCAATCTCCAAGAGCCTGGTACCAAAGGTAAAGCGCTTGTCTCTTGAAGAAGGAGTTCATAAAATCTGAAGCGGATCATACTCTATTCACAAGACAAAGTGAAGGAGGAGTAGTGGTAGTCTTGATTTATGTTGATGATCTAATCATCACAGGAAGTGACAAAGATGGAGTAGATCAAATCAAGGGACTCTTGAAGGCCGATTTTGATATAAAGGATCTAGGGAAGCTCAAGTACTTCCTAGGGATTGAGATGACACGATTTGGAGATGGAATGTTCATATCTCAAAGGAAATACGTGCTGGATCTCTTGGAAGAAACCGGGAAGTTAGGATCCAAGCCGGCCAAAACTCCAATAGAAGAAGGATACCAAGATAGTCCTGAGGGGGAGCCTTTGGAGAACATTAAAAGATACCAAAGGATGGTGGGCAAACTTATATATCTTACCATTACAAGACCTGACATCTGCTTTGCAGTAAACCGTGTGAGCCAGCATATGCAAAAGCCAACCTCACAACATTGGAACATGATTGAGAGGTTGCTAAGGTACCTAAAGAATAGCCCTGGAAAAGGTGTATAGATGCATGTTAATGGGAACACAAAGGTCCAAGGTTATTGTGATGCGGATTGGGCTGGAGATAAAAAGGATAGAAAGTCCACATCTGGTTTTTGCACATTTGTGGGAGGGAATCTAGTAACTTGGAGGAGCAAAAAACAGAAGGTCATAGCCTTATCAAGTGCTGAAGAAGAGTACAGAGCCATGAAAGAATTGACAAAGGAGTTGATATGGATAAAAGCGCTTCTAAAAGACCTTGGAATCTAGGGAGATGAAGAAATACTATTGTATTGTGATAATCAAGCTGCAATGCATATAGCATCAAATCCGGTATTTCATGAAAGAACCAAGCACATAGAAGTTGATTGCCACTTTGTGAGAGGGAAGATACAAGAAGGAATTATCAAAACCGCCTTTGTAGCAAGCAAGGATCAATTAGCTGATATCTTCACTAAGGCAACTTCAAATATTACTTGTGATCACATTCATGGCAAGATCGGTCTTAAGGATCTCCACTGACCAATCTTGAGGGGGAGTGTTGAAATATGTGATCTAGTTGAAAAGGAACTAGAAGGAGAAATAGTTGAGAAGTAACTAGAAGAAAGGAAGCTGTTACAAATAAACTAGAAGACTAACTAAGTGGAAAAGAGGAAGCAAAGGACAGCATGCGGCACCAGAATCAGGGCATGGAGCTCTCCACTGTTGGAGTAGGTGAGCTGCTCCCTCCTCTCTTCTTCACGCAAACTCTTCTCTTCTCTCCTTCCTTCTTCACGTCTTCTTTCTTCTCTTCTGCGCCTTTCTCTCCTTCTTCAATGTAAAAACTCTATAAATACATGTAAAGTGATGTAAAGAAGTGATTGACTAAGAGAATAAAAATCCATACAAGCTTTCATAATCTCTTGCTATTCTCACTCTTAGTCTCTAAACATTTTTTAATCTCTTTAAACTTATAATTTCAACAGCGTCAGCAGCAGGGTATGGGCGCAGCTTGAACAGGAGTCAAACAGTTAGCTGCTCCCTTCCCTCCTCTCTTCTTCACGCAAACTCCTCTCTTCTCTCCTTCCTTCTTCACGCCTCTTCTCTTCTTCTCTATGTAAAAACTCTATAAATATACATGTAATGTGATGTAAAGAGTGTTGTGAATAAGAGAATAAGAAGATTAAAAGAGTAAAAGGAAGCTTTGCTTATCTCCCTAAAGGCGCCGGTGGAGCTTTAGCTCTCCGGCGCCATGCTTCTTCTTAGTTCATCTTATTTCATCAACCATTATCATTCTCATTCTTATCATCATTCTTATTATCATTCTCAAACAATAATCTCTCATTACATCAATACTCACGCCACCATCATCATCCTAAACATTCTCTAAGTATCCAAACCTCAAACTCCTTATGATTCTCACGCCACAACTATCACTCTCTCAACAATCCCTAAGCCTCCATACTCTTTAATTTCAACATGATGAACCTGGCCTTATTGGTGCCCAGGATGCTGTCTTTATCTTCGGCCGACAAGGGCAATAGATCAAGCGGGGTAAGGGGGTTAAACCCATAAACAATTTTGAACGGTGATGCCTTGGTCGCAGAGTGGACGGAGTGGTTGTAAGCAAATTCCACATAGGGTAGGCATTGTAACCATGTGTGCTTATTGCGATTTAGCACGGCCCTTAGTAGCGATCCCAAGGTTCTGTTGATGACTTCGGTCTGTCCATCAGTTTGCGGATGACAGGTGGTAGAATATAGCAGTTTGGTTCCAAATTTTCTCCATAAAGTCTTCCAAAAGTGGGCAAGGAACCGAGGCTCTCGATCAAAAACAATGATTCTTGGGATTCCATGCAGCCGGACGATCTCCTTGAAGAAGGTATCAGCCGTTTTGGGGGCGTCCAAGGTCTTGGAACAAGGAATGAAATGGGCCATCTTGGAGAAGCGATCGACTACTACCATGATGGAGTCGTTGTCGTCAAGTACGGGCATTCCCATGATTTAGTCCATGGACAGGTCAACCCAAGGTTCGGTTGGTATGGGCAATGGCATGTATAGGCCGTGTGGTTGGGATCTCGACTTAGCTACTCGGCAGGCAATGCAACGCGCCCAGAATCTCTCCACCATCCGCTTCATCTTAGGCCAATAGAAATGGCCTCTCAGTACTGCCAATGTTTTGTGGATACCAAAGTGCCCCATGAGCCCTCCTCCATGTGCTTCTTGGATTAAGAGGTCACGGATAGAGCCGTTGGGGATGCAGAGCCATTTTCCCTTGAATAGAAATCCTTCATGAGTGTAATATTCCTTGTACTCGCCTTTACCTCGGTTGAGGTACTTATCACCCAAGTCGAGATCCGTGGGATATTGGTCCTTGATTCCTTCAAAGCCAAGGACTTTGGCTTCAAACGTGGTGATCAGAGTATGGCGCCTCGAGAGGGCATCAGCCATGATATTTTCCTTGCCTTTCTTGTACTTGATACTGTAGGGAAAGGTTTCTATATACTCCAACCATTTGACATGCCTTCTTTTGAGGTTGGTTTGGCCCCTTAGATGTTTGAGCGTCTCATGATCGGTATGGATGACAAACTCTTTGGCAAGGAGGTAGTGTTGCCATTCTTCTAAAGCCCTAACTAAGGCGTACAGCTCCTTGTCATAGGTTGGATAGTTGAGTGTGGCTCCTCCTAGCTTTTCACTGAAGTAGGCTACCGGGCGGCCACCTTGCGTGAGGACGGCGCCTATGCCGACCCCGGATGCATCACATTCGACCTCAAAGGTCCTTTTGAAATCGGGCAAGGGCAGAAGTGGGGCTTCGGTCAGTCTCTTCTTTAGTTCTTCAAATGCCTTAGTCTGTTCTGAACCCCATTTGAAGGTCTCGGCCTTCTTAAGAATGGCGGTCAAGGGCGCGGCAATAGAACTGAAATCCTTTACAAAGCGGCGGTAGAAGCTAGCCATTCCATGGAAGCTCCAGATCTGGCTGGTGTTAGTTGGGACGGGCCATTCTTCTATGGCCTTAACCTTCTCATTATCCACTTTGAAACCCTGAGAACTCACAACAAAACCTAGAAAGACTAACTCGTTAGCACAGAACACACACTTCTTCAAGTTGGCAAACAGGCCTTCTTTCTGAAGTGTATCCAAAACCAATTTCAAATGCCCTAAATGATCCTCAATGTTCCGGGAGTAAACTAAAATGTCATCAAAGTAAACTACAACAAACTTGTTGATGTAGGGCCGAAGGGTATGGTTCATGAGCCGCATGAAGGTTGATGGGGCGTTAGACAATCCAAAAGGCATCACAAGCCATTCATAGAGTCCTTGCTTGGTTTTGAAGGCAGTCTTCCATTCATCGCCTTCCTTCATTCGAACTTGGTGATAGATACTTTTAAGATCGATCTTGGAGAAGACCTCTGATCCGCTAAGTTCATCCAGCATGTCATCAAGCCGGGGTATTGGGTGTCCATACTTGATGGTGATGTTGTTGATGGCTCGGCAATCAACGCACATCCTCCAAGTTCCATCCTTCTTTGGTACTAGGAGAACTGGCACGGCGCAAGGACTTAAACTCTCTCTCACGTATCCTTTGTTCATCAGTTCTTGTACTTGGTTTTCTAGCTCGCGGGCCTCTTCTGGGTTTACTCGGTAAGCTGGACGGTTTGGTAGTGGAGCACCAGGTATGTAGTCAATTTGGTGTTCTATGCCTCGAAGAGGGGGCAATCCATCCGGGATCTCCTCCGGAAATACGTCCTGGTACTGCCCAAGGATTCCGCAAACCACCTCTGGTATGGGGAGCTCATTAGTACCTGTATCCTGCACATCCTTGAAGACCATTAGCACCACAGGGATATCCTGGCTCAAGGACTTCCATACAACACTAGTGTTGATGAGGAAGTTGGACTTGGCGTTAGGATCCTGGGATAGTTTACGCTGCAACTCGTTCACCTCATGAGGTTTAAGAGGAGCAAGACTAATCCGTTTGTGGTCATGAGTAAAGGAGTAAAGGTTAGTTCAGCCGCTATAAGTGGCATCCTTGTCAAACTGCCATGGACGCCCAAGAAGGGCGTGGCTAGCTTGCATTGGGACCACATCACAAAGGACTTGATCCTTGTATTGACCGATACTAAACGGAATCATAACTTGTTCATTAACTTGAATTAGGGACTTATCGTTTCACCACTTGAGTTTATAGGGATAAGGGTGTTTAGTGGTGGGGAGAGTGAGTTTGGCAACCATGTGAGAGCTTGCCACGTTAGTGCACGAGCCTCCATCAATGATCAACCCACATATCTTCCCGTTTACCGTACAATGAGTGTGGAAAATCGTCTCCCTTTGGGTGTCATCCGCATTGGTAGGCGTGGTACTAAGGATCCTCCTGATCACGAGCAGCTCTCCTTCATCAGGGTACTCGGTGGTAGCTCCCGGGGATTCTGCTGGTTCCTCCTCTGGTTCCTCCGCTTCCTCTTGAGACTCGTATTCGCCTTCGGCAGTGATGATCATAACCCTTTGGTTCGGGCAGTGTTTGGCGAAGTGACCATGACCTTGACATTTGAAACAGATGATGTCCCTGGTTCGTAAAGGATTGGGGTCCGGCCTTGGTGGAACCATTGGCTTTGCTTCTGGCGGCCAGGGTTTGAAACGTGAATCAGTCACCGCGGGTGGGGGTTTGAAGTTCTTGACATTGGGAGCCCAGCTTGGAGCTCCTTGGGGACGTGGCCGGTTGAGACTAGCGCATTTTCTTTTGACTTGACCCTCCACTTGGATGGATAGATGGAGTAGTTCCTCCAACCCTCCATAGGATTGGCGTTCGACCTTTCGGGCAATGCGATCTTGTAACCCATCTAGGAACTCGGCCATCATAGTTTCTTCAGTCTCGTCCAGTTGGAGGCGGTTCCGAAGGTGTTCAAATTCTTCATAGTACTCTTCAACGGATTTACCTCCTTGGGTCAAACGGCCGAACTGTCGTTGAAGATCTCTATGGAAAAGAGGTGGTACGTACCGACGTCTCATTACAAACTTTATTACTTCCCAGGTTGGGACGGGGCCTTCGTGGTTCCTGCGTCTTTCCGACTGATCTCGATCCCACCAAGTCAATGCGTGGTCAGTCAGTTGGGCGGCTGCGTAGTCAATCTTCCTCTGTTCATCATAGGCATAGCAGCTGAAGATGTGGTCCATGCGCCTTTCCCAGTCGAGGTAAGCCTCTGGGTCTACTCGGCCGGCAAAGGTCGGGGCGGTTAGTTTGAGGCTGGGTATGTGCGGACGTAAGTGTCTATCATCCTGACCATCTTCGTTTGGCCGTATTCGTCTGCAGGGCCGGATACGCCTATGGTCGGGGTCCTCAAAGTCTTCATCGGTGATAAAGCCTGCTTCAGTGCCTCGTTGTGCGCGTGGCACAGGTAAAGGACCGGGGCCGGGGATTGGGTCAGGCAGCACATCGGGTACGGGATGAGCCTCCATTAAGTTGAGGCGTTGGATCTGCGCTTGGAGGTCGGTAAGAAGGTTACCAATATCCGGTGCGCCAGGCAGTATGTCCATTAATCCAGGTGGGCGTTCGAGACTCTCGATGGCCGGTAAGAGTTTCTCGATAGCGGGTGAGGATTCTTCGATGGCCGGTAAGAGTTTCTCGGATGCGGGTGAGGATTCTTTGATGGCTGGTAAGAGTTTCCCGATAGCAGTAACTTTTACCGAGGCACGGTAAAAGTTTAGTTACGAAGTTTTTAAAGGTTAGCCGATAGGTATGGGTCGCACGGACTGATGTCAGCGTGCCAGTCAGCGCCTTAGTACGTTTGTCGGTAGACGACTTTTGGCGGTATGCGGATGTAAGAGCGGTATGACCGGGGACAGCCTCGCACAGATAAATAAACGGTTTTAACGTTCAGACAAACAGAATATTAGCAGGGATAAAATTAATAGACGGATTCAAAGGTTCACAAAGCAACAAGATGGTGGGACCTCTTAAGGGCGGATCCAACTAATCACAAGGCTTGGTTCCTTGGATGGGAAAAGAACACGTCTTCCATAAGCTTGAATGAACAACAATGTCGATTGCTAAGCTATGGAGTCAAGACACTTGGTCAAGCCTCTAACACTTCGAAATACTTTAGAAAATGCAGATTTAATGACAATTTGACAGTAACCAAGTTTTAACAAGAGGTAAATGCAATTAGCAACTTAATCTTTATAGGTTTTCTCAAGGTTATAGTTCATGAATGCAAGTTAACTATGATGCGGGAAAAGGATTAAAAACTTGTAATAAAGCAAGACGAGCTAAGAACAACACAACCTCTGAGTTTTCAGGAGCCTTTAGGGCTCTGATACCAGTTGATACGCTCCGACTAGGCGGTTTGAGCCGCAAGGAGATCGGTATGGTTGGTGAAGTGTAATAGCAAGTATTAAGCGGATGAAAGGTTAGACGAAGGGGATTGACTCGACCCTAAGGTTACCAAGGGAACAAAGGGGAAATAGAGGTGGTAAGTAAGGAGGTGAAGCCTCACGATACAACTCCTTGGGCGAGTTCCGAGTCAAGACTCAAGAAGAGCTAAAAGGAGGTTCGTTCACAAGCTTAAGCTACTTCTAAGGATTGACTCGACCTAGAAACAACTAAAGGAGTAAACAAGATAGAATGAGGTTGAAAAGCAAGGGAAATGCCTCACGATTCAGCACCGGGGAGCGAGTTCCTAGGAACAACTCGGAAGAGCTCACTCGGTGGTTCGTTCAACAGCAACTACTTGATGAACTAAGAAGGGAACAAGAAGCGATAATGCATTCAATAATCAAAAACTAGTCTGCGATTACAAGTGGGGTTCAGCCCTTTAAATAGGCTGCCAAGTAGGGTTCAGAGGTTCACAAAAGGACAAGGCCCAATGCTTAAAGACAAGTGCAATTTGGGCTACAGGAAAACAAACTAAAACGAGTTAAGTAAAGGAAGGCAAATGTGTTGGGCCTTAATTGGATAAGATCATTGCCGTGTTGATTAAGTCCAAGCGATCCGGCAATGATGCACCAAGTCTCCTTGCCTCACTAAAAACCCATCCGGTAAACCTCTTTGGGATAAACCCAAATGGGGAAAAAGAGTACAATTCTCTTGGCGTCTTGATGAGGTCCTTACCAAGTAATGGTAAGGACATTGAAGATAGCTTCAATTGTGTCCTGCTGATTGCTTTGTTGTGGGTCAGGATTCACCGTCCACTGCCCATAGATTCCTCGAGCCAAAACATCTTGAAGGTAGGCGTTGAAAAGGGTCCTATAGCATTTGGCCTTGGTCCGCTTGATGTTGCCGGGCTGGACGGTAGGAATTGTCTGGTCTTGATGAAGTATGTGGCCTAAGGTTGAAATGGGACGAACTGGTTCCATATTGCCATGCGGCCCGGGACGTCCATATAACCCCACCGTCACGTCCACTGGTCCCAAGCCACCGAACGGACCCAAGGCCATTGCCATTGATTCCGGTTTCAAACCTTGGCAATCCAAAGCTCCTACGCCTGCCCGTCCCATTCAAAGACCCAAAGCCAATGCTGGGAGAAGTCGGGATGTGATATGCTACAAGTGCCAAGGCAGAGGGCACTACTCCAGGGATTGCCCCAACAACCGAGCTATGATCCTTACCCCCAAAGGTAACTATGAATCTCAGGATGAGGAGCCGGACGAGGAGAACGACCCCGAACCCATTCAACCGGAAGACGTGGTCGAGTACCCGGATGTAGGAGACCTCCTGGTCATCCAGAGAAGCTTGAGCACCATGACCCTTCCCGAACCGGCTGGCCAGCGAGACAACATCTTCCACACTCGCTGCACCATCAACGGCAAGGTTTGCGGATTGATCATTGATGGTGGGTCTTGTACCAATGTGGCCAGCTCCCACCTCGTGACCAAGCGTTGTCTCCCTACCTCTAAATACCCTCATCCCTATAAACTGTGATGGTTGAATGATAAAACCGTCATACCCATTATCGAACAAGTGGACCTAGCCTTTAGTATAGGGCAGTACCGGGACACGGTCCAACGTGATGTTTTCCAATGCAAGCTAGCCACATCCTCCTAGGACATCCATGGCAGTTTGATAAGGACACCACCCACAACGGTCGGTCCAACTTCTATTCCTTTGTACACAAATCTAAGCGTGTTAACCTAGCCCCTGTATCACCCGCTCAAGTGCATGAACTACAGTCTCGTTTGTCTAAAACCACTTCTTCCCGACCTAACTTCCTTATATCCATTAGGGACACTTGTAAAACCATCGGCAATGATTGCCGAGTTGTACTAATGTTTTACAAAGATGTGTTTGTTGAAGTATGTAATCACTTAGGAGAAGAGAGGAATTCAAAATCATCAAAAGGAGGGAAAGGAAAACTAGTTGGCAAGAAACTAGAAGGAGTCTTAGTTGAGAAGGAACTAGAAGAAAGGGAAGCTGGTCTAACTCAACTAGACAAACTAACTAAACCAAGTTTGGAAGCAAAGGGAGGCATGGGCGCAGCATGGAGAAGCATGGGTGCAGCATGGAGAAGCATGGGCGCGGCAGAGGAACAGGGAGTAACTCTGTGTGCTAACTCGGGTTACTCACCTCGAGTTAGCTAACCAGAGCTACTCCTCATGCACTTCTTCTTCTCTCCTTCTCCTTCATTGTAAAACCTCTATAAATACCAATGTATACCTCTTGTTGTAATTACAATAATAAAAAAAAGGAATACAAGAAAAGTCTTATTACATCTATTCTCTCTTTTCTAATCATACTAAACACTCTCTAATACTCTAAACTCTTAAATTCAACATGGTATCAGAGCAGGTTCTCTATCCAACCGCCTAAACTTTCTTCATAATCTCTCTAAGCTATTTACAAATCTTCTAATCTATAGCAATACATCTTGCCAAGCTCTATTCACTCTAAGATTAATATCCTTGAGATCGGTTGATCTTCAAGTTGTGAAAGAACTGGGATTGTGTATTACTACTAGAGAATGGAGATGAATAAAGTAGCAATTTCTGTTGTCCTAAAGGGGGATAACTATCTTCTTTGGGCAAAACCTACTAAGACCATTCTAAGAGGCCGAGGACTTTGGAAGTTCATTGAACTTAAGGAGGAGGCCATACCATACAATGAGAAGGAAGAGCAAGAAGAGCAGTTCACTCTTTCACTACTTCAAAGTTCACTAGAACCATCCATCTTGGCGGCATACTCATATTTGGATACCGCCAAGGAGCTATGGGATATACTCAAGGGAGTATATGGAAACATCTCAAATATATCAAGGATATTTGAGGTGAAGAGGACGTTGAATGAGCTTCAACAAGAGGAGAAGACATTCAAGGAAATGTTTGGGGAATATAGAAGCTTGTGGGCCGAGTTGGAGATATTGAGACCACAAACTATAGACCCCAAGGAACTAGGAGAAAGACGTGACCAAGATCAAGTGTTTGGACTTCTCTTGGCACTCAATGCATCCTACAAGGATCTCATCAAGCACATACTAAGATTTGAGAAGCTGCCAAGTCTAGCAGAAGTATGTGGCATGATACAAAGGGAGGAAGGGTCAAAAGACCTATTTCGTGCACCAAGTGAGGCTGCACATCTTGCAAGGAAGAATCTCACATTTGACAAGAGGGTGTTGGAATGTGAGCATTGTAGAATGAAGGGGCACACTAAGGAGAAGTGTTGGACTCTTCATCCACACTTGAGGCCTAAGCGGCTAAAGGAGAATGGAGGTGGACCTAGATCCTTCATGGGAATAGCACAACCTGTTGAAGATATGGTCAGAAGATCCGAGTTTGAGGCTCTCATCAAGAGCTTAGTCAAGCTCACAGAAACCGGTAAGAGTTTCCTCAGCTCTATAAACCCTATAAAGAAGAATAGAATCATTGTGGATTCGGAAGCTTCTCATCACATGATCAAGGATCAAGACATGCTAAAGAACCTTCAGCCGTGTCATGGAAATGTACAAATAGCCAATGGAAGCTCAATTCCGATTGAAGGGATAGGGGAGTTAGAGCTTTTCACAAAAGAAACAAAAGCATTATACATGCCTAGTTTCTCATCCAAACTCTTATCCGTTCATAGAGTTACAAAAGATTTGGATTGTGTGGCATTGTTTGGGACTGACTTTGTTAAGTTTCAGGACCCTAAAACAAGTCATGTGCTCGGAGAAGGGAAGGTGGAGGATGGAGTGTATCTGTTGGAGACAAATAAACAAGAAAACCTAAAAGCTCTTGGTATGAAGGCGGATATGGAAGTTTTGGGCAAGAAGGAGATTGAAGATAGCCCATTATGGCATGGAAGGCTAGGAAATCCAAGTTCAGCTGTCCTCAAGATGGTCTTACCCAATCTCGTTCAAGAAGAAGTAGTTTGTGAAGCATGTGTACTAGGGAAACATTGTAGACAAGTCTTTCCCTCTTCATCTACAACTTGTGATGAAGCTTTTGGCATTGTACACTCGGATGTATGGACCGCCCCATGTAATTCAAGAGATCAATATAAATATTTTGTTTCATTCATTGATGACTACTCAAGACACACATGGATCACACTTCTACATTCCAAAGATCAAGTATATGAAGCATTCACTAACTTCATTAAATACATCTCTACCCAATTCAAGACAAAAATCAAGGTCTTAAGAAGTGATAATGGAGGGAGTATGTGAGCAAACGATTCAAGGAGCTACTTAACAACTTGGGTATCATCCATCAAACATCCTGTGCATACACTCCACAACAAAATGGGGTAGCAGAAAGGAAGAATTGACACCTAATGGAAGTAGAAAGAACTCTCATGATTGCCAAAGGAGTACCTAAGTTTAATTAGGGAGATGCAGTGATGACTTCAAGTTACTTGATCAACCGGCTTCCAACCAAGAACCTAGACAATAAGTCACCATTTGAAGCGCTATACAAGAAGAGACCAAGCTTGAATCATATGAAGACCTTGGGATGTACATGTTTCATGTTTCTACCAGAGGGACAGAGAAGCAAGCTTGAACCTAGAAGCATGAAGTGTGTATTCATTGGATACTCACCAACGCAAAAGGGCTACAAGGTCTACAATCCGGAGACAAGAAGGGTCTATGTGTCTAGAGAAGTAAAGTTCACTGAAAAAGAAAGCTTTTATGGAACTAAGAATCATGATAGTTTTGAAGGTATGGTCCCATCATCCATGGATTGGATGCGGTTTGATGAGTCACCAATAACAAGGGATGAAGTACAAGGAGAGAGTACAGCATCTGAGGACATCATGGAACCAGACCAAGATTCAGCTGAAGAAGAAGATAATATTGAGGAAGATGAATCTGAGCCAATCATAACTCTAAGAAGAAGTACAAGACAGAGGCGACAACGTGTTTACTATGGTTACAACAACTCTGCCATGCTCCAAGGAGAGTCTAGTGCGAGTAATCTTCCTTGTGTGATAAGTGAATGTCCTGAGCGTACGGCGAGCTTAAATCTCGATCCTATTGGCGACAGCACTCTCTTATCACAAGGGGGAGATAACACTCAAACTAGCACTATCATATATCCCATTGAGCATTTTTGCTCGTTGGCATCGTTACTGTTGAAATATGTGATCTCTATGATAGAAGAATTTAAATCTAAGAGAAGGAGGGAAAGGAAACCTAGTTCACAAGGAACTAGAAGAAGTCTTGGTTAGGATGTAACTAGAAGAAAGGAAGCTGTTACATACTAACTAGAAGACTAACTAAGTGGAAAAGAGGAAGCAAAGGAGAGCATGGGGCGCCAGAACCAGGGCATGGGCACAAGCATGGAGGCGTCAGCAGCAGGGTATGGGCGCAGCTTGAACAGGAGTCAAACAGTGAGCTGCTCCCTTCCCTCCTCTCTTCTTCACGCAAACTCCTCTCTTCTCTCCTTCCTTCTTCACGCCTCTTCTCTTCTTCTCTATGTAAAAACTCTATAAATATACATGTAATGTGATGTAAAAAGTGTTGTGAATAAGAGAATAAGAAGATTAAAAGAGTAAAAGAAAGCTTTACTTATCTCCCTAAAGGCGCCGGTGGAGCCTTTGCTCTCCGGTGCCATGCTTCTCCTTAGTTCATCTTATTTCATCAACCATTATCATTCTCACTCTCATCATCATTCTTATCATCATTCTCAAACAATAATCCCTCATTATATCAATACTCACGCCACCATCATCATCCTAAACATTCTCTAAATATCCAAACCTTAAACTCCTTATTATTTTCATGCCACAACTATCACTCTCTCAACTATCCCTAAGCCTTCATATTCTTAATTTCAACATGGTATCAGAGCAAGTTGAGTGATCTAGCGCCTAATCTCTTGTTATTCTTCGAGCTCTCTACAAAGTCTTCTAATCTATAACCATACACTTTCTTAGTTCTATTCACTCTGAGATTAATATCCTTGAGATCATAAGATCTTCAAGTTGTGAAAGGACTAAGGGTGTGTATTGTTACTAGAAAATGATGACAAATTGAGGGAGATTTCGTTGGGCTCTCCTTGGCTCCTTGCCTTGAGGAACTCGTTTTTCTTTTGTTAAACACACGAGAGAGAGATTTTCTGGGGTAATTTGTTCCTCCCATGCCTTTTTAATAGGGTGTGTGTGAGAGAGTAAATATCTTTCTTTGTGGTTCTTGTGTGTGGAGTCTAGATCCACATACAAAACTTTGAAAAGGGGTTGTATCAATATCAATTCCTTGGTGATCCTCTTTGGAAACAAGATCCAGAGGATGTTTTAAGAATCATCCATCCGTGAAGAAGCTTGTCATGGTGTGATGATTTTTTGGCATGTATGGCGTGGGAAATAAGGCATCTAGGAGATGAAGAATGTTTTTGGCGTGATGGTTTAGAAGAGGAGAAGGCTGGAGGTGACCTTAAATGGTGATCCAAGCAAGCTCCAAAGAAGAGGAAGCATTAAACCGGCTGTACAAAAAACAGTCAAAGAAAGTGTGAATCTAGTTCACATAAGACTTCAAGGAAAATATGAGACAGCTCATAGAAAAACTTGGAGAAAAGGAGAAGCTTACCTTAGAAAGAGGAAGCTGAAGAAGGTTGAATCCCGGAAGAGACTTGCGGAAGAGAACTGACAAGAGGAGTTCACATCTTTAACCCGGAAGAGACTTGCGGAAGAGACGTGACAAGAGGAGTTCACGTAGAAGACTTGCATGAAACAGAGATGAAGCACAAGGCTGAGATGTTTCCTGCAAAGAAAAGGAAGTGGTCAATAATTTTTTATCAAAGAAACACAGTTGATAAGAGAAAAATCAATTGTGGAAAAGAAGCGGTGAAGAGATAGTAAGCAATGTTTTTGGATGGGCTTGTGTTGTGATTCTTGAGAGTTTGATTCCAGTTATGGTGATTGGAAACTCACATTCGCTTGTAACTTCAAGCGTTAAGGAGGAGAAGAGTAAGGCTGCTTAGAAAGGGAAACCTCAGAGGAAGAGGTTAAGAGCGATTGTTGCTCTGAGAAGAAGAAGAGCAACAGCGACTCAGTGAAGCTCTTGGCAAATTCTCAGCCTCAGTAACAGGCGAATCAAACTCTGCAAGACTCATTTCCAAGAAGTTCATGACTTCCAAAACCAATCTCATAGGCTAATGCTATCTTTCATTGGTGAATCTTTCAACAAGCGGAAGATTCAGATGGTCCAAGAAGTAGTTGCTCCAAGGTATTGATTAAAGGGTGCTTATGGAGGGTCATATTCTTCCACATGGTCTTCATCCTCTCTTGAGGCCGAATCACTTGATCCAGGAGGTCTTGAGAGAGTGGTGATCATACTCAACCATGTGGCGATCCAAGTGGAGCAATCTACAAGAAGAAGTGTGTATAGGCTCAAGCAAGCTATTCATGGTGGTGTTATGTGGAGGTAAATGATGTCCTTTGCGGCCTAATCCAAAATGGCTAGCAGACGAAAGCTTGTCCTAATTGGCAAGTGGGATAGATAGTCCAAGAGGAGGCGGCATCATTGGCATAATCAAGCTTAGTGCTCTTTCCTTTGCAAGAGTGGTCCCTTGGCAATGGGCTAGTCTTGAAGGGAAGTGTTGAAGAAGCGGTGAGCTCCAAATTATGCAACGGTCTTCCTTGTCAAGTTTGGTTCTTCCCATACTCGAACCAAGCTTGAGGGGGAGTGTTGAAGAAGACCGTTGAAGCACCAAGTTAGGTGATGGTCCAAGAAGAAGAGGACTATCACATTGTACCATGGATAGGTGCGGCATTCCGAAAGGAAGCCGGGAGAGTCTTATGATAAGTGGCTTAGAGCGGATGGCTTTTTGAAGAATCAAGATCAAATCTATGAAGGGTTAAAGCCAAGATTGATCTTGATAGATGGAGAGTGAAGTTCAGACCAAGAGGCGTTCACCTAGGAAGTTGTGGAACGGTAAACAAGGCAACAAGGGAATCCAAGCACCATATGAGGAGACGATGGCGAGAGGAAGCCGGGAGACACATATGAGTAGCTATGGATAATATTGTAAGGAAACCGAAGGAGAAACCACCTTGTAGACCTTATTAGGTGTGGTGATCCGAGAAGCAGCGGGAAGTGGTGTCCAACGGATAGAGTATACTCCCAAGAGTCATCAAGAGGAAGCCAATGACAATGTGAGTATTCTATGAGCTAGAAGATGTCATCCGAGGAGCTTGAAGTCAAGATTAAGTTTGAGACAAGAAGCCCGAGGAGACATGATCCGAGTGAAGCTTAGAGAAGACAAAGCCTAATCCGCAAGAAAGAGTAAAGGCCATAGGAGAGGAAGCCGTGGTCTCATTGAGGTTAGGAGTCATCAAAACCATCTTTGGAGCAAGCAAGGATCAGCTAGCGGATATCCTTATCATGGCATCATCTTCTATCAATGAGGATCACGTACATGGCAAGATTGGCCTTAAGGACACCTACCGACCAATCTTGAGGGGGAGTGTTGAAATATGTGATCTCTATGATAGAAGAATTTAAATCTAAGAGAAGGAGGGAAAGGAAACCTAGTTCACAAGGAACTAGAAGAAGTCTTGGTTAGGATGTAACTAGAAGAAAGGAAGCTGTTACATACTAACTAGAAGACTAACTAAGTGGAAAAGAGGATGCAAAGGAGAGCATGGGGCGCCAGAACCAGGGCATGGGCACAAGCATGGAGGCGTCAGCAGCAGGGTATGGGCGCAGCTTGAACAGGAGTCAAACAGTGAGCTGCTCCCTTCCCTCCTCTCTTCTTCACGCAAACTCCTCTCTTCTCTCCTTCCTTCTTCACGCCTCTTCTCTTCTTCTCTATGTAAAAACTCTATAAATATACATGTAATGTGATGTAAAGAGTGTTGTGAATAAGAGAATAAGAAGATTAAAAGAGTAAAAGAAAGCTTTACTTATCTCCCTAAAGGCGCCGGTGGAGCCTTTGCTCTCCGGCGCCATGCTTCTCCTTAGTTCATCTTATTTCATCAACCATTATCATTCTCACTCTCATCATCATTCTTATCATCATTCTCAAACAATAATCCCTCATTATATCAATACTCACGCCACCATCATCATCCTAAACATTCTCTAAATATCCAAACCTTAAACTCCTTATTATTTTCATGCCACAACTATCACTCTCTCAACTATCCCTAAGCCTTCATATTCTTAATTTCAACAGTTACTTATGGAGCATAAAGCTTTTCTTGGAAAAATCAGCAAAGAATCCATACCTAACTCATATGAAGAAGCATGTAAGAGTTGAGTATGGGTAAAAGCCTTGGAAGAGGAAATGAAGTCCATGGAAAGGAATCATACTTGGTACTTAACCGATTTACCAAGGGATAAGAAGCCAGTTGGGTGTAGATGGGTGTATACAATCAAATACACAAGTGATGGGAGGATAGAAAGATACAAGGCAAGGTTGGTAGCAAAAGGGTATACTCAAATCTATGGAGAGGATTATACCGAGACATTTGCTCCGGTTGCTAAGCTCCACTCCATCAGAATCCTAATCTCGGTGGCAGTAAACTTGAAGTGGGATCTATGGCAGATGGATGTCAAGAACGCCTTCTTGCAAGGGGATTTGGAAGAGGAAGTGTATATGGATCCACCCCAAGGATATCATAAGGAAGACAACAAAGTTTGTAGATTGAAGAAAGCAATCTATGGGCTAAAACAATCTCCAAGATCATGGTACCAAAGGCTAAGCGCTTGTCTGTTGGAGAAGGAATTCATAAAATCTGAAGCTGATCATACTCTATTCACAAGGCAAAGTGAAGAAGGAATAGTGGTGGTGTTGATCTATGTTGATGATCTAATCATCACAGGAAGTAACAAAGATGGAATAGATCAAATCAAGAAACTCTTAAAGGCGGACTTTGATATAAAGGACCTAGGGGAGCTTAAGTATTTTCTAGGGATTGAGATGACGCGATTTGGAGATGGAATGTTTATCTATCAAAGGAAATATGTGCTGGATCTCTTGGAAGAGACCGGAAAGTTAGGATCAAAGCCGGCTAAAACTCCAATAGAAGAAGGCTACCAAGATAATCCTGAGGGGGAGCCATTGCAGGATATTAAGAGGTATCAAAGGATGGTGGGCAAGCTCATTTACCTCACTATCACAAGGCCGGACATATGTTTTGCAGTGAACCGTGTGAGCCATCACATGCAAAAACCAACTATACAGCATTGGAACATGATTGAGAGGCTGCTAAGATATTTGAAAAACAATCCGGGGAAAGGCATTTGGATGCATGCCAATGGAAACACAAAGGTCCAAGGTTATTGTGATGCGGATTGGGCTGGAGATAAGAATGATAGAAAGTCTACATCTGGTTTTTGTACATTTGTAGGAGGCAATCTAGTGACTTGGAGGAGCAAAAAACAGAAAGTCAATAGCCTTATCTAGTGCTGAGGCTGAGTATAGAGCTATGAAAGAGTTGACAAAGGAGCTAATATGGATAAAATCATTCCTAAGTGATCTTGGAATACAAGAAGATGAAGAAATGCTATTGTATTGTGATAATCAAGCAGCAATACATATAGCATCTAATCCAGTATTCCATGAAAGAACCAAGCACATAGAAGTTGATTGCCACTTTGTGAGAGGGAAGATTCAAGAAAGAATCATTAAAACCGCTTTTGTAGTCAGCAAGGAACAACTAGCGGATATCTTTACTAAAGCAACCTCAGCCATCACTTGTGATCACATCCATGGCAAGATCGGTCTTAAGGATCTCCATCGACCAATCTTGAGGGGGAGTGTTGAAGTATGTGATCACTTAGGAGTGTTGAAATATGTGATCTCTATGATAGAAGAATTCAAACACAAGAGGAAGAGGGAAAGGAAACACACGAAATCTCTTTGACGTGGCATCGGGGAGAGAATCAAAATCCGTGTTTCGAGCCAAAATCTACACGTATAAGTGGTTTTCGGAGACATTTTTGTTGAAGTATGTGATCACTTAGGCGAAGAGAGGAATTCAAACATTGTTAAGTACATGTACCTGGGAAGACCCAATCCTGGATGAGCTCCAAAGGATCCTTCAGAAGTATTCGTCCGTCTTCCCTGAAGAGATCCCGCACGGACTTCCATCCCTCCGGGGCATTGAACACAGGATCGACTTCATTCCCGGAGCCTCCCTACGTCAACCCGGAGGAGGCCAAAAGAACTAGGGCGACAGGTTTCCGACCTCTTGTCCAAGGGATACGTCCGGGAAAGCCTCAGTCCATGTGCCGTGCCAGTCCTTTTGGTTCCTAAGAACGATGGTAGCTGGAGGATGTGCGTGGACTGCCGACTCATCAACAATATTACGGTCAAGTACCGGCACCCAATTCCCCGTTTGGATGACATGCTGGACAAGCTTAGTGGCGCATCCATTTTCTCCAAGGTCGACCTCAAGAGCGGCTACCATCAAGTCCGGATGAGAGAAGGTGACGAATGGAAGACCGCCTTCAAAACCAAGCAAGGGTTGTACGAGTGGCTAGTTATGCCATTCGGCCTGTCCGACGCCCCTTCCACCTACATGCGACTAATGAACCACACTCTCCGAGTATTTCTCAACAAGTTCGTGGTTGTCTATTTCGACGACATCCTCATCTACAGCAAGAGTCTAGCCGAACATGCGTCCCACCTGGATACGGTCCTACGAACCCTTCAACAAGAAGAGCTTTACGCCAACATGGCCAAGTGCAGCTTGGTGCTCAAGAACTTATCTTCTTGGGTTTTGTCCTCAGTGGTCACGGCCTGAAAGTTGACCAAGAGAAGATCAGGTCCATCCAGGAATGGCCAACCCCTGCCAATATCAGCCAAGTCCGAAGTTTCCATAGCTTGGCCAGCTTCTACCGGCGATTCGTTTGGGACTTCAGCTCCATTGCCGCCCCCCTAACAGCCTTAGTTAAGAAGTCTTCCGGGTTTATATGGGGAGAATCCCAAGAGAAGGCCTTCCGAGAGCTCAAGGATCAACTCACTCAAGCACCATTGCTGGCCTTACTCGACTTCAGCAAGACCTTCGAAATAGAATGCGATGCATCCGACATAGGTATTGGAGCTGTACTAACACAAGGAGGGCGTCATGTTGCCTACTTCAGTGAAAAGCTCAGTGGGGCTGCGCTCAACTATCCCACCTATGACAAAGAGCTCTACGCATTGGTCCGAGCCCTTAAACCTGGCAACACTACCTCCTCTCCAAGGAATACGTGATCCACTCGGATCATGAGACCTTGAAACATCTCTGGGGGCAAACCAACCTGAAGAAGCGACACGCCAAATGGCTCGAGTTCATCAAGGTGTTTCCCTATGTCATCAAGAATAAGAAGGGAAAAGAAAACGTGGTGGCCGATGCCCTTTCCCGTCGCCATGCCCTCATCACTACTGTTGAGGCCAAGGATCTTGGTTTCACCCATCTAAAAGACCGGTACCAAGATGATCCTGGCCTAAAAGTTCCCTATACCGAACATGGGAAGGAGTCCTTCAAGGAGTTCCATATCCACGACGGGTTCCTTTTCAAAGGCAAACGGTTGTGCATACCGGAGGGATCTATTCGGGAGTTTCTCAATAAAGAAACCCACAGTGGCGGTTTGATGGGGCACTTTGGAGTGCACAACACCTTGGACATGCTGAGGAGTCCCTTCTATTGGCCTAAGATGAGAAGTATGGTCGAAGTTTTCTGTGCAAGATGTTTAACCAGCAAGCGCGCCAAGACCAAGTCCCATCCGTACGGACTATACATGCCCCTGCCCATCCCAACCTCTCCTTGGGTCGACCTATCCATGGATTTCCTCTTATGATTGCCTCCAATCGAACGTAAAGACTCGGTAATGGTAGTGGTAGACCGTTTTTCCAAAATGGCTCACTTCATGCCATGTTCCAAGGCATGGGACGCTACGGTCATTGCCGACCTCTTCTTCCGAGACATCATAAAACTTCATGGCCTACCTCAAACCATTTTCTCCGACCATGACCCAAAGTTTCTCAGCCATTTCTGGAAAACTCTATGGAAGCGCATGGGAACCAAACTCTTTTTCTCCATGGCCGCATACCCTCAAATGGCTGGACAGACTGAAGTCGTTAACCGAACCTTGGGAGCTTTGCTCAGGACGTCCGTCGACTCCAACAAAGCCAACTGGCTCTAAAGCCTACCATATGTGGAATTTGCCTACAACCAGGCGACTCACTCAACCACCGGCCTCTCCCCGTTTGAAATATGCTACGGTTTCAATCCTCGTACACCGCTAGACATGGTTCCATTGTCCCCTGAACGGATGGCAGATCAAAATGGGGTTGACAAGGCTGAATATGTCCGTAAGCTCCATGAAAGAGTCCACAACCGAATCCTTAAGAGGACGGAGTAGTACAAACAAAAGGCAGACCGAAGGAGGCAACCTATGATACTACAACCTGGGGAATGGGTTTGGCTACACACCTGAACTGAACGGTTCAACAAAACCTGACAGACAAAGCTACAACCGCGAGGAGATGGCCCCTTCCAAGTGCTAGAGCGCATTAACAATAATGCATACCGGATCGACATTCCAGGTAAAGGCAACATGTCCACCACTTTCAATATTGCTGATTTGTCCCGTTTTGATGCAGGAGATCAAGTTTTGAGGACAAAACATCCTCAAGAAGGAGGGCATGCTGAGGCCCAAGCCACATCCGATCCCGAGGATAGCCAGCCGGACGACGCCGAGACAGATACGGATGAGAGCCAAGGGACATTGCCCAATATGCCGGTTTTGGTCATTGACCGTGAGCACTCGAAGCCGTACCAAACAAGAATGAACCTAGTGATCGCCCAAGGCATGAAGAAGGGCGAATGGCAACAACACAAGCTGGCAATGTCGACAAGCGTCAAGGACCAAGTCCTTAGCATTTTCACCTTGATACGGTGAAAACGCCCCACTAAAGACGTTTGGGAAAGGAACACTCTTTTTCCCTTGATTGGGTTTTATCCCAAAGTGGTTTTCCCAACAAGCTTTTTAACGAGGTTCACGACCCGGATGCATTAGGACCAAGCCGATCATCACCTTGCCAATCCATGGTTCGTGTGGTTGTCACTCAGCCCTAATCCCTATCCCTTCCTCTTTTTGTGTTTTTACCGCTTTACTCAAAGACTTAAGTTACTGATTAACGGGTATGTAAAACACCCAAGTACATGCTGGTCCTTTGTAAGGGTTGGATGCCCTAATAATCCCACCTATATAAAGGCATGTAACCTCAACATTTAAAGGGAGATTTGAATAAACGCATTTAGCTTGAAAGCTTGCTCTCGAATCTCAAGTAGTTTAAACATCGTTGTCCTTGAAGCTCGGCTTGGACTCCGATCAGTCGTATCACGGAGTTGTCCAAACACCGTGTGCCATCTTTCGATCCATTGTTACCTTTTCATCTTTTCCCATCTATCACTTCGTTCCATCCTCCCACCATCGGTCGCCTTTCATCATCTTCATCTATATCATCATTCCCCTCCATCCATTTTACCGCCCAACTCCGCTGAACCTTGCATCAACCTCGCCCATCCATACCGTAGTACCGTACTGGCATCAAGTCTGCACCACCGAAGAACCCTTACTGCGTCCCATGACCCACAGCCAAGATACCGTACCGGTACCCGTACGACCGAATTCCAACCCCAGTATCGGTCCGACTGGCCTGACCTGGAAGCTAGCGTTCCTGGAGCGTATCAGAAGGAGTCCCAAGACCACAAAGACCACTTGTCCGAGGACCACCATGAGGAGCTGAAGAACCAGCAGCTTCACGGTCACGTTTTGCAGTATTTGCAATTTTTTTCTGCTCCATGGCTTTGTATAGGTCACTAGGAAAACTTGTACTGTTCATTGTATCAATGACTGATTTACCAATTTGAATGTAGTCATCCCCTGTATCTGGACTTGTGAAAACTCCATATCCTTCCTGCAAAGTACAAAAATTGTAGTTAGTAGCACTAGTTTAAAAATAAGTATATGATAGCAACACTTACCTGTGAGAGTATATCCTTTCTTCTTTTTATGTGTTTTAATGATTCAAGTTGTGAAACTGAATTGTGGAGGCTCTCATTCTCCCTAGACCTCCCTCTCTTCCTTTTTGGCACTGATGACAGGCTTAGTTCAGTAGGCTGAGAAGTAGGCTGAGGAGCAGGCTGATAAGCAGTCAGAGAAGCAGCCTGAGGAGCAGGCTGATAAGCAGGCTGATGAGCAGGCTGAGAAGCAGGCTGAGGATTAGGTTGAGAAGATGAGACAATGATAGATCCCCAAGACTGCCATCCATCACTTTGAGGAGGCGGCTGAGAAGATGATCCTATTTGACCAGACTCCCATGCACTACTACGAGCTTCCTGAATGGGTTTGAGTCATGGCCTACTTGGTGGCTTCTTTTGAGGCATTAGCTTTGGTGGATTCTTTTGTTGAGACCTTCCTCACCACAGTTTCTACAATGCTGTCCCAAATAAACAAAACATAAAGCATATCATAAACACAAAACAAACCATATCAACAAATTATATTAAAATATTTACTATTTTGATACCAACTCTCCCCAATCGCCCTATAACTTTGACAGGTTCTTTCTTTCTCTTCTTACCAGGTGGTCTTCCTCCAGGACTCTTAAATTCAGGTGCCAAAACCCTTTCAGTTGTAGTGGCCTTCCAGAGATTCATACCGTTAAATGGTTCCAAACCTTTATGATAATCTAGCCTAAGGTTCTTAGAGGTAAACCAACTGCTAATCAAGTTTTTAGGGTCTTGTTCAGCATTTTCCTCTAGCCTAAGAGCAGAACATATATTGCAACAAGTTATTCCACTAATAAGATAAACCCTACAACTATAGCTCACTTCAATCCTCAGGTGAACTACATACCTATCAACCAGTTTGTACCTTATCTCATACTTCCCAAGGCAACATGAAAATGGTTGATAGTACTTAGCTTGATCTATCTGGTGATCTAGTAAAGCTAGCGCCCTTAAAGTGTATTATGATCTAACCTTCTCAGTTTCTAACATTTTCTTGTCATTAGTATTCATCACCTTACTTCGAATCTCCATAAGCATTTAAACTATATGCTTAGTTCTAGCTATATGAATAGCTGCGTTAAAGGATTCTCCTAAATTGTTTTCAACAGCATCACACTTCGAATAACATGAGAAAAAGCCCTACATAACACATAACAAACATTTACCATTGTTAACATGTTTGTAGTCCATTATAAACATAATTACAACTACATATGGTTTGTTCTTACCTAGACATGGACAAAAGAGATTGATCCTCAAATCTGCATGTGCCACACGATCATACTGTTGGAGCTCCCTCAACTTCCTATCAAAGGCCAGAGGGTAGTATGACTCTGCAGCAACCCAAAATATATCTTGCAACTCATTTCCTGAGTGTCTCTTCTTCCAACAAGCATGCACATATCTAGCACACATCCTATGCTCAGAATATGGCAACACTACTTTCGCGGCTGCAATCAAGCCTTTTTGCTGATCACTAGAAACTGTAAAACCGTTCCTTTCCCCTAATAAAATATCTTCAACTAGATGCTCAAAAAAACTAGATCCAACTGTCCTTACTTCTACATTAACTATTCCCCAAGCTATAGGGAGCATCTGATCATTCGGATACCTACCACAAGCCACTAACAATAATCCAGTCATACTCCATTTCAGAAAAGTACCATCAATATGTAGAATCCTTCTACAAGCAGCCTTCCACTCAGCTATCCCTGCATTAGTTTGTAGAGTCACCTTACCAGCCCAGGTACATGTGTGCTCTTCATGGTATGTTCTAATACCTACCTACTAGAGGTACTGTTTATAGAACCATAGAGCCTCCATTTGCAATTCTTCTCAGAACATGTAACAATAACTCTCTTTCCATCGCTCTTAGAAACTTAATATTCATCTTCTTCTTCAAAGCATACTTAGTGATAGCTTTCTTAAAACTATCTATGGTTCTATATTCCTGGCCTAAGAAAAATCTCTTGTACTTAGTATCATCCAAGTCTCTCCTACCATCATTATCATCATCATCATCATCACTTAAATAATCATCAATATCTACATAGTAAACATTACCCATATTTGCCTCGTCCTCTTCAATTGGTCCCTGATGATCATCATCTGCTACTTCAGCAACCTCATCATCAGAAAACTCCTCCCTTCTACCATTCTTATCTCTATGTATGGATAATCGCTCCTAACAGCGTACAATGAAAATGCTTCTGAACTAATCCATAATTACTCGCATTCCAAAGCGTTTTATCAATTTTATTTTCCTTTCTTATCAGGTGGAAACCAACTCAACTTGCTCATATTGTCTTCGTAGCCTAAAACATCTACCAGCAACATTAACACTTTCTTAAACCTTTCAGCCTCATGACGTACAGACTCATGACATTCACCACCTAAATAATTCTCATATGTACATACCTCTGTAACCACTAGCTGTGATAAACAGATCAAAACTCATCTTCACACTACAAAGAAAACAAGGAAATAGAAAGACAATTAGTTACACGAGTAATGAAAATTTGTTTCAAAATGTGCATATAAAACTCATGTTAAATCAACAAAATTGAGCTCCTGAAACCTCTCAAAATGGAGCTCCATATCTGTTCTATATTCGATTTCCAAAAAAGCGAGCAATAACAAATCAATTTTCAGAAAACAGAACTGCAGCCAACATATCGATTTAGACATGTAATTAAAGAAGAATCATTAACTTACCATTAAACTGAGCACCAGAAAACTTCAATCGTGACAAATACCAATTTGAACTTAGCGCCAGATCGATGAACTCAACTTCCCTACACAATTTTAACCCCAAATCTAAGTACCATAAACCCAAAATTTAAACTCAGAACCCTAAATTCAACTCATAAACCCTAACCTAAAATCGAAAACCTAACCCATGACCCAATCGCGACATATAGATGAAGCCGGTTAGGAAGAAAATAGAGGAAGACGAGGGAGAAACATGAGACAGGAATCCAAGAGAGAAAGACGAGAGAGAAACGGGAAAAGAGAGGAAGATCTAAATTCTAACCGATATTAGTCCCAAATCGAAAGAAACTTAATCATGAAAGATGAACTCTAATTTTGATTTTACCCCAATTCAATTTTCTCCAAATTAAACCCTAACCCCGATTTTGTTAAAGCCACTTTGTTTAGTGTTGCCAAAATCGACATGAAATACAAAAAAAACAAAAAATGCAGTTTTAAATCAGAACGGTGTCATTTTGTGGTTACCGTTAGTTTCTTAACAGTGTCACATCGACGATACACATGTCGGCTATATAGCGGGTGACTTGGATGGTGAGTATGTTGACTTGCACAAAATAGGTTAGTGGCTAGCACGCAATTGTTAAAGAAGGTTGATGGTATTTTAGCATAAACCCTTATTTTTTACCATTTTACTCCTCGAATCACAAGTATACATATTTTCTGTGTTCATTTTCAATGGTCAATGTTTATGTTTCCTTCTTTGTTCTTTCAATGTCTAGAATAAAATTATATAATTTGATCTTACTTACCTCAAAATAAGACTAAAAATTTCTATTGAAATCATTTGATTTAATTTCAGAAGTTTTTACAAGTAAAAATAATTGTTTTAACATGAATAACAAATACTAGATGAATTCATTTAATCAAATAATATAAAAATTCAAATTTATGATTAATAATTTCATATATTAAAATTTTTAAATTTTTTAAAATGATGAAAACAGAAATAATAAATATTCACCATGGATCAAAAGAAATATGATACATATTCATAAAGTGAAATTATATAGGATATTTAAAAGATAAGATATAAACTTATAAACATACAATACAGTTAATGAAAAACAATATACAACAATTGTTTGATACAGTAAAATTAAAAATGAGATTTAAGAACATTCAATTTTGAAAAGAAATACTAAAATAGCACATTAATATATTATCTTTATCTATATAAGTATATATATTATATAATTATTAATTTCTGATATTATTTGGACCAAATAATTGCATAGGAGTTTCTAAATATTTATTATCCTATTATCTTATCAAATTTAGCTAATTTTTACACTGGCCCCAGTCAGGACTATATAAATTTATTATTTATAGTGTTTATTATTTTATATAATATTAATTTATAGAGTTTCTACTGTATCAAGATATGTCTAGATAATAATGAGGCCAATTGGTTATGACTTTTGCTTTAGACTTTGACTTAAGGCTTTGACGATGAAAAATATGGATTTAAAGACTTTATTTTCAAAAGATACGAATTTAGTTTATTTTTGATTTTTAATCAGATCTTCAACATAAACTTATTAATTAACTGTAATTGTTATTTATTTTCAATTATTTACTTATTTCAAAATATTTTGATGTATTATTACTACTAGTTAATAAATTAATGAGTGTTTCATCTTGTTCTTGCAATATTGATGAGTGTTTCATGATGTCTTTTCAAGAATTCAAAGGAGGTAAAATTTGAATTCTTTGAAGCAAAGATGAAGAAGATTAGACAAGAGTATAAGACTTTGTATTATGTTTTATAAAACTTGTTTGGTTTAATATAATATTAGTGTTGTATATGTTTTGAATGATTTATGAAACAGAAATATATATATATATATCCAATAAATTAGTTTCTGATTACAATAAAATAAAATAAAATAGCATCGGATAAGAGATAATATATAGCATTAACCAAAACTATATATATATATATAAATGTTTAATATACCAGCGAAAAAATGCTAAAAAAAAATATAAAACAAAAATTAACATGAGCGATACAAAATAATTCAGGACATTTTAGTAACGCTATTAGAGATCATTTTTAGATAGCACAATAAAAAAGCTTCTCGTATGGTGCGATCCTTTAATAACTGCCGAAGTAATAGTGTTTTGTAAAGCATTATTATGCCCATTTGATAGCATTATGTGTGAGCTAATAATGTTTTTTCTTGTAGTGTAACGAGGCATCTCTGTATGTAGTCATATGTTTCATGTCTAATTTACATTGATCTTTAAACTTTTCTCTGTATGTATATCTCAAACAAGTTTTATAGCTTCGTAATTTTGTATATAGTTTGGTTGTTACTAGAATTGGTATATAGTGTAGGATGGTTAGGTAATACGACTAGCATAACTGATTCATATCTAGTACAACTAAATTACTTGTAAAGTAAGTTTCGATTTGGATGTATTTCCCGCATTTTGTATGATATTTGAATTAGATACAAGTAGTTCTGGTATTCATGATACATTTATAGTTGGTACAACTAGGTAAACTTGATACTACATACTGGAAAGTTATTTTGTAGGATGTTGAGGCTAATGGCGAGCTGGACCAGCAGCCAAACCACATACTAGGTTCTACCAAAGGTCAGAGGACAACTCGTAAACATCCAAGATCATTACAAGAAGATATAACTCTTTGATAGCATCATATTGTAGCCCATTTTCTTATGTCTTATTATATTCCCAATAAGAAATCAAGTGACTATGAAGTATTCAAGGGTGTTTACAATAATTTACACTCCCAAGAGCCTTTTATGAGTTTTGGAGGAAAAGAGACCAAAACCTGTTTTCGGACAGGTCAGATGCCCAGATGTTTGACGTTTGTTGAACACATTTACATGCAGAAAATTCAGAGATCATGGTGTTTATGAAAAGCTAGAAGATCCCAGATGTTCCTCGAATAAGAATCATAGCAATCTGATCAGGTGTTTGGAAGATATCAACCAAAGAGTGAAGCTACATCAAAGCCATTCACATTTCTTGTGACCGGTGAGAGAAACACTATATGGCAACAGGCAGAAGTTCCATGCACAGTATCCAGAATCATGCCACAAGTCACAAACCCCGTGATCCCTGAAGACTTTTCCCTGCCAGTTATCAAAACAACGCCGTTTTGACCTTATTTACCGAAAACCCTACACAAAACCTATAATACCTAATTCTTGTTGGAAATCCTAAGCTTGTTTTCCAAAATGTCTTGCCATATCCCCAGCTGTTCCAGAGCATCATCAACATCATTGTTCTTCATTTCTCTCTGTCTCTCTCTCTCTTTGTTCGCTTGTAGGGAGATAATAAATCTTATGTGACATCTATATAAAAGTTTTCTTTGAATCCCTTGGACATATTTGGATCATTATGGATGTTGTTCTTCATGAGATCTATGTAGTTTCTTTGCATCATGAGCGAGTAGTCCTCTTGTTGTATTTTATGGGTTGATTGATGTGATTCTGGATAGCTTTAAGTATTTGGCAAGGGCATCAAGCAAAATGCATGGAGCTATGGAGCAAAAGGAAGCTAGGGATGCACGGAAATAATTTTTTGGATTCAAGAAAGTCATTGGGAATCCCCTCGGAGCATTGGTTCGATCATGTACTTTGCTACTCTATCATGTCACTGGGGTTCTACAGTTCATGAAAATTTTCATACTGATCACTTGGGAATTCAAGATGGTACTAAGGCTTCTATGGTCAAAGTCGATATCTTTTTCCTTCTAAATTCCATTATTACAAAAGTACAAAAAGGATAACAAAGTCGATTACAAAACATCAAAAGATAAATTATTACATAAGCATATATATGCGCAATACACTAAAGACAAAATATTAGAAAAATGAAACTAAACACTGATTTTTAAGTCTTACAAGCTAACATACATTGAATGCTATTAGTTTTTCTATTCGCCTCACTTTGATATGATATGTATACCATATTAGCATTGGTTTTTTTGCTTTCCAAATCATACAATAAAAGAATATTGCATCTGGTAAATATTTTGGAATATCAAGACAATACAAATTAGTCTGTAGTCACATCTTTGATAATAATGTAGACTTCATATTTCTCCCTCTTTGACTTTGTATATCCTTGCTTTTGTCAAAAACTTCTTTTGATGATACTATTATGACCCTCCAAAAATTTAGATGAACCCATAGAGGTTTTCTGGGGTTGAAACAAGAAACAGATGTCAATATAAATTTACCATAGGAACTGTTGGCAGCGGAAAGAGACTGGTGATAATAACCACCAGAATAACCCACTCCAACTGAGAGAAAACAGTTGATCTTTCTCGAATTCAAAATCAGAGCCTCCATCATCATAATGAATATCGGAATAGATCGATGGAGATACCACCATAGAATCATCAAAATTATTACCAAACAAACACCAGATTATTATATTTAATTTAGATAAAGGTAATTAAGAATAAAAAGTAGTTAGAAGAAATATGGCTGATGTTGGATTCAACGCGGGCCGGTAAAATTAGTGAGAGAAGATGAAAGAACATATGTGATGTTTGGGTGAGAAAATGTCAAAATCTCTACCATGAGCCCTAGAAAGTGATAATAAGGGGAAATGGCCAATTTTGACCTGAACAATTTTCAAAGTGTCAATTTATATATGTACAATCGATTGGGGATATTTTATACCCAAACCGTTATTAAATTCACATTCAGACATAATGTTACTAAAAAGTGCCAAAAAGTCTTCTTTAACGGTGTTTTGTCAATCGTTATAAATGATGACTCAGATGACAGATGTTAGATGGCGTTTCTTATATGACAAAGTTTTAGTCATCTCTCAAATAATAATTTTTTAAAGAGTTTTGTCATACTGTAGACTCAAACCCGGGTTCGTGGATAGCATGGGAAGAAACTTACCACTATACTACAATCATACTTAACATACATACACATATATTTATTTATGTACTATATACTTTATAAATCCAAAATATTTTAAAAATATTGGTGGCACTCTTGCCTTGAACCCATGATCATGAAATGGCATAGGAGGGCATTTACATACACACATATTTATTTATATAATGTATATATTATGAATCCTATTTTTTAAAAAATTGGGTTTGTTATTTTACCAGTTGACTATACACATACTTATTATATACATTAAGATTTTAATTTCCCAATCCAATTGATTTAACCTTTAAACTAGGGAAATTATTTAAAAATCAATGATTTTGATTTAGGTAAAAAAATATCTTTTCTGCTTTGAATATATGAGGTGCATAAATCACCTAAAATTTCATGAATCTTGAAAAAAGATTTGGTCTACACTGATTTCAAGAACCGGTTAAATAGCAAACCAAAATTATAAAAATTAGGATATATAAAATATATAGCATATAAATAAACATGTGCATATGTACAATGCTTTTGATTGTAGCCTACAGGTAAATGTCTTCCTATGCCATTCCATGAACCAGGGTTCGAGTCTAGGCTTAGATTTAAAATATATATAGTATATAAATAAATATGTGTGTAACAATCTTAAGTATGATTATAATCTAGCGGTAAGTGCCTTCCCATGTCATCCACGAACCGTATAGGATACGCCATCGACATCTGGCATCTGAGTTATTATTTATAAAGAAGACTCAAATTTGGCACTTTTGTAATGTTAGGTCAGATATTTGAATTTAATAGTGGTTTGAGAATAAAATAGCACCAATCGATTTTACAGGTATAAATTTACATTTTGAAAATATTCAAGCTCTCATAAACTCTTTTCCCATGATAGTAAAGCAATCTTACACTTTTTTTCCTTCTTCTTTGGTGTATCCCACGTGGTGTTCCGAGAAGAAGGTTTTTATGAGGTACATAGGTTTTATGTTTCATCTATATCACTTGTTAGGCTTATCCAACACTGACCTAACCTCACTATGTTCTGTGGGATAAATCTCTTATTTCTATTCAAACTTATGCTTAGTAATTATTATGTTTTGAAGATCTTTAATGTGTGTGTGTGGTTCAGAGATTTGTCTCTCGTTAACTGATCTCTTCTCCGTCCTCTTCACTTTATATTCTCGTGTATTTCAGACCTGAACTCATCTTTAATATACTCTAAAACTTTTTGCTTTTAAAATATTATTAAAGTTTATCTTGTGTGTCGAGATAATTTCTCTTATACTTGTCGTTTAGCTCTTCTTCAGCTAAGTGTAGCGTCATTCGATTCATAAATCTTGTTCCTAGCTTGTCAGAATTTTTTAAAATTATTGGTTAACCCTAAAATCGTGAGATCTATTTCATCTGAACCTAGGTTACGTATAATTATTTTCAAATAAGGTTAAGAATTGTTTGAGTTGGTTTGATAATTTTTGAGTGTCGATTTGTCTCCTACTGTCCTGATCTGCTTGCAGGTAGTCTAAGGGTAACTTTGTGTCTTATTGATTTGTTTCATTAGTACCATTTAGTGGGTTTGTTTTGTGTTTTTTTTCAGGTAAGGATGTCGGATCATAGAGAGTCAAGTCGAAGCAACAACAATAAACTCCTTATAAAAGCTACAATGAACAAGATGGAGCAATTGATTAATGAAAATCTTAGTTACTTTCGTTAGAAACTTATTCCTGAGTTCGTACGTGTTAAAATGATAGAATGAGGCTTGCACAAGTTAGAGAAGCTGAGAGGAATCAAATTCAAGAAAGGCAAAGGGATGAAATGCCAAAAGACTTGATAAGAATTAAGGGATTAAAGTCACTTATATTTTATTCAAATACTAGATATATATTATTCCCATCTTTTATACAGAAAATAATATTTTGATAAATTTATATATCTGATTGTTTTTATGAAAATATACTAAAATTTCCTCGCGTAGCGCATGTTCAAAATTTATTCTTTTATTAGTAAAAGAAGGTTTTGAGGCTTCTCTATGTCCATGTATCCACAGTAACTTTTCTAAAACTCTCTTCCTTGTGCTACTAGTTATATTTAGAATGATTTAGGTTCTCTTTTGTAAACCACTCTCTATTAAAAAGGCCACATCAATTTTTCTTTTATGTCTCCTTCCCTTTCTCTTTTGTAACATTTAATATCCTTGATTTTCTCTTTTGTAACATTTTTTTTAGATTTGGTGAAACTAGATTTAGATGATGTCTTCTCCTCATCCATGATTAAGGTAAAATCAGAAATTCAATGACTATTAATTTCTGGAAAGATGATCGTCAAGGAAGATGGAAAATGCAGGATCATATTATTAGCTTAATTTAGTGTTCCTAGTGAAATTGATCTAAATATTTGATTCTATTTGAATTTATAAAATGTGCACATAATAATAGCACATTTTCTTAAACTTTTGGTAGAGATGATTAGTTTGTTTGAGTTAATTTATTATAGCATTTAAAGTGTTAGAACAAAAAATGACCAAGCAAAAAAAACTAAAAATGATTTTTAACACTTGTTAACATATATCTACGTTTACTTTTTCAACTCTGCTTTTTTTTTTTTATCTAAACACAGAAATACATTTTCTTCCCAATGTTTCTCCTACTCCGCCACATATCCTCGAAAACCTAAAAACTTATTATTTCCTCTTCTCTTATATTCCACATCTCTTAACTCAGATTTTTTCACATCTTCTTCGTCTGCCTCCATTCTCGTGAACAAACTGGATTTCTCCTTTTTTATTCGAATTTCATTTATATATATATATATATATAATTTGGCTGGAGATAACGAAATTATGGGAACTAGTGAAGTAGGATTGAACCCATAAACAATTTCAAATGGAGAATACTTAGAAGCAGAATGCAAATCATGATTATATCCAAATTCACAATGAGGCAAATAGTCTTCCCATTTTTCACGTTTTTCTTTATGAATGCACGCAAGAGAGTTCCTAGTTTTCTATTAACTACTTCAGTCTGCCCATCAGTTTGCGGATGACAAGTAATAGAGAACAACAACTTAATACCTAGCTTAGACCAAAGAGTCTTCCATAAGTAACTAAGAAACTTAGTATCTCTATCAGAAACTATAGTTCTAGGCATGCCATGTAAGCGCACAATCTCCTTAAAAAACAAGTTAGAAACATGCAATGCATTATCACTTTTGTGGCAAGCTATGAAATGAGTCATTTTAGAAAACCTATCCACCACAACAAAGATAGAATCCTTTCCAAGTCGTGTTCTAGGCAATCCAATAATAAAATCCATAGAGATGTCATTCCAAGGTTTATAAGGAATGGGTAAAGGAGTATACAAACCGTGGCTTTGAACCTTGGACTTAGCTTGTTTACATGTTTCACATCTTCCACAGATCCGCTTCACATCTCTTTTCATGTGTGGCCAAAAGAAATGGTCCTGTAAAACTTTTAGTGTCTTGGCAATGCCAAAGTGTACCATAAGACTACCTCCATGTGCCTCCCTAACAAATAGATCTCTTAAAGAACAGTTAGGTACACACAAACGGTTATCATAAAAAAGAAAACCATCTTGCCCAAAGTACTGTCCAGAAGCAAATTTCTCACACAACATGTATGCATCACCAAAATCGGAATCGGTTTCATAAATACCTTTAATTTGCTCAAAACCCAATAGTTTAGCATCAAGAGTTTTTAAAAGAACATACCTCCGAGATAGTGCATCAGCCACTATATTTTCCTTACCTTGTTTGTACTTGATTACATAAGGAAAGTATCTACGAATTCAACTTATCTGGCATGTCTTTTGCTCAGCTTGTTCTGCCCCCTTAGGTACTTGAGAGATTCATGGTCTGTGTGTATTACAATCTCCTTAGGCCAGAGATAATGTTGCCATGTTCATAAGGCCCTCACCAAATCATACAATTCCTTGTCGTAAGTAGCATAGTTGAGAGTTGCTCCTCCACGCTTCTCACTCAAGTATGCTATAGGTCTTTTTCCTGTATTAACGCAGCACCAATACCAATTCATGAGTCATCACATTCAATCTCATATGCTTTATTAAAATCAGGAAGGGTATGGAGAGGAGAATGAGTAAGTGTAACATCCCCGTCCCAGGAAAATGGGGGCCTGGACGTTTTGGTAGTAAACAGCCAGTATAAAGGGAATGATTACAAGGAAAATAAACTCTTGATCTCGAGAAAAAGATCACAGAAAAGGTTGGGAATGATAAGTCATTCCCAAGCAACAGACCAAATGACTTAGCCATGTAAAAGAGGTAAAAGTGCACAAGCTAACAAGCTAGGTAAGCTGGAACAGCTGGACGAGCTGGAGTGATAGCTTGCTTGAGTGATGTCCAGCTAAAGTGAAGTTAGCTAGCTGGAGTGTTAGCTAGCTCAGCTGACAGAAAGCTCATCTAGTTCGATGGACTGACCATGTAGCTGACCCAGCTGGGTGGACTGTTCAGCTAGCTACCGAGTTAAGTGAGATAAGACAGCTGGGGTGTGGGTGGAAGGTACATGTACCTGGTAACCGCTCAGGCAGTTACTTACCGAAAGGGTGCGATCCCAGCCACTTATTAATGAATGGCCAAGAATGCACGAGAATGGGTGCGCGAGTTGGGGGTGCGAGTTGGGGATGCGAGAATAAAGTGTTAGTTACACCCAGATTCTTATAAATAAGGGGCATTGGGCGTGCCTTAGAACATCCAGTTCTACACTCCAAAGGATGATCCGGTCCGTGGGTAAATCTTGGTAAAGATGGAGAGAACACCACCGCGGGATTGAGATCACAGAACAAGGTCAGGGAAGAACCAGAAGTTCTGAATGGGGGATGATGGAAAAAGGATCAGAGAATTCTGTAGGAACTAGGGACATCGTCGAAGACGATGATCCTTAAAAGTTCTGGCGTAACTGACTACCGGGTAATGGGAAAGCACGTACCGGGAAATAAACGGGTGTACCTGGGTAGTCATTACAAAGTAGGATTGACTCGTCCATGGTAAATGAACAAGCGATCAATGAACGATGAAAGCTTTCCATCGTTCACACCCAAGGGGTCAAATGCTCTCGCCTAGCGTGAAGAAATCACCGAGAACAGACCGAGAGTAATGGGAGACCATTAAATGAATCTAACTTAGAAAACGCCTAAGGAAAGATTGACTTGTACCGAGAGATAAACCGGTAAGGGAATCGGTAATATCAAGAGTATCTCAATGGGTCGATCAACCGAGAAATCCATGGTTAAACCACAGAAAAACTCGAAAAGATCCAACCGATGAGTAAACTCATCGGCCAAGTCTTAATCAATCAAAAAGCGTACTAAGGAGCCATATATGGTAACTTCCCATCCCTTGGGTGGGCAACCATGATTGTAATCAAAGGAACAATTTGGTGAGAATAACCGACACTGGATGACAGATGGACTAGTAAGTGATCGGCCATCAGGAACCCAAGGGGGTGAACAACCCTTCATTACTACATGTACTTAGCCAATGGGGATGTTGGTTGTATGGCGAAGTAATGATGTAATTGGGTAAGGGATGGAGAAAAGGAGATAAGAAGATAAGTAGGTGATGTAAGGAATGGATCAAGAAAGAATCCGCATGTTGCCAAGGTAAGTATACGAATCTGAACTATTGAGAAAGTTAGTCGTTAGATGTAAACCTGAATGTTAGGAAAACGGAATGGTTACATGGCTTGGCCAAGTTTATGATCATTCTTAAGATTTGGAAGAATTGATAAAACTGGTCCAAGGGAAAGATTCGAATAAACCAAGGTTAAAGGAATTTCGCTGCGTATAAGAAAAGGATATAGGAATAGCCTAAGGAAAGGCGTTTCTAAAAGATATAAGGAAAAATCTAATGAGGTTGAGCCGTGAAAAGGCAAGTACGGACATTACTCGTTAACTGGACATTAGAGTGTCTGGGACGGGGCGTTACAGTAAGCTTCTCCTTAAGGCATTGGAAAGTACCTTCTTGTGCCTCTTCCCACTAGAATCCAACATCTTTATTGATCACTTCAGTCAATAGAGCAGCAATGGAACTAAAGTTCTTGACAAAGTGCCTGTAGAAGCCAACAAGTGCATGGAAACTCCTCACTTCACTAATGGTAGTTGGACTTGGGACTCCATGATTGCTTTAATCTTCTCCGGATCTACCTTTACACAATCTGCACTCACAAAGGTAAAAAAAATACACTTCTTAAGATTGACATCAAGTGTTTCTTTCTTAAGCACATCTAGAACAGCCCTAAGATGTTCTATATGTTCCTCAAATCTCTTGCTGTACACTAGAATGTCATCAATGTACACAACCAGAAAGATGCCAATGAAAGATCTAAGGACATGATTCATCAACCTCATGTATGTACTTGGTGCATTGGTTAATCCAAAAGGCATGACTAATCACTCATACAATCCATGCATAGTTTTAAATGCAGTTTTCCACTCATCTCCTTCTTTCATTCTAATTTGATATATCTACTCTTCAAATCTATCTTAGAGAAAATGCAAGAATCATGCAATTCATCTAACATATCACCTAAACGAGGAATGGAATGGCGATACTTTACAATGATATTGTTGATGGCTCTACAATCCACACACATCCTCCAAGTTCCATCCTTCTTTGGAACAAGCAATACCGGCACAATACAAGGGCTCATGCTCTCTCGGATATGACCTTTAGCCATTAGCTCTTCCACTTGCCTTTGAAGTTTCTTAGTCTCCACAGGGTTTGTTCTATATGCTGGACGGTTAGGAAGTGAAGTTCCAGGCACGAAATCAATCTGGTGCTCAATCCCTCGGATATGTGGTAATCCTTTGGGATTCTCCTCCGGAAAACATCTACAAACTTCTGCGAAAGAAAAGAAATACCACTCGGAAATTGACATAGGGAAATATCATCAAGGCATCATTGGAGGAGTTTGGAAGATTCTGTCTGTACAGGTCCGTGCATAATCTGGGATGTACGGACTGTACTTATCCGTGCAAAATCCGAGTGTACAAAATCCAGGAATCCGGGTTTAGGTTCTATGATAACTTGGGAGAAAGTTTGAAGATTGAGGATCGTGCAAAAGTCGTGGTAAAATATAAGGTTCCAGAGACTTCTATTTTGACACGTGTATTTTGATTTAATCCCTAGTTTGTCTTCTAGTCAATTTAGGGCTTCCTCCTAGCATATAAAATGGGAGCCAGCATCCTTTGTAAAGTTGAACCTAATGGAAACTCTTTCTTTTCTCTCTTAGCTGCCAATAGCCTCTTTCTCTCTTACTCTCTTGATCTTTCTCATCTCCTAAATCTCTTGAATCTCTTAAAACTCTTATGGTATCAGAGCATGGTTTATGATTCTTTCACTCTTGTTGATGATTATTTCACTCTTGGTGGTTTGAAATCTCTCTTTGCTACCTTTATTCTCTTTGAATTTGTCTTGGTTTCCTCTGTTTAAGTGTTAAATCTCTATTTTTGTTGGCTGAAATCTCCAAAGAGCTACCATCTTTGGCGGCTGAAACCTTTAGGTGTTTGTTCTCTCTGTTTCTTAGGGTTCTTAGTGGTTCATTCTTGGTGGTTTGTTCATCTTGGTGGCTTGGTTTCCTTCTAGCTGCTCTGGGTGGTTGCTTGGTTTGGTTCTAGCTTTTTTTGGCAGTTTGTTTCATCTGTTTGAAGGTTGTTCTTGTTGGTTTGTTCTCTTGGTTTCCTTCTAGCTGTTCTTGGTGGTTTGTGATAGTGAAGTTGAGCTAGTTTGTGGTAATTTGGTGAACTATGTATAGCTCTAAACCCATTGTGATTCCAGTGATTCTTAAAGGAGTTAACTACTTGCATTGGGCTAGAACCACCATAACAGCTCTTTGTGGTCGTGGTCTTTGGAGCCATGTAGAAGGCTATCAAATGAAAAAGGGAACTATAATGGAGGGTGTGATGGAAGGTAGTGAAGATCTAAGCTCTGAGGATAGCAAATGGTTCCAAGAGGATCAAAGTGTCCTTGGGCTACTTCAAAACTTCCTAGAAGCGCCAATACTTGAAGATTATTCCTATTGTGAAACAGCTAAGGAATTGTGGGATACTCTCAAAAATATCTATGGGAATGTTTCAAACCTCACCCGTGTGTTTGAAGTGAAGAAAACTATCAACAATCTCAACCAAGAAGACCTAGAATTCACTGCACACTTTGGAAAGTTTAGATCACTTTGGGCAGAATTGGAGATGCTTAGGCCTCTCTCGGTGGATCCGGTAGTTATCAGGGAAAGAAGTGAACAAGACAAGGTCTTTGGCCTTCTACTTACCTTGAATCCTGCCTACAACGACCTGATAAAGCATATACTTAGGGCAGAGAAGCTACCAAGCTTGGAGGAAGTGTGTTCTCAAGTGCAACGTGAGCAAGGAACAGTTGGGCTCTTTGATGGGAAAGGAAATATGACCATGGCTCACAAGGTAGCATTCAAACATGAAGATAGGAAGACCTTGGTGTGTGATCATTGCAAGAAGAAAGGCCATATCAAAGGCAAGTCTTGGATCCTTCACCCACATCTCAACCCGGCCAAGTTCAAGACACAAGCTCAAGCACACCTTGCTAAGGAGAGGAGTGATCAGGGACAAGCCAGATCATCTAAGCAAGAAGAGGAGCTTGCTATGGTCACCTATACCAATGATGTTGTGAGGAAGTCAAACTTGGAGGCTCTAATCAATTCCATTGCCACTCTTACCAATAAAGAATCCGGTATCACTCATTTAGCCTCTTTACCAAATTCACCTAGTAAAACATTGGTAATTTATTCAGGTGCTTCACATCACATGATTAGTAATCCTAGACTCATTAACAATGTTAGACAAGCCGGTGGAAATGTGATAATTGCAAATGGTGATAGGATTCTCGTAAGAGGAATATGTGATTTAAAACTGTGTGATAAGAACTCTAAAGCCTTCTTTATGCCTGAATTTACTTCTAATCTTGTATCAGTAAAAAGGGCAACAAATTATCGTAATTGTCATGCTATCTTTGGTTCTAACAGTTTTCATTTTCAGGATATTAAGAGTGGAAAGGTTACTGGAGAAGGAAAGACTAAGGGAGACCTATATATTCTTGAAGATCCTTCACCTAGCAGCTCTCCATCATCTTCTTTCAAATCATGTTTTGCATCTAGTTCCAATACATTATGGCATGCTAGACTAGGACATCCCCACTCACGGGCTCTTGAAATAATGTTACCTAATGTTGTCTTTGATAATTCTAGTTGTGAAGCTTGTATTCTAGGCAAACATTGTAAAACCATATTTCCTAAGTCTTCTACTATATATGAACAATGTTTTGACTTAGTGCACTCTGATGTATGGACTTCACCTTGCTTATCTAGGGATAATAACAAGTATTATGTCACATTCATTGATGAGAAATCAAAGTATACTTGGATCACACTGTTATTATCTAAGGACAAAGTATTTGATGCATTTCTCAACTTCCAATATTATGTGACTAATCAGTTCAATGCAAGCATTAAGGTACCTAGGTCTGAAAATGGTGGAGAATACACAAGTCACAATTTCAAAGATCACTTGAAGAAACATAGGATTTTACATCAAATTAGTTGTCCTTAGACACCACAACAAAATGGAGTGGCTGAAAGGAAGAATAGACATCTCATGGAGGTAGCAAGATCTGTGATGTTTTATACCAATGTTACAAGGAGATTCTGGGGTGATGCGGTCATGGCAGCATGTTATCTCATCAATAGGATACCAACAAGGGTCCTTAATGACATATCACCATTTGAGGTACTAAATAAAACTAAACCCTCCCTTGATCACTTACGTGTCTTTGGGTGTGTTTGTTTTATCTTAAGGCCAGGTGAACTAAGAGACAAGCTTGAAGCCAAGAGCATGAGAGGGATGTTCCTAGGATATTCCACTACTTAAAAGGTCTACAAATGCTATGACTTCTCAAAGAACCGAACTGTTGTAAGAAAAGTCAAGTTTATTGAGAACCAAGGGTACTATGAGAAGAAGGATTGGGAGAGCTTGAAAGATTTGGCAAACTCACCAAATGATAGAGATGCAAGTCTGAAATACCTCCTAAGTCACCTTGGAAACACTCCAGAAACTTCTAACACCATGGAAGAAAACGAAACCATTCAGCCATAACCAAACTCACTTGACAAGGAACAAGACCAAGATCAAGTGGAGGATGTTGTTACTGAGGAAATGGTTACGGAAAGCCAAGATCATGGGTTCGAACAAGAGGAAGAGAATGTTGTTCCTCTTAGGAGAAGCACAAGGCTAAAGAAAAAAAATGGTCCAGGAAAGGCAAGATCATGGGTTGGAACAAGGTGAAGAAACTATTTCTCATGAGTTAGAACAAGAAGAAGAGAATGTTGTCCCTCTTAGGAGAAGTACAAGGCGAAAGCAAACAGGGGTTTACCATAACAATCAAGCTGTGACACATCCCATTCAAGCTGTGTGTTCTCTTGAACTTTTGCCAACAACTCATCAAGCTTTCCTAGGCAAGATTAAAGCTCAATGGATTCCCCAGAGTTATGAAGAAGCCAAAGGTAGCAAACAGTGGTTAGATGCTGTAGATGATGAAGTTAGAGCTATGGAGAGGAATCATACATGGGATGAGGCTGATCTCCCTTCGGGAAAGAAATCAGTTAGCTCAAAATGGGTATTTACCATCAAATATCTCAGCAATGGCGATATTTAGAGGTATAAGGCTTGATTAGTAGCAAGAGGATTCACACAAACATATGGAGATGACAACACGGATACCTTTGCCCCGGTAGCCAAACTTCACACAGTTTGGGTGGTCCTTTCCTTAGCAACAAACCTAGAATGGGAGCTATGGCAAATGGAAGTGAAGAATGTGTTCCTTCAAGGAAAACTTGAGAAGGAAGTGTACATGACTCCACCTTTGGGACTTGAAGACTCCATTGCTCCTGGGAAAGTACTCTGGCTTAGGAAGGCTATCTATGGGCTAAAGCGATCCCCAAGGGCATGGTATCACAAACTAAGTTCTACCCTTAAGGACATAGGCTTCAAAAGATCGGAAGCTGATCACACTCTCTTCACCCTTCAAAGCTCTAAGGGAATTATTGTGGTCTTGGTATATGTGGATGACCTTATCATTTCCGGCAATGAGAAGGAAGGTATTCAAAACACTAAAACCTTTCTTAAGACTATCTTTGATATCAAAGATCTTGGAGAACTAAGATATTTCCTAGGGATTGAAATTTGTCGTTCTCCGGAAGTCTTATTTCTTTCACAAAGAAAATATACCCTTGATTTGTTAAGTGAGACAGGAAAGCTTGGAGCAAAACCAGCCAAAACTCCACTTGAATATGGCTACAAGGTCAAGCGAAAGGGGAGAAACTGAGGGAGAAGAAGAAGACCCATTACACAAGCCTTATGCCAATCCTCTCCAATACTGTCGATTAGTGGGTAAGCTTATCTATTTGACTATCAGTAGACTTGACTTGTGCTTTGCAGTGAACCAGGTGAGTCAACACATGCAAACACCCACGGTATACCATTGGAATATGGTGGAGAGGATCTTAAGGTACCTCAAAGGGAGTCCCGGACAAGGCATATGGATGGGAAAGAATAGGAATGCTGAGATTGTGGGCTATTGTGATGCGGACTATGCTGGTGACACAAAGGATTGGAAGTTAACCACAGGTTATTGCACATTCATTGGTGGGAACTTGGTTACATGGAAGTCTAAGAAGCAGAAAGTAGGTCATGCTCAAGTGCTGAATCAGAATATAGGGCAATGAGGAAGCTCTCAAATGAACTGCTTTGGCTTAAGGCACTACTCAAAGATCTAGGCATTGAAACCACAAGCCCTATCATGATGCATTGTGATAACCAGGCGGCCATCCACATAGCTAGCAACTCAGTGGTTCATGAGAGGACAAAACTCATAGAGATTGACTGCCATAAAGTTCGAGAGAAGATTGAAGAAGGAGTGACTCTACCATGTTATACAAGAAGTGAAGACCAACTAGCCGATATCTTCACCAATGCCGCAAGTCTTAAGGTTTGCAACCGCATTTACAGCAAACTAGGTCTTGTGGATCCATGTCACCCTTGATCATATCTCCTACACACATAGACGTTATGCTCTTTTCCTCATCATAGATTTTTTCCCAAGTGGTTTTTTCTATGATGAGGTTTTTACCGAAGTAACGCCTATGGGATATCCAAGCTTAGCATTTGCTCACCGACGGCTAAGCTTGAGGGGGAGTATTGACATAGGGAAATATCATCAAGGCATCATTGGAGGAGTTTGGAAGATTCTGTCGGTACAGGTCCGTGCATAATCTGGGATGTACGGACTGTACTTATCCGTGCAAAATCCAAGTGTACAAAATCCAGGAAACAGGGTTTAGGTTCTACGATGACTTGGGAGAAAGTTTGAAGATTGAGGATCGTGCAAAAGTCGTGTTAAAATATAAGGTTCCAGAGACTTCTATTTTGACACATGTATTTTGTTTTAGTCCCTAGTTTGTTTTCTAGTCAATTTAAGGCTTCCCCTTAGCATATAAAAGTGGAGCCAGCATCCTTTGTAAAGTTTAACCTAATGGAAACTCTTTCTTTTCTCTCTTGGCCACCAATAGCCTCTTTCTCTCTTACTCTCTTAATCTTTCTCATCTCCTAAATCTCTTGAATCTCTTAAAACTCTTACTTCATGTACTGGATTAGTAAGATTCACCAACATCTCTTTGTAAACACACAAAAGAATGGGTTGTTTAGAGAACAGAGCTCTCTTAACCACATTAAACCTCACAACAAAGTTTGATTGCCTCACAGGTTTGCACTCAAAGGCCTTTTCTCTTGGTTTTTCTCAAATTCTCCTTGTTGTTTGATGGTGGTGTGGTTTAAGGGGTCAATCACATTGGTTTTCTCTTGTTATTTCAGCCATGTTTGATCATGATGAACATATTTTGGCGTCAATGGAGCAAGGGTGGTCTTCCGGCCGTTGTATTCAAAGGAATAGCGATTTGTAAACCCATCATGGATGACCCTTCTATCAAACTCCCATTGTCTCCCTAGCAAGATGTGATGGGCCTCCATTGGTAAGATGTCACACAATATTTCATCATTGTATTTGCCTATGGTTAAAGGAACCAATACTTAGCTGCTTATGATCATTTCTCCATCATCATTCAACCATTGAAGCTTGTAAGGCCTCAGATGCTTCTTTACTTCTAGATCAAACTTCTTGACCATAGTTTCACTTGCCACATTAGTACAGCTTCTCCCATCAATAAAAAGGCTGAAAACCTTACCTTGTACTAGGCATCTTGTGTAAAACAAGTTCTCTTTTTGTTCTTGATCAGCATCTTTGGCGTGAATGCTTAATGATCGCCTTGTTACTAATAATACTCATGTTGCTGGTAACTCAATCTCCTCAGCATCAGAGTTGTCTTTGTCTTCAGGTTCTTCTTCTTCTGTTTCAATCTCGCCATTATCCAAAAGGATCATATTTGTTGATGCATTCATTGGCGTAGTGTCCTCTCCCTTGACACTTGAAACATCTAAAATCTCGGTTCCTGGAAGAAGTTGCCACAGCTTTCCCTTTGGTATCTTGAGTAGGGGTGTAGGTTTTGGAATCAATTTCTGGTTTAAAAGCAGTCTTGTCCTCTCTTTGGTAACTTGTCCTAACATGAGATGCTCCAGCCCCATACATTGTTTAGGAACTATTCCTCCTCTTGACTTGTTGTTCTACTAGAACAGCCTTGTGAAGCATCTACTCCAAATCTCCATAAGTTTGAAGCTCTATTCTATCTTGAATATCTCGAGCCAAGCCACTCAAGAACCTTGCCATGGTTGCTTCATTAGCCTCATCTTTGTCGGCTTTAATCATAAGAGACTCCATCTCTTGAAAGTAATCCTCCACACTTTTACTGCCTTGGCTTAAAATACTAAGCCTTTGATGCAACTCTCGGTGGTAATGACTTGGAACAAACCTCTTCCTCATCAGGTTTTCATCACTTCCCAAGTTTCCACACTTGGCTCCTGGTTGCGTCTCCTACTTTTAACAATCTGATCCCACCAATTGATGGCATAGTCATAGAACTCTGTTCCAGCTACTTGAACCTTCTTGCGTTCTGAGTAAGGCTGATAATCAAAGACGAGTTTTATCTTCTTCTCCCATTCTAGATAGGCGACTGGATCATTTTTCCCATAGAATGGTGGTATCTTCAACTTAAGACCACTAAGATTGTCTTCATTGCATTCCCTGCCTTCTCTTACACGTCTTGGGCATCTATGTTCCCCATTAGAAGCTTGACTTCCACGGCTGTAGTAGTCTGGTCCTTCCTCATCGCATTAAGGTCGATGTGCCCTTCTGTTTCTTTCAGCATGGTGTTGGGGAAGTCCTTGGTTCACCGACTCTTGTACGGTGTCCATTCTTTCATGAACGGGATCTAGCTCCTGCCTCAAGAGGTGCCTCATTTCTTCCATGAGAGTTTGCACATCCATGTTGTTTGGTCTGGCTTTCCTTGGGCGATTAGTGTTTTCACTTTCTCTTGCTTCACTGTGAGACATCCTGCAAAACTTAGAAAACTGTTAGTAGATAAACTCACAATCCTCTCAAGTGTTTCACTCAAGTGTTTCTCTCAACTCTCAAGATATTCTCACGCAGAGATTTCTCAATGGTTCTTATCAAAAAAGTCCTAATCAAATTCAATTAGAAATTTACAACAATTCGAATAGGATAGAAAGGAAAAGAGTTGGACACTTTTTGTTTTGTTTCTTCTTTGCTGGAACACTTTTTGTTTTGTTTTTTAAACAGAAGATCCAACGGATCTTGGAAGAGAAAGATAGGAAGAAAAGATATGAAAGATAGAATTTGACAAGAGGTTGAAAGCGAGATGAGACTCACGGTAAACAAGATGAGAGATCACAAATGAAAGGTCAGAAGTTGAAATATCAGAAATAAAAAGGCATGAAAAACTCACTAACAAACTCGAAAATGATGCTCTATACCAAATGATGAAGATCAAACCCAAGACTCGGTACTTTCCAGGGTAGAACACAAGACGATGAAAGTTATAGAAGATGGATGAAGGATAAGGATAGATCCTTGCATAAAAAAATCAAAGACTCAAGTTTATCAAGGTGGTGGATCGAATGATAACACAATAAAATGCAGAAAAGGCTCCTTGTTAAATGGATTGAATGGTCACACAATAGATGCAGAAGTCCACTGATATTCCTCAATGTCACGCCAAGATATTACACACTTGGTGATGACAAGGTTTGATTCCCGGATATGAATCACCAGAGAATCGAAAAGATTATTGGATATGACTCACCAAACAATCAGAAAATGTTCTCAAAGAACAAAAGAGATTTGTCTCTAAAAATAGTTTGATAAAAAGTTGGGTGCTCTAGAATGGAGCTTACAATGTGTTTAAATAGAGGAGAGACTTGAACAGACTCAACCTCCTCGTGATTGACTCTCTTTGGGAGTCTAAAAATCATCCAAAGACTTTGGAACAAAGACTGAAGACTTGGACTAAAACTTAAAGAGTATGCGGACTAAAAACAATGACATAAGACTATAGTCTAAATTTATAACATAAGGTAAATGTTGAGTCTGTCCATGGCATCAAGTAGGTGACCAAGTTAATCATCAAAGTGGTGTAAGTGAACTTGAGGTCTCATTAAAAACCTTAGTTGGATAACCCATTGGGATAAAACCAAACCGAGGGAAAAAGAGCACACTCAAGACACTTGATGATGATTTACTCGGAATGGCTTGGATGGAGATAAGCATCTCTTGGTTATAGTGAATGGGATGAACATCTTTTTGCTTCCAATACATCTTTAGAAATGTTCCCACAGCTTCATTGATTCTTTTTTTCCTTGCATGGGTCATGGGACCTCTAGATATAACCAAGGCATCATCCTCTTCTTCTCCAAGTGCAGGTCGATGATCATATCATGATGAAGATCAAATCCAAAACTCGGCTCTTTCGAGGGTAGAACACAAGAAGATGAAAGTTATAGAAGATGGATGAAGGATAAGGATGGATCCTTGCATAAATGAATCAAAAACTCAAGTTTATCAAGGTGGTGGATCGAATGATAACACAAGAAGTTGCTGAAGAGGCACCTTGTTGAATGGATTGAATAGTCACACAATGGATGCGGAAGTCCACTGATATTCTTTAATGTCACGCCAAGATATTACACATTTGGTGATGACAATGTTTGATTCCCGGATATGACTCACCAAAGAATCGAAAAGATTGTTGGATATGACTCCCAAACAATCAGAAAATGTTCTCAAAGAAGAAAAGAGCTTTGCCTCTAAAATTAGTTTGATAAAAAATTGGGTGCTCTGTAATGGAGCTTACAATGTGTTAAAATACAGGAGGAACTTGAACTGATTGAAACTCCTCGTGATTGACTCTCTTTGGGACACTAAAAATAATCCTAAGACTTTGGAACAAAGACTGAAGACTTGGATTAAAACTTAAAGATTTGCGGACAAAAAACAATGACATTAAACTATAGTCTAAATTAACAACATAAGGTAAATGTTGAGTCGGTCCATGGCATCAAGTAGGCGACCAAGTTAATCATCAAAGAAGTGTAAGTCAACTTGAGGCCTCATTAAAAATCTTAGTTGGAAAACCCATTGAGATAAAACCAATCCAAGGGAAAAGAGCACACTCAAGACATTTCATGATGATTAATTCGGAATGGCTTGGATGGAGATAAGCATCTCTTGGTTATGTTGAATCTGATGAATATCTTCTTGCTTCCAAGAAATCTTTATAATTGTTCCCACAGTTTCATTGATTATTTTTGTCCTTGAACGGGTCATGGGACCTCTAGAAATGACCAAGGCATCATCCTCTTCTTCTCCAAATGCAAGCTGGTCCATGATCACATCATGATGAAAATCAAACCCAAGACTTGGCACTTTCGAGGGTAGAACAAAGAAGATGAAAGTTATAGAAAATGGATGAAGGATAAGGATAGATCCGTGCATAACCGAATCAAAAACTCATGTTTATCAAGGTGGTGGATCGAATGATAACACAAGAAGTTGCGGAAAAGGCTCCTTGTTGAATGAATTGAATGGTCACACAATGGATGCAGAAGTCCACTGATATTCTTCAATGTCACGCCAAAATATTACACACTTGGAGATGACAAGGTTTGATTCCCCGATATGACTCATTGGAGAATCGAAAAGATTGTTAGATATGAATCACCAAAAAATCAGAAAATGTTCTCAAACAACAAAAGAAATTTATCTCTAAAAATAGTTTGATATAAAGTTGGGTGCTCTAGAATGGAGCTTACAATGTGTTTAAATAGATGTGGGACATGAACAGACTCTAGCTCCTCGTGATTGACTCTCTTTGGGACATTAAAAATCATCCTAAGACTTTGGAACAAAGACTGAAGACTTGGACTAAAGCTTAAAGAGTTTGCGGACTAAAAACAATGACATAAGACTGTAGTCTAAATTTATAACATAACGTAAATGTTGGGTCAGTCCATGGCCTCAAGTTGGCGACCAAGTTAATCATCAAAGTGGTGTAAGTGAACTTGAGGCCTCATTAAAAACCTTAGTTGGAAAACCCATTGGAATAAAACCATACCAAGGGAAAAAGAGCACACTCAAGACACTTGATGATGATTAACTCGGAATGGCTTGGATGGAGATAAGCATCTCTTGGTTATGTTGAATGGGATGAACATCTTCTTGCTTCCAAGACATCTTTAAAATTGTTCCCACAGCTTCATTGATTCTTTTCGTCCTTGCACGGGTCATGGGACCTCTAGAAATGACCAAGGTATCATCCTCTTTTTCTCCAAGTGCAAGCTGGTCCATGATCACATCATCTCCTCCCTCTTGAAAAGGATCTGTCCTAAAATCTGGATCATCTGCAATAAAAGGGATCAAATCAGTAACGTTAAAGCTATCACTTATTTCATACTTACCATGCAAATATAGCTTGTAGGCATTATAGCTGATCTTCTTTATGATCTCAAAAGGCCCATCAATCGGTAAGATGAGTTTAGACTTCCTCTCATTAGGAAATATCTCTTTCCTTAGGTGAACCCATACTTAATCACCGACTTCAAAGACCTTCTCATTCCTTCCCCTATTAACATGCTTGACATATTGCTTAGTCTTCTCTTCAATATTTCGCCTTGCTTACTTATGTAATTGTTTTACCAGCTCTGCCTTCTTCTTTCCATCAAAACTAACTCTTTCACACTCAGGCAAAGCTATTAGATCCAAAGGCGAAGTAGGATTGAACCGATAGACATTTTCAAATGGGGAATACTTAGGAGCAGAATGCACAACATGATTATATGCAAATTCACAATGAGGCAAATAGTCTTCCCATGTTTTCAAGTTTTTCTTTATGAATGCACGCAAGAGAGTTCCTAGTGTTCTATTAACTACTTCAGTCTGTCAATCAGTTTGCGGATGGCAAGTAGTAGAGAACAACAACTTAGTACTTAGCTTAGACCAAAGAGTCTTCCAGAAGTAACTAAGAAACTTAATATCTCTATCAGAAACTATAGTTCTAGGCATGCCATGTAAGCACATAATCTCCTTAAAGAACAAGTTAGAAACATGCAATGCATCATCAGTTTTGTGGCGAGCTATGAAATGTGCCATTTTGGAGAACATATCCACCACAACAAAGATAAAATCCTTTCCTGTTCGAGTTCTAGGAAATCCAACAATAAAGTCCATAGAGATGCCATTACAAGGATGGTAAAGAATGGGTAAAGGAGTATACAAACCGTGGCTTTTAACCTTGGACTTAGCTTGTTTACATCTTGAACATCTTCCACAGATCCGCTCCACATCTCTTTTCATGTGTGGCCAAAAGAAATGGTCATGTAAAACTTTTAGTGTCTTGGCAATGCCAAAGTGTCCCATAAGACTACCTCCATGTGCCTCCCTAACAAATAGATATCTTAAAGAACAGTTAGGCACACACAAATGGTTATCATAGAAAAGAAAACCATCCTGCCTAAAGTAATGTCCAGAAGCAAATTTCTCACACAACTTGTATGCATCACCAAAATCAGAATCGGTTTCATACATACCTTTGATTTGCTCAAAACCCAATAGTTTAGCATCAAGAGTGTTTAAAAGAACATACCTCCGAGATAGTGCATCAGCCACAATATTTTCCTTACCTTGTTTGTACTTGATTACCTAAGGAAAAGTCTCGATGAATTCAACCCATCTAGCATGTCTTTTGCTCAGCTTGTTCTGCCCCTTTAGGTACTTGAGAGATTCATGGTCTGTGTGTATTACAAACTCCTTAGGCCAGAGATAATGTTTCCATGTTCGTAAGGCTCTCACCAAAGCATACAACTCCTTGTCATAAGTAGCATAGTTGAGAGTTGCCCCTCCATGTTTCTCACTCAAGTATACTATAGGTCTTTTCTCCTGCATTAAAACAGCACCAATATCAATTCCTGAGGTATCACATTCAATCTCAAATTTTTTATTAAAATCAGGAAGGGTAAGGAGAAGAGAATGAGTAAGATTCTCCTTAACGCATTGGAAAGCAGCTTCTTGTGCCTCTTCCCACTAGAATCCAACATCTTTCTTGATCACATCAGTCAATGGAGCAGCAATGGTGCTAAAGTTCTTGACAAAGTGCCTGTAGAAGCCATCAAGTCCATGGAAACTCCTCACTTCACTAATGGTAGTTGGACTTGGCCACTTCATGATTGCTTTAATCTTCTACATATCTACCTTTACACCATCTGCACTCACAACAAAGCCTAAAAAGACCAAGTTATCTGTTCAAAAAGTACACTTCTTAAGATTAGCATAAAGTGTTTCTTTCCTAAGCACATCATGAACAGCCCTAAGATGTTCTATATGTTCCTCAAAGCTTTTGTTGTACACTAGAATGTCATCAAAGTACACAACCACAAAGATGTCAGTGAAAGATCTAAGGACATGATTCATCAACCTCATGAATATACTATGTGCATTGGTTAATCCAAAAGGCATGACTAACCACTCATATAATCCATGCTTAGTTTTAAATGCAGTTTTCCACTCATCTCCTTCTCTCATTCTAATTTGATGACATCCACTCTTCAAATTTATCTTAGAGAAAATGCAAGAATCATGCAATTCATCTAACATATCATCTAAACAAGGAATATGATGGCGATACTTTACATTAATATTGTTGATGTCTCTACAATCCACACACATCTTCCAAGTTCCATCCTTCTTTGGAACAAGCAATACCGGCACAACACAAGGGCTCATGCTCTCTCGGATATGGCCTTTAGCCATTAGCTCTTCCATTTGCCTTTGAAGTTCCTTAGTCTCCACAGGGTTGGTTCTATATGCTGGACAGTTAGAAAGTGAAGCTCCAGGCATGAAGTCAATCTGGTGCTCAATTCCTCGGATAGGTGGTAGTCCTTTAGGATTCTCCTCTGGAAAAATATCTACAAACTCCTACAAAAGAACAGAAATACTACTCAGAACTTCCGGTACTGGATTAGTAAGAGTCACCAATATCTCTTTGTAAACAAACAAAAGAATTGTTTGTTTAGAGAACAGAGCTCTCTTAACCACATTAAACCTCACAAGAAAGTTTGATTGCCTCACAGGTTTGCTCTCAAAGGCCTTTTTCTTGGTTTTCTCAAATTCTCATTGTTGTTTGATGGTGGTGTGTTTAGGGGGTCACTCACATTGGTTTTGTCTTGTTGTTTCAGCCATATTTGATCATGATGAACTTCTTGTGGCATCAGTGGAGAAAGGGTGGTCTTCCGACCGTTGTATTCAAAGGAATACCGATTTGTAAACCCATCATAGATGACCTTTCTATCAAACTCCCATGGTCTCCCTAGCAAGATGTGACCGGCCTCCATTGGTAAGATGTCACACAAGATTTCATACTTCTATTTGCCTATGGTTAAAGGAACCAATACTTGGCTGCTTACGATCATTTCTCCATCATCATTTAACCATTGAAGCTTGTAAGGCTTTGGATGCTTCTTTACTTCTAGACCTAACTTCTTGACCATAGTTTCACTTGCCATATTAGTACAGCTTCCCCCATCAATAATAAGGCTAAAATCCTTACCTTGTACTAGGTATCTTGTGTGAAACAAGTTCTCCCTTTGTTTTTGGTTAGCATCTTTGGTGTGAATGCTCAATGATCGCCTTGTTACTAACAATTCTCCTGTTGCTGGTAACTCAATCTCCTCAGCATCAGAGTTGTCTTTGTCTTCAGGTTTTTCTTCTTCTGTTTCAATCTCGCCATTATCCAAAAGGATCATAGTTCTTTTGTTGATGCATTCATTGGCGTATTGTCATCTACATTGTTACTTGAAACATCTAACATCTCGGTTCCTGGAAGAAGTTTCCATAGCTTTCCCTTTGGCGTCTTGAATAGGGGTGTAGGTTTTGGAATCAATTTTTGGTTTGACAACAGTCTTGTCCTCTCTTTGATAACTTTTCCGAACATGAGATGCTCCTGCCCCATAGATTATTTTGGAACTACTCCTCCTCTTGACTTGTTGTTCTACTAGAACAGCCTTGTGAAGCATCTCCTTCAAATATCCATAAGTTTGAATCTCCATCCTATCTTGAATATCTCAAGCCAAGCTACTCAAGAACCTTGCCATGGTTGCTTCATGATCCTCATCTATGTCGGCTTTGGTCATAAGAGACTCCATTTCCTGAAAGTAATCCTCCACACTTTTACTGCCTTGGCTTAATCTCCAAAGCCTTTGATGTAACTCCCGTTGGTAATGACTTGGAAGAAACCTCTTCCTCATCAGGTTTTTAATCATTTCCCAAGTTTCCACACGTGGCTCCTGGTTACGTTTCCTACATGTAATAATCTGATCCCACCAGTTGATGGCATAGTCATAGAACTCTATTGAGGCAACTTGAACCTTCTTCCGTTCTGAGTAAGACTGACAATTAAAGATGAGTTCTATCTTCTTCTCCCATTCTAGATAGGCGTCTGGATCATTCTTCCCATAGAATGGTGGTATCTATAACTTAAGACCACTAAGATTGTCTTCATTGCGTTCCTTGGAGACATCTTTCAAAACTTAGCAAACTGTTAGTAGATAAAACGGACAATCCTCTGAAGTTTTTCACTCAACTGTTTCACTCAACTCTCAAGATATTCTCACTCAGAGATTTCTCAATGGTTCTTATTAAACTAATCCTAATCAAATTCAATAAGAAATTTCCAACAATTCGAATATGATAGAAAGGAAAAGAGTTGGAAACTTTTTGTTTTGTTTCTTCTTTGTTGGAACACTTTTGTTTTGTTTCTTTTGTTTAAATAGAAGATCCAACGGATCTTTGAAGAGAAAGATATTAAAAAAAGATATGAAAGATAGAATTTAACAAGTGGTTGACGGCAAGATGAGACTCACAGTGAAGAAAATGAGAGAACAGAAATAAAAGGTCAGAAGATGAAAGATCAGAAAAGAAAAGGCATGAAAAACGCACTACCAAACTCCAAAATGTTGATTTGATACCAAATGATGAAGATCAAACCCTAGACTCGGCACTTTCGAGGGTAGAACACAAGAAGATGAAAGTTATAGAAGATGTATGAAGGATAAGGATAGATCCTTGCATAAATGAATCAAAGACTTAAGTTCATCAAGGTGGTGGATCGAATAATAACACAAGAAGTTGCGGAAAAGGCTCCTTATTAAATGGATTGAATGGTCACACAATGGATGCAAAATTCCACTGATATTCCTCAATGTCACGCCAAGATATTACACACTTGGTGCTCTGAAGCTCTGGGTCCTCGATACCAAGTGGGTTTTCAGGAGCCTTTAGAGCTCTGAAGCACAATAGCAATTGTTAAACGGACGAGAGGTTAAACTAAGGGGATTGACTCAACCCTAAGGTTACCAAAGAGGGATAAGGGAGCTAGAGGTTGTAAGTAAGGGTGTGAAGCCTCACGATGCAACTCCTTGATCGAGTTCCGAGTCAAGACTCAAGAAGAGCTCAAAGGAGGTTCGTTCACAAGCTTAAGCTACTTCTAAGGATTTACTCGACCTTGGAGCAACTAAAGGAGTAAACAAGATAGTAAAGGGTTGAAAAGCAAGGGAAATGTCTCACGATTCAGCACCAGGGAGCGAGTTCCTAGCAACAACTCGCAAGAGCTCACTCGGTGGTTCGTTCAACAGCAACAACTTGAAGAACTAAGAAAAGAACAATAAGCAACAATGCATTCAATAATCAAAAGCTCCCTCAATACAAGTGGGGGTTCAACCTTTTAAATAGGCTGCCAAGTAGGGTTCAAAGGTTCACAAAAGGACAAGGCCCAATGCTTTAGGACAAATGCAATTTGGGCTAAAAGGGAAAACGAACTAAACGGGAGTAAGGAAAAAGGGAAGGAAGGCAATGGTGTTGGGCCCTCCTTGGATAGGATCATTGACGTGATGGTTAAGTCCACTAAATTGGCAATGATGCACCAAGTCTCCTTGCCTCATTAAAAACCCATCCGGTAAACCTCTTTGGGAAAAACCCGAATGGGGAAAAAGAGTACAATTCTCTTGGTGTCTTGATGAGGTCCTTACCAAGTGATGGTAAGGACACTGAAAATAGCTTCACTTGTGTCCTGCTGATCGCCCAGTTGCGGATCTTGGTTCATCATCCATTGCCCATAGATTCCTCGATCAAAGACATCTTGAAGGTAGGCGTTGAAAAGGGTCCTATAGTGTTTGGCCTTGGTCCGCTTGATGTTGCCGGGTTGGACGGTTGGAATGGTCAGGTCTTGATGAAGTATGCGGCCTATGGTTGGGATGGGACGAATTGGTTCCATGATGCCATGCAGCCCGAGATGATACCCAATACCGGATGGAACCACGGCCTGGACCGTGGTACGGTCAGGGTCTGTGGTACGCGGGACGGTGTCAGCGGTACTAGGAGTAGCATTGTCTCGACTTGATGCTGTAGCAGCTGGTTCCTCTGTTCGTGGGTCCGTATCACTTGGTGATGACAAGGTTTGATTCCCAGATATGACTCATCGTAGAATCGAAAAGATTGTTGAATATGACTCACCAAACAATCAGAAAATGTTCTCAAAGAACAAAAGAGATTTGTCCCTAAAAATTGTTTGATAAAAAATTGGGTGCTCTAGAATGGAGTTGACAATGTGTTTAAATAGAGGAGGGCCTTGAACAGACTCAAGCGCCTCGTGATTGACTCTTTTTGGGAATCTAAAAATCATCCTAAAACTTTGGAACAAACACTGAAGACTTGGACTAAAACTTAAAGATTTTACGGACCTAAAACAATAAAATAAGACTATAGTCGAAATATAAAACATAAGGTAAATGTAGAGTCAGTCCATGACATCATATAAGCGACCAAGTTAATCATCAAAGTTATGTAAGTGAACTTGAGGCCTCATTAAAAACCTTAGTTGGAAAATCCATTGGGATAAAACCAAACCAAGGGGAAAAGAGCACACTCATGACACTTGATGATGATTAACTCAGAATTGCTTGGATGGAGATAAGCATCTCTTGGTTATGTTGAATGGGATGAACATCTTCTTTCTTCCAAGACAACTTTAGAATTTTTCCCACAGCTTCATTGATTCTTTCTGCCCTTGCACGGGTCATGGGACCTCTAGAAATGACCAAGGCATCATCTTCTTCTTCTCCAAGTGCAAGATGGTCAATGATCACATTATGATGAAGATCAAACCCAAGACTTGGAACTTTCAAGGGTATAACACAAGAAGATGAAAGTTATAGAAGATGGATGAAGGATAAGGATAGATCCTTGCATAAACAAATCAAAGACTCAAGTTTATCAAGGTGGTGGATCGAATGATAACATAAGAAGTTGCGGAAAAGGCTCCTTGTTGAATAGAATGAATGTCATAGAATGGATGCGGAAGTCCAGTGACATTCCTCAATGTCATGCTAAGATATTACACATTTAGCGATGATAAAGTTTGATTCCCGGATATGACTCACCGGAGAATCGAAAAGATGGTTGGATATGACTCACCAAATAATTAGAAAATGTTCTGAAGGAATAAATGAGATTTGTCTATAAAAATAGTTTGATAAAAAGTTGGGTGCTATAGAATGGAGCTTACAATGTGTTTAAATATAGGAGGGACTTGAACAGACTCAAGCTCCTCGTGATTGATTCTCTTTGGAACTCTAAAAATCATCCTAAGACTTTGGAACAAACACTGAAGACTTGGACTAACTTAAAGAGTTTGCGGACTAAAAACAATAAAATAAGACTATAGTCTAAATTTATAACATCAGGTAAATGTTGAGTCGGTCCATGGCATCAAATGGGCAACCAAGTTTATCATCAAAGTGGCGTAAGTTAACTTGAGGCCTCATTAAAAACCTTAGTTGGAACACCCATTGGGATAAAACCAAACCAAGGGAAAAGAGCACACTGAAGATATTTGATGATGATTAACTCGGAATGGCTTGGATGGAGATAGGCATCTCTTGGTTATGTTGAATAGGATGAACATTTCTTGCTTCCAAGACATTTAGAATTGTTCTCACAGCTTCATTGATTCTTTTTGTCCTTGCACGGGTCATGAGACCTCTATAAATGAACAAGGCATCATCCTCTTCTTCTCCAAGTGCATGCTGGTCTATGATCACATCATGATGAAGATCAAACCCAAGACTCGGGACTTTCAAGGGTAGAACACAAGAAGATAAAAGTTATAGATGATGGATGAAGGATAAGGATAGATCCTTGCATAAACGAATCAAAGACTCATGTTTATCAAGGTGGTGGATCAAATGATAATACAAGAAGTTGCAGAAAAGGCTCCTTGTTAAATGAACTGAATGGTCACACAATAGATGTGGAAGTCCACTGATATTCCTCAATGTCACGCCAAGATATTACACACTTGGTGATGACAAGGTTTGATTCTCAGATATGACTCACCGGAGAAACGAAAAGATTTTTGGATATGACTCACCACACCATTAGAAAATGTTTTCCAAGAACAAAAGAGATTTGTCTCTAAAAATAGTTTGATAAAACGTTGGGTGCTCTAAAATGGAGCTTACAATGTGTTTAAGTAGAGGAGGGGCTTGAACAAACTTAAGCTCCTTGTGATTAACTCTCTTTGGGACTCTAAAAATCATCCTAAGACTTTGGAACAAAGACTGAAGACTTGGATTATAACTTAAAGAGTTTGCGGACTACAAACAATGACATAAGACTATAGTCTTAATTTATAACATAAGGTACATGTTGAGTCGGTTCATGGCAACAAGTAGGTGACAAAGTTAATTATCAAAGTGGTGTAAGTGAACTTGAGGCCTCATTAAAAACCTTAGTTGGAAAACCCATTGGGATATAACCAAACCAAGGGAAAAAGAGCACACTCAAGACACTTGATGATGATTAACTCAGAATGGCTTAAATGGAGATAAGCATCTCTTGGTTATGTTGAATGGGATGAACATCTTCTTGCTTCCAAGACATCTTTAGAATTGTTCCCACAGCTTCAATGATTCTTTTTTTCCTTGCATGGGTCATGGGACCTCTAGACATGACAAGGCATAATCCTCTTCTTCTCCAAGCGCATGCTGGTCCACGATCACATCATGATGAAGATCAAACCCAAGACTCGGCATTTTTGAGGGTGGAACACAAGAAGATGAAAGTTATAGATGGTGGATGAAGGATAAGGATAGATCCTTGCATAAACAAATCTAAGACTCAAGTTTATCAAGGTAGTGGATCGAATGATAACACAAGAAGTTGTGGAAAAGGCTCCTTGTTGAATGGATTGAATGGTCACACAATAGATGCGGAAGTCCACTGATATTCCTCAATGTCATGCCAAGCTATTACACATTTGGCGATGACAAGGTTTAATTCCCGGATATGACTCATGATATGAGCATAGAAACGCCAACACATGGAGAAGAAGAGGAAGGAACAATGCCCATTCCCAAAGGTCCTATAACCCGGGCAAGATCAAGGAAACTCCAAGAAGCTGTAGGAAACCTATTAAGGATATCATGGAAGCATGAAGAAGCTAAGGAAAGGCAACACCAAGACATGCTCACTTCCATTCAAGTCGTTCTATGTTAATCATCTTCTAAGTGACTTGAGTGTGCTCTTTTTCCCTTAAGCTCGGTTTATCCCAATGGGTTTTTCGACTAAAGTTTTTAATGAGGGCTCAAGATCCACTTAAACCTTATAATGAATAACTTAGCGCTATACTTGATATTTTGGATCGTCCTTTGATGCATTGGACCGACCTCAAACTACCTTATAATATAAGCTAGACTACAGTTTTCATTTTAATGTTTAAGTCTGCAAAACTCTTTCATATTCTAGTCTTGTCTTTCCAGTCATTGTTCAGAGTCTTAGGTTGAATGTTTAGAGTCCCAAGAGTCAGGAATCTCGAGGCACTTGACTCTGTTCAAGTCACCTCTCTATATAAATCGATGTAAGCCTCATTCACATTAAAAAAAACAAAAGAAACAAAAGAAAGACAAAGAAAACCAAAACAAAGAAACCGAGAAGCATTTTATAACTCATCTTGAGTCGGGATTGTTGTTCGTATTTCTCAACAAATTGATCGGATTTTTTTGATAAGAACTCTGTGAGAAAATCTCTGTGAGAAGTACTTGAAAAACACTTGAGAGAAAAAAACACGTGAGATAAACACTTGAGAGAAAACACTTGAGAGAAACACTAGTGAGGAAAATCCTGTGAGAGCTTTTTCTTCTAACCGTTTGTTAAGTTCTGCAGGGAAGATGTCTCATAGTGAAGCCGGAAGTGAAAACACAAATCGCCTAAGAAGAGCCAGACCACAAAACATGGACGTGTAAACCCTCATGGAAGAGATGAGGCGGCTCTTAAGGCAGGAACTAGACCCTGTCCATGAAAGAATGGACACCATTCAGCAATCGGTGAAGCAAGGACTTCCTCAACATCCTGCTGAAAGGAGAAGGGTACAAATACCTATTTATGAAGATGAACGGCCAGATTATGACAGCCGTGGAAGCCAAGTTTCTAATGGACGTACGAGGCATGCAAGAGAAGCAAGGGAACATTAAGTAGATAATCTTAATGGTCTTAAGTTAAAAATACCACCATTCTATGGGAAGAATGATCTAGACGCCTACATGGAGTGGGAGAAGAAGATAGAACTTGTCTTCGATTGCCAGCCTTACACCAAACGGAAGAAAGTTCAAGTGGCTGCAACCAAGTTCTATGACTATGCAATCAATTGGTGGGATCAACTTGTCACCAGTAGGAGACGCAACCAAGAACCGCATGTGGAGACTTGGGAAATGATGAAGAACCTAATGAGAAAGCGGTTTGTTCCAAGTCACTATCACCGGGAGTTGCACCAGAGGTTTAGGAGGTTAAGCCAAGGCAGTCTGAGTGTGGAGGACTATTACCAAGAGATGGAATCTCTAGTGATCAAAGCCGACATAGATGAAGATCATAAGGCAACTATGGCAAGGTTTCTAAGTGGTTTAGCTCGGGATATTCAAGACAGGATGGAACTTCAAACTTATGGAGACTTGGAAGAGATGATTCACAAGGCTATCCTTGTGGAACAGCAGATCAAGAGAAGAAGTTCATCCAGGAATTCCTATGGAGCCGGAGCAACCTATCCTAGATCAAGCTACAAACTGCAGGACAAGACCTTTGTTAAGCCAAAGACTGATTCCAAACCTTACACCACAACTCAAGACGCCAAGGGAAAAGCAGTAGCTACTTCTTCTAAAAACCGAGATGTTAGATGCTTTAAGTGTCAAGGGAGAGGACACTACGCCAATGAGTACATCAACAAAAGAACCATGATCCTTTTGGATAATGTGAGATAGAAACCAATGAAGAAGAAGAGCTTGAAGAAGAAGAGAACTCTGATGCTGAGGAGATTGAGTTACCAGCAATAGGAGAGCTATTAGTCGCAAGGCGATCATTAAACATTCAAGCCAAGGATACCGATCAGGAGCAATGGGAAAAACTGTTTCACACCAGATGCCTAGTTTATGTGTCAATCAGTTGGTCCGATGTTCACCATCCCAATCCTACTGACCAAGCCGTCTATCGGATCAACCCGCGTACAACCAGAAAGGAGCTAAGGATGGATCCACGACCTGAAGACCAATTTGGCCGTACCACAAAGCGTATTTCCTGGCCAACTCCTCAAGCTAAGACTAACAAATAAGTCAGAAACAACTTGGATCGAGAGGATTTCGATTTGGATCACAACCTATTTCTTCTAGCCCGTTTGGTCTATACCGCAGGGCATATTCATGATCGGACCGACCCTTTTGATCCATTCATAGATTTTGATGTTCTTAATTTCTCTAAGGAAAGACTTCTTAAGCTTTCTGAAGACTTGAGACTTTGATTTGTTTCTGCAAGGATCTATCCTTATCCTTCATCCATCTTCTTTAACATTCATCTCCTTGTGTTCTACCCTCGAAAGTGCCGAGTCTTGGGTTTAATCTTCATCATGATGTGATCATGGACCATCTTACACTTGGAGAAGAAGAGGATGATGCCTTGGTCATTTCTAGAGGTCCCATGACCCGTGCAAGGACAAAAAGAATTAATGAAGCTGTGGAAACAATTCTAAAGATGTCTTGGAAGCAAGAAGATTTTCATCCCATTCAACATAATCAAGAGATGCTTATCTCCATCCAAGCCATTCCAAGATAATCATCATCAAGTGTTTTGAGTGTGCTCTTTTTCCCTTGGTTTGGTTTTATCCCAATGGGTTTTCTAATTAAGGTTTTTAATGAGGCCTCAAGTTCACTTACACCACTTTGATGATTAACTTGGTCGCCTACTTGATGCCATGGACCGACTCAACATTTGCCTTATGTTATAAATTTAGACAATAGCCTTATGTCATTGTTTTAGTTCGAAACTCTTTAAGTTTTAGTCCAATTCTTCAATCATTGTTCCAAAGTCCTAGGATGATTTTTAGAGTCCCAAAGAGAGTCAATGACGAGGAGCTTGAGTCTGTTTAAGTCCCTCCTCTATTTAAACACATTGCAAGCTCCATTCTACAGCATCCACTTTTTATCAAACTATTTTTAGAGACAAATCTCTTTTGTTCTTTGAGAACATTTTCTGATTTTTTGGTGCGACATATCCAACAATCTTTTCGATTCTCTGGTGAGTCATATCCGGGAATCAAACATTGTCTTCACCAAGTGTGTAATATCTTGGCGTGACATTGAGGAATATCAGTGGACTTCCGCATCCATTGTGTTACCACTCAATCTATTCAACAAGGAGCCTTTTCAGTAACTTCTTGTGTTATCATTCGATCCACCACCTTGATAAACTTGAGACTTTGTTTATTTTATGAAAGGATTTATCCTTATCCTTCATCCATCTTCTTTAACCTTCATCTCCTTGTGTTCTACCCTCGAAAGTGACGAGTCTTGGGTTTAATCTTCATCATGATGTGATCATGGACCATCTTGCACTTGGAGAAGAAGAGGATGATGCCTTGGTCATTTCTAGAGGTCCCATGACCCGTGCAAGGGCAAAAAGAATCAATGAAGCTGTGGGAACAATTCTAAAGATGTCTTGGAAGCAAGAAGATTTTCATCCCATTCAACATAATCAAGAGATACTTATCTCCATCCAAGCCCTTCCGAGTAAATCATCATCAAGTGTCTTGAGTGTGCTCTTTTCCCTAGGTTTAGTTTTATCCCAATGGGTTTTCCAACTAAGGTTTTTAATGAGGCCTTAAGTTCACTTACACCACTTTGATGATTAACTTGGTCGCCTACTTGATGCCATGGACCGACTCAACATTTACCTTATGTTATAAATTTAGACTATAGTCTTATGTCATTGTTTTCAGTTTCGAAATTCTTTAAGTTTTAGTCCAAGTGTTCAGTCTTTGTTCCAAAGTCTTAGGATGATTTTTATAGTCCCAGAGAGAGTCAATCACAAGGAGATTAGGCCTGTTCAAGTCCGTCCTCTATTTAAGCACATTGTAAGCTCCATTCTAGAACACCCAACGTTTTATCAAACTATTTTTAGAGACAAAATCTCTTTTGTTCTTCGAGAACTTTTTCTGATTGTTTGCTGAGTCATATCCAACAATCTTTTCGATTCTCCGGTGAGTCATATCCGGGAATCAAATCTTGTCATCACCAAATGTGTAATTTCTTGGCATGACATTGAGGAATATCAGTGGACTTCCGCATACATTGTGTGACCATTTAATCCATTCAACAAGGAGCCTTTTCTGCAACTTCTTGTGTTATCATTCGATCCACCACCTTGATAACCTTGAGACTTTGATTTGTTTATACAAGGATCTATCCCTATCCTTCGTCCATCTTCTATAACCTTCATCTCCTTGTGTTCTACCCTCGAAAGTGCCGAGTCTTGGGCTTGATCTTCATCATGATGTGATCATGGACCATCTTGCACTTGGAAAAGAAGAGGATGATGCCTTGGTCACTTCTAGAGTTCCCATGACCCGTGCAAGGACAAAAAGAATCAATGAAGTTGTGGGAACAATTCTAAAGATGTCTTGAAAGCAAGAAGATGTTCATCCCATTCAACATAATCAAGAGATGCTTATCTCCATCCAAGCCCTTCCGAGTTAATCATCATCAAGTGTCTTGAGTGTGCTCTTTTTCCCTAGATTTGGTTTTATCCCAATGGGTTTTCCAACTAAGGTTTTTAATGAGGCCTCAAGTTCACTTACACCAGTTTGATTATTATCTTGGTCGCCTATTTTATGCCATGGACCGACTCAACATTTACCTTATGTTATAAATTTAGGCTATAGTCTTATGTCATTGTTTGTAGTCCGCAAACTCTTTAAGTTTTAGTCCAAGTCTTCAGTCTTTGTTCCAAAGTCTTATGATGATTTTTAGAGTTCCAAAGAGAGTGAATCACAAGGAGATTAAGTCTGTTCAAGTCCCTCCTCTGGTTAACCACATTGTAAGCTCCATTCTACAGCACCCAACCTTTTATCAAACTATTTTAAGAGACAAATCTCTTTTGTTCTTTGAGAACATTTTTTGATTTTTTTGGTGAGTCATATCCAACAATCTTTTCGATTCTCCGGTGAGTCATATCCGAGAATCAAACCTTGTCATCACCAAATGTGTAATATCTATGGGTGACATTAAAGAATATCAGTGGACTTCTACATCCATTGTGTGGCCATTCAATCCATTCAACAAGAGCCTTTTCCGCTACTTCGTGTGTTATCATTCGATCCACCACCTTGATAAACTTGAGTCTTTGATTTGTTTATGCAACGATCTATCCTTATCCTTCATCCATCTTATATAACCTTTGTCTTCTTGTGTTCGACCCTCGAAAGTGCCGAGTCTTAGGTTTGATCTTCATCATGATGTGATCATGGACCATCTTGCACTAGGAGAAGAAGCGGATGATGCCTTGGTCATTTCCAGAGGTCCCATGACCCGTGCAAGGACAAAATGAATCAATGAAGCTATGGGAACAATTCTAAAGATGTCTTGGAAGCAAGAAGACGTTCATCCCATTCAACATAACCAAGAGTTGCTTATCTTCATCCAAGCCATTTCAAGTTAACATCATCAAGTGTCTTTAGTGCGCTCTTTTTCCCTTGGTTTGGTTTTATCCCAATGGGTTTTCCAACTAAGGTTTTTAATGAGGCCTCAAGTTCACTTACACCATTTACCTGGGTCGCCTACTTGATGCCGTGGACTGACTCAACATTTACCTTATGTTATAAATTTAGACTATAGTCTTATGTCATTGTTTTCAGTCCGCAAACTCTTTAAGTTTTAGTCCAAGTCTTCAGTCTTTGTTCCAAAGAATTAGGATGATTTTAAAAGTCCCAAAGAGTGTTAATCACGAGGAGATTAAGCCTATTCAAGTCCCTCCTTTATTTAAACACATTGTAAGGTCCATTCTAGAGCACCCAACATTTTATCAAACTATTTTTAGAGACAAATCTCATTTGTTCTTCGAGAACATTTTCTGATTGTTTGGTGAGTCATATCCAAGAATCTTTTCGATTCTCCGGTGAGTCATATCCGGGAATCAAACCTTGTCATCACCAAATGTGTAATATCTTGGCGTGACATTGAGGAATATCAGTGGACTTCCGCATCCATTGTGTGACCATTCAATCCATTCAACAAGGAGCCTTTTTTGCAGCTTCTTGTGTTATCATTCGATCCACCACCTTGATAAACTTAAGACTTTGATTTGTTTATGCAAGGATCTATTCTTATCCCTCATCCATCTTTTGTAACCTTCATCTCCTTGTATTCTACGCTCGAAAGTGCTTAGTCTTGGGTTTGATCTTCATCACGATGTGATCATGGACCATCTTGCACTTGGAGAAGAAGAGGATGATGCCTTGGTCATTTCTAGAGGTCCCATGACCGTGCAAGGGCAAAAAGAATCAATGAAGCTGTGGAAACAATTCTAAAGATGTCTTGGAAGCAAGAAGATTTTCATCCCATTCAACATAATTAAGAGATGCTTATCTCCATCCAAGCCATTCCGAGTTAATCATCATCAAGTGTCTTGAGTGTGTTCTTTTTCCCTTGGTTTGGTTTTATCCCAATGGGTTTTCCAACTAAGGTTTTTAATGAGGCCTCAAGTTCACTAACACGAGTTTGATTATTAACTTGATCGCCTACTTTATGCCATGGACCGACTCAACATTTACCTTATGTTATAAATTTAGACTATAGTCTTATGTCATTGTTTGTAGTCCGCAAACTCTTTAAGTTTTAGTCCACGTCTTTAGTCTTTGTTCCAAAGTCTTAGGATGATGTTTAGAGTCCCAAAGAGAGTCAATCACGAGGAGAATAAGTCTGTTCAAGTCCCTCCTCTATTTAAACACATTATAAGCTCCATTCTAGAGCACACAACGTTTTATCAAACTATTTTTAGAGATAAATCACTTTTGTTCTTAGAGAACATTTTCTAATTGTTCGGTGAGTCATATACAAAAATCTTTTTGTTTCTCCGGTGAGTCATATCTGGGAATCAAACCTTGTAATCACCAAGTGTGTAATATCTTGGCGTGACATTGAGGAATACCAGTGGACTTCCACATCCATTGTGTGACCATTCAATTCATTTAACAAGGAGCCTTTTCCGCAACTTCTTGTGTTATCTTTCAATCCACCACCTTGATTAACTTGAGTCTTTGATTCGTTTATGGAAGGATCTATCCTTATCCTTCATCCATCATCTACAACTTTCATCTTCTTGTATTCTACCCTTGAATGTCCCGAGTCTTGGGTTTGATCTTCATCATGATGTAATCATGGACCAGCTTGCAATTGGAGAAGAAGAGGATGATGCCTTGGTCATTTCTAGAGGTCTCATGGCCCGTGCAAGGTCAAAAAGAATCAATAAAGCTGTGGGAACAATTCTAAAGATGTCTTGGAAGCAAGAAGATGTTCATCCCATTCAACATAACCAAGAGATGCTTTCTCCATCTAAGCCATTCCGAGTTAATCATCATCATGTGTATTGAGTGCGCTCTTTTTCCCTTAGGTTGGTTTTATCCCAATGGGTTTTCCAACTAAGGTTTTCAATGAGGCCTCAAGTTCACTTACACCACCTGGATGATTAACTTGGTCGCCTATATGATGCCATGGACTGACTCAATATTTATCTTATATTATAAATTTAGACTATAGTCTTATTTTATTGTTTTTAGTCTGCAAACTCTTTAAGTTTTAGTCCATGTCTTCAGTGTTTGTTTCAATGTCTTAGGATGATTTTTAGAATCCCAAAGAGAGTCAATCACGAGGAGCTTGAGTCTGTTCAAGTCCCTCCTCTATTTAAACACATTGTAAGCTCTATTCTAGAGCACCCAACTTTTTATCAAATTATTTTTAGAGAAAAATCTCTTTTGTTCTTTGAGAATATTTTCTGATTGTTTGGTGAGACAAATCCAACAATCTTTTCGATTCTCCGGTGAGTCATATCCATGAATCAAACCTTATCATCACCATGTGTTTAACACCTTGGCGTGACATTGAGAAATAACAGTGGACTTCCGCATCCATTGTGTGACCACTCAATCCATTCAACAAATAACCTTTTCCGCAAGTTCTTGTTTTATCATTCGATCCACCACCTTGATAAAGTTGAGTCTTTGATTCATTTTTGCAAGGATCTATCCTTATCCTTCATCCATCTTCTATAACTTTCATCTTCTTGTGTTCTACCCTCGAAAGTGCCATGTTTTGGGTTTGATCTTCATCACGGTGTGACCATGGATCAGCTTGCACTTGGAGAAGAAGAAGATAATACCTTAGTCATTTCTAGAGGTCCCATGACCCGTGTAAGGACAAAAAGAATCAATGAAGCTATGAGAACAATTCTAAAGATGACTTGGAAGCAAGAAGATGTTCATCCCATTTAACATAACCTAGAGATGCTTATCTCCATCCAAGCCATTCTGAGTTAATCATCATCAAGTGTCTTGAGTGTGCTTTTTTCTCTTGGTTTGGTTTTATCCCGATGGGTTTTCCAAATAAGGTTTTTAATGAGGCCTCAAGTTCACTTACACCACTTTGATGATTAACTTGGTCGCCTACTTGATGCCAAGGACCGACTCAACATTTACCTTATGTTATAAATTTAGACTATAGTCTTATGTTATTGTTTGTAGTCCGCAAACTCTTTAAGTTTTAGTCCAAGTCTTCTGTCTTTGTTCCAAAGTCTTATGATGATAGAGTCCAAAAGTGAGTCAATCAAGAGGAGATTAAGTCTGTTCAAGTCCCTCCTCTATTTAAACACATTGTAAGCTCCATTCTAGAGCACCCAACTTTTTACCAAACTATTTTAGAGACAAATCTCTTTTGTTCTTTGAGAACATTTTCTGATTGTTTGATGAGTCATATCCTACAATCTTTTTGATTCTCCGGTGAGTTGACATGATCTCGGTCACGCCCAAAAATTAAAATTCTTGTTGGTAGGATAGGTTGATAGAAAAATGGATAGAAAAAGACATAAGGCCGAGTTAATGCTGGAATGGATCGATTGAAGGGGTCTTCTTAGAAGTGGCCGAATGGTTCTTTGGATAGAAAAGGATAGATCCTTGCCTTAGTGAATCAAAGACTCAAACTGGACAAGGTGATGGATTGATGCGGGACACAAGAAGTTGCGAAAGGGCTTCTTGATACTCCTTGAGGTTTATTTCGGATATTACACACCTAATAAATACTCAACAATGTCTCTCCAAGATATGACACACTTGGGAAGACAAAAGTTGATTTTCTGGATATGACACACCAGAGAATCGGGGTCGATTGTTGGATATGACTCACCAAACAATCTTGAAATGTTCTTGATGAATAGGTCAAGGGCTGAAGTTTGGCTGGCAGAAGGAAAGCGAACTCTTTCTTCCTGATAAGGAGTTTGGGCATCTCATAGGTGATTTGTTCCATCTTCACGGTTGCATAGCTCTATATAAAGCTCTTGTTCTTTGGTGAATCAAAGGATGACTCCACAAGCATCTCACTAAAAGAGTTAAGCACGTTCTGGAACCTGTGTTCAATGAAAAAGTTATAGGAATTAAGTTGAAAACTTATAAGTTCATACTCTTCAAAGACTGAGGTCGCCCTGTTTTTGTAGAAACTCGGGAGGAATCTTTCTCCTAGCTCAAAAAGATTGATCTCCCCAGCAGCTTCAATATCATCAAAGTCAATCAGTGCTCTCACTGGTTTTTGAAGCTCCTTAGTTTCACACGATTGGTTCTGTACGCTGGACGGTTTGGGAGTGCAGCTCCAGGCACAAAATCAATTTGATGTTCAATCCCACAGATAGGTGGTAATCCCTTGGGTTTCTCTTCCGGAAAGACATCTTCAAACTCCTGCAAAAGAAATGAAATGTTGATCGGAACTTCCGGCACTAAGTTAGTAAGGTTTACCGAAACCTCTTTGTAAACAAACAAAAGAATGGTTTGCTTAGAGAACAAGGTTCTCTTAACAACAATAGATCTCACAAGGAAGTTTGATTGTCTCTCGGGTTTGCTCTCAAAGGTCTTTTTCTTGGTTTTTCTCAAACTCTCTTCTTTGTTTGGTGTGATGTGTTTCGGGATTCTCTCTCTTTGGCTTTGTCTGTTTGTTTTAGCCATAGTTGATCTTGATAAACTTCTGGTGGTGTCAATGGAGCAAGAATGGTCTTCCGGCCATTGTGTACGAAGGAATACTGATTAGTAAACCCATCATGGATGACCTTTTTATCAAACTGCCAAGTAGAATGTGACCGGCCTCCATTGGTAGAATGTCACACAAGATCTCATCCAGATATTTTCCTATGGTTAAAGGAACCAATACTTGGCTATGCACGATCATCTCTCCTTCATCATTCAGCCAATGAAGCTTGTAAGGCTTCAGATGCTTCTTCTCGTCTATTCCTATCTCTTTCACCATGATTTTGCTTGCCACATTGATACAGCTTCCTCCGTCAATGATAAGGCTGCAAACCTTGCCTTGTACCAGTGAAGAACCCTTTGATAGGATCACTCAACCGGTAAGGATTTGATATGAACTTCAGAGGAAGAACTGATGAATTGAAGGGTCACACAAAGGTTGCAGAAGAGCCTTTTGTAAGTTTTAAAGAGATCCGTAGTGATCTATAGAGGTTCTTATGGGAGAGACAAGAAGAGAGAGGACAAGAGTATGACAGATAGATGCTTAAGAGAAGAGAAGGATGTTTTTGATTTCCTTAACTTAATACATTACAATGTATGCACACTAACATTTACAGACAGAAAACTAGGTTAACTACAAAGAGAATGAAAGGGACATGAATGGTTGGGATTAGAGTCTTGAGCGCTTCTAGACTGAAAGTGACAGCTCCTTACTCCTTAAGGCGCCTCATGACTCTTCCTTGTTCTCTTCTTCTTGGTTTCTTCTTCCAACGGCTACAAGTCATTATCAAGGCTTCTAACATCTCTGTCTCTTAGTTACAAATCAATCATATATTTAGGAGAACAAGGGTTTAGTTCCTTGCACAAGATGTGCTTAGTCGCTTGTTCCACAAGCTCCATTTCTTCTTCTTCTCAACACTTCTTCTCAAGCTTTAATCATAATGATGTTTATGATAAAGCTTGAGCTGTGAATAACACCTCATTAAAAACCTTAGTAAGCAAAACCACTAGGGAAGAAAAGCTATACATAAGGGAAAAAGAGTGTGATCATCACAGTTGGGGATCTTCATCATCCCCCTTAAATAACTCCACAAGGCCGAGTCTCTCATGAATAGACTCACATATATTTAGGCTGGCTGCTTTAGTGAAGATGTCAGCCAATTGGTCTGAGCTTTTTGTGTTGCAAGGTAAGATGACTCCTTGCTGCATTTGCTCCCTTACTTTATGGCAATCCACCTCGATATGCTTAATTCTCTCATGAAAGACTCATAATCTTCTTCCCTTTAGGTAAGACCGCTTCATCCCATGTGTGATTTTTCTCCATTGCTGCAGTTTCTTCTCCAACTGCATCCCTCCAAACCTTCTTCTCTTTAGCTTCTTCATATGTTCTTGGTATCTCTTCTTTGTCTAGGCTTATGATGTAAGCTTGATGTTCTTGTGAAATATGAGCTAAAGAGCACATGGCTTGTGAAGGATGAGCAACAGTGTGACAATTGTAGTATACTCTATTGTTCCTCAATCTCTGACTCTTCCGAAGTTCCATGGTTGGTTCAGCTGATGTAGAAGCTTCTTGTGTGTTTCTCAATCTCTGACTTCTTCGAAGTTCCATGGTTGGTTCAGCTGATGTAGGAGCTTCTGGGACACCAGTATCTTGTTGGTTTCTGGAACCAAGCATTTATAGCCCTTTTGTGTACTTGAATAACCAAGGAACATGGCTTTGGTACTCTTGGCATCTAACTTGTTCCGGTTCTCTCCAGGCACTAAGACATAACAAATACATCCAAACACATGTAAGTGATCAAGCACATGTTTAGTTTTTGTGAGTACCTCAAATGGAGATTGATCTTGGAGAACTTTAGTGGGAAGCCTGTTGATAGGTAGCTAAATTTGGATGAGATTCCATTTTGTGGTTGTTGATAGGTTTTCAAAAATTGCACATTTCATACCTTGCCATAAGTCTGATGATGCTGTACAAGTTGAGAGCCAACCTTCATGTAACCCTTAAGGTGTTTCAATGATTGGTAGTCATTGTGAATCACAAATTCCTTCGGCCAAAGGTAGTGCTGCCACGTTTGGAGAGCCCTCACCAAAGCATACATCTCCTGATCATAAGTGGGGTAGTTGAGTGTGGCGCCTCCAAGCTTCTCACTGAAATAAGCAATGAGTTTCCTATCCTGCATCAAAACAGCACCAATACCAACTGCGGAAGCATCACATTCAATCTCAAAAGTTCTAGAGAAATCCGGAAGAACAAGTAAATGGGCATGAGTTAACTTCCCTTTAAGGATCTGAAATGCCTCTTCTGGGGCTTGTTCCCATTTGAACCCAATGTTCTTCTTGATCATCTCAGTGAGTGGAGCTGCTATAGTACTGAAATTGGGCACAAACCTTTAGTAGAAACCAGCAGGCCATGAAAGCTCCTCACCTCACCAACAGTTAATGGACTAGGCCAATCTCGAATGGTTTTGATCTCCTCTTCGTCCACTCTAAGTCCATCTGCACCTACAACAAAGCCTAAGAAGACCACGTTATCTGTTCCAAAAGAGCACTTTTCAAGATAAGCAAACAGGCATTCCTTCCTAAAGATTTCAAGAACAGATCTCAAATGCACTTTATGTTCATTAAGGCTTTTCCTGTAAACAAGAATATCATCAAAATAAACAACAACAAACTGTTGAATAAAAGATCTCAAAACTTGGTTCATCAAACGCATGAATGAACTAGGTATATTAGTGAGACCAAAAGGCATGACAGGCAACTCATACAAACCTAGTTTTGTTTTGAATGCAGTTTTCCATTCATCTCCTTCTTTCATGCGGATTTGATGATATCTCAAAATTTTCACTTTAGCATTATAATGGTTAATAATATATGCATGAAAATTTATAAATGCCTCTAAACTTTATCCTTTGATGAAAGCAATGTTAACCATGTGTACTTGGATTTTTCATCAATAAAGGTGACAAAGTATTTGTGGTTTTCTCTAGACAAACAAGGAGCAGTCCAAACATCCGAATGGATTAGATCAAAGCAATTGTCATAAGTAGTAGAAGATCTAGGAAAAATAGATTTGCAATGTTTTCCTAGAATACAAGCCTCACAATCACTATTTTGGACTTGAATATTAGGAAATAATAAGTTTAGGGCCTTATAATGAGGATGTCCTAATCTAGCATGCCAAATAACATCATTAGTTACGCCAACATTTAAGCCAAAACCACATGATACCAAGGAAGAATTCTTAAGGTCTCCAAGCACATACAATCCATCCATGGTTGTTCCATGCCCAAGGACTCTACTTGTGTCAATATCTTGAAAGCAAACATCATTAGGCCCAAAGATAGCAAGACAGTTTAAATCGGATGTGGCCTTTTTAACGGATAGCAAGTTAGAAGTATATGTACGCATGTAAAAGGCTGTGGAACATTTATCAAACAAGTTTAAGTCACCAACACCTTCAATTTTAATTTGTTCTCCATTAGCAATACTAACATGTCCTAATGCCGGTTTAATGTTACTAATTAGACTAGGATCACTTATCATATGATGACTTCCCCTGAATCAACAATCAATGGTTTCTTATTCTTACCTAAGTGTTTATCCATTTCACAAAGAGCTTGATAGCTCACAGGTTTTATAGTTTTACCAGAGTCTTTGATTGCTTTATGGAGAGCATCAAGGTCTGACTTCTTCACAAACTTAGAGTTTGGAGCTGGAGCTGGAGTTAGAGACTCATTCTCATGGTAAGATGAACCGCCTGAGGCAAGGTGAGCTTTGGAGTCTCTTTGTTCACGGTTGGAGTTGTCCCTCCAATGGCCTTGATGGGAAGGTTGTGACTCCCATTTGTTAGTGTATGAGCCACCAGGGAACCTCTTGAGATGTGGATGAAGACTGAAACATTTCTCCTTTACATGGCCAGGCTTCTTACAATAGCTGCATACTAAGGGAGTATTTTCTCCACGGCGATAAAGGCTCTTGTTTGCAGTTACTCCTTCAGCTGTGTTTGCCAGCACCAGTTCTCCTCCTTTGCCACCAAATAGCCCAAGAGATCCTTGTTCCTTCTGGATTTGAAAACATACCTCATCAAGACTTGGTAGCTTAGTTCCTCTCAAGATATGCTTGACCAAGTCATTATAAGCCGGGTTTAACACCATCAGGAGGGAGAATACTTTGTCTTGCTCCCTCCTTTCATTTAGGACTTCTGCATCTAGGGTATGTGGCCTCAGAATTTCCAACTCCGCCCAAGAGGATCTGAATTTTCCAAAGAATGTGGTGAAGTCAACATCTCCTTGGCTCAGCTGGTTGATACTCCTTTTTATCTCAAAGACCCGGGTAAGGTTTGATACATTTCCAAAGATATTCTTCAGAGTGCTCCATAGTTCTTTGGTACTCTCGCAATAGGAGTAGGCTTCAAGGACTGTAATACCTAGTGAGCCTTGAAGGGCCGCTAGGACAGATTGGTCTTCAGAGAACCATGCTTCATCAGCTTTGGACTCTTCTTTGCCTTCCTCCGGTTCAACATGGTGGAAGACTTTCTTCCCATTTAGGACAGCCCTTGTGGTTCTAGCCCACAAGAGATAGTTTTCAGCTCCCTTAAGAGTGACTGGAAGAGATATAATCTTGTTGTTTTCCATAGAGTAGCTTGCGACGAAGAGATGAAAGATGAAGAGATAAACAGCTATATACCGGAAGTTAAAAGGATGAACTCAGCTATGGACCGCTGGATAATGTGATTATAAACACTATTTCTGGAAGGAATCACTCCACACGGATGATTAAGGGAGATAATAGAGAGATTTCAAAATGAATAAGAGAGTTTTTGATGACTAGAACTGAGCTTCAAGAGCTATTATCCGTTGGACAAAGATATATGAATAACAAGGTCTGTTTAGGAGATGAAATCGGAAACTTGAATTAAACAGAGTTTATCCCAGAAGAAAACAAAATAGAGGAATGCTCTGATACCATGTAAGTTTTAAAGAGATCCTTTGTGATCTATAGAGGTTCTTATGGGAGAGACAAGAAGAGAGAGGACAAGAGTAGGAGAGATAGATACTTAAGAGAAGAGAAGGATGTTTTTGATTTCCTTAACTTAATACATTACAATGTATGCACACTAACATTTATAGACAGACAACTAGGTTAACTACAAAGAGAATGAAAGGGACATGAATGGTTGGGATTAGAGTCTTGAGCGCTTCTAGACTGAAAGTGACAGCTCCTTACTCCTTAAGGCGCCTCGTGACTTTTCCTTTTTCTCTTCTTCTTGGTTTCTTCTTCCAACGGCTACAAGTCATTATCAAGGCTTCTAACATCTCTTTCTCTTAGTTACAAATCAATCATATAGTTAGGACAACAAGTGTTTAGTTCCTTGCACAAGATGTGCTTAGTCCCTTGTTCCACAAGCTCCATTTCTTCTTCTTCTCAACACCTTTGATATTCCCGTGCTTAGATGTTGCTGGATGTGAGGCACCAGTCCAACAAAGAAGCGTTCTCGATCTGTTGCCTGATCTGACGCACAGGTCCAATGAGATAGAGAGTTTGTTTGCTTGGATATAACTCATCAAGTAAACCACGAAATGTTCCGCAAAGAACAGAGAGATAAACTCAAAAATGAAAGGAAAGTTGGATTGCTTGAATGAACTGCAGAGTTTACATATTTATACTACTTAGTAGTCAAAGAGACATAAGAGATTGTGCGGAAAATAAAGCATAGAAAATGACATCATTGACTAGAATTTTGAAGGTCAGTCAATGGTAGGGAAAACAAGGAAGACTTGTCAATCTGACCATTCAGCTACTTGTCCAGATTTGATGTATCCTGCTGTAGGAACCGCAGTAAGGAGATGGATGAACAGAAGGCTTTCCGCGGGATGGTTCATGTGACTTTCACATACAAGATGCATCTCTACTTGACCCAAGTCTTCAGAAAGCTTAAGTAGTCTTGCCTTAGAGAAATTAAGAACATCAAAATCCATGAATGGATCAAAAGAGTCGGTCCGATCATGAATATGCCCTGCGGTATGGACCAAACGGGCTAGAAGAGATAGGTTGTGATCCAAATCGAAATACTATCGATCCAAGTTGGTTCTAGATTCATTGTTAGTCTTAGCTTAACGAGTTGGCCAGGAAATACTCTCTGTGGTACCGCCAAATTGGTCTTCAGGTCGTGGATCCATCCTTAGCTCCTTTCCGAATGTATGCGGGTTAATCTGATAGACGGCTCGGTCAGTAGGATCGGGATGGTGAACCTCAGACGAACTGATTGGGACGTTCTGATCTCCATGCTGAGCTGGTTCCATGTACTGCGGCACACCATTCCCTCCTTCTTCAAAAGGATTTGTCCACAAATCCGGATGATCTAGAAGAAAAAGAGAAAGATCAACAACATTAAAGCTTGAAGAAATGTTATACTTACCTTGCAAATTAAGCTGATAAGCATTGTCACTAATTTTTCGAAGGATTCGAAATGGACCATCGACCCGGGGCATGAGTTTGAATTTTCTTTCCTCCGGAAATCATTCCTTCCTTAGATGAACCCAAACAAGATCTCCTTCCTCAAAAACAACCTCCTTTCGTTTCTGGTTGGCATATCTTTTGTAAACTTCGGTCTTGGCTTCAATATTTGCTCGAACCTGTTCATGCAACTTCTTGATTGTATCCACCGTCCTCTTGCCATCTGTACTAACTCTTTCACTCAAAGGCAAAGGCAAAAGATCAAGTGGAGATAAGGGATTGAAACCATAGACAACTTCAAAAGGTGAGAACTTGGTAGTAGAATGTAATGCATGATTATAAGCAAACTCAACATGAAGCAAACATTCTTCCCAAAGCTTAAGATTTTTCTTTACTAATGATCTTAGCAATGCAGACAAAGTTTGGTTTACAACCTCAGTTTAACCATCTGTCTGTGGATGACAAGTTATGGAAAACATCAATCTTGTTCCTAACTTAGACCACAAAGTTTTCCAGAAATAACTAAGGAACTTAACATCAGGATCAGAGACAATTGTCTTAGGCATTCTGTGCAACCTAACAATTTCCCTAAAGAACAATTCAGCAACTTGTACAGCATCATCAGACTTATGACAAGGTACGAAATATGCCATTTTTGAGAACCTATCAACCACCACAAAAATAGAATCTCGTCCAGATTTAGTCCTAGGCAAACAAAGTACAAAATTCATAGAAATGTCTACCCAAGGATGAGAGGGAATGGGTTGAGCCGAATACAAACCTTGGTTGGATGCCTTAGCCTTGGATTTCTTGCAAGTTACACATCGGCCACATATCCTTTCTGTTGAAGTATGTGATCACTTAGGAGAAGAGAGGAATTCAAAATCAACAAAAGGAGGGAAAGGAAAACTAGTTGACAAGGAACTAGAAGAAGTCTTAGTTGAGAAAGAACTAGAAGAAAGGGAAGCTGTTCTAACTCAACTAGACAAACTAACTAAACCAAGTGAGGAAACAAAGGGAGGCAAGGGCGCAGCATGGAGAAGCATGGGCGCGGCAGAGGAACAGGGAGTAACTCTGTGTGCTAACTCGGGTTACTCACCTCGAGTTAACTAACCAGAGCTACTCCTCATGCACTTCTTCTTCCCTCCTTCTCCTTCATTGTAAAACCTCTATAAATACCAATGTATACCTCTTGTTGTAATTACAATAATAAAAAAAAAGGAATACAAGAAAAATCTTATTACATCTATTCTCTCTTTTCTAATCATACTAAACACTCTCTAATACTCTAAAACTCTTAAATTCAACATGGTATCAGAGCAGGTTCTCTATCCAACCGCCTAAACTTTCTTCATAATCTCTCTAAGCTATTTACAAATCTTCTAATCTATAGCAATACATCTCGCCAAGCTCTATTCACTCTGAGATTAATATCCTTGAGATCGGTTGATCTTCAAGTTGTGAAAGAACTGGGATTGTGTATTACTACTAGAGAATGGAGATGAATAAAGTAGCAATTTCTGTTGTCCTAAAGGGGGATAACTATCTTCTTTGGGCAAAAACTACTAAGACCGTTCTAAGAGGCCGAGGACTTTGGAAGTTCATTGAACTTAAGGAGGAGGCCATACCATACAATGAGAAGGAAGAGTAAGAAGAGCAGTTTACTCTTTCACTACTTCAAAGTTCACTAGAACCATCCATCTTGGCGGCATACTCATATTCGGATACGGCCAAGGAGCTATGAGATATACTCAAGGGAGTATATGGAAACATCTCAAATATATCAAGGATATTTGAGGTGAAGAGGGCGTTGAATGAGCTTCAACAAGAGGAGAAGACATTCAAGGAAATGTTTGGGGAATATAGAAGCTTGTGGGCCGAGTTGGAGATATTGAGACCACAAACTATAGACCCCAAGGAACTAGGAGAAAGACGTGACCAAGATCAAGTGTTTGGACTTCTCTTGGCACTCAATGCATCCTACAAGGATCTCATCAAGCACATACTAAGATTTGAGAAGCTGCCAAGTCTAGCAGAAGTATGTGGCATGATACAAAGGGAGGAAGGGTCAAAAGACCTATTTCGTGCGCCAAGTGAGGCTGCACATCTTGCAAGGAAGAATCTCACATTTGACAAGAGGGTGTTGGAATGTGAGCATTGTAAAATGAAGGGGTACACTAAGGAGAAGTGTTGGACTCTTCATCCACACTTGAGGCCTAAGCGGCTAAAGGAGAATGGAGGTGGACCTAGAGCCTTCATGGGAATAGCACAACCTGTTGAAGATATGGTCAGAAGATCCGAGTTTGAGGCTCTCATCAAGAGCTTAGCCAAGCTCACAGAAACCGGTAAGAGTTTCCTCAGCTCTAAAAACCCTATAAAGAAGAATAGAATCATTGTGGATTCGGGAGCTTCTCATCACATGATCAAGGATCAAGACATGCTAAAGAACCATCAGCCGTGTCATGGAAATGTACAAATAGCCAATGGAAGCTCAATTCCGATTGAAGGGATAGGGGAGTTAGAGCTTTTCACAAAAGAAACAAAAGCATTATACATGCCTAGTTTCTCATTGAATCTCTTATCCGTTCATAGAGTTACAAAAGATTTGGATTGTGTGGCATTGTTTGGGACTGACTTTGTTAAGTTTCAGGACCCTAAAACAAGTCATGTCCTCGGAGAAGGGAAGGTGGAGGATGGAGTGTATCTGTTGGAGACAAATAAACAAGAAAACCTAAAAGCTCTTGGTATGAAGGCGGATAAGGAAGTTTTTGGCAAGAAGGAGATTGAAGATAGCCCATTATGGCATGGAAGGCTAGGACATCCAAGTTCAGCTGTCCTCAAGATGGTCTTACCCAATCTCGTTCAAGAAGTAGTTTGTGAAGCATGTGTACTAGGGAAACATTGTAGACAAGTCTTTCCCTCTTCATCTACAACTTGTGTTGAAGCTTTTGGCATTGTACACTCGGATGTATGGACCGCCCCATGTAATTCAAGAGATCAATATAAATATTTTGTTTCATTCATTGATGACTACTCAAGACACACATGGATCACACTTCTACATTCCAAAGATCAAGTATCTGAAGCATTCACTAACTTCATTAAATACATCTCTACCCAATTCAAGACAAAAATCAAGGTCTTAAGAAGTGATAATGGAGGGGAGTATGTGAGCAAACGATTCAAGGAGCTACTCAACAACTTGGGTATCATCCATCAAACATCCTGTGCATACACTCCACAACAAAATGGGGTAGCAGAAAGGAAGAATAGACACCTAATGGAAGTAGCAAGAACTCTCATGATTGCCAAAGGAGTACCAAAGTTTCATTGGGGAGATGCAGTGATGACTTCAAGTTACTTGATCAACCGGCTTCCAGCCAAGAACCTAGACAATAAGTCACCATTTGAAGCGCTATACAAGAAGAGACCAAGCTTGAATTATATGAAGACCTTTGGATGTACATGTTTCATGTTTCTACCAGAGGGACAGAGAAGCAAGCTTGAACCTAGAAGCATGAAGTGTGTATTCATTGGATACTCACCAACGCAAAAGGGCTACAAGGTCTACAATCCGGAGACAAGAAGGGCTATGTGTCTAGAGAAGTAAAGTTCAATGAAAAAGAAAGCTTTTATGGAACTAAGAATCATGATAGTTCTGAAGGTATGGTCCCATCATCCATGGATTGGATGCGGTTTGATGAGTCACCAATAACAAGGGATGAAGTACAAGGAGAGAGTACAGCATCTGAGGACATCATGGAACCAGACCAAGATTCAGCTGAAGAAGAAGATAATATTGAGGAAGATGAATCTGAGCCAATCATAACTCTAAGAAGAAGTACAAGACAGAGGCGACAACGTGTACAACAACTCTGCCATGCTCCAAGGAGAGTCTAGTGTGAGTAATCTTCCTTGTATGATAAGAGAATGTCCTGAGCATACGGCGAGCTTAGATCTCGATCCTATTGGCGACAACACTCTTTTATCACAAGGGGGAGATAACACTCAAACTAGCACTATCACATATCCCATTGAGCATTTTTGCTCATTGGTATCGTTACCTATGGAGCATAAAGCTTTTCTTGAAAAAATCAGCAAAGAATCCATACCTAACTCATATGAAGAAGCGTGTGAGAATGGAGTATGGGTAAAAGCCATGGAAGAGGAAATGAAGTCCATGGAAAGGAATCATACTTGGTACTTAACCGATTTACCAAGGGATAAGAAGCCAGTTGGGTGTAGATGGGTGTATACAATCAAATACACAAGTGATGGGAGGATAGAAAGATACAAGGCAAGGTTGGTAGCAAAAGGGTATACTCAAATCTATGGGGAGGATTATACCGAGACATTTGCTCCGGTTGTAAGCTCCACTCCATCAGAATCCTAATCTCGGTGGCAGTAAACTTGAAGTGGGATCTATGGCAGATGGATGTCAAGAACGCCTTCTTGCAAGGGGATTTGGAAGAGGAAGTGTATATGAATCCACCCCAAGGATATCATAAGGAAGACAACAAAGTTTGTAGATTGAAGAAAGCAATCTATGGGCTAAAACAATCTCCAAGAGCATGGTACCAAAGGCTAAGCGCTTGTCTGTTGGAGAAGGAATTCATAAAATCTGAAGCTGATCATACTCTATTCACAAGGCAAAGTGAAGAAGGAATAGTGGTGGTGTTGATCTATGTTGATGATCTAATCATCACAGGAAGTAACAAAGATGGAATAGATCAAATCAAGAAACTCTTAAAGGCGGACTTTGATATAAAGGACCTAGGGGAGCTTAAGTATTTCCTAGGGATTGAGATGACGCGATTTGGAGATGGAATGTTTATCTCTCAAAGGAAATATGTGCTGGATCTCTTGGAAGAGACTGGAAAGTTAGGATCAAAGCCGGCTAAAACTCCAATAGAAGAAGGCTACCAAGATAATCCTGAGGGGGAGCCATTGGAGGATATTAAGAGGTATCAAATGATGGTGGGCAAGCTCATTTACCTCACTATCACAAGGCCGGACATATGTTTTGCAGTGAACCGTGTGAGCCAACACATGCAAAAGCCAACTATGCAGCATTGGAACATGATTGAGAGGCTGCTAAGATATTTGAAAAACAATCCGGGGAAAGGCATTTGGATGCATGCCAATGGAAACACAAAGGTCCAAGGGTATTGTGATGCGGATTGGGCTGGAGATAAGAATGATAGAAAGTCTACATCTGGTTTTTGTACATTTGTAGGAGGCAATCTAGTGACTTGGAGGAGCAAAAAACAGAAAGTCATAGCCTTATCTAGTGCTGAGGCTGAGTATAGAGCTATGAAAGAGTTGACAAAGGAGCTAATATGGATAAAATCATTCTAAGTGATCTTGGAATACATGAAGATGAAGAAATGCTATTGTATTGTGATAATCAAGCAGCAATACATATAGCATCTAATCCAGTATTCCATGAAAGAACCAAGCACATAGAAGTTGATTGCCACTTTGTGAGAGGGAAGATTCAAGAAGGAATCATTAAAACCGCTTTTGTAGTCAGCAAGGAACAACTAGCGGATATCTTCACTAAAGCAACCTCAGCCATCACTTGTGATCACATCCATGGCAAGATCGGTCTTAAGGATCTCCATCGACCAATCTTGAGGGGGAGTGTTGAAGTATGTGATCACTTAGGAGAAGAGAGGAATTCAAAATCAACAAAAGGAGGGAAAGGAAAACTAGTTGACAAGGAACTAGAAGGAGTCTTAGTTGAGAAGAAACTAGAAGAAAGGGAAGCTGTTCTAACTCAACTAGACAAACTAACTAAACCAAGTGAGGAAGTAAAGGGAGGCATGGGCGCAGCATGGAGAAGCATGGGCGCGGCAGAGGAACAGGGAGTAACTCTGTGTGCTAACTCGGGTTACTCACCTCGAGTTAGCTAACCAGAGCTACTCCTCATGCACTTCTTCTTCCCTCCCTCTCCTTCATTGTAAAACCTCTATAAATACTAATGTATACCTCTTGTTGTAATTACAATAATAAAAAAAAGGAATACAAGAAAAGTCTTATTACATCTATTCTCTCTTTTCTAATCATACTAAACACTCTCTAATACTCAAACTCTTAAATTCAACACTTTCTACATCCTTCAAAAAACTTGGCCAATAGAAGTGATCATGAACTGCCTTGTATGTTTTCTTAATTCCAAAGTGTCCCATAAGACCTCCTCCATGAGCTTCCCTAAGAAACAACTCCCTCAAATAACATTGGAGCACACACAAACGGTTATCATAGAACAGAAATCCAGTGTTTTGATAGTATTTTCCATAAGCCACCTTGAAACATTTTTGAAAACCCTCATTGAAATCCTGATCAGTTGCATATAAATCTTTAATAAATTCAAAACCAATCAACTTTGTTTCAAGGGCTGAGAGAAGAGCATACCTACGGGATAAAGCATCAACCACCACATTTTCCTTACCTTTCTTGTACTGGATCACCTAAGGAAAGGTCTCAATGAACTCGACCCGACACGCATGTCTCTTGTTCAATTTCTGCTGGCCCTTAAGGTGTTTCAATGATTGGTGGTCGGTGTGAATCACAAACTCCTTCGGCCAAAGATAATGCTGCCACGTTTGGAGAGCCCTCACCAAAGCATACAGCTCCTGATCATAAGTGTGAAAGTTGAGTGTGGCACATCCAAGCTTCTCACTGAAGTAAGCAATAGGTTTCCTATCGTGCATCAAAACAGCACCAATACACACTCTGGAAGCATCACATACAATCTCAAAAGTTTTAGTGAAATCTGGAAGAACAAGTAAAGGGGCTTGAGTTAACTTCCCTTTAAGGATCTGAAATGCCTCTTCTCGAGCTTGTTCCCATTTGAACCCAACGTTTTCTTGATCACCTCAGTGAGTGGAGCTGCTATAGTACTGAAATTGGGCACAAACTTTCGGTAGAAACCATCAAGGCCATTAAAGCTCCTCACCTCAGCAACAGTTTATGGACTAGGCCAATCTCGAATGGCTTTGATCTTCTCTTCGTCCACTCCAAGTCCATCTGCATCTACAACAAAGCCTAAGAAGACCACGTTATCTGTTCCAAAAGAACACTTTCCAAGATTAGCAACACAGGCGTTCCTTCCTAAGGATTTCAAGAACAGACCTCAAATGCACTTTATGTTCATCAAGGCTTTTGCTGTAAACAAGAATATCATCAAAATAAACAACAACAAAATGTCCAATAAAAGACCTCAAAACATGGTTCATCAAACGCATGAAGGTGCTAGGTGCATTAGTGAGACCAAAGGCATGACTAGCCACTCATACAAACCTAGTTTCATTTTGAATGTAGTTTTCCATTCATCTCCTCCTTTCATGCGAATTTGATGATAACCACTTTTCAAATCAATTTTAGAAAAGACAGTAGAACCATGCAATTTGTCTATATGTCATCAAGCCTAGGAATGGGATGCCTATACTTTACCGTGATATTTTTGATGGCACGATAGTCCACACACATACGCCATGAACCATACTTTTTGGCACAAGCAGAACAGGCACGGTACAGGGGCTGAGACTTTCCCGGATATAGCCCTTCTCAAGAAGATCTCCAATCTGTTTCTGTAGTTCTTTGGTCTCCATTGGATTGGTACTATAAGCTGGCCGGTTCCGTAGAGATGCATCCAAAACAAAATCTATTTGATGTTCAATGCCTCGTATTGGTGGCAATCCCTTGGGATTCTCATCTGGAAAAATATCAGAAAAAGCCTGCAAAACATCTAGCAACTCACTCGGAATCTCCGGTGCAAGGTCAGAAGAAGAAGAAGCCATAAGAGATTCTTTGTACACAAGTAAAAGAAATGGCTTTTAAGAGAAAAGAGTTTTTCTTACCTGACTTTCTTTGATAAAGAAGTTGGAGTTTCTTTGAGATGCTTCAGGTTTGTCCGATTTAGTTGCTTTATCTCGACTGCTCTTAAGCTGGACCTGATCTTGGTGGACCTCCATAGGAGTCAAAGGAACTAGGGTGATCTTCTTTCCTTTATGATCAAAAGAATGTTGGTTGGTGAACCCATTATGTATGGCCTTTTTGTCAAACTGCCAAAGTTGACCCAAAAGTATATGGCATGCATCCATGGGAAGAACATTACAAACATCCTCATATCGACCAATGGTAAGAGGGACTGTGACTTGTTCCTTCACATACTGCTTACTGTCTTCATTTAACCATTCCAACCTGAAAGGTCGAGTCAGTGGCCTTGTCACAAGCCCTAGTTTCCTGACAAGAATGTCACTAGCAACATTAGTGCAACTACCACCATCAATGATCAAAGAATAAACTTTTTCAGAGATTAGACAACGAGAATGAAAGAGATTCTCCCTTTGTTATCTTTCATTGATTTTGGGCAGAACACTCAAGGATCTTCTGGTGACAAGTAGGGGACCGTGAGCTGGGTAATCAAGGCTGTCCTCTTCATCAAAGATCGGACGATACTCAGCTCCAAAGATCAATCCCAAGTTACTGGCTTGATCGTCATTCTCCTCATTGAATATAGGACCATGTGTGATGAGGCCCAAGCCTCCTCCAATCTTGAGGATAGGCAGCTGGATGATACCGAGTCGGATGCAGACGGGAGCCAAGGATCATTGCCCTATATTTTGGTTTTGGCCATTAACCGCGAGCACTCACAGCGATACCAAACGAGGTTGAACCTAGTAATCGGCCAAGGCATGCAGAAGGGCGAATGGAATCAACCCAAGCTAACAACGCCAACAAGCGTCAAGGACCAAGTCCTTAGCATTTTCACCTTGATATGGTGAAAACGCCCCACTAAAGACGTTTGGGAAAGGAACACTATTTTTCCCTTGATTGGGTTTTATCCCTAAGTGGTTTTCCCAACAAGGTTTTTAACGAGGTTCACGACCCGGATGCATTAGGCCCGAGCTGATCATCACCTTGCCAGTCCATGGCTTATGTGGTTACCACTCGGCCCTAATCTCTATCCCTTCCTCTTTTCATGTTTTTACCATTGTTACTCTAGTAAAATCTTATGTTTTAACCGGGTATGAAATGCCCAAGGACACGCTGGTCCTTTCTTAAAAGTCGGATGCCCTAAAGCAATCCACCTATTTAAACTTGTGTAACCTCATCTTGGAAAGGCAGATTTGAATAATGCATTTGGCTTAAAGCTTGCTCTCGAATCTCAAGTAGTTTAAACATCGTTGTCCTCAAAGCTCAGCTCGGACTCCGATCAGTCATATCATGGGATTGTCCAAACCCCGCGTGGCCAGCCTTCGATCCATTGTTCTTACGCTTATCCATCTTTTCCCCTTTCCATCTTTCACTTTGTGTTGAAATTAAGAGTATGAAGGCTTAGAGCTTGTTGAGAGAGTGATAGTTGTGGCGTGAGAATCATAAGGAGTTTGATGTTTGGATACTTAGAGAATGTTTAGGATGATGATGGTGGCGTGAGTATTGATGTAATGAGAGATTATTGTTTGAGAATGATAATAAGAATGATGATAAGAATGAGAATGATAATGGTTGATGAAATAAGATGAACTAAGAAGAAGCATGGCGCCGGAGAGCTAAAGCTCCACTGGCGCCTTTAGGGAGATAAGCAAAGCTTCCTTTTACTCTTTTAATCTTCTTATTCTCTTATTCACAACTCTCTTTACATCACATTACATGTATATTTATAGAGTTTTTACATAGAGAAGAAGAGAAGAGGCGTGAAGAAGGAAGGAGAGAAGAGAGGAGTTTGCGTGAAGAAGAGAGGAGGGAAGGGAGCAGCTCACTGTTTGACTCCTGTTCAAGCTGCGCCCATACCCTGCTGCTGACGCCTCCATGCTTGTGCCCATGCCCTGGTTCTGGCGCCCCATGCTCTCCTTTGCTTCCTCTTTTCCACTTAGTTAGTCTTCTAGTTAGTATGTAACAGCTTCCTTTCTTCTAGTTACATCCTAACCAAGACTTCTTCTAGTTCCTTGTGAACTAGGTTTCCTTTCCCTCCTTTTCTTAGATTTGAATTCTTCTATCATAGAGATCACATATTTCAACACTCCCCCTCAAGATTGGTCGGTAGGTGTCCTTAAGGCCAATCTTGCCATGTACGTGATCCTCATTGATAGAAGATGATGCCATGATAAGGATATCCGCTAGCTGATCCTTGCTTGCTCCAAAGACGGTTTTGATGACTCCTAACCTCAATGAGACCACGGCTTCCTCTCCTATGGCCTTTACTCTTTCTTGCGGATTAGGCTTTGTCTTCTCTAAGCTTCACTCGGATCATGTCTCCTCGGGCTTCTTGTCTCAAACTTAATCTTGACTTCAAGCTCCTCGGATGACATCTTCTAGCTCACAGAATACTCACATTGTCATTGGCTTCCTCTTGATGACTCTTGGGGGTATACTCTATCCGTTGGACGCCACTTCCCGCTGCTTCTCGGATCACCACACCTAATAAGGTCTGCAAGGTGGTTTCTCCTTCGGTTTCCTTACAACATCATCCATAGCTACTCATATGTGTCTCCCGGCTTCCTCTCGCCATCGTCTCCTCATATGGTGCTTGGATTCCCTTGTTGCCTTGTTTACCGTTCCACAGCTTCCTAGATGAACGCCTCTTGGTCTGAACTTCACTCTCCATCTATCAAGATCAATCTTGGCTTTAACCCTTCATAGATTTGATCTTGATTCTTCAAAGAGCCATCCGCTCTAAGCCACTTATCATAAGATTCTCCCGGCTTCCTCTCGGAATGCCACACCTATCCATGGTACAATGTGATAGTCCTCTTCTTCTTGGACCATCACCTAACTTGGTGCTTCAACGGTCTTCTTCAACACTCCCCCTCAAGCTTGGTTCGAGTATGGGAAGAACCAAACTTGACAAGGAAGACCGTTGCATAATTTGGAGCTCACCGCTTCTTCAACACTTCCCTTCAAGACTAGCCCGTTGCCAAGGGACCACTCTTGCAAAGGAAAGAGCACTAAGCTTGATTATGCCAATGATGCCGCCTCCTCTTGGACTATCTATCCCACTTGCCAATTAGGACAAGCTTTTGTCTGCTAGCCATTTTGGATTAGGCCGCAAAGGACATCATCTACCTCCACATAACACCACCATGAATAGCTTGCTTGAGCCTATACACACTTCTTCTTGTAGATTGCTCCGCTTGGATCGCTACATGGTTAAGTATGATCACCACTCTCTCAAGACCTCCTGGATCAAGTGATTTGGCCTCAAGAGAGGATGAAGACCATGTGGAAGAATATGACCCTTCATAAGCACCATTTAAACAATACCTTGTAGCAACTACTTCTTGGACCATATGAATCTTCCGCTTATTGGAAGACTCACCAAAGAATTATAGCATAAGCCTTGTGCTTCATCTCCGTCTACTGCAAGTCTTCTACGTGAACTCCTCTTGTCACGTCCCTTCCGCAAGTCTCTTCCGGGTTGAAGACGTGAACTCCTCTTGTCACTTCTCTTCCGGGATGCAACCTTCTTCAGCTTCCTATCTCTTAGGTAAGCTTCTCCTTTTCAACTCCAAGTTTCACTATGAGCTGTCTCATATTTTTCTTGAAGTCTCACGTGAACTAGATTTTTCTTTGGCTGTTTGTGCAGCCGGTTTAATGCTTCCATTCATTCTGAGGCAAGCACCTCTTCTTTCTTGCTGAATGTCTTCATTTGATCACCAGCCACTTTACTTCCTGTTCAATGATTTGTTTTCACTTGGAGCTTGCTTGGATCACCACTTAAGGTCACCACCCAGCCTTCTCCTCTTCTAAACCATCACGCCAAAAACACTCTTCATCTCCTAGATGCCTTATTTCCCACGCCATACATGCCAAAGACCATCACGCCATGACAAGCTTCTTTTCGGATGAATGATTCTAAAAATCCTCTGGATCTTGTTTCCAAAGAGGATCACCGAGGGATTGATGTTGATACAACCCCTTTTCAAAGTTTTTTATGTGGATCTAGACTCCACACACAAGAAACACAAAGAAAGATATTTACTCTCTCACACACACCCTATTAAAAACGCATGGGAGGAACAAATTACCCCAGAAAATCTCTCTCATGTGTTTAACAAAAGATAAACGAGTTCCTCAAGGCAAGGAGCCAAGGAGAGCCCAACGAAATCTCCCTCAATTTGTCATCATTTTCTAGTAACAATACACACCCTTAGTCCTTTCACAACTTGAAGATCTTATGATCTCAAGGATATTAATCTCAGAGTGAATAGAACTAAGAAAGTGTATGGTTATAGATTAGAAGACTTTGTAGAGAGCTAGAAGAATAACAAGAGATTAGGCGCTAGATCACTCAACTTGCTCTGATACCATGTTGAAATTAAGAGTATGAAGGCTTAGAGCTTGTTGAGAGAGTGATAGTTGTGGCGTGAGAATCATAAGGAGTTTGATGTTTGGATACTTAGAGAATGTTTAGGATGATGATGGTGGCGTGAGTATTGATGTAATGAGAGATTATTGTTTGAGAATGATAATAAGAATGATGATAAGAATGAGAATGATAATGGTTGATGAAATAAGATGAACTAAGAAGAAGCATGGCGCCGGAGAGCTAAAGCTCCACTGGCGCCTTTAGGGAGATAAGCAAAGCTTCCTTTTACTCTTTTAATCTTCTTATTCTCTTATTCACAACTCTCTTTACATCACATTACATGTATATTTATAGAGTTTTTACATAGAGAAGAAGAGAAGAGGCGTGAAGAAGGAAGGAGAGAAGAGAGGAGTTTGCGTGAAGAAGAGAGGAGGGAAGGGAGCAGCTCACTGTTTGACTCCTGTTCAAGCTGCGCCCATACCCTGCTGCTGACGCCTCCATGCTTGTGCCCATGCCCTGGTTCTGGCGCCCCATGCTCTCCTTTGCTTCCTCTTTTCCACTTAGTTAGTCTTCTAGTTAGTATGTAACAGCTTCCTTTCTTCTAGTTACATCCTAACCAAGACTTCTTCTAGTTCCTTGTGAACTAGGTTTCCTTTCCCTCCTTTTCTTAGATTTGAATTCTTCTATCATAGAGATCACATATTTCAACACTCCCCCTCAAGATTGGTCGGTAGGTGTCCTTAAGGCCAATCTTGCCATGTACGTGATCCTCATTGATAGAAGATGATGCCATGATAAGGATATCCGCTAGCTGATCCTTGCTTGCTCCAAAGACGGTTTTGATGACTCCTAACCTCAATGAGACCACGGCTTCCTCTCCTATGGCCTTTACTCTTTCTTGCGGATTAGGCTTTGTCTTCTCTAAGCTTCACTCGGATCATGTCTCCTCGGGCTTCTTGTCTCAAACTTAATCTTGACTTCAAGCTCCTCGGATGACATCTTCTAGCTCACAGAATACTCACATTGTCATTGGCTTCCTCTTGATGACTCTTGGGGGTATACTCTATCCGTTGGACGCCACTTCCCGCTGCTTCTCGGATCACCACACCTAATAAGGTCTGCAAGGTGGTTTCTCCTTCGGTTTCCTTACAACATCATCCATAGCTACTCATATGTGTCTCCCGGCTTCCTCTCGCCATCGTCTCCTCATATGGTGCTTGGATTCCCTTGTTGCCTTGTTTACCGTTCCACAGCTTCCTAGATGAACGCCTCTTGGTCTGAACTTCACTCTCCATCTATCAAGATCAATCTTGGCTTTAACCCTTCATAGATTTGATCTTGATTCTTCAAAGAGCCATCCGCTCTAAGCCACTTATCATAAGATTCTCCCGGCTTCCTCTCGGAATGCCACACCTATCCATGGTACAATGTGATAGTCCTCTTCTTCTTGGACCATCACCTAACTTGGTGCTTCAACGGTCTTCTTCGACACTCCCCTTCAAGCTTGGTTCGAGTATGGGAAGAACCAAACTTGACAAGGAAGACCGTTGCATAATTTGGAGCTCACCGCTTCTTCAACACTTCCCTTCAAGACTAGCCCGTTGCCAAGGGACCACTCTTGCAAAGGAAAGAGCACTAAGCTTGATTATGCCAATGATGCCGCCTCCTCTTGGACTATCTATCCCACTTGCCAATTAGGACAAGCTTTTGTCTGCTAGCCATTTTGGATTAGGCCACAAAGGACATCATCTACCTCCACATAACACCACCATGAATAGCTTGCTTGAGCCTATACACACTTCTTCTTGTAGATTGCTCCGCTTGGATCGCTACATGGTTAAGTATGATCACCACTCTCTCAAGACCTCCTGGATCAAGTGATTTGGCCTCAAGAGAGGATGAAGACCATGTGGAAGAATATGACCCTTCATAAGCACCATTTAAACAATACCTTGGAGCAACTACTTCTTGGACCATATGAATCTTCCGCTTATTGGAAGACTCACCAAAGAATTATAGCATAAGCCTTGTGCTTCATCTCCGTCTACTGCAAGTCTTCTACGTGAACTCCTCTTGTCACGTCCCTTCCGCAAGTCTCTTCCGGGTTGAAGACGTGAACTCCTCTTGTCACTTCTCTTCCGGGATGCAACCTTCTTCAGCTTCCTATCTCTTAGGTAAGCTTCTCCTTTTCAACTCCAAGTTTCACTATGAGCTGTCTCATATTTTTCTTGAAGTCTCACGTGAACTAGATTTTTCTTTGGCTGTTTGTGCAGCCGGTTTAATGCTTCCATTCATTCTGAGGCAAGCACCTCTTCTTTCTTGCTGAATGTCTTCATTTGATCACCAGCCACTTTACTTCCTGTTCAATGATTTGTTTTCACTTGGAGCTTGCTTGGATCACCACTTAAGGTCACCACCCAGCCTTCTCCTCTTCTAAACCATCACGCCAAAAACACTCTTCATCTCCTAGATGCCTTATTTCCCACGCCATACATGCCAAAGACCATCACGCCATGACAAGCTTCTTTTCGGATGAATGATTCTAAAAATCCTCTGGATCTTGTTTCCAAAGAGGATCACCGAGGGATTGATGTTGATACAACCCCTTTTCAAAGTTTTTTATGTGGATCTAGACTCCACACACAAGAAACACAAAGAAAGATATTTACTCTCTCACACACACCCTATTAAAAACGCATGGGAGGAACAAATTACCCCAGAAAATCTCTCTCATGTGTTTAACAAAAGATAAACGAGTTCCTCAAGGCAAGGAGCCAAGGAGAGCCCAACGAAATCTCCCTCAATTTGTCATCATTTTCTAGTAACAATACACACCCTTAGTCCTTTCACAACTTGAAGATCTTATGATCTCAAGGATATTAATCTCAGAGTGAATAGAACTAAGAAAGTGTATGGTTATAGATTAGAAGACTTTGTAGAGAGCTAGAAAAATAACAAGAGATTAGGCGCTAGATCACTCAACTTGCTCTGATACCATGTTGAAATTAAGAGTATGAAGGCTTAGAGCTTGTTGAGAGAGTGATAGTTGTGGCGTGAGAATCATAAGAAGTTTGATGTTTGGATACTTAGAGAATGTTTAGGATGATGATGGTGGCGTGAGTATTGATGTAATGAGAGATTATTGTTTGAGAATGATAATAAGAATGATGATAAGAATGAGAATGATAATGGTTGATGAAATAAGATGAACTAAGAAGAAGCATGGCGCCGGAGAGTTAAAGCTCCACTGGCGCCTTTAGGGAGATAAGCAAAGCTTCCTTTTACTCTTTTAATCTTCTTATTCTCTTATTCACAACTCTCTTTACATCACATTACATGTATATTTATAGAGTTTTTACATAGAGAAGAAGAGAAGAGGCGTGAAGAAGGAAGGAGAGAAGAGAGGAGTTTGCGTGAAGAAGAGAGGAGGGAAGGGAGCAGCTCACTGTTTGACTCCTGTTCAAGCTGCGCCCATACCCTGCTGCTGACGCCTCCATGCTTGTGCCCATGCCCTGGTTCTGGTGCCCCATGCTCTCCTTTGCTTCCTCTTTTCCACTTAGTTAGTCTTCTAGTTAGTATGTAACAGCTTCCTTTCTTCTAGTTACATCCGAACCAAGACTTCTTCTAGTTCCTTGTGAACTAGGTTTCCTTTCCCTCCTTTTCTTAGATTTGAATTCTTCTATCATAGAGATCACATATTTCAACACTTTGTTCCACTCTCGCATTATCCCCCATTATCCTTAGTTACTTTCATCATCTTCATCATCTATCGTCCCCATCCATTGCCTCCATCACTACCCGTACCGGTCTTGATTCCCTACCGAGGAACCCATAACGGCAAAGCCACCCTATCACCGAGGAATCTTTACCACATCGGCTTCTCTCCACTGAGAGATCTGTACTGGCATTGTGACCCTACTACCGAGGAATCCTTACCGCATTGGTATCTCACTATCGAGAGATCCGTACCGGTGCCTGGATCCTATCATCGAGGAGTTCTCCCTGCACTCGTGCTCATTACCAACAGACCTTACCAGCACCGAGAGGTTATCATTGAGAAAATCTCGCTGCAACTTTGTCTAAACCCGAAGTCTCGAAGGCTCCATGTACGACCCTTCCGACCATCCATACCGGCCCGACTGGCCTGATAGTGAAGCCACCATTCCGGGAGTGTATCAGCTGGTATCGGAGCCAAAGCTTCACTCATCAGGTTGTATCTTTCCGTCCAACTTGATCTTTGACTCTCTACTGTTCTTACGTTTTCAAACTGCTCTTAATTCGTATTTCTTTCGTACCAACCTTTTTGTTAAACCCTTTAAAGTTTTAAGCTTAGCTTCGGCTCATCCGTCTCAAAGCCTTTTGCTTGTAGCTAGCCTTTGGTCGAAAACGTGCGAAAGATTGAGTCTTAATCCACGTATCGCCATGGTTGCCCAAGTGAGATGCAAGGTTGAAGATGAGTACGTGGGGACCTTACCTGGTTAACACGCCTGACTCATCTGTCCTCTAGCCAAGCCATATGTGGGATATTCCATCTGATATGCTCCAGGAACGCTAGCTTCAGAATCAGGCTAGTCGGAACGAGACCGGGTTGGAATCGGTCATACGGGTACCGGTATGGTATCTCAGCTGTGGGTCGAGGGACACGGTAAGGGTCCTTCGGCGGTGCAGACTTGATGCCGGTACGGTACTACCGAATGGACGGATAAGATGGGTGCGAGGTTCAGCGGAAGTTGGGCAGTTAAATGGATGGATGGAAGCAAAGATAGAGATGAAGGTGATGAAAGGTGATTGACGGTGGAAAAATGGAACGAAGTGATAGTTGGGGGAAAGATGGAAAAAGGTAACAATGGATTGAAAGCCGGCCACACAGTGTTTGGACAACTCCGTGATACGACTGATCGAATTCCGAGCCGAGCTTCAAGGACAATGATGTTTAAACTACTTGAGATTCGAGCGCAAGCTTTCAAGCTAAATTGCGTTTATTCAAATCTGCCTTTCAAAGTGGAGGTTACATGCCTTTATATAGGCGGGATAGTTAGGGCATCCAACCCTTACAAAGGACCAGCGTGTCCTTGGGTGTTTTACATACCCGTAAATCAGTAACTTAAGTCCTTGAGTAAAACAGTAAAAACATGAAAAGAGGAAGGGATAGGGATTAGGGCCGAGTGACAACCGTACGAACCATGGATTGGCAAGGAGATGATCGGCTCGGTCCTAATGCGTCCGGGTTGTGAAAACCACTTTGGGATAAAACCCAATCAAGGGAAAAAGACTGTTCCTTTCCCAAACGTCTTTAGTGGGGCATTTTTTGTAGAAATATAGATTTGAAGTTAAGAGAGAATGAAAAATGATTGGAGAATGAGAGAAAGAATAGTAAGAATGGAGAGAGTTTATGCAAGTCTAAATAATCTTATTCGCTTCTTTTTCTTTCTCATATCTTTTACAAGAGATTTACAAGGATATATATAGACTTTACAAGGAGAAGAAGAAAGGGGCGTGGAGAAGAGAGAAGAAGAGAAGGAGACTTGTGGCTGAGCTACTCCAACAGTGTCTCAACAGTAAATGGCGCCCATACCTTCTCCCATACCTCCTTGCTTCCTAGTTTGCCTATCTAGTTGATATCCAACAGCTTCCTTTCTTTTCTAGTTCCTTTTCATCTAGTTCATTCCTTTTGATTACTCTATCACTTGATTAGGCATCTATCTCAACACTCCCCCTCAAGATTGGTCGGTGAAAATCCTTTAGACCGAACTTGCTATGGATGCAATCACAAGTGACAGATGAGGTTGCTTTGGTGAAGATATCAGCTAGTTGGTTCTCACTTGTTACAAAGGCAGGTTTAATGATTCCTTCTTGAATCTTTCCCCTCACAAAGTGACAATCCACCTCTATATGTTTGGTCCTTTCATGGAATACCGGATTGGATGCTATATGTATTGCAGCTTGATTATCACAATATAGCAACATTTCCTCAGTTTCATGTATTCCAAGATCCCCTAAGAATGCCTTTACCCAAATAAGTTCTTTCGTCACTTCCTTCATAGCTCTATACTCGGCTTCAGCACTAGACAAGGCTATAACCTTCTACTTTTTACTCCTCCAAGTCACTAGATTGCCTCCTACAAAGGTACAAAAACTGGATGTGGACTTTCTATCCTTCTTATCTCCAGCCCAATCTGCATCGCAATATCCTTGAACCTTTGTGTTTCCATTAGCCTTCATCCATATGCCTTTTCCGTGATTGTTTTTCAGATATCTTTGCAGCCTTTCAATCATGTTCCAATGCTGCGTGGTTGGCTTTTGCATATGTTGGCTCACACGGTTTACTGCAAAGCAAATGTCCGGCCTAGTGATAGTAAGATAGATGAGCTTGCCCACCATCCTTTGATATCTCTTAATGTTCTCCAAAGGCTCCCCCTCAGGACTATCTTTATAGCCTTCTTCTATTGGAGTTTTAGCCGGTTTGGATCCTAGCTTCCCAGTTTCTTCTAAGAGATCAAGCACATATTTCCTTTGAGAGATGAACATTCCATCTTCAAACCGTGTCATCTCAATTCCTAGGAAGTACTTAAGTTCCCCCAAGTCCTTTATATCAAAATCGACCTTCAAGATCTTCTTGGTTTGATCTACTCCATCTTTGTCACTTCCTGTGATGATTAGATCATCCACATATATTAATACCACAACCGTTCCTCCTTCACTTTGTCTTGTGAACAATGTGTGATCAGCTTCAGATCTTATGAACTCTCTTTCCAACAGACAAGCGCTTAGCCTTTGGTACCATTCTCTTGGGGATAACTTCAGCCCATAGATTGCTTTCTTGAATCTGCAAACTTTGTTGCCTTCCTTATGATATCCTTGGGGTGGATCCATATACACCTCTTCTTCCAAGTCTCCTTGCAAGAATGCGTTCTTGACATCCATCTGCCATAGATCCCATTTTAAGTTCACTGCCACTGAGATTAGTATTCTTATGGAATGAAGCTTAGCAACCGGAGCAAATGTCTCGGTATAGTCTTCCCCATAAACTTGAGTATACCCTTTTGCTACCAACCTTGCCTTATACCTTTCTATCTTCCCATCACTTGTGTATTTGATTGTATACACCCATCTACTCCCAACCGACTTCTTATCCTTTGGTAAGTCGGTTAAGTACCAAGTATTATTCCTTTCCATGGACTTCATTTCCTCTTCCATGGCTTTCACCCATACTTCACTCTCACATGCTTCTTCATATGAGCTAGAAATGTATTCCTTGCTGATTTTTGTGAGAAACACTTCATGCTCCATGGGTAATGTCGGCAAGGAACAGAAATGCTCAATGGGATATGTGATAATACTAGTTTGAGTGTGATCTCCTCCTTGTGATATGAGAGTGCTGTCGCCTCTGTCTTGTACTTCTTCTGAGAGGTATGGTTGGCTCAGATTCTCCTTCCTCAACATCCGTTTCTTCTTCAGCTGAATCCTGATCTGGTTCCATATGTGTATCATCTGCATCTCCATGTTCCATGATGCTCTCAGATGATGCATTCTCTCCTTGTATTTCATCCCTTGTTGTTGGTGCTACATTGAACAGCATCCAATCCATAGATGATGAGACTATACCTTCAAGAGTATCATGATTCTTGGCTCCATAAAAGCTTTCTTTTTCATTGAACTTTACCTCTCTAGACACATATACCCTTCTTGTCTCTGGATTGGAGACCTTGTAGCCCTTTTGAGTTGGTGAGTATCCAATGAAAACACACTTCATGCTTCTAGGTTCAAGCTTGTTTCTTTGTCCTTCTGGTAGAAACATGAAACACTTACATCCAAATGCCTTAAGGTGATGTAAGCTTGGTTTCTTTTTGTACAACACTTCAAACGGTGATCTATCTTCCAAGTTCTTTGTTGGAAGCCGGTTAATCAAATAGTTTGAAGTCATTACTGCATCTCCCCAATGAGATTTAGGTACTCCTTTGGCAATCATGATAGTCCTTGCTACTTCCATTAGATGCCTATTTTTCCTTTCTGCTATCCCATTTTGTTGTGGAGTGTATGCACAAGATGTTTGATGAATGATGCCAAAGTTGTTGAGTAGCTCCTTAAATCTCTTGCTTACATATTCTCCTCCATTATCACTTCTTAAGACCTTGGTTGTTGTTTTGAATTGTGTAGAAACATAGTTAATGAAGCTGGTGAATGCTTCATAAACTTGGTCCTTAGTGTTTAAGAGTGTGATCCATGTGTATCTTGAGTAATCATCAATGAAAGAAACAAAGTACTTATATTGATCCCTTGAATTACATGGTGCGGTCCATACATCCGAGTGTACAATGCCAAAAACTTCATCACAAGTTGTGGATGAGATAGGAAAAACTTGTCTACAATGTTTTCCTAGTACACATGCTTCACATACTACTTCTTCTTGAATGAGATTGGGTAAGACCATCTTGAGAACTGCTGAACTTGGGTGTCCTAGCCTTTCATGCCATAATGGGCTATCTCCAATCTCCTTCCTACCAGAAACTTCTACATTTGTCTTCATTCCAAGAGCCATTAGATCCTCTTGTTTATTTGCTTCCAAAAGATACACACCATCCTCTACCTTACCTTCTCCGAGTACATTGTTTGTTTTAGGGTCCTGAAACTTAAAAAAGTCAGTCCCAAACAATGCTACACAATCCAAATCCTTTGTAGCTTTATGAACTGATAGAAGATTAGATGAAAAACTAGGCATGTATAAAGCTTTTGTTTCCTTCTTGAAAAGTTCTAACTTTCCTATCCCTTCAATCGGAACTGAGCTTCCATTAGCTACTTGTACATTTCCATGATAAGGCTCAAGATTTTTTAACAAGTCTTGATCCTTAATCATGTGATGAGAGGCTCTGGAATCTACAATCATATTACCCTTCCTTATGCCGCTTTTAGAGCTGAGGAAACTCTTACCAGATTCTGTTAACTTAGCTATGCTCTTGATAAGAGCCTCAAACTCTGATCTTTTGACAGTATCCTCAACTGGTTGTGCAACCCCCATGAAGGCCCTATGCCCACTTCCACTCTCCCTTAGCCGCTTAGGCCTCAAATGCGGATGGAGAGTCCAACACTTCTCCTTGGTATGCCCTTTCATCTTACAATGCTCACAGTCCAACACCCTTCTTTCAAACATGAGATTCCTTTTTGCAAGATGTGCAGCTTCACTTGGTGCTCGGAATAGGTCTCTTGAGGCCTCCTCCCTTTGTATCAAGCCACATACTTCCGCTAGACTTGGCAGCTTCTCAAATCTAAGTATGTGCTTGATAAGGTCCTTGTAAGATGCATTGAGTGCCAAGAGACGCCCAAACACTTGGTCTTGGTCACGCCTTTCACCTAACTCCTTGGGGTCTATAGTTTGTGGCCTCAAGATCTCCAACTCGGCCCACAAGCTTCTATACTCCCCAAACATTTCCTTGAATGGTTTCTCCTCTTGTTGCAGCTCATTCAGCGCCCTCTTCACCTCAAATATCCTTGATATGTTTGACACATTTCCATATACTCCCTTGAGTATATCCCACAGCTCCTTAGCGGTATCCGCATATGAGTAGGCCGCCAATATGGATGGTTCTAGTGAGCTTTGAAGAAGAGAAAGAGTGTACTGTTCTTCTTGCTCTTCCTTAGCTTCCTACTTCTCATTTCTCACCACCGCCTCCGCTTCCTCCTTTGGCTCAACATACCGCCAAAGTCCTCGGCCTCTAAGAATGGTTTTAGTGGTTTTTGCCCAAAGAAGATAGTTGTTCCCTTTGAGCATAACTGAGATTGCTACTCTATTTGTCTCCATTTTCTAGTAATAATACACAATTCTAGTTCTTTCACAACTTGAAGATCCTATGATCTCAAGGATATTAATCTCAGAGTGAATAGAACTTAGAAAGGTGTATTGTTATAGATTAGAAGATTTGTAGAGTGCTAGAAGAATTATAAGAGAGTTAAGCATTTGGAATGCTCAACCTTGCTCTGATACCATGTAGAAATATAGATTTGAAGTTAAGAGAGAATGAAGAATGATTGGAGAATGAGAGAAAAAATAGCAAGAATGGAGAGAGTTTATGCAAGTCTTAATAATCTTATTCGCTTCTTTTTCTTTCTCATATCTTTTACAAGAGATTTACAAGGATATATATAGACTTTACAAGGAGAAGAAGAAAGGGGTGTGGAGAAGAGAGAAGAAGAGAAGGAGACTTGTGGCTGAGCTACTCCAACAGTGTCTCAACAGTAAATGGCGCCCATACCTCACCCATGCTGCGCCCATATCTTCTCCCATACCTCCTTGCTTCCTAGTTTGCTTATCTAGTTGATATCCAACAATTTCCTTTCTTTTCTAGTTCCTTTTCAACTAGTTCATTCCTTTTGATTACTCTATCACTTGAATAGGCATCTATCTCAACATTTTTACCGTATCAAGGTGAAAACGCTAAGGACTTGGTCCTTGACGCTTGATGACATTACCAGCTTGTATTGTTGTCATTCGCCCTTCTTCATGCCTTGGGCGATCACTAGGTTCATCTTTGTTTGGTACGGCCTCGAGTGCTCGCGGTCAATGACCAAAACTGGAATATTGGGCAATGTCCCTTGGCTCTCGTCCGTATCTGTCTCGGCATCGTCCAGCTTGCTATCCTCGGGATCGGATGTGGCTTGGGCCTCATCACCATCCTTGCTTTATCATTGGGATCCGTCCCATTGGCTGGACGCTAGGAAACCGCGTGCAAGCTGTCTTTCTTTTTGTTGTTATTGACTGCCCTTTCTGTTTGCCTAAACGTGCAACTGTCGTATGACCCTTTTGGCATTTAGCTAATGGTCCTTTGATCTTATCCTTTAACTCATACAACTTATCATTTGAACACTTACTGCAGTAAACTGTGAGCATTCACCGCTTGTTGTTTTACGCGTAGGTGCCGTCCCACCGCCGTACGACCCATAACCCATCGACCGTACTGGCTGGACACAGTAGATCTGATGGCCATAACCCGCTGTTTCTGAACACCTTCATGGCCAACCGATCCCAGTCCATCCTGATCGTGAGTTCAACCAGACGACCTTACTGGGCTACCGTCCCTCGGCCAGGACACCACCGACGGTCTAACCTCTCGGGGGCCAGCACCTCGGAAGGTCCTCCACCATCCGTACGCTGCCATCCGTATCTCATCACCATCCATACCTCATACGAACCCACGTACCGAAGAACCAGCCGCTAAGGCATCAATTCGAGATAATGCTACTCCTGGTACCGCTTACACCGCCCCGTGTAACACCGACCCTGATCATACCGCGGTCCAGACCGAGGTTCCGTCCGGCATTGGGTATCATCCTGGGCTGCATGGCATCATGGAACCAGTTCGTCCCATCCCAACCTTAGGCCGCATACTTCATCAAGACCAGACAATTCCTACCATCCAGCCCGGCAACATCAAGTGGACCAAGGCCAAACGCTATAGGACCCTTTTTAACGCCTACCTTCAAAATGCTTTGGATCGATGAATCTATGGGCAATGGACGGTAAATCCAGACTCACAATGAAGCGATCAGCAGGACACAAGTGAAGCTATCTTCACTGACCTTACCATCACTTGCTAAGGACCTCATCAAGACGCCAAGAGAATTGTACTCTTTTTCCTCATTCGGGTTTATCCCAAAGAGGTTTACCGGATGGGTTTTTAATGAGGCAAGGATACTTGGTGCATCATTGCTGGATCGGTTGGACTTAATTAACATGGCAATGATCCTATCCAATAAAGGCCCAACACATTTGCCTTCCTTTTTCAAACTTTTCAACTTTCTTTAATTCGTTTTCCTTTAGCCCAAATTGCGTTTGTCTTTAAGCATTGGGCCTTGTCCTTTTGTGAACCTCTAAACCCTACTTGGTGGCCTATTTAAAGGGCTGAACCCCACTTGTATTCGGAGACTAGTTTTAATGATTGAATGCATTGTTTCTTATTGTTTCTTTCTTAGTTCTTCAAGTAGTTACTGTTGAATGAACCACCGAGTGAGCTCTTCCGAGTTGTTGCTAGGAACTCGCTCCCCGGTGCTGAATTGTGAGGCATTTCCCTTGCTTTTCAACCCCTTTACTATCTTGTTTACTCCTTTAGTTGTTTCAAGGTCGAGTCAATCCTTAGAAGTAGCTTAAGCTTGTGAACGAACCTCCTTTGAACTCTTCTTGAGTCTTGACTCGGAACTCGTCCAAGGAGCTGTATCGTGAGGCTTCACTTGCTTACTTACCATCTCTATCCCCCATTGTCCCTCTTTGGTAACCTTAGGCTCGAGTCAATCTCCTTCGTCTAACCTCTCGTCCGCTTAGCACTTGCTATTGCGCTTCACCAGCCATACCGATCTCCTTGCGGGTCAAACCGCCTAGTTGGAGTGTATCAGTACCGGTCAACCTCGCCAGCTTAACCTTACCGACTCCGACCCTGACAACCTTACACCGTCGTCTGTACCTCGCCGTCCGTACATACCAACCGTACCAACCATGGCCGAACCCGCAGAAGAACTACCCCATCCTATTGAGATCGGTACGATACTAGCCACGATCCAGGCTCAGATAGAACACCTTACTAAACGTGTGGCGCACTACGACCTTCAACCTGATGCTTGACAGCTGCCCCTAAACCATCCGATCAATGCTACCGACCGTCCCCCTGCAGGACCCGTAGCAGCCTACCCGGGCGACCCTGACAAAGAGAACGACCAAATGTTTATGACTGAGACAACCATGCACCTCGACCAGAGGCCCCGGTACACAAACTGGTTCCACCTACCTTCGCAGGGAAGGTTGACCTAGAGGCGTATCTCGACTGGGAAAGACGTATGGACCACCTGTTCGACTGCTATGATTATTCTGAACCCAAGAAGGTTGCCTATGCTGCGGCCCAACTAACCGAACATGCCTTAACTTGGTGGGACCGCGACAATTCCGAAAGCACTCGTACCCTCGAGGAGTATTATAATGAATTCGAACATCTTTGGAATTGGTTAAAATTTGACGACTGTGAAGGGACCTTAATGGCCTAGTTCGTAGATGGAATGCAAGACCAGATTGCCTGCAAGGTCGAAAGGCAATCCTACCAGAACTTTGACGAACTTCTCCATCTGGCCATCCGCTTGGAGGCCCAGATCCGGAGGAAGGCTGCCACAACTTCCTGAGGAAGGATTCCTCCTAACCAAGGCTGGTCTTCTAACCCCACTGGCTTGCCTACCGCTCCAAAACTACACGAGGGTCCCAAAGCCATTGCTGTAGACTCCCGTTTCAAGCCTCGGTAACCCGAAGCGCCTAAGCCTGTCCGACCCACCCAAAGACCAGAATTCAACACTGGAAGAAGCTGGGACATGATATGTTACAAGTGCCAGGGCCGAGGGCACTACTCTAGGGATTGTCCCAACAACCGGGCAATGATCCTCACCCCCGAAGGTGACTATGAATCCCAGGATGAGGAGCCGGACCAGGAGAATGATCCCAAACCCGTTCAGCCAGATGAGGCGATCGAGTACCCAAACATTGGGGACTTTCTGGTCATCCAGAGGAGCCTGAGTATTCTGATCCTTCCCGAACCAGCCGGCCAGCGGGACAACATCTTTCACACTTGCTGCACCATCAACGGCAAGGTTTGCGGTTTTATCATTGATGGTGGGTCCTGCACCAATGTGGCCAGCTCCCACCTCGTGACCAAACTCTCTCTCCCTACTTCTAAACACCCTCATCCCTATAAACTGTGCTGGTTGAACAATAAAACTGTCATACCTGTTACAGAGCAAGTAGTACTAGCTTTGAGCATAGGGCAGTACCAGGACACGGTCCAATCTGATGTTGTTCCAATGCAAGCTAGCCACGTCCTCTTAGGACGTCCATGGCAGTTTGATAAGGATGCCACCCACAATGGCCGGTCCAAATTCTATTCATTCATGCATGACTCCAAGCGCATTAACTTAGCCCCTCTATCACCCGTTCAAGTGCATGATCTATAATCCTGTTTGTCTAAGAACACTTCTTCTCGACCCAACTTCCTTATATCTATTCAGGACACATGTAAACCCATAGGCAATGAGTGCCGAATTGTACTAATGGTTTACAAAGAAGTGTTAAGTACAGGTACCATAGAAGACCCGATCCCGAACAAGCTCCAAAGGATCCTACAAAAGTATTTAGCGCTCTTCCCTGGCGAGATCCCTCACAGATTGCCTCCCCTCCGAGGCATCAAGCACAGGATCGACTTTGTTCCCAAAACATCTTTGCCCAACTGGCCTGCTTACCGCGTCAACCCGGAAGAGGCCAAGGAGCTAGAACAGCAGGTCGCCGACCTCATGGCCAAGGGTTATGTTCCAGAAAGCCTCAGTCCGTGTGCTGTTCCAGTCCTTTTGGTTCCCAAGAAGGATGGTAGCTGGAGAATGTGCTTGGATTGCCGGCCCATCAACAACTCACGGTCAAGTACCAGCACCCTATTCCCTGTCTGGATGACATGTTGGACGAGCTCAGTGGCATATCCATTTTCTCCAAAGTTGACCTCAAGAACGGTTACCATCAGGTCCGTATGAGAGAAGGTGACGAATGGAAGACTGCCTTCAAGACCAAGCAAGGGCTGTACGAGTGGCTCGTCATGCCTTTCGGTCGATCCAACGCCCCCTCCACATTCATGCGGTTGATGAACCATACTCTCCGGGCTTCATCAACAAGTTCGTGGTCATCTACTTCGATGACATTCTCATCTACAGCAAGACCCTGGCCGAGCACGCATCCCACCTAAATGCTGTCCTACAAACCCTTCAGCAGGAAGAACTATATGCCAACATGGGCTTTTTATTAGCGGACACGGTCTAAAGGTGGATAAAGAAAAGATCCAAGCCATCCGGGAATGGCAAAATCCAACCAACGTCAGCCAAGTTCAAAGTTTCTATGGCCTGGCTAGTTTCTACCGGTGATTTGTTCGAGATTTCAGCTCCATTGCCGCTCCCCTGACGGCTCTAGTAAAGAAGTAAACCAGTTTCACTTGGGAAGAACCCCAAGAAAAGACCTTCCATGAACTCAAATACCGGCTCACTCAAGCCCCGTTACTGGCCTTGCCCAACTTCAGCAAAACTATCGAGATCGAATGCGATGCATCCAGCATAGGCATTGGAGCCGTGCTGACACAAGGAGGATGGCCCATTGCCTACTTCAGTGAGAAGCTCAGTAGAGCCACGCTCAACTACCCTACCTACAACAAGGAGCTCTACGCTATGATCTGAGCCCTTTAGACCTGGCAACACTACCTCCTCTCCAAAGAATGCATCAATCACTTGGATCATGAAACGTTAAAACACACCGGGGCAAAACCAATTTGAAGAGGCAACAAGCCACGTGGCTCGAGTTCATCAAAATGTTCCCCTATATCATCAAGTATAAGAAGGGGAAAGAAAACGTGGTGGCTGATGCCCTGTCCCAGCGACATGCCCTCATCACTACGGTCGAGGCCAAGATCCTCGGGTTCTCCCACCTCAAGCACCAGTATCAAGATGATCCAGACATGATAGAGAATCCTACAAGGATTTCCACCTCCATGAAGGGTTCCTTTTTAAAGGCAGGCGGCTGTGCATCCCGGAAGGATCAGTCCGGGAACTCCTCATTCAAGAAGCCCATAGTGGCGGGTTAATGGGGCCCTTTGGGACGCATAAGACCATGGATATGCTGCGGAGTCATTTTTATTGGCCCAAGATGCATAGTATGGTCGATGCTTTCTGTGCAAGATGTTTATCCTGCAAGTGCGCCAAGACCAAGGCCCACCCGTATGGCCTATACATGCCTCTGCCTCTCCCCCCTCTCCCTGGGTCGATCTGTCAATGGACTTCCTCTTAGGACTACCCTCAATCGAACGTAAGGACTCTGTAATGGTGGTGGTCGACCGATTCTCCAAGATGGCCCATTTCATGCCTTGCTCCAAGGCATGGGATGCTACCGCCATAGCTGATCTCTTCTTCAGAGACATCATGAAACTACATGGTTTGCCCCAAACCATTGTCTCCGACCGGGATCCCAAGTTCCTCGGCCACTTCTGGACGACCTTGTGGAAACGCATGGGGACAAAACTACTCTTCTCCACAGCAGCCCACCCGCAGACGGACGGACAGACTGAAGTAGTCAACCGGACCTTGGGGGCTTTGCTCAGGTCAGCCGTCAATTTCAACTAAGCCAACTGGCTCCAAAGCCTATCCTATGTGGAGTTTACATACAACTGGGTGACTCACTCAACCACCGCTCTCTCCCCGTTTGAAATCTGTTATGGGTTCAATCCGCTTACCCCGCTTGACATGAATCCATTGCCCCCTGGACGCATGGAAAACCAGAACGGGATCACCAAGGCCGAGTATATCCACAACCTCCAAGAAAGGGTCCATGACCGTATACTTAAGAAGACGGAACAGTACAAGAAGAAGGCGGACCGTAAAAGGCAACCTATGACACTGCAACCATGTGAATGGGTTTGGCTACATACCCGAACCTAACGTTTCAACAAGCACCGCCAGAGGAAGCTGCAACCCCGAGGAGATGGCCCCTTCCAAGTGCTGGAGCGCATCAACAATAACGCGTACCGGATCGACATTCCAGGTCAGGGCAACATGTCCGCCACCTTCAATGTTGCTGACTTGTCCCGTTTAGATGCAGGAGACCAAGTTTTCAGGATAAAACATTCTCAAGAGGGAGGGCATGATGAGGCCTAAGCCTCCTCTAATCTCGAGGATAGTCAGCCAGATGATACTGAGTCAGATGCGGACGGGAGCCAAGGATCATTGCCCAATATACCGGTTTTGGCCATTGACTGCGAGCACTCGCAATGATACCAAACGAGGTTGAACTTAGTAATCGGCCAAGGCATGAAGAAGGGCAAATAGAATCAACCCAAGCTAACAGCGCCAACAAGCGTCAAGGACGAAGTCCTTAGCGTTTTCACCTTGATACGGTGAAAATGCCCAAGTAAAGATATTTGGGAAAGGAACACTCTTTTTCCCTTGATTGGGTTTTATCCCTAAGTATTTTTCCCAACAAGGTTTTTAACAAGGTTCATGACCTGGACGCATTAAGCCCGAGCCGGTCATTACCTTGCCAGTCCATGGCTTGTGTGGTCATCACTCGGCCCTAAACTCTATCCCTTCCTCGTTTCATGTTTTTACCATTGTTACTCTAGTAAAAACTCTTATGTTTTAACCGGGTATGAAACGCCCAAGGACATGCTGGTCCTTTGTAAAAAGTCGGATGCCCTAAAGTAATTCGCTTATTTAAAATTATCTAACCTCAGCTTGGAAAGGCAGATTTGAATAACGCATTTGGCTTAAAAATTGCTATCGAATCTGATATGAGCATGGAAACGCCAACACTTGGAGGAAAAGAAGATGGAACCATGGCCATTCCCAAAGGTCCAATGACCCGGGCAAGATCAAGAAAACTTCAAGAAGCTGTAGGAAACATCTTAAGGATCACATGGAAGCATGAAGAAGCTAAGGAAAAACAACACCAAGACATGCTCACTTCCATTCAAGTTGCTCTAAGTTAAATCATCTTCAAAGTAACTTAAGTGTGCTCTTTTTCCCTTAAGCTCGGTTTTATCCCAATGGGTTTTCCGGCTAAAGGTTTTTAATGAGGCCTCAAGTTCACTTATATCTCTTAGATGATTAGTTTAGGAGCTTCTTTGATGCCTTGGACGATTTCATGAAGCTATGGACCGACTCAAGCATCAACTTTATGATATAATTTAGATTATGGTTTTATTTCATATTTTCTATTTTCGCAAACTCTTTTATCTTCTTGTCTAGTCGAATTCTAGTCTTTGTTCAAAGTCTTAGGTTATTGTTTAGAGTCCCAAGAAGTAGTAATCACGAGGCACTTGAGTCTGTTCAAGTCACCTCTCTATATAAGTCGATTGTATGCCTCACTTGGCAATCATCCAACTTTTTAATCAACTTCTTTTCAGAGAAAATTCTCTAAGTTCTTTTAGAACATTTCCGATTGTTTGGTGTGTCATATCCAACAATCAACCTCGGTTCTCTGGTGTGTCATATCCAGAAAACCAACCTTTGTCTTCCCCGAGTGTGTCATATCTTGGAGAGACATTGTTGAGTGTTTATTAGGTGTGTAATATCCGAAATAAACCTCAAGGAGTATCAAGGAGCCTTCCGCAACTTCTTGTGTCCCGCATCAATCCACCACCTTGTCCAGTTTGAGTCATTGATTCGCTAAGGCAAGGATCTATCCCATATCTATCCAAAGAACCATTCGGCCGCTTCAAAGAAGACCTTCAAACGGTCCTTTTCATCATCAACTCGGCCATATGGTTTCTTCTATCCTTCTGTCTATCATTACAACCTACCAACGAGAAAGTTGAATCTTGGGCGTGACCGAGATCGTGTCATTTGGTATCAGAGCAAGCTTTTTCGATTTGGTAGTAAGTTGTTCATCTTCTTGTTCTTTCATCTTCTTGATCTTTCATCTTCTGTCTTTTCATTTCCAACTCCTCATCTTCTTGGCCGAGATTCTCATCTCGCCAATTCTGTTCTTCTATTCCTTCTCTTATATTTCTTCTAAAGATCCGTTGGATCTCATTCAAAAAAAAAAAAAAAAAAGAAAACGAAACAAAGCAAAAAGAAAAAGAAAAACAAAAGAAAAAAAAAATCACCAAGAAACATATTACATATCATTGGATTCGGGGTTGTTGTTATATTTCTCATCAAATTTGATTTGATTTGTTTGATAAGAACTCTGTGAGAAAATCTTTGAGAGAAGTATTTGAGAGAAACACTTGAGAGAAACACTTGAGAGGAAACACTTGAGAGGGAAAACACTTGAGAGAAACACTAGTGAGAGCTTATTCTTCTAACTGTTTGTTAAGTTTTGCAGGGAAGATGTCTCATAGTGAAGCTGGGAGTGAAAATACCAACCGCCCAAGAAGAGCCAGACAACCAAACATGGACGTACAAACCCTCATGGAAGAGATGAGGCGGCTCTTAAGGCAGGAACTGGATCCTGTCCATGAGAGAATGGACACCATTCAGCAATCGGTGAACCAAGGACTTCCCCAACGTCCTGCTGAAAGGAGAAGAAGGGCGCAAATGCCAATAGATGAAGATGAAGGGCCAGATTATGACAGCCGTGGAAGCCAAGCTTCTAATGGACGTCCAAGACGTGCCAGAGAAGTAAGGGAACGTCATGAAGATAATCTTAATGGTTTTAAGTTGAAAATACCTACATTCTATGGAAAGAATGATCCAGACGCCTACTTGGAGTGGGAGAAGAAGATAGAACTTGTCTTCGATTGCCAGCCTTACACTGAACGGAAGAAGGTTCAAGTGGCAGCAACCGAGTTCTATGAATATGCAATCAATTGGTGGGATCAACTTGTTACCAATAGGAGACGCAACCAAGAACCGCATGTGGAGACTTGGGAGATGATGAAGAACCTAATGAGAAAGCGGTTTGTTCCAAGTCACTATCACCGGGAGTTGCACCAGAGGCTTAGGAGGTTAAGCCAAGGCAGTAAGAGTGTGGAGGATTATTACCAAGAGATGGAATCTCTCATGATCAAAGCCAACATAGATGAGGATCATGAGGCAACAATGGCAAGATTTCTAAGTGGTTTAGCGAGAGACATTCAAGACAGGATGGAGCTTCAAACTTATGGAGACTTAGAAGAGATGCTTCACAAGGCTATCCTTGTGGAACAGCAGATCAAAAGAAGGAGTCCTTCTAAGAATTCCTATGGAGCCGGAACAAACTATTCTAGATCAAGCTACAAACCGGAGGACAAGACCATTGTCAAACCAAAGACTGATTCCAAACCTTACACCACTACTCAAGACGCCAAGGTAAAAGCTGAAGCTACTTCTTCTAAAAACCGTGATGTTAGATGCTTCAAGTGTCAAGGGCGAGGACACTATGCCAACGAATGTATCAACAAGAGAACCATGATCCTTTTGGATAATGGTGATATAGAAACCGATGAAGAAGAAGAACTTGAAAGAGAAGAGAGCTCTGATGCTGAGGAGATTCAGTTACCAGCAACAGGAGAGCTATTAGTCACAAGGCGATCACTACTCATTCAAGCCAAGGATACGGATCAGGAGCAATGGGAAAACTTGTTTCACACTAGATGTCTGGTACATGGCAAAGTTTGCAGCCTTATCATCGACGGAGGAAGCTGTACCAATGTGGCAAGTGAAACCATGGTGAAGAAGTTAAGTTTAGAAGAGAAGAAACATCCCAAGCCCTACAAGCTTCAATGGCTGAATGATGAAGGAGAGATGATTGTGCATAGCCAAGTATTGGTTCCTTTAACCATAGGCAAGTATCAGGATGAGATATTGTGTGACGTTCTACCAATGGAGGCCGGTCACATTCTACTTGGAAGGCCGTGGCGATTCGATAAGAAGGTCATCCATGATGGGTTTACCAATCGGTATTCCTTTGTACACAATGGCCAGAAGACCATTCTTGCTCCATTGACGCCACCAGAAGTTCATCAAGATCAACTATGGCTAAAACAAAAAGACAAAGAGAGAGAATCCCTAAACACTTCACCACCAAACAAAGAAGAGAGTTTGAGAAAAACCAAGAAAAAGACCTTTGAGAGCAAACCCGAGAGACAATCAAACTTCCTTGTGAGATCTAGTGTTCTTAAGAGAGCCATGTTCTCTAAGCAAACCATTCTCTTATTTGTTTACAAAGAGGTTTTGGTAAACCTTACTAACTCAGTGCCGGAAGTTCCGAGCAACATTTCCTTTCTTTTGTAGGAGTTTGAGGATGTCTTTCCGGAGGAGAATCCCAAGGGATTACCACCTATCCGTGGGATTGAACATCAAATTGATTTTGTGCCTAGAGCTTCACTTCCGAACCGTCCAGCGTACAGAACCAATCTTGTGGAGACTAGGGAGCTTCAAAAACCAAATAGATTACTGTTATACTTTGATGATATCCTTGTCTATAGCAAGAGTTTGGATGAGCACGTTAAGCACCTAGAGGCGGTTTTGAATGTCCTTAGGAAGGAAAAACTCTATGCCAATCTTAAGAAATGTACTTTTGGAACAGATAACTTGGTCTTTTTAGGCTTTGTTGTAAGTGCAGATGGCGTGAAAGTAGATCCGGAGAAGATCAAAGCTATCATGGAGTGGCCCAGTCCAACCAATGTTAGTGAAGTAAGAAGCTTCCATGGACTTGCTGGTTTCTACAGACGATTTGTCCCGAACTTTAGCACCATAGCTGCTCCATTGACCGAAGTTATCAAAAAGGAAGTTGGATTCAAGTGGGAAGAAGCACAAGAAGCCGCTTTCCAATGCCTTAAAGAGAAGCTTACTAATTCTCCTCTTCTTGCCCTTCCTGATTTTAACAAAACTTTTGAAGTTGAATGTGATGCCTCAGGGATTGGTATTGGTGCTGTGTTAATGCAGGAGAGAAGGCCTATAGCATATTTCAGTGAGAAGCTTGGAGGAGCAACTCTCAACTATGCTACTTACGACAAAGAGATGTATGCGTTAGTAAGAGCTCTCTGAACTTGGCAACATTATCTCTGGCCTAAGGAGTTTGTGATACATACAGACCATGAATCGCTCAAGTATCTAAAAGGTCAGAATAAGCTAAGTAAGAGGCATGCCAGATGGGTTGAATTCATAGAGACTTTTCCCTATGTAATCAAGTACAAACAAGGTAAGGAAAACATAGTGGCCGATGCACTATCTCGCCGGTATGTTCTCTTAAGTACTCTTGGTGCTAAACTCTTAGGATTTGAGCAAATCAAAGGTATGTATGAAACAGACTCTGACTTTTGTGATGCCTATAGAATGTGTGAGAAATTTGCTTCTGGCCATTACTTTCGGCAAGATGACTATCTTTTTTATGACAATCGTCTATGTGTACCTAACTGTTCGTTGAGAGATTTATTTGTTAGGGAAGCACATGGAGGAAGTCTCATGGGCCATTTTGGCATTGCTAAGACACTTAAGGTGTTACAAGACCATTTCTTTTGGCCACACATGAGAAGGGACGTGGAACGGATTTGTGAAAGATGCACAACCTGCAAACAAGCTAAGTCCAAAGTCCAACGCCACGGTTTGTATACTCCCTTACCTATTCCTTATCACCCTTGGAATGATATATCTATGGACTTCATTGTTGGATTACCTAGAACTCGAACTGGAAAGGATTCCATCTTTGTGGTAGTAGATAGGTTCTCCAAAATGGCACATTTCATAGCTTGTAACAAAACAGATGATACATTGCATGTTGCTAATTTGTTCTTTAAGGAAGTGGTACGTTTGCATGGTATGCCTAAGACCATAGTCTCTGATAGGGATACTAAATTCCTTAGTTACTTCTGGAAGACCCTTTGGTCTAAGTTAGGTACCAAACTGTTGTTTTCTACTACTTATCATCCACAAACTGATGGAAAAACCGAAGTAGTTAATAGAACTTTAGGAACTCTTTTGCGTGCATTCATAAGGAAAAATTTGAAGTCATGGGAAGATTACCTACCTCATTGTGAATTTGCATATAACCATGCTGTGCATTCTACTTCTAAGTTTTCTCCTTTTGAGGTTGTTTATGGGTTTAACCCAACTTTCCCTTTGGATCTAATCCCTTTGCCTGAGTGTGAAAGAATTAGCTTTGATGGAAAGAAGAAGGCCGAACTGATACAACAAATACACAAACAAGCAAGACACAACATTGAAGAAAGGACAAAGCAATACGTCAAGCAGGCCAACAAGGGAAGACAAGAAAAAGTCTTTGAAGAAGGTGACCAAGTGTGGATTCACTTAAGAAAGGAAAGGTTCCCAGAAGGAAGAAAGTCCAAGCTAATGCCAAGAATCGATGGACCTTTCAAGATCATCAAAAAGATCAACAACAATGCCTACCAGTTGGACTTGCAAGGTAAGTATGATATAAGCAACAGTTTCAATATTACTGACTTGGTTCCTTTCATTGCAGATCATCCAGATTTGAGGACAAATCTTTTTCAAGAGGGAGGGGATGATATGAGCATGGAAACGCCAACACTTGGAGGAAAAGAAGATGGAACCATGGCCATTCCCAAAGGTCCAATGACCCGGGCAATATCAAGAAAACTTCAAGAAGCTGTAGGAAACATCTTAAGGATCACATGGAAGCATGAAGAAGCTAAGGAAAAACAACACCAAGACATGCTCACTTCCATTCAAGTTGCTCTAAGTTAAATCATCTTCAAAGTAACTTAAGTGTGCTCTTTTTCCTTTAAGCTCGGTTTTATCCTAATGGGTTTTCCGGCTAAAGGTTTTTAATGAGGCCTCAAGTTCACTTATATCTCTTAGATGATTAGCTTAGGAGCTTCTTTGATGCCTTGGACGATTTCATGAAGCTATGGACCGATTCAAGCATCAACTTTATGATATAATTTAGATTATGGTTTTATTTCATATTTTCTATTTTCGCAAACTCTTTTATCTTCTTGTCTAGTCGAATTCTAGTCTTTGTTCAAAGTCTAAGGTGATTGTTTAGAGTCCCAAGAAGTAGTAATCACGAGGCACTTGAGTCTGTTCAAGTCACCTCTCTATATAAGTCGATTGTATGCCTCACTTGGCAATCATCCAACTTTTTAATCAACTTCTTTTCAGAGAAAATTCTCTAAGTTCTTTTAGAACATTTCCGATTGTTTGGTGTGTCATATCCAACAATCAACCTCGGTTCTCTGGTGTGTCATATCCAGAAAACCAACCTTTGTCTTCCCCGAGTGTGTCATATCTTGGAGAGACATTGTTGAGTGTTTATTAGGTGTGTAATATCCGAAATAAACCTCAAGGAGTATCAAGGAGCCTTCTGCAACTTCTTGTGTCCCGCATCAATCCACCACCTTGTCCAGTTTGAGTCATTGATTCGCTAAGGCAAGGATCTATCCCATATCTATCCAAAGAACCATTCGGCCGCTTCAAAGAAGACCTTCAAACGGTCCTTTTCATCATCAACTCGGCCATATGGTTTCTTCTATCCTTCTGTCTATCATTACAACCTACCAACGAGAAAGTTGAATCTTGGGCATGACCGAGATCGTGTCAGAATCTCAAGTAGTTTAAACATCATCGTCCTCGAAGCTCAGCTCGGACTCCAATCAGTAGTATCATGGGGTTGTCCAAACCCCACGTAGCTGGCCTTCGATCCATTGTTCTTATGCTTATCCATATTTTCCCCTTTCCATCTTTCACTTCGTTCCACTCTCGCATTATCCCCCATTATCCTTAGTTAATTTCATCATCTTCATCATCCATTGTCCCTGTCCATTGCCTCCATCGCTACCCATACCGGTCTTGATTCCCTACCGAGGAACCCGTACCGGAAAAGCCACCTTATCACTGAGGAATCCTTTCCGCATCAGCTTCTCTCCACCGAGAGATCTGTACCGGCATCGAGACCTTACTACCAAGGAATCCTTACTGCATCAGCATCTCACTACAGAGAGATCCGTACCGGTGCCTGGATCCTATCATCAAGGAGTCCTCCCCGCACTCGTACTCATTACTGACAGACCTTACCGGCACCGAGAGGTTATCATCGAGAAAACCTTGCAGCGACTCTGTCCAAACCTGAAGTCTCGAAGGCTCCACATACGACCCTTCCGACCGTCCGTACCAGCCCAACTGGCCTGATGTTGAAGCCACCGTTCCGGGAGTGTATCAATGTGTGTCATCCAAAGGTTTCCTAGCAACTAGAATGGCCTATGATGTGGATATTGAAATGGTTCTTCCTCATCAAAGATTGGTCCAAGATCCTCCTAGTCCTCTATGTCTTCCTCGGTCTCCATCTCACCATTCTCCATGAGAATCATCACTCGTTGGTTAGGACATTTGTTGGCATAGTGTCCTAGTCCATGACACTTGAAGCACTTGATGTCTCTAGCATGGCTGGAAGTCTCCACTGTTTTTCCTTTGTCAACACGAGCAGAAACATCAGTTTTAAATGAATTTTTTTATGTTTGAAGACTTACCTTTGTCTTGAAAGCTAGATATGGGAGTAAAGACTGGTTTGGAGTAGCTCTTTCTCTTGGTTTGTTGCTCGATCAGAATGGCTTTGTGCAACATTTGGTTTAGACTTTTATAGTCTTGAAGCTCCATTCGATCTTAGATGTTCTGGTTGAGTCCAACAAGAAATCTGGCCATGGTTGCTTCCAATGTCTCATCTACATCAGCCTTGATCATCAGGATCTCCATTTCCTGGAAGTAGTCTTCTACAGACATGGATCCTTGCAGCAAACGTCTCAGCCTCTGGTGAAGGTCACAATGGTAGTGTTCTGGAACAAACCATCTCCTCATCAAAGTTGTTAGTTCATCCCATGAAGCTATTGGTTGGCCTCCATTCCTTCTCCTCCTAGTCACAACTTGATCATACCAATTAATAGCCTAACCAGTAAATTCAGTAGCAGCCAATCTAACCTTTTTAAGTTCAGAGAAATTTTGGCAATCAAATACAAGTTCTATTTTTCTTTCCCATTTAAGGAAAGCATCGGGATCATTTTTACCATCAAAAGTTGGGATTTTAAGTTTCAAACCTCCTAAGCCATTACCAACTCTTTCTTCCCTAGGAAAAGGATTGTCATCACCTGGATCTTGGTTTCGCAGACCTCTCCTAGGTTGGTTGATGGAACGAGTATCATTCTCTTGGTATTCCTCATCATCATGGCTGCGATGGTTCCTCCTTGGACGGCCTCGTCATGCTCCAGTTCTGGCTTGGGTTTGTTGACTAACCTGCATCTCATCAAGTCGTTGATGGATTTGTTCCAAACCTGCATTCACAAGGTTAGTGAAAAGCTTCCTGAAAAGATTAGAAGATAAAAATCCTCACACTCTCAAGTGTTTGATCTCACCCCCTCAAGTGTTTCTCTCGAAATTCTAATGGTCACTCAACAAGTTTCTCTCAAAGTTCTAAGTGATCAAATCAAGTAACCCAATGGTCAATCCAAGCAAACAAGAGAGTTTTAAGATAGAAAGATAAGAGATTAGATGTGAAAAATCCGCATTAACCACCTCAAAGGCTGGATTTCTCCTCAGCCAGCAGGATTTCTCTTCCACCACCAATCCACTCAATTCAACTTTTTTGAACTTCTTTTCTCTATTTTTTCTGAATTTTGTAGAGAGTTTTTATATGGATGGTAATGAGGGGCCCAGATTTAAGATAGGTAGAAGAAAAAGTGATTGAAGAAAATGGAAGATGAGAAAGATGGAAATAAAATACCGGAAGAGTGGCTCTGATACCACGTGAAGAACTCTTTGATAGGATCACTCAACCGGTAAGGATTTGATATGAACTTCAGAGGAAGAACTGATGAATTGAAGGGTCACACAAAGGTTACGCAAGAGCCTTTGATATTCCCGTGCTTAGATGTTGCTGGATGTGATGCACCAGTCCAACAAAAAAGCATTCTCGATCTGTTGCCTGATCTGACGCATAAGTCCAACGAGATAGAGAGATTGTTTCCTTGGATATAACTCACCAAGTAAACCACGAAATTTTCAGCAAAGAACAGAGAGATAAACTCAAAAATGAAAGGAAAGTTGGATTGCTTGAATGAACTGCAGAGTTTACATATTTATACTACTTAGTAGTCAAAGAGACATAAGAGATTGTGTGGAAAACAAAGCATAGAAAATGACAATATTGATTAGAATTTTCAAGGTCAGTCAATGGTGGGGAAAATAAGGAAGACTGGTCAATCTGACCCTTCAGCTACTTGTCCAGATTCGATGTATCTTGCTGTAGGAACCACGGTAAGGAGATGGATGAACGGAAGGCTGTCCGCGGGATGGTTCATGTGACTTTCACGTAAAGGATGCATCTCTACTTGACTCAAGTTTATCAAGGTGGTGGATCGAATGATAACACAAGAAGTTACTGAAAAGGCTCCTTGTTGAATAGATTGAGTGGTCACACAATGGATGCGGAAGTCCACTGATATTCCTCAATGTCACGCCAAGATATTACACACTTGGTGAAGACAAGGTTTGATTCCCGGATATGACTCACCGGAAAATCGAAAAGATTGTTGGATATGTCTCACAAAAAAATCAGAATATGTTCTCAAAGAACAAAAGAGATTTGTCTCTAAAAATAGTTTGATAAAAAGTTGGGTGCTGTAGAATGGAGCTTACAATGTGTTTAAATAGAGGAGGGACTTAAACAGACTCAAGCTCCTCGTTATTGACTCTCTTTGGGATTCTAAAAATCATCCTAGGACTTTGGATTAATGATTGCAGAATTGGACTAAAACTTAAAGAGCTTCGAACTAAAAACAATGACATAAGGCTATTGTCTAAATTTATAACATAAGGTAAATGTTGAGTGGGTCCATGGCATCAAGTAGGTGACCAAGTTAATCATCGAAGTGTTGTAAGTGAACTTGATGCCTCATTAAAAACCTTAATTGGAAAATCCATTGGGATAAAACCAAACCAAGGGAAAAAGAGCACACTCAAGACACTTGATGATGATTATCTTGGAATGGCTTAGATGAAGATAAGCATCTCTTGATTATGTTGAATGGGATGAAAATCTTCTTGCTTCCAAGACATCTTTAGAATTGGTCGCACAGCTTCATTGATTCTTTTTGTCCTTGCACGGGTCATGGGACCTCTAGAAATGACCAAGACATCATCCTCTTCTTCTCCAAGTGGAAGATGGTCCATGATCACATAATGAAGAAGATTAAACCCAAGACTCGGCACTTTTGAGGGTAGAATACAAGGAGATGAAGGTTAAAGAAGATGGATGAAGGATAAGGATAGATCCTAGCATAACCAAATCAAAGTCTCAAGTTTATCAAGGTGGTGGATCGAATGATAACACAAGAAGTTGCGGAAAATGCTCCTTGTTGAATAGATTGAGTGGTCACACAATAGATGCGGAAGTCCACTGATATTCCTCAATGTCACGCCAAGATATTACACACTTGGTGCAGACAAGGTTTGATTCCCGGATATGACTCACCGGAGAATCGAAAAGATTGTTGGATATGTCTCACCAAAAAATCAGAAAATAATCTCAAAGAACAAAAGAGATTTGTCTCTAAAAATAGTTTGATAAAAAGTAGGTGCTGTAGAATGGAGCATACAATGTGTTTAAATAGAGGAGGGACTTAAACAGACTCAATCTCCTCGTCATTGACTCTCTTTGGGACTCTAAAAATCATCCTAGGACTTTGGAACAATGATTGAAGAATTGGACTAAAACTTAAAGAGTTTCCAACTAAAAACAATGACATAAGGCTATTGTCTAAATTTATAACATAAGGTAAATGTTGAGTCGGTCCATGGCATCAAGTAGGCGACCAAGTTAATCATCAAAGTGGTGTAAGTGAACTTGAGGCCTCATTAAAAACCTTAATTGGAAAACCCATTGGGTTAAAACCAAACCAAAGGAAAAAGAGCACACTCAAGACACTTGATGATGATTATCTTGGAATGGCTTGGATGGAGATAAGCATCTCTTGATTATGTTGAATGGGATGAAAATCTTCTTGCTTCCAAGATATCTTTAGAATTGTTCCCACAGCTTCATTGATTCTTTTTGTCCTTGCACGGGTCATGGGACCTCTAGAAATGACCAAGGCATCATCCTCTTCTTCTCCAAGTGCAAGATGGTCCATGATCACATCATGATGAAGATTAAACCCAAGACTCGTCACTTTCGAGGGTAGAACACAAGGAGATGAAGGTTAAAGAAGATGGATGAAGGATAAGGATAGATCCTTGCATAAACAAATTAAAGTCTCAAGTTTATCAAGGTGGTGGATCGAATGATAACACAAGAAGTTGCTGAAAAGGCTCCTTGTTGAATAGACTGAGTGGTCACACAATGGATGCGGAAGTCCACTGATATTCCTCAATGTCACGCCAAGATATTACACACTTGGTGAAGACAAGGTTTGATTCCCGGATATGACTCACCAGAGAATCGAAAAAATTGTTGGATATGTCTCACCAAAAAATCAGAAAATGTTCTCAAAGAACAAAAGAGATTTATCTCTAAAAATAGTTTGATAACAAGTTGGGTGCTGTAGAATGGAGCTTACAATGTGTTTAAATAGAGGAGGGACTTAAACAGACTCAAGCTCCTCGTTATTGACTCTCTTTGGGATTCTAAAAATCATCCTAGGACTTTGGAAAAATGATTGAAGAATTGGACTAAAACTTAAAGAGCTTCGAACTAAAAACAATGACATAAGGCTATTGTCTAAATTTATAACATAAGGTAAATGTTGAGTGGGTCCATGGCATCAAGTAGGTGACCAAGTTAATCATCGAAGTGGTGTAAGTGAACTTGATGCCTCATTAAAAACCTTAATTGGAAAACCCATTGGGATAAAACCAAACCAAGGGAAAAAGAGCACACTCAAGACACTTGATGATGATTATCTTGGAATGGCTTGGATGAAGATAAGCATCTCTTGATTATGTTGAATGAGATAAAAATCTTCTTGCTTCCAAGACATCTTTAGAATTGTTCCCACAGCTTCATTGATTCTTTTTGTCCTTGCACGGGTCATGGGACCTCTAGAAATGACCAAGGCATCATCCTCTTCTTCTCCAAGTGGAAGATGGTCCATGATCACATCCTGAAGAAGTTTAAACCCAAGACTCGGCACTTTCGAGGGTAGAATACAGGGAGATGAAGGTTAAAGAAGATGGATGAAGGATAAGGATAGATCCTTGCATAACCAAATCAAAGTCTCAACTTTATCAAGGTCGTGGATCGAATGATAACACAAGAAGTTGCGGAAAATGCTCCTTGTTGAATAGATTGAGTGGTCACACAATGGATGCGGAAGTCCACTGATATTCCTCAATGTCATGCCAAGATATTACACACTTGGTGCAGACAAGGTTTGATTCCCGGATATGACTCACCGGAGAATCGAAAGATTGTTGGATATGTCTCACCAAAAAATCAGAAATTATTCTCAAAGAACAAAAGAGATTTGTCTCTAAAAATAGTTTGATAAGAAGTGGGTGCTGTAGAATGGAGCTTACAATGTGTTTAAATAGAGGAGGGACTTAAACAGACTCAATCTCCTCGTCATTGACTCTCTTTGGGACTCTAAAAATCATCCTAGGACTTTGGAACAATGATTGAAGAATGGGACTAAAACTTAAAGAGTTTCGAACTAAAAACAATGACATAAGGCTATTGTCTAAATTTATAACATAAGGTAAATGTTGAGTCGGTCCATGGCATCAAGTAGGCGACCAAGTTAATCATCGAAGTGGTGTAAGTGAACTTGAGGCCTCATTAAAAACCTTAATTGGAAAACCCATTGGGTTAAAACCAAACCAAGGGAAAAAGAGCACACTCAAGACACTTGATGATGATTATCTTGGAATGGCTTGGATGGAGATAAGCATCTCTTGATTATGTTGAATGAGATGAAAATCTTCTTGCTTCCAAGACATCTTTAGAATTGTTCCCACAGCTTCATTGATTCTTTTTGTCCTTGCACGGGTTATGGGACCTCTAGAAATGACCAAGGCATCATCCTCTTCTTCTCCATGTGCAAGATGGTCCATGATCACATCATGATGAAGATTAAACCCAAGACTCGGCACTTTCGAGGGTAGAACACAAGGAGATGAAGGTTAAAGAAGATGGATGAAGGATAAGGATAGATCCTTGCATAAACAAATCAAAGTCTCAAGTTTATCAAGGTGATGGATCGAATGATAACACAAGAAGTTGCTGAAAAGGCTCCTTGTTGAATAGATTGAGTGGTCACACAATGGATGCGGAAGTCCACTGATATTCCTCAATGTCACGCCAAGATATTACACACTTGGTGAAGACAAGGTTTGATTCCCGGATATGATTCACCGGAGAATCGAAAATATTGTTGGATATGTCTCACCAAAAAATCAGAAAATGTTCTCAAAGAACAAAAGAGATTTGTCTCTAAAAATAGTTTGATAAAAAGTTGGGTGCTGTAGAATGGAGCTTACAATGTGTTTAAATAGAGGAGGGACTTAAACAGACTCAAGCTCCTCGTCATTGACTCTCTTTGGGACTCTAAAAATCATCCTAGGACTTTGGAACAATGAATGAAGAATTGGACTAAAACTTAAAGAGTTTCGAACTAAAAACAATGACATAAGGCTATTGTCTAAATTTATAACGTAAGGTAAATGTTGAGTCGGTCAATGGCATCAAGTAGGCGACCAAGTTAATCATCGAAGTGGTGTAAGTGAACTCGAGGTCTCATTAAAAACCTTAATTGGAAAACCCATTGGGATAAAACCAAACCAACGGAAAAAGAGCACACTCAAGATACTTGATGATGATTATCTCGGAATGGCTTGAATGGAGATAAGTATCTCTTGGTTTTGTTGAATGGGATGAACTTCTTCTTGCTTCCAAGACATTTTTAGAATAATTTTCACAGTTTCATTGATTCTTTTCGTCCTTGCACGGGTCATGGGACCTCTAGAAATGACCAAGGCATCATCGTCTTCTTCTCCAGGTGCAAGCTGCTCCATGATCACATCACAATCTCAATCCATATTTTAACTTATCTAGGCAATTTCATCATTTTCCCCTGTGCATATGAAAACTACATGGTTCAAGACTCGATCCTATTATGAAATGAGAATGGTGAAATTCCAATCTAAATGCTTAATATTATTTTTATGAAAGCATGGCTATGTACAATGGAAAACTCCAAATGAAAGGAAAAAGTGACCACCAGATCAGAGAGAATATACTCTCTCCCCCAAACTTATTTTACACCGTCTCAGGGTAAAAATAAATCTAGAGAAGAGACCATCAACAAAAAGGAGAAGAAAGAACTATTTACAAAGGTGAGAAAAAGTAGTTCCTAATACCAAGCGGAGGAGTCAAACGAGTATGTTTCATTACTTCATTGTGGAATGGGTATGGGAGAACGTGTGGCTCATCTTTTTTGCCTTTGATGCCATTCATATGCTGAAGCTCGAGGGGGTTCTTAGTGATCTGCCATGCTTGGTATTCCATGGAATTAATGTCGTTCCCCAACATCTTCATCCATTTTCCCTGGGGCTTCATCTGCTACAAGATTTTCTCTTTCAACTGGGCGGTCTGCGACTGAGTTTACCACTTCATTGGTTCAAGGATTGGAGCACCCTGTGGGTGAAAACCGCTCTTTAACGTGGTTAAGCTCGCTGGAGATTTCCTTGCACTTTTTGAAGCATTTCTTTAAACCCCTTCCTTGTCACTTCACTAGGCGCTGGAGCATGTTGATATGTGTGTGAGCCGCTCGAAGGCATGGGGAGTGAATGGGTTCATCATAAGGATCAACGTGATATCGTAAACTCCCATAGTTAGGCCATGGAGAAGAAGTTTCTTCTCCAGATGGTCCTGCTAGTGTTTGATGTATTATTCTCTCTGTTTTCGCGGTAATGCCTGTTAAATCTCCATCTCATTCTTTGTTATACCAACACTGTTTGCCATGAAAGAATTTAACCTTTGCCGGTTCTTTATTGAAGTGGGGTCTCTTTTTGGGATCATGATTTTCTTTTCCTTTCCGGGGAGGGTTCTAAATCTCCAAGAATAAGATGCGCCCAATGTTCCTCTGAGATAGTGTGAATGGTAAAGGTAGTAGGCGTCAATCCTAGAGAATTCTTCAATCTTTCCTGTGATTTTTATCCCTTGGGCAATGAAGATAGGAGTCAAGAGGCCACCAATGCTCAATATTGGGGTATGGACTGTAGTATTCATGAGCCAATCTTGGATATAGAGGAGTTAGTTGATGAAAATTGTGGGGAAACTCACAAAAAAACATAAATGCAAAGTCTGGAATTCAATAGCAATTCTTCAAGGCTTTTGCAACAAAACTTAATCGTGCAGAGCTAGACAAGGTAGTCTCTTAAGAGTTTCAACAAATCAACAATTAGTGTCTAATGAAACCACAATCCTCAAGCATTTCCCAAAATATTTTTGTCATTACCCTTTATTAAAACCACATTCTCAAAATCTCATTTTTCTATCAATTAACTCACAAATCTAGCCATATACCTATGTTTAGCTCAATAAACACAATCTAGTTACTCACAAAAGCTAATTGATGTGCTACTTAATCAATTGAGAGGTAATCAAACAAAACCCTGAAATATGAGAGTTAGGGCAAAATGCTTACCGTGAGATGGGAGTACAATGGAAGAAAAAATTGGGGAAAGTGGCAGGAATTACTCAAAAGATGCTAGAAAATGATGAAGTTTGCTCTTTGAAATGGTGAAACAAGCAAGAATTGACAGAGTTGACAGAGCCCATGAGCCAACAGAGAGGGTACGGGCCTACATGCCTAGAGAGGACGTGTGGGCTCATGGATGGTGGCGGTGGGGCGCTACATTGAGCTTGTGTATTTCCCAAATCAGAAGCTTGCATGGATTGAACGGACAAACAGAAAATCACAGAAGCCGGCTGAGATGTTTAATCCAGTGATTTTGCTGAGGAACAAGGCTGGTGTGATTACAGACCAAGAGTGTCATGTTTGCAACGCACAGGGTCAGCGACTGGTTGAGAATGGGATGTCCATCGCCCCTGCTGCTGCTGTTGTGAATGCATATGAAGCGGCTGAACATGCTGGAAGACTAGAACAATTGGTGACTACAACAGACCTGATGAGTTCTACAGGAACAGTTCTGCAATCAGACTTCATACCTTTGATAGGAATGACTTTGAGCTGAAACCATCCTACTACACCTTGGTTGGACAACATCCCTTCCATGAACTGTGTCATGAGCATCCTATGGATCATATTGAGATGTTTGAGGATCTGGTTACAAGCATTAAGGCTAATGGAGTGTCCAATGACTATCTGTTCTGAAAGCTTTTTCCTTATTCTCTTGGAGGAGAAGCAGCTTATTGGTTGAAACAGCTACCAACAGGGTCTCTTACTAATTGGGAAGATACTAAGAAGTCTTTTCTGAGAAACTTTTATGATGATGCAAGGTCAGAGGACTTGAGGAATAACATATCTCAGTTTATGCAGGGATCCACAGAGGCTTTCAAATCCGCCTGGGTTCGCTTCAGGTCATATCAATGGGACTGTCTTCATCATGGTTTCTCTAAGGTATGACTGCTGGGTATATTTTTCAGAGGTGTTGATTGGTGATATCAGATGGCTCTTGATTCATCAAGTAATGGGAACTTCAATACTAGATTTCCTGTAGAAGCAGAGTTGCTGATGGAGAACTTAGCATCTAGTAACGGCACCAAGAATGCTGATTTTGAGAGACAGAAACAGGCTGGAAATATTGATGGAAAGCAAATTACTAAGTTGAAGAACAAGTTAGATTCAGTTCACAGCATTTTAGTGAACAAGAAATCAGTTCAATTTGCTGTAGAGGTACAAACATTCATGTCTGAAGCAGAGCGCAGAGAAGAAGATGTCAATTATATTAGTGGAAGTGGTTTTCAGGGTCAGAGATTTGGAAAACAACAAGTAGATGTGGATACAGCAGTTATGGACAGAAGATCATGGTTACAGGAAATCAGAACCCATATGGGTATTTTTCAGAGCAGCAGAATCTGAAGCCATTTCAGAGCAGCAGTAACTTTAGCAAAAACTATGGAGCTGCATCATATCAATCACCTCCAGCACCAACTGAACAGAATGAGATGAAATCAATGCTGGAGCAGATTTTAGAAGGGCAGCAGAAGATAATAGTAGACTTCAATGGAAAGATTGATGCCCTGTACAGTGATTTGAAAGGAAATTTTGAAGCACTGAACACTCATGTTAAGATGCTAGATACCCAGATTGCAAAGACTGTATGGTCTATTAAGAGGCAAGATGGAGTTCTTCCTGGAAGAACAGACATTAATCCAAGGTATCAGTGCAATGCTACTATGTTGGTTAGTGAAAAACAGGTGGATCTTGTGCAGAATAGGGCTCTGAAAGCTGATGAAATCATGGAGTTGCTGGACATTGAAGACGAATTTTCGGATGTACATGTTCCTGCATCGATTGACATAGCTCTGCGTCGGTCGACACACACACCAATTTTGGAAAAATTGATTTTGAGCTTTTCTAAACCAATTTCAATCAAGAGCGACACGTCTGAAAAATTTTCCAAGGACGTGAGTGACGAAATCAGTGTCGAGCGACACAGCAGTGGTGTCAGTCAACACAAAGTTCCTGTAGCCAAATTAAATTATGAACAACCACAGATCTCTGAGGATTGGGTCTACAAACCAAAGATTACTGACCCAAAGCAGTCTAAGCAGTCCAACCACGAATTAAATGAAGTCAATTGCAAAGATAAGGTGGACAAAGTCATTATCCAATTACCTAAACTTAAAGATCCAGGGAGGTTTGTTGTTCTCTATTACATATTTGGACTTGATTTTGAGGACTTTGTGATTCTGGCTCTACTGTGAATGTAATGTTAAAGGCTACAGCAGATTCTCTGGACATTGTTAATCTGCAACCCTCTAAGAAATCCCTCAGGTGTGCTAATGCTTCTACAACAACTCCACAAGGATGGATTAAAGATATTCCTGTGCAGATTGGGAATTTCTTAATGCCTACAGATTTTCAAGTTGTGGAGATGACTGATAATTCATATATGCCATTGATTCTGGGGAGATCTTTCCTTGCTACAGCTGGTGCACTTTTTGATCTACCTAAAAAGAGGGTAAGTCTTTCTAACATCAACAAGGATGTCTTGTATGATACAGTCCCAGAGAATGATAGCAAGTATGGCTCTTACATTGCTATTGAGGAGAGGAAGCCATATATCATATCAACTGCAGTACCTGACACTAAGGTTAAGGCTAATGAAAAGAAGTGTTAGAAGGTCAAGAAGATAAGAAAACTGCAGAGCAAGCAAACAGTATCAGGTTCTACTGCAACTTAGACACCTTTGAGATGTGTTCGGATTACTATTGAGTACAAGATCAAATACAAAGGTATGTCAAACCCCTTCTCTAAAGTTAAAGCTATCATAACACCAGAGTTTCAGGAAAAAGAACAATCAATTTTGGATGATATGCTGAGCAAAGTTATGGAGCTGAATATACATGATCATAAATCAAGCGGACCGCATCTCAAACCACCTCCACCACTCCCTCATCCTCCTACGGATTCTCATCGCATTTAGACATCACTACAATCAAGCTAATGATGTTAAATAAGCACTTTGTGGGAAGCAACCGACTTGTAAGTCTTTATTTTACCTATTTCTCTGTTTAAAAAAAATCAAAAAAAATCAGAACGATCGTTCCAAGGTCAGAACGATCGATCCACCTGCAGAAAATTAGCGTAAGTTTTCAGCACGATCTTTCTTGTCCAGATCGATCGATTTGGCCTTGTGTCCAGCGACGCAACCCTTGTGTAGACTGACGCATATTTAAAGATAAGTTCTTTCAAAATCCTTACTCTTTTTGTTTTATTTTTCTTTCCTCCACTGAGCATATGCTTCTATAACACTCGGGACCGTGTTGTTTAAGTCTGGGGAAGTAGTTATTGACGTTATCTTTTATTTTCTTATGAGTCAGTCATTTGTTTTATTGAGACTCCCATATTTCCAACAGAAATCTACAAAGCCTGAGCTAATTTCTGTTTGTTTCCTTTTACCTCAACAATGTGACTGATGTTTATGGGCTTGACTTCACGTTCAAACTTACCCAGATCAGCATGTGTTAAATAAATAGTACTCCTCTCCCTACTTTTAAATAAATAAAAGCATAAAGATGAGATGATTCTAAATTGAGTAAAGGGATAGGAAAATTTCCAATGACCCCATTATCCCATTATTTTGCTCAATATTGCGATGATTACGCAAAGTTTGGAAGTGAGGTTAGGAAAATTTCCCGTGATGCTATTATTCACCTACAGATTTGAATTATTATAAAAAAATTAAGAATAAAAAAAGAGAATGAAAAAAAATGAATGAGAAAATAATAAGTCTGGGGGAGAGAAAGAGTATCAATGTGTAATATGGCTGGTTTGTTATTGTGATATACGGGAATGAGTCTAGAAGGTCTTTAGCATTATGATCAGAGATGAGACCCAACGATGAGGGACTGTTGGACTATGTTGAGAAATTGTGGGTTGAATCAGGAATGCTGTGGGTGCTAGCGATGAATTACATGGTGGTCTGGAACTTTTCAGGTAAGAGTTTTAGTGGCTTTACCATGGTGAATGTGATTGTGGTGCTCTGATGAGGATATGAGTTTCTTTGTTTTCAAACTTCTTTCTCTGTTTAGTTTTATGTTTGCTTGAGGGCAAGCAAAAGCTAAGTCTGGGGGTTGATATATAATGGTTTTATGGTATTTAAGCCATGATATATGTTTGTTATCGAGTCTTTTATGTTTCTTTCGAGTTTTTATTGAGTCTTTTGTAGGTTACACACATTTGGGGACTGCGTGAATATTCTGAAGCTTTTGTGGAGGATTGCACGTGAGAAACAAAGTTCATACTGTGGTCTCGACCGACACAACTTATGTGTCGACCGACGCAACCGATTTGAAAATTTTACAATTTTTACCCAGAAGGATTGGATATTTACAAGAAGACCCCAGCTCGTGTTTTTAGTTAAAATTAGGGGTTTTAGGTTTTTTATCAGAGAATACTCTCTCTCTCTATCTTTTTTCTTTCTACACCACTTTTGGAGCTTTAGGAGTTTGGAGCTGATCTTACTTTATCATCATCTTGAGAAAAGATTTTGAACCCCTGTTTCTATTACTCTGTTTTATTTATGATATCTATTTCATTCATGTCTCTGTTATCTATTGTCATGTCTGAGTAGATCTCTTGTTAGGTTTAGGGATTTCATGGAATGAATTGTGGATTGATTGATTAGGATTCATATCTGTTAGTTCTTCACCTAGGTTGCAATTAAAGCTAGTTCTAGACTGATCACCTGGAATCTAGATCTTAGGTTATTAAATTGGTTCGACAGCGTGATTTAGAACTTGACAGAACCTAGAGTGGACAAATTAGATAATTTCAAAGACATTTGGATTAGATAATTTGTGAACAAATCAACATGTGATTACTGCATGTTCAGACTTTAGGATTCGCAAAGACATTTGGTTTCTTAATTTCTACTCGTAGTTAATTCTCACAGCGACAGCTGGTTTATTCTATATTTGTCCTTGAGTTCAAGAACTGGTACTTAATTAGACTCTCCCAATTGATTTACATTCATTACATGATTTTCTGAGAAGTTCCCTAAGCCTGACGCTTTTCCTGTTTGATCAGATACCGAGTTTATTTATTTCTGCACTTTTATTTACATGATCAATTGCTTGCTTAGTTGAATTCGAAGCGAAATAATCTATTGTGAAACCGTGAGTCCTTGTGGATTTGATCCCTGAATACTACCATGATCTCTTAATTTGAGAGAGTAACTCTGAGGGTAAATTTGAGCGTATCAATACCCTAGACTTAATCTATCTTATCTTATCTTATCTTTTGTAAAAATATTTTTTAAGGATTTTTGGATTAGAGATCTCTGGATTTTCTGGGTTTATAAAGTTGGATCTTCTAATATTGATGATTATGTAACAACCTACTTGTTTTGTGTTTTAATGTCTATTAGTGAATAGTATTTTATTAGGATCTTTGGGTTCTAGGTTAGTGAAGTTTAGGCTTGTAATCATAGATCCATGCTTGATAGGTTGAATTTAATGCTAGCTTAGCAATAGGTTGTTGGTCTAAATCTTAGGCATTTCTCACACCCACAAAGTGTTTGATGAATTGCTTGATCCAAAGTTTTCAAGCTCTTTTCAATCCTAACCAATGATAGTTGATGTTTAGGATGTTTAGAGGTTATGATGAGTTGTTTTAATGCTCATTGATCAACTGATATTTAACGAGAGTTCTGAACATTTAAGGTGATTAGTAAAATGATTAGTACCATAAGAATGAATTAGTCTAGTTTAGTGTCTTGGAACAATTAGATTAGCTCTAAGTAGTAGAAAAAGACTCCACTAGCTTAGCATTGATTAGTCTAGATCATCTATAACATTCTCAAGGATCCTTCTTTATCAATTTGATTTCAAAAACCGTTTAGTTATTTTCCCGCTTACTTGCATTTCAAATTCTCTTTACAAAAATCCAAAACATATTTGCTTATATTAAATCATGATTTGCACTCTTAATGTTTTAAGGTTAGATTCCAAGTTGGATTCATTCCCATCTATGCACAACGTATTTGAGTAATTGATACCTTGATTTGTAAAAATCTTAATATCAGTAAGCTACCGATATGTATATATCCAACTAGTAAACTACATTGTAATTATTCGTCTTTTTCTTAATCTATAAATGTTGGGTTAAATAAATTTACCAACCGATCACTATAATCCAGTCCATAAACTAGAGAATGGGAGGATTAATATTCAAATGACTTATTTGAATGGTGACTGATAATTTTCAATATTCAAAGATTGTTGCCTTTCATAAGAGTAAGATCAATTATATGATACAGAGATGGACATGTCACTGCTAGCCAAATAATAGTTTGAGTTTAAGGCCATCCTTGGCCTCTATAGTTGGACATCCCACACTCAAAATACCTCCTTTAATGAGTAAATACTAATGGGATACTCCCACTACAATAAGCTACAGTACATCTGCCGAATATTATTACAGACTCTTATGCAGTTAAAATGATTTGACAAAACTGACAAAATTCTGGTAGAACATCTGTCGTAAATCCATTAGAATATTTTTGATGGATAAAATCCCATTTGAAAATTTTAGATGGGAATTTTGGGAGATGACGGGAACATATGCATGTTGATATATCCATTTGAACTTTAAAAATAAAGATGTATGACAGTCAGCAGATCATCAGAATATATGAACATAAATATAGCCAATCTATGGCCGTTTGGAATTCAAATATTCTGATGTAATCCAGGCTAGCGAGCCTTTATATATTCACTCATCTACATACAATCACAATCCAATAAATTACTTAAACCTAAAATTTGAAAAGAGATGTCATCTTCTAGAAGATTTTATCATGGATGGAGGAGCCAATGATGGATCAAGAGTTAAACTTATTGAAATACGAGTATGATCAAGATATATGTGAATTCATGAAGTTGATAGGAAATCAACTGGGAGCCAAAAAAAATTTGAAAGTTGAAATGTCCATGTTCTATTTGAGTGAATTTTTTCAGAAAATCAATAGAGATTAATTGAATGCATTTGGATTACAATGGGTTATGCTCGGTACACGAGTTTAAAACATTTTTAGATTAAATTGATCAATTTCATAGTTGCTCGCAAGGGAATTTCTAATCAATTTTGTAAGTTTGCGGTAAGAATTATAATTAGATCATAACTGAGGGTCGCTGGATATATTACTCTATTCCAAAGGGGATTAATCTAATGAAGGAGCTATGAGACCATTCTAGAGACCAAAGTGGCTTCTCCATACAGTTCAATTATCGGTCAAACCTGTAGATCTGTAAAAGAGAATAAGATACATGTCTCTTTAAAACCGGATTTCAATTGAAAAAACATCAACCCAGCCGATCGAATAACTTTTAAAAACATTAATAATTAACTTAAAAACTTCTAAAACCGACATCCAAGTTGAATTTTATCATCGACCTAAGATCAAAAGTTAAGATCCCAAAAAGTAGGAAATATGAAACACAAATTGGAATAGTTCTGACTGAGGATAATTACAGACAAAAACAAACCAGATATTTTATCTCTCCCTGAATTATATGAATGAGAGAGAGAGAGGAGAGGGAATGAATCTGGTTGATCAAAAATTTTCTCTGCTTAGAAATATCCAAAACATTTTGATGTTATTACCTCCTTAAAAGTGCTATACCATAAAAGATATATTTACATATTAGATAATTTTTAAGTTTTAAAGAAATATGGCATATTTTAAGTTTATAACATTTTTTCACTACAAGAAAATGCTAGAATTCCTACAACTTATACCGTAAGAGAATGGTAGGAAGTGACATTTTCTACTGTTTTCCTACAACTTAACCATAATAAATAAAATTGTTTTAAATAATTACATTAATTACAAAAAATAAATTCAAAATTATCCAAAATCATTATTATTAATCTGAATAATTGATATAAAAGCAAATTGTTTTACAAAAATAAAATATAGTAAATGTCTAAAATCAAATTGAAAACAAATTCAGTCTACTCTTGCATGGATCTCTTCTTCATATTCTCTTAGGATTCACAGCATCGATGTCAACACTATCCACCTCAACTCGAGATTGCCAAGGGAAATCTTTGAATGTTTGGTCCATTATACTACTTCCACCTTGTCTAGCATACATAACTTTATTGATAAACTGCACAAGTAGAACATTCATATATCAGTTTCATGGAATAAGGATAAATAATACAACTTCTCTACAATAATGCCAGTTAAAGTCATGATTCTGATAGGTGTAAGTTCAGTTGTCCTGAGATTATATCAAAAATATTTGATCAATTCAGCTTTATGTGGTTACCTGGCAATAAAGTCTATCTGGATTCTCCTCCTGTAGATTGCGAATATCAAGGGCATCTTTTGCATCAAACCCAACTCCTGTTAAGATTTGCAAAGTTGGCAAAACTTTATACACTTTGGGTCACAGACATCAGTCAAATCATTAATAAGAGGTACCAATTTTTAATCAACAGAATAATGGAAACGAGAAAACTTTACTTGTGCTACTACTGTCTCTTTTAACCTACAGTTGAAGCACAAAAAAGAGACACTTGCTTGCTGAAAGAAGCAGTCTCGTTTGTGGAATCTTAAAGTAGATTAATCTCAATCTTGCTCTCATTGCTTACTATAGCCCTGAAATTTTCAGAGAAATCCTTAGAATAGTGGGTTTTTCAGAGAAACATTTTTAGATATCTTAGAACCCACCTTCCTACTCTTCAATTTTAGATGTTGTTGCACCATCAGCTGACCTGACAATGGAATTTAAGGATATGATTAGCAACAACAGAGCTTGTGAAGAACTGATACTGATAATCCATACCTATTAAATGAGGATTTTATAGCCTAGCACGTTTCTAACTTTGGATGCTGAGACTCTGAAGAAAAACAAATCCACCAAATTTAATCAAATCAACTTCTCAACCAAACCAAAATCCCAAATTCGAAAAGCAGTAAAGACAATAATTTTTAATAAGGGTAAAATCAATCCCTAATTGAACCCTAAAACAAACAAATCCAGGTGAAATTGAACTCAAATTTAATCATAATACGATACAAAATCTAGAACAAGTAAGGCAAGACTAAAGTCCCATATCAGTTGCCAAATCCAAAGCAAACTCCTTAAGGAGAGTAAGAACACAAAACTTTATACATACACCTTTCTCTTTTGAAAAAGAAAGTGGTAGGTATATGAATAAAGTTGGCTAAGAAATTACCTCATCAGGTGGAGGCCGGAGCTGATGGTCGGCTGAGCTAGGAGACCAAACCGAAGACAAGACCTTCGTCGCGAGCGGTGGATTTAGCGAAAGGGAGGTTTGACTTTGAGAGGGACGAGCCATCAGGTGGAAGCTCTGGGGGAGGTTCTCGAAGAGGGAATCTCATTTTCTTAGCCATGGGGTTCTTGCCGGCGATGGAGGCTAGGGCCAACGCGGGTGATTTGGGAAAAGGGGGAAGCAGAGAGTCTTATTGAAGTAATGATTTATTTGTGGGTTAAGTTAATACTTACATTACTTCGTAGGAAAATGGTAAGTTTTTCAACTAGGTAATTATTAGGGTTTTGCTAAACAAAAATATCAAATTTATTAAAACGACGATGTTTTAAAATAAACTACCTGATGTTTTTATAAGTCAAAACTATATGATTTTTGTTTTTTTCATCAAAACAACATGACTTTAATTAACTTAAATAGTTTTTCTCTTTTCTTTTTCGTCAGAATAAATGTTATATTTTTTTCTTTCTTTTGTAAACATGTTTTTTTTTCTTTCATATCATCAACCCAGAATAGATGTTATACTTTAACCCAGAATTTGTCTATTAGAAAGAATCTCATCTTTGTAAATCTGGTAAAGATCTCTTTCACCACCTTTTTGAAGTTGGATTTGACAATTTTGTAGAAAATATGTATCATTTAACCACCAGTGACAACGAATCGTCCAAGTCCTCTCTACTATGAGCCACTGTCATGAACACCTCCTCAGTGGGACAAACGGAGCTCACCGTCTCCAACGTTTTATCAACAGCCATCGTCAATTTTGACTTGGGTTTCTTAATCAAAGATTTGATCTGGATATTACGATTTCGGTCAATTTCTGTCATTGATGGATCTGTTTGATTTCATCTTGGATTTGAGCGGAAAGAATCGAGAAGCTCGTTTGTGGAGGCCTTAAGATTGACGAATTCCTCCATCTTATTTTTTATTGTTCTTAAAATCTGATTCGGGTTAATTTCATGAAATTGATTTTGGTGGCTGCAACCGAGTCATTTGTCTACTCCCGTTGCTGTCTCCATGAGGTTATGAGGAGTCAGTTCAGCCACGTTTTTTGTTTCCCCCACTAGAATCTTTTTTCAGATCTAATCAAGATTTGATTCGTTTCCGTTTGCTACATACCAGATCTTACTTGACTTTCTTATTATTTTCCGATTTTGGCTTCATCAGGGTGTTTAAAAATTATTTCTTAATATTGAAATGATTCACCTTGTTGCGTTTTGTTCTTCATTTCAGAAGTCTATTCATCACGAGCGAGGACAAAAAGATTAGAAGCCTCCGGCATCTTTGGATGGATTTTCCAGCAAACTCCAACAATCTCCGGTGATTTTTGTTCTTTGGAAAGTTTCGATTTGATAGAAATATGAGATATAGATTTTGCTTATGTGGTTAAAAAACACAAATTGATTTCTCAAATATATTTTTATTTACAATTGTTTTTACCACATAAATCTAATTTAGTTTTTTTCCAATTAATTTACCCAATTATAATGTCTAATTTATGAAAAATGAAAATCATATTATTTTTTCGTTAAAAGCCGTAACATCTGCAAGAATATATGTAGTTTTTTCCTCTTTAATACGACCGCGTTTCGTTAATTCCATCCACTGTTTAACAGCATTGGACGGTGACACGTCGACGATATGAGCAAGGGTTATATTGCGGGTGACTTTTGAGGTGGAAGGATTGACCTGCACAGTTTCGAGGTGAATGTCAAACTTGCAAATTTTAATAAGTTTGATGGTTTTTAGCAGAAAACCCTAATTATTATGTCCAACAAAATATTCATAAATAGACTTAGTAGTAAAATGGTAGGAATCTTCTCTACCAATTTCCTACCAAGTAAATAGTTTCGTTTTTACAACCAAATTGCTTTCAATTTTCTACTGTTTTCTTATTATTAAATATGTGGTAGGATTTTGGTAGGAAATTTCCTACCATTTTCGTACAGAAATTTTTTGTAGATATTTTCCTACCAATTTGTTACCATTTTAATTTTTTTGTCCTATTTCGTAAGTTTATGGTAGGAAAATTTACCTACCAAAATTTTTGTAGAAAATTTTGTAGGATTATATGATGTTTTCTTGTAGTGTTTCTACAATAAATTTATTTTGAAGACATCACTCTTTAAACTTCAGTTTCCAAACTGACATGAAAACCGAAAATAAGCAATTTGACATTTGTAATAAATCTGCTTTAATTATAAATTTACTTTTGCTCTTAACGCTCTCTGATAGGTTTTAATAAAACATTTCTCTAAAATAATAAAATCAGAAAAGGAGTCGACACATCTCATAGGCGGATCGGTACCCTCATCACTATCTTTTTTGTAATTTTCATCTCCGATTGTTTTCAAATTGATCATCTTTCTACCAAAGTTTAGATCCAACAAGGTAAAAGTAGATCTCACATTGATTCATTTTTCTCTCTATCTCTGATGCATCTTTTTCATAGCTTGTAATTGAGGATTAGTATGGTGGAAAATTTCTGATTTTTTTTTGTGTGTTTGTGATTTAATAATTAAATGCTATCAATAATCCGTTTCATGATTGTGATTCTTTCTTTAAAACAAAATGGGGGGGAGTTCACCAATATATCTCTATCGGAATTCATAACTTGAGTAAGTCTTTTCTTAAACATCTTTTGATTTAATATAAAGGATTTTGTTTGATGTTTAGTGACATCTATTTCCAAGCCAATGTCATATTTATGTTGGCTTAAATGTAAATAGTTCAAGTTTTCTTTGGTAGTTATGGTTCATACTCTTTCGTTTAGTTCATATCCATCATTCTGCTAGATTGATCTCCTTTATAGAGAGATGAGATAAAAATGAAACTATATGTATAAGGATTTCCCTAAGCTTTTTCTTATATGTAAGTACAAATTCATAAATACCATATATTTGAATAAAGTATGTGGTATTAATTTTCATAGTTATTTGAAACTTTCAACATGTGTTTATAGGTGAATATGGACATGGATACAACCATATATCTTTCAGAACTTTGGGAAAGACATTGACTGAGTCTGGCTAATATTTCTATTGCATCGCAAGTGAAATCTAATAGAAGTCGGTATGCAAGAAAACAAGAGTTTATGTGGTTAGTTTTCTGTTCCTTTTCAAATTTTATAGTTGATGTTTAGTTTAGTTTGAAGGTATATGATGCATTAATTTTTTTCCAAGCTTAGTTTATTTTTTTCTTTTACAAGTACATTGTTTTGTAACTTCTCTGTTTTTTTCTAGATCATCTGAATCAATGTTATTTGGTTTTTGGTGTACCTTTGTGTGTCTTAGTGTATTTTGTAAGTTAGTTAGTGTGCTTTGAAAAAGGTTCATCATCTATCAGTTCAAGATGGTCCATATATGTATATCTAACAAAGATTATTCATCTTATATGCAATTGTTTTATAGCTGAAAGATATCTTGGAACTGGAGTTTTTGTTTATGACTATATACACTCTGTCACTCACTCCTCTTGTTTTGGATTACTGAGTTTTGTAGGATACACTTGCACAAGCAATAAATCAAGCAGTGTCTCAAAACGCTACGATTTGAAAGGTAACTAATAATAGTCATTTATGCCGTTTTATATGATTTATTTCACTCTTACTTAATTTCAACAAAGTTTTGTTACATCAACAACAACTTGAAAGGTTGAACTATTCCTGGGCATTCTGATTTCAGAATCGAATTGGACCGGATTTTTTAGATTATGGATTTTATGGATTTGGATGTTTAGAATCTGATCAGGATCCAAAAGTTTTTGGGTAGGATCGGTTTGGGTTTTTGGATTTGGATTGGATTAATTTCTATTGGAAATCCAAAGTGTAATTGAAAGATAGATAAGTTCTGTTTCATGTTTGGATTCGGATCCAAATAATCAGATATATATTTGATCAAATCTGAATTACCTAAAATTTACTCGACCAAATTAACCTGAATTGAATCTAATTTATCCAATCAAAAATCTCCAAATTAATCAAATTATCTGATTTATCAGATCCTAACTTAGAATGAGATAAAACAATTGAGCATAAAATAATAAGTTGGGGATTTTTTGGTTCTCCAAATTAATTTTTTTGGGTACAAACTGATCCGAAACAAAAAAAAAATCAAATAAGATACAGACTGATTGAGTTGTTAAGGTATAACCGAATCCGATATCAATCAGTTTTTTGTATATGATTTTGGATTTCATATTTTATGTCTGGGCCTAGGTTGAAAAATGTCATATTATATATTATAGAGTATAGATATTATATACTTTTTAATTGTTATATTTTGTGCTATAGGAAAATTTCATCTTAAAATCTATATTATATTATATTTTTCTATGTTGCAATGCTTTAGGCTAGTAAGATATATTTTTTAATTCATAAACCAATTTATATAAAAGTAGAAATTTTCAAGAGATGTCAGTTGACTAAAGTAACTTATAACAACCAATAAGTTAGTCAAAGTGAATCTTCAGCTATGTAAACTCGGCAGCTTAAATAGTCTGATCAAAAACATATTTGTCATATCAGTTTGTGGACCCAACAATGAGGAAGACACCTTCATGACAGTAGATGTTAAAACAAAGAAGTAAGCATACTTGACCAATTGGGGATTCAATCAAACAAAGACCAATTCATAGAAGGGGAACCATTTCCCTTTCTGACTGCAGGTAGTGTACGATGATTATGAATCCCATTGTGTGTAGTAATGACTATTTTATCATCTTCTACTCCTATCTGGATTTTGCAATTTTTACATTGCATCCAATGTGTGTGCATTTGTAGTAATTCATGTGGTTAACATAGATACAAAAAAAATTATTAGTTTATTTTTAGAATTGACCCTGTAAGTATCTGGCTAATCTAAGATTCATAATCCAAGGTGAGCAGTACTTTTGGTAAAGAACTTTTAATAAAAAAACAATAGATTAGGGATGCACAATACGCGTATTTATATTGGATATAAATGAATCAGTTAGAAAAAAGAAAACAATGGTATAATTAACTACCTCACATTAGGGTTTCCTTTGAATTTTTTTTTACCGTACTTTATGCACTTAAAACCATAATCAAGATTGTATTCTTCACTTTCCATCTCAAGTATGACCCTCTGTGTCTTGTTTTTCTTGTGGTGTCAATCATATTTTATTCCTCAAAATTCCTGCAAGAAATATGATTCATATGCCCCAAGAAAAGTAAGACCCAGAGGGTATCCATAAGATGGAAAGCAAAGAAGGCACTCCACTCCAGATGGTAGTTTTAAGTGCAGAAAGTACTATGAGAAAACTGTCAAAAGAAATCCTAATGTGATGTTGTAATTATTTCACCATGTTATTTTTCCTAATCGATTCTTTTATTTCCAATATAAATAGCGAATTTAAACATATTAACCTTACTTATGTCTCGTTTACTAAAATGACCAACAATTTAAAAATGCCTAAACTCAAGAGGGTAAGTCTTAAAATGTTTAACTTTTAAAATTATTTACGAAAATGGCATTACGAATTAGAAAATATAGATAATTAAAAAAATAACAAATCAATTTTTTAAAAAGAAATTGGAAATATATATTATAAATTCTCTCTCTGAACATACTCTCTCTAGATTCTCTCTCTGAACTCTCTCTCAAGAAATTCTCACTCTAAACTCTCTCTCAAGAAATTCTCACTCTAAACTCTCTCTCTAAACATATTCTCTATAAACTCTCTCTAAATAAATATCTCTCTAAGCTTCCTACCTCTCTAAAATATCTTTCTCTCTCTAATGTTTCTCTCTATAAATTCTTTATTTATTTTCTCTCTCTAAACTTTCTCTCTCTAAAATTTCTCTCTCTAAAATTTCTCTCTCTAGATCTTTCTATTTCTCTCTCTAATTTTTCTCTTTTTCTTTCTTTTTAAACTCTCTCTAAACTTTCTCTTTCTCTCTCTCAATAACTCAATATTTTCTCAGTAACTCTTTTTCTCTCACTAAACTCTCTCTCCAAATTTTCCCTTTCTAAACTCTCTTTCTTAGCTCTCTCTCACTAACTATCTCTCTAAATTCTTTCTCTAAACTTTTTCTCTCTAAATTTCTAACTCTAAACTCTCTCTCGCTCTAAACTTTCTGTCATATTTTGGAAACGGGACATAGGTTTATTTTTAAAGATATTGCCTTGAAGCTCTTTTCTAAATGCAAGAAGAGGATCCAGTACAGCATCTGTATCCAGAATTAGATGCTTAATTAGTAAATAAAATACACAAAAATACACAAGGTTATGTATTACCAACCTAATTGTAAAAACAAATGGGGTATCTTCTTTTCCAGTAAAAGTTTAGCTATAATCAGCCAAGTTAAACAGAAGTAAGGATTTCATTATGATCCACAGAATTGGCTTTCACACAGCAACATTATTGGAACCTTCAGGAGTTAGAATCTTAGCCAAGTACCTAGACCAAAATGCATCCACATTAAGGTAGTCTTCAATGAAAGGAAATCTTAGTTTAAACTTGAAACCTGAAAGGAAATTTGAGTTATTTTATTATCAGTTTTTAGCAATGTTGTAGAAAAATGTATCCTAAACAGCATATTGGATTCGAAGGAAGTACATAATATTTATATATTTTAAGCTTGGTAAAACCAAATATAATATTACATTGCCCTTAACCAAAAAGTTTGAAATGGGAATCTATATATAAGTTTTGCACATGCAATTACTAATACATTTATCAAACATAGAAAAAACCTCAAAGCCAACTAATTTACCTAAAATCCTTTGCTAAAACTTTCACATAAAATCGAAGATGTTCTCAGATGGTGGCTCGATCCAAATAATCAAACAATGGCATTGTAGCGATTTCCATGGTTTTCAGGAAAAGGAAGCAGCTTACACGGATAGGATCTATCATTATCAAGCGAGTAAAATATACATTGCTTTGCATGTAAACTACACTTAGAGAAGTACACGCTGCTCCCCATCCCTCGGACATCAGCTCTCATATCTGAAGAGTGGACTCTCGTAAAGATTGTTAAACCATCACGAGTTTCACCAGTTCTCTCCTCCCATTTCAAAGAGACTAGTTTATACACTTATGGTACCATAGTACCACATGTGTACATAACAATGAGCTCTCCTCTACTCTCCATAAAAAATTACCTTCCAATGAGAGCTCCATTCATTGTTATGAACAAAAGGGCACATATGTGCCTCCAATCATTGAAAGTAGTTATGCCAGAAGCAAGGTAAAAATCAAGTAATGTACCAAATAGAAATTATAATTGGCGTAGACAATGTTGTTATGAACACAAGGGCCAACTCTGTGAGGGGAATAAATAGCCTTAAAAGCCTACTAAGTTCCGCCAGGATAGAAAAAATGTCAATATATCTTCTAAAAGGGTTAAACGCTGTAATAGTATAAGTACCCAATGTAGGAACAAATGAGAATGAAAGATGTAGTGGCCATTGTTACTCAAAAGATTGATGGTTTCTTATGCGCAGATCCATTTCTGCGGCAATATGCAGATTCAGTACAGTGTACATGTTATTCTTCAACCCTATTACTCCGGAGCTCATAAACTTGGAAAAGTTTGAGTTATGCTTTTATTAGGCGATTGCATTCTCTTCTGCTCCTACATCAGGTACTTGTATTGTTATAGTGTTAAATCCTATTACAACACATATTGGCACTATCTGTCATGGAGCAACTAAGTTAACTTTTAAGGCTATTTCTTCCCCTCATAGATTTGGCCCTTGTGTGCATAGCAACATTGCCTACGCCAATGGTGACTTCTATTGCTTCAACTCAAGAGGGACTTTACTTCATTTTGACCTCGCTTCTGGCACAATTACTTTTCCATGATGGGAGGAATGTGCCCTTTTGTTTTAACAATGATTAGAGGTCTCCTCGGAAGGTAATTTATTTATTGGAGCAGAGAGGAGAGCTCCTTGCCATGTACACATGTGGTACTATGGCATTATTAGTATATAAATGAGTCTCTTCAAAATGGGAGGAGATGACTGGTAAACATGGCTTGACAATCTTAGCGAGTGTCTACTCCTCAGAGATGATAGTGGATGTCCCACGGATGTGAACAGTGTGTACTTCTCTAAATGTAGTTTACGGGCAAAGAGATGTGTACTTCCCTATCCATGTAAGCGGCTTCCTTTTCCAAAACAAACCATGGAAATCGCTCCAATGCCCACATAGGAGTATTTGGATCGAGCCACTGTGCTGATATGCTGATACATTTTTCTAACAGTGCCGTAAAATTGAAAATAACGATGTTATCAATGTTTTCAAAAATAGACCTGTGAATCAAAGGAACAATGGTTGTCTTTAATGATCTATAGATTTGTAATTAGTTTATCTTTTTCCTGATAAAAAAGCCAAACATGTATTCACACAACTTTCAAGAATCATTCTTTTTAAGGTTGAGGTTGTTTAGTACATGTGATATACATTTCTCTCCGGATGAACGTGAAGAAATCCAGTACCCTAATAACTCTGAGATAATGAGTTTGAGAGTATAAAGGACTAAGAAACACTACTTATTTTCTCACATAGCTCGAAAAGAACAGCTGAATAATCCCTAAGAAACACACCCATAATGAGAGATAAAACCTGAAAAACACCTAAGAAAATTAAATAACAAGAAAATTCCAAATTTTTGTTTAGTCACTAAATGAATTTTTTTTGCATTAATGAATATTTTGGCTAAATGTTGGCAAATAAAAGTGATTTTATCTTCACGCTTAGTGATTATTTTATCAACCTATTTAGATGCTATTGTATAGTTAGCATTTTTTAAAATTTATTATATATTAACTAAAATCATGAATCTATCTTTAATAACAGTTATGGAATTTGTGCTAATGTTAGATGTTATCAATGTACTTTTTTATTGTCTCAGAATGAAGATATATGTGCAAAATATAAATCAAAATCAACTAATATTTGATTTAATGGTGGTTCAGAAGGAGGCTCATTCGATGCTCAAGTGGAGGCTCATTTAATGGCACCGTGGAACCGCATCAGATCCACTATCATTGGATCCACTATTATCATTTTCTACGAGAGAAAGTAGATGCAAATGAGCGCTCTTTGTTATAGTCATATCTGCATAATTTGTAACTAATAAACCCTAATTCATAATTTTATAACCTGAATTAACAGATTTTTGTAACCCTTACATTTTTTCCAAAAACCTTACATTTTTGTATAATACTAATCTATGAAATTGATGTTCAAATGAGAGCAGACGAACCTTACTGAAGATGCGAATGAACGACAATTACACTTGGCAGTAGAAGAAAAATAGAATCTAAAGGGGAAGATACAAGACTTCAAAACTAAAGACAAAAAGAGAGAGACAGTGAAGAAGAACGAATGAAGTTTGGAATAAGAGGAAGAATGTGGAATATGAAAATGGACTTAAAATTTATGGTTGAAAAAGAAGGTATAAGAAGGCGAAAAGATAAAGTGAGGGAGATGAAAAATGATCGGTTTAGATCAATTCCTCCTTCTTTAGATTAAATATTTTATGTTTGTTTTGGGCTGGGTTTGACGGTTCCCTTTGATTTCAATTCATGGGTAGAGTTTTTTGGGATTTATTTAAATTAATTAGATCCATTAGATTTTTATATGATTAACTAAAAAGCTTAAGAGTTTTGTTTTGTAATCAATTGTACCAATATGTCAAGCATGCTAACAAGGGAAGGCGTGAGAAGGTCTTTGAAAAAAGTGACAAAGTTTGGGTTCACCTAAGGAAAAAAGGTTCCCGGATGAAAGGAAGTCCTAACATATACCAGGGATCGATGGGCCTTTTGAGATCATAAAGAAGATCAGCAACAATGCCTACAAGCTAGATTTGCAAGGTAAGTATGAAATAAGTAATAACTTTAATGTTACTGACTTGGTTCCTTTTGTTGCAGATGATCCAGATTTGAGGACAAATACTTTTCAAGAGGGAGGGAATGATATGATCATGGACCAGCTTGCACTTGGAGAAGAAGAGGAAGTCACCTTGACCATTCACAAAGGTCCTATGACCCATCCAATGACAAGAAGACTCCAACAAGCTGTTGGAACAACTCTAAAGATATCATGGAAGCAAGAGGAAGTTTGTCCAAGATCAATCAATCACGAAATGCTTATGTCCATTCAAGCCATTCCGAGTTAATCATCATCAAGTGGCTTGAGTGTGCTCTTTTTCCCTTAACTTGGTTTTATCCCAATGGGTTTTCCAACTAATGTTTTTAATGAGGCCTCAAGTCCACTTACCCCAGTTTGCTGATTAACTTTGATAATTTCATGAAGCCATGGATCGACTTTATTATGCATTGGACCAACTTCAAGAACCTTATGTTATAAATTAGATTATGGTTTTATTTCCTTATCTTTATTTTCGCAAAAACTCTTTAGTTTCTAGTCCAAGTCTTCAGTCTTTGTTTCTAAGTTTTAGGATGAACTTTAGAGTTCCCAAGAGTCATTCTCGAAGAAGCTTGAGTCTGTTCAAGTCTTCTTCCCTATTTAAACTCGTGTAAGCCTCATTCTAAGGCACCCAACTTTTTATCAACTATTTTGAGACTAATCTCTTTTGTTATTTGAGAACATTTTCCGATTATTTGGTGAGTCATATCAACCAATCTTTTGATCCTTCGGTGTGTCATTTCCGAAGAATCAAACCTTGTCACCACCAAGTGTGTAATATCTTGGTGTGGAATTGAGGAATATCAATGGACTTCCGCATCCATTGTGTGACCATTCAATCCATTCAACAAGGAGCCATTCCGCATCTTGTTATGTTATCATTCAATCCATAAACCTTGATAAACTCGAGTCTTTGATTCGTTTATGCGAGGATCTATCCAACACCTTCATCAATCTTCTTTAACTTCCACCTTCTTGTGTTCTACCCTCAAAAGTGCCAAGTCTTGGGTTTGGATCTCCATCAGGGGACTTGGGCGGGATACACAGTGGGCGGACTGTGGTATAACCCAGAGTCATGTGTCGGGAGGGTATGGTCAGCAAGTCGGTCTGTTGGCCATAGCCCTAAGATCGATAAATCGTCCACTGGGCAGTGTGGCAGGGCACTATCCCTGAAAGTAAGCCTCTTTGGAGGGTGAGCGAGCACTTATCTCGAGTAGGGTTCCTTTTGTGTATTTTCTTGGGTGCTTTAGGTGCCGTGTTTGTTACATGTTTGGATCTGGACTTTCGTGGTTGTGGTGTAAGCCGGGTTTGACTTGCGTGTTGCCCCTAGCATCCCATACCTCACTGAGTGACTCCCCTGTTGCTCACCCCTCTCTTCTCTTGCAGGTTAGTTAGGAAGGTTTTTGGTGGGATCTGGAGGTCTACTCGTTGACCAAGATCGTGCTAGGAACCGGGTATCACAATTTGGTATCAGAGCCATAGGCTATGTCATACCGGTTCTCACCCGGGAGACAGTCCTGAGGGAGATTAGTTTTATTAGATTTAATACCTTAGTAATTGTAGTAACTTAGTAGTTGTAGTGGTAGTGGACTTAGAATACCGCAGAAGAAACTTTTAGAGATAGTGCTTCAATGTCCAACGAGATCTTGTAGCAAGTGCACCAATCAAGTTTTTACTTGTATGGAAAGCATATGGCCAAGAATTCGAGGACGAATTCCATTTAAGTGGGGAAAAATTGTAACATCCCGAAACCGATAATTTGAATTACCGTATTCAGACCCATTAAAAGCCCATTAAACCCAAACACTAATTAAATGAGGAGACATATATAAAGCAGATACTAGGGTTTTAACTTCTTAATTTCGTGCCTCTCTAGTCAAGAGAGAGAGTGAGAGAGATTGAGAAGAAGAAAGAAAAGAGAAGGAGAGAAGGAAGAATCATGAGAAAACAGATCCGACCAGTTCTGTGAGAAAAGTGAAATGGAGGAGAAGTTAAATTCAATTCTTCTCAAAATTTATGGAGAGATTCAAAACACCAATAGCTAGTCATAGCCGTAAGCGGATTGTAATTAGAAGTTCTTATCAGAAAGTTATGGCTGTTCCTCTGAGGAGGAGTCTGCAGACCCGAACCTGTCATTATCCATATTCAACAATAGTTTTCCAGTGAACCGTAAGAAGTTAGAAGATGATCAACCTATCAATAAAAAGTCCAAGATGTCAGCTTTCCAGATCCGCTTCCCGATCTGGATTCTGATGTATCATACGACTGAAATAAGTTTTGAAGATGACGACTAGTATGATATTATTTCAGAAAACACTCGTTGTTATAATTAGGAAACCCTAATTTGTATTTTGGGATTTTCTATTTTTGGAAAATTTCTAATTTTGGGAAAATTTCTATCAAAGGAAATTCTAGGAAAGGAAAGCTTCGGGAAGAATAAAGGAATAGTCGTATTCGTCGTGTAGTGACTAAGGTAAGGGCTAACCGCGCATTTCTTACTTCGCCTTAAATCCTTCTATATTGTTTAGTGTCTGAATATGTAGTCTCTTTGATCGAGTCTGTGTCTTTCTTGTTAAACCAGACTTAGGCGATTTAGATGATTTCACGCATTGTTTGACCCGCATGTTAATGTGTTAGTGTGTGATATATATGTACAATTGTATTAGGAGACCTGGGCGGGATACACAGTGGGCAGACTGTGGTATAATCTGGAATCATGTGTGCAGGAGGGTATGGTCAGCAAGTTGGTCTGTTAGCCATAGCCCTAAGATCGATAAATCGTCCACTGGGCGGTGTTTCAGGGCACTATCCTCGAAAGTAAGCCTCTTTGGAGGGTGGGCGAGCACTTATCTCGAGTAGGGACCATTGTGTGTATTTTCTTAGGTGTTTTAGGTGCCGTGTTTGTTACATGTTTGGATCTGGGCTTTCGTGGTTGTGGTGTAAGCCGGGTTTGACTTGTGTGTTGCCCCTAGCATCCCATACCTCACTGAGTGACTCCCCTGTTGCTCACCCCTCTCTTCTCTTGCAGGTTAGTTAGGAAGGATTTTGGCGGGATCTGGAGGTTAACTCATTGACCAAGATCGTGCTAGGAATTGGGTATCACAATTTGGTATCAGAGCTAGGAACCGGGTATCACACAATTATGGAAGGAGAATCACGGTTCCTTTCTCACCAGAGAGAATTCATGGGGGCTTTGTACTTGTATAGACCTTGGAGCAAGCTAACAACTAGATATATGGATTGAGTGATGCCACACTTAGTCATGGAAGAGCCAAACGATAAGTCTAAGAGAACTATCTTGACATATAAGATAAATTAAATTATCTTTTAAAGAAAAAAATAGAATAGAAGAAAGATAAGTTCAGAACTTAGGTTACGCGAAATATAAAGAGAAGAGGGAAGGAGAAGAGATCGGTTCGTCAGAGACAAATCTTGGAATCCTACATGCATTAAACACCTTGAAAACATAAGAAAATACAAATCATACGTATAAATAAATTAAAAGGAGAAATCCTGCACCAAATAGTGAGGTTGGGCCAGTGTTGGATCAGCTTAAAAAGTGATATAGATAAGAGATCTCATTAAAAACCTTATACTCAGAAAACCTCTTGGGGAAAACCAAAGACGAAGGGAAAAAGTGTGTATGTGTGTTCTATGATAACTTGCTAGAACTCTTGGACGTAGACCTTGATAAGAGGAGCCTTAGAACCATCTTTAATACCCAAGTGATCCGCATGAAGCTTTTAATTAAGTATAGAAACCCTAATGTCATGATAGAGTAGCCAAGTACACGCTAGAACCAATGCTTTAAGGGGATTCCCAATGGGCTTCTTGAATCCAGAGAGTTCCATGTATCCTTGGTTTCTTTTTGCTCCTTAGTTCCGTTACCTTTCTTAACGCCCTTGCCAAGTCCTCTGAGCTATCAAGAATTGCATCAGATTGTCGGGTCATAAACAAGTTTTTCACATCAGTTTGTAGACCCAACAAAGAGGAAGTGCCCTCATGTCAAGAGTTGTTAAAACAAAGAAGTATGCCTACTTGACCAATTGGCGTTTCAATTAAACAAAGACCTAGTTGTGGAAATGGAACCATTCCCTTTATGAGGGCAGCTGGTGTACGATAATTGTGAATCCCATCTTATGTAGTTATTACTAATCTATCATCTTCTGATCCTCTCTGGATTTTGCATGCATTTTATGTGCATTTGCAGTAATACCTCTGTTTAACATATATACCAAAAAGATTTATTAATTTATAATTTAAAATTGACATTGTATGTATCTTGCCAAGACTAATCCAAGGTGATAGGGACTTTTGGTAAATAGTTCTGAACAAAAACCGTTACAAAGGAAATAAAGGAATCAATTAGGAAAAAGAACATGGTGAAATAATTACATTATCACATTAGGATTTCTTTTGACAGTTTTCGCACTTAAGACTATCATCAGGACTGACTTCTTTGCTTTCCATCTTATGCATTACCTTCTGGGTCTTACTTTTCTTGTGGCATATGTATCATGTTTCTTGCATGAATTTTGAGGAATAAAACATGATTGATAACACAATAAAAAAGAAGACACAGAGGGTTATACTTGAGATGGAAGGTGAAGAATACAATCTTGATGATGGTTTCTAGTGCATAAAGACGGTAAGAAAAATTTCAAAGGAAAACCTAATGTGAGGTATGTAATTATATCACCGTGTTCTTTTTCTAAATGATTCATTTATTTCCAATATAAATACGCGTATTGTGCATCCCAGATCTAATTTTGTTTTTATTCAGAACTCTTTACCAAAGATCCCGCTTACCTTGCATTATTAGTCTTGGATTAGCCAGATACTTACAGGGTCAATTCTAAAAATAAACTAATAGATTTTTTTGTATCTATGTTAATCACATAAGTTACTACAAATGCAAACACATTAGATGCAATGTAAAAAATGAAAAATCCAGAGAGGAGTAGGAGATCATCGAATAGTCATATTATTACACACGATGGTATTCACAATCATCGTACACTACCTGCACTCAGAAAGGGAAATGGTTTCCCTTCTATGAATTGGTAGTTGTTTGATTAAATCGCCAATTGGTCAAGTAGTCTTACTTCTTTGTTTTTAACATCTCTTTCAAGAAGGTGCCTTCCACTTTGTTGGTTCCACAAACTGATATGAAAAATCTGTTTTTGATCAGACTATCTAAGCTGCCGAGTTTACATAGCTAAAGTTCACTATGACTAACTTAATGTTAGTTATAAGTTACATTAGTCAACCGACATCTTTTGAATTTCTACTTTTATATCAACTGGTTTATGAATTATAAATTATATACATAGAAAAATATAATATAATATAGATTGACATAAAATATAATATAGATTGACATTTTTCAACCTAGGCATGGGCATAAATATGAAATTCAAAATCCAATACAAAAAAACTGATTGATATCGGATTCGATTATAACTTAACAACCCAATCAGTTTGTATCTTATTTGATTTTTTTTTTGTTTTCGATCAGTTTGTACCCAAACCAAAATTAATTTGGAGAACCAAAACAAATCCCCAACTTATTATTTTATACTCAATTTTTTTATCTCATGCTAAGTTAGGATCTGTTAAATCAGATAATTTTATTAATTTGGAGATTTTGGATTGGATAAATCAGATCCAATTCAGGTTTGGTCGAGTAATTTTAAGGTAATTCAGATTTGATCAAATATATATCCAATTATTTGGATCCAATCGAATGTAGATCGGATTATTTGGATCCGAATCCGAACATGAAACCAAAATTATCTATCTTTTAATTACACTTTGAATTTCCAATAGAAATTAATCCAATCCAAATCCAAAACTGATCCTACCCAAACAACTTTTGGATCCTGATCAGATTCTAAACATCCAAATCCATAAAATCCAAAATGCAAAAAATCCGGTCCAATTCGATTTTGAAATCAGAATGCCCAGGCCTAGTTCAATCTTTCAAGTTGTTGTTGATCTAACACAACTTTGTTGAAATTAAGTAAGAGTGAGATAAATTATAAAACTGCAGAAATGACTATTAATAATTACCTTTCAAATCATATCTTTTTGAGACACTGCTTGATTTATTGCTTGTGCAAGTGTTTCCTACAAAACTCAGTAATACAAAACAAGAAGAGTGAGTGAAGAGTGTATATAGTCATAAACAAAAGCTCCAGTTAAAAGAAGTCTTTCAGTTATTAAAAAATTGCAGAGAAGATGAATAATCTTTGTTACATATACATGTATGGACCATCTTGAACTGATAGATCATGAATCTCTTATAAAGCACACTAACTAACTTACAAAGTACACTAAGACCCACAAAGGTACACCAAAAACCAAATAACATTGCCTCAGTTGATCTAGAAAAAAAGAGCAGTTAAAAACAATGTACTTGTAAAATAAAAGCATATACTAAGCTTAGAAAACAACTAACGCATCATATACTTTCAAACTAAACTAAACATCAAATATAAAATTTGAAAAGGAACAGAAAACTAACCACATTAACTCTAGTTTTCTTGCAAACTGACTTCTATTATATTTCACTTGCAATGCAATAGAAAGCTTAACCAGACTCAGTAACTGTCTCTCTGAAAGTTCTGAAAGATATATGTTGTTATCCATGTCCATATTCACCTATAAACACATGTTAAAAGTTTCAAATAACTATTAAAATTAATACCACATATTTTATTCAAAGATATGGTATTTATGAATCTGTATTTACATATAAGAAAGAAATTATGGAAATCCTTATACATATAGTTTCATTTTTATATTATCTCTCTATAAACATTTATGAAAAAATCTTGCAGAATGACAGAAATGAACTAAACTAAAAAGTATTATCCATCACAACGAAAGAAAACTTGAACTACTTACATTTAAGCCAACATAAATATGACAGTGACATGGAAATAGATGTCACTAAACATCGAACCAAATCCTTTATATTAAATCAAAAGATGTTTAAGAAAATATTTACTCGAGTTATGAATTCTGATAGAGATATATTGATGAAACCACACCCCTTTTTTTGAAAGAAAACATCACAATCATGAAATGGATTATTGATAGCATTTAATTATTAAATCACAAACACAACAAAATTCAGAATTTTTCTACACATACTAACCCTCAAATACAAGCTATCGAAAACGATGCATCAGAGATAGAGAGAAAAAATGAATAAGAATGAGATCTACTTTTACCTTGTTGGATCTAAACTCCGGTAGAAATATGGTCAATTTGAAAGCAATTGGAGATGAAAATTAAAAAAATGGTGATAAGGGCACAGATCCGGCGATGAAATGTGTCTACTCCTTTTCTGATTTTATTATTTTAGAGAATGTTTTTATTAAACCCTATCAGAGAGTGTTAAGAGCAAAAGACTCTCAATAAAGTTGTCAACAATAAAATATATGAGAAATTGTTGAGTATTGATTTTCAAATAAAAACCTTTGAGCACTCTTGACAACTTTTATTTTTACATAAGTCATCATCTAATTGGTTCTAAGTTTATTTATCATTTAATTTTTAAATAAATAATTAAGTTATACTAAAATAATATGTTTGAGGTACTCTTCTCTAGTCTAGGTGTGGGACCAATTATCTGGGATCATATATCTGATCTGAGATCCTCTCAATCCCCTACCAAAACAGGATATCTGGATTGGCTGTATGTAAATGGGGATAAAAGAATTACGGATCTGGCAGAATACTAGATTTTCTTATATTTTATTATTTTTCTTCAGACTTAATATTTTTAACAATTTTTAAGTAATTTTAAAAGTGGATATCAGGAGTTTCCGGATGAGGATCTAGATAACAAAACGTTACATCCGGCCAGATGCGGATCTGTATGGAGACCCATTTAAAAAGCCTGATATTCGTATCCGGTCCAAGTGTATTCTACCACTGCACATGCTACAAGTATATCCTATTAATTAATAAAGTAATATTTTTATAATTAAAGCAGATTTATTAATAACGTCAAATCGCTTCTTTTTCGGTTTTCATGCCGGTTTGGAAACTGAAGTTTAAATAGTGATGTATTCAAAATAAATTTCTTGTAGATAAAAATGTTATAAACTTAAAATATGTCATATTTCTTTCAAAATTATATAATTATATAATATTAAAATATATCTTCTATGGTATAACACTTTTAAGGAGGTAATAACTTCAAAATTTGTATGATGTTTCTGAGCAGAGAAAAGTTTTGACCAACCAGAAACATTGCTTCTCCTCTCTATCTCATTCATATAATTCAGGGAGAGAGATAAATATTTGGTTTGTTTTTATCTGTAATTACCCTCAGTCAGAACTATACCAATTTGTGTTTCATATTTCCGACTTTTTGGGATCTTAACTTTTGACCTTATTTGGATGATAAAATTCAACTTGGATGTCAGTTTTAGAAGTTTTTAGTTTAATCATTCATGTCTTTAGAAGTTACTCAATCGGCTGGGTTGACGTTTTTTCAATTGAAATCCAGTTTTAAAGAGGCATGTATCTTACTCTCTTCTACAGATCTACAGGTTTGACCGGTGATTGAACTGTACGGAGAAGCCACTTTGGTCTCTGGAATGGTCCCATAGCTCCTTCATTAGATTGATACCCTTTGGAAAAGAGTAATATATCCAGCGACTTACCCGAATCTGAGCTCAATTTTCTTCTTTTGATTATTTTCAAAATAGTCTCCCTCAGTTATTATCTAATTATAGGTCTTACTGCAAACTTACAAAATTGAATAGAAATCCCCTTGCGAGCAACTTTGAAATTGATCAATTTAATCCACAAAATTTTTAAACTCGTGTACCCAGCATAATCCCATTGTAATCAAAATGCATTCAAATAATATCTATCTTGAATTTATGAGAAAATTCACTCAAATAGAAAAGAGACATGTCAACTTTCAATGTTTTGTTTGGCTCCCAGTTTCCTACCAACTTCATGAATTCGCATATATCTTGATCAAACTCGTATTTCAATTAGTTCAACTCATGATCAATCATTGGCTCGTCCATCCATGAGAAAAAACTTCTAGAAGATGACATCTCTTTTCAAATTCTTAGGTTTAAGTAATTTATTGGATTGTGATTGTATGTAGGGGAGTGAATTATATATAGGCTCGCTAGCCACTGGATTACGTCAGGATATTTGAATTCCAAATGGCCATATATTGGCTATATTTATGTTCATCTATTCTGATGATCTGCTGATAGTCATACATCTCCATTTTAAAGTTCAAATGGATATATCAGCATTCATATGTTCCCGTCGTCTCCCAAAATTCCCATCTAAAAATTTCTAATGGGCTTTTATCCGTCAAAAATATTCTAATGGATTTCCGACAGATGTTCTACTGGAATTCTGTCAGTTTTTGTCAAATCATTTTAACTGCATAATAATCTGATGTAATATTCGGCAGATGTACTGTAGCTTCTTGTAGAGGAAGTATGCCATTAGTATTTACTCATTAATGGAGGTATTTTGAGTGTAGGATGTCCAACTATAGAGGCCAAGATGGACTTAAACTCAAACTATTATTTGGCTAATAATGACATATCTATCATTGTATCATATAATTGATCTTACTCTTGGGAAATGCAACAATCTTTGAATATTGAAAAATATCTGTCACCATTCAAATAAGTCACTTATTAATCCTCATATTCTCTAGTTTATGGACTGGATTATAGTGATCGGTTGTTAAATTTATTTAACCCAACATTTATAGATTAATAAAAAGATGAATAATTACAATGTAGTTTACTAGTTGGATATATACATATCGATGGCTTACTAGTGTAGGAGTTAGCTTTAGTGGGGATACCTACCTGAAATTAGAACAATTCTTGGGTTCACCCCTAGGGGTGAATATCTCTCATTCACCCCTTTCAGTTAACCAATCAGAATTTGCCATATAATATTATCAAATAAATTAATATTTTTAAATAATATAATTAAATAAAATAAGTAAAAATTAAAAATTAAATTAATGGTGGAAACATTAATTAGTTTTTACGTATATATCTTAATTTTATTAGTTTTTAATTTTAGTATTATATTTCTTAAAATAAATAAATAAAATAAAATTACAAAAAAATTTATTACGAAAAATATACCCTATGAGATACAACTAAATGAACCCAAGAAAAAAACAAAATAAGTAGACAAAATATAAAATATATACCCTAAGATACAACTCATCGAACCCAAGCAAAACAACAAAACGAATTATCAAAATAAAAAAAATATACCCTAAGGATACAACTCATCGAACCCAAAGAAAATAACAATACGAGTTGCTAAAATATAAAAAATATTACCTAAATGATACAACTCAAAGAACCCAAGGTAAAAAAACAACTTCTGATATTTTAGTATTATTATATTTAATTTTTTTTGCATTATTTTATTTTATTTTATGTAATATAATATTAAAAATAAAAGAAACTAATAAAATTAAAAAATGCACATAAAATATAATTAATGGCCTCACCATTAATTTAATTTTAAAAATTTAATGATTTAATTTAATTTCTTATTTAAATAATATTAATTTTTTATTTTATTTGATAATATTAGATGGCAATTTCTGATTGGTTAACTGAAATGGGGTGAATGAGATATATTCACCCCTGGGGTGAACCCAAGAATTTTCCAAAATATAATTAATGATTTGAACAGATCAAAATAGACCACCAGTATCAATATTAATAAGATATTTTAAGGAGTATCACTATTATAAACATTTGGTCATTGGCTCCACTTAATAAGCATGTTGTAACCGATTTGTATTAAATGTTTACAAAATTTAGTTATAATTCTCTGAGTGTTTTTTTTTTTTTTTTATAAATTAATAGGGATTATTGCAGATTATGTTGGATATGTTACTATAGATTATCTACTATTGTCGTCCAAAGAATATTGGTATTATGCTAAGAGTTTTGATTTTATGGGTTCAAAAATAATTATATATTCATCCAATATAAAATTAGATAAATGATATATTTATGTCCTTAATTTAAAAGTTTCATTTGTATTCAAACAATGTATTTTTGTGACATATATTTTAAGATATCCTTTTACTAATTTATGACAATATTTTAAAATAAATTCATTATAACTGTTTTGGAAACACTATTTATCCAATTGACTTGCTAGTGTGAAGTCGAGCTACGGGTTCCATCTAGTATATTTGGTTAGTTTTATTCATTGTATATGTGTTACTATAAATAAAAACCAAAGGATGTCTTCAATGATATAATTATATATTAGACTATTTGGATTTTGATAACCCCAAATTGTCCAGATCGTAGGCTTAAACACAACAAAAGTAACAATTTTCTAATTTATCATACATGTCTCCCCTTTTCTGTATCTATTTTATCGTGAAGTGTAAAAACCCTGTGACATGATAAAGTATCCAAGTACAAGCTCTAACCAATGTTCCGAGGAGATTCTCATTGGCCTACTTGAATCCAAAAGAGAGTTTACATGCATAATTAGCTTATTTTTTGCTCCTTAGATCCATGTCCTTTTCTTAATGCCTTTGCCCAGTCCTCAAAGCTATTCAGAATCGCATCATGCTCCACGTGTTGAAAAGGATTTGTCCTGAAATCCATTGGACCTATCACAAATAAACCCAAGTTAAAATAATAAATTGTATAAATGATAGAATACTTACCTCGGGTTTTAAATGAATGAACAAGATAATTCTGAGTAGGTTCTGCATCATAGTTGCTATATTTGAGAGCTTGAAACATCAATCCAATTTTATGAAACAGTTCCACCACATCTGATCTTTGAAATGTGTTCATTGCCTTTGAATCTCGGAAGTTGTTAGATACACCATCTCTTTCTACGTCACTAGTTGAGTGCCTATTCTTCAGCTCAAGAACTCATTTCCTGCAAGTCTCATAAACATTTTCATTTGTAAAGCTGTTCAAAACAATATGAAAACCATGGTTAGATGATAGAAAATCAACAACAAGACCAGGCTGCTCTATAAAGAGTTTAAGAGTTTAAAGAGTTTATGAGATCCTTTTGGATCATCAATGTTCATGGTTTGAAGTTGGATGTTAGCCTCAGCCTAATGCCCTTCCACAACTCTAAAACTATATAGAGTATTCTTCCCATCGAATGCCAAGTACTTGGCACCCAAATCAGCTCAGTAACCACCATAGCCTTAGTGATCCATTGGCGTTGCTTGTAAACGATCATTTCTTTCATTACAGTGTGTCCCCTTTTTATGAGAACCTTGGTCTTCTTGTCTTGTTTCCTCTTATAAGGATTTAATCTGCAAGATATTATCAAGCTTACACGGCAAAACTGGTACTAGGATAGTAACACAAGGTTTAATATTTTTAGGAACAAATTTTATAGGGTCAAATGGATCAGCATAGTTTTTTTTTCTCATCACAGCAAAGAGATTAACCTTGTTACCATTGCCTTATTACTCTTAAGCTGAATTTGATCGAGATAAACCTCATGGGGGAGGTAATGGCACTAGAGTAGTTTTTCTTCCCTTGAAGTCAAAAGAGAATTGGTTTGTAAAGCCATCATGAAACACCCTCCTATCTGATTGTCATGGTATTCCCAAAACTATATGACCAGCCTACATTGGCAAGACATCACAAAAAAAAAATTTCTCTTACTTTCCAATGAAGATAGCCACTTTGACTGTGTGCTTCACTCGCATCTCCATCATCATTGAGCATTGTAGATCATAGAGCTTCGGTTGTTTCTTGATACCCAACCCCAATTTCTAAACCATCACCTCACTTGCCACGTTAGTGTAACTACCTCCAGCAATTATTAGACTACACACTTTACCCTTGACGAGGCATCGGATGTGAAACAAGTTATCGTGTTGCTCTTATTATTCAGTCTAGGAGTGAATGGTTAAAGCACTTATGGCTACAAATGACTCCCCTTTAGTAGGCATCTCCACAGTTCCTTCTTCCTTAGGCTTCTCCTCTAGTTTTTCTTGTTCCGAATCATACTCTCCATTATCCTTAAGAATCATCAATCTCCGATTACTACTATTAGTACATTCACTAGCATAATGCCTTCTTCTTTGGAACTTGTAACATTTAACACCATATTCCTTGTATATTTTGCATTTTGGTTCACAGCAACTGGTGCAGGAACTGACTTGGTTTTGATGCTAGTATCTTTAGGTTTCTCCTCTCTCGGATAGGTGCTTCCAGCTTGATTGCTTCCGACTCCAAAGTTTGAACGTGTTTTCACCCTCCTCTTTAGTTGCTGTTCTATGATAACAGCATGGTGAAAAGTCTCCTGAAGATCCACATATTTTTATATCTTAATCTGTTCTTGAATAAATAGTATTAACCCAAGAACCTAGACATAGTATCCTTGAGATCCTCTTCTACATCAGCTCTATCAAACAAGGTTTCCATCTCTCGGTAGTATTCTTTCACTGGCTTTCCATCCAGTACAAGCTTCCTCAACTGGATGTGTAGCTTTCGGTGATAGTAGCTTGTCATAAACCACTTTCTAATACTAGCTTTCATTTTTTCCAAGGATCTACCGGATAGTCATGGTTTCTTCTCCTTGAAGTTACTAACTGATCCCACCAACTCAATCCATAGTCATAAACCTCAGTGGTTTCTACCTTGACACAGTTGCTTCATTAAAGTATTGACAAAAAAATCTCTATCTTTTTCTTGCACTCAAGGTAAACATTAGGATCATTTTTTCCCGTGAACTGGAGGTATTTTAGCTTTGTGTCCTCCGAGGTTGTCTTGTGGTTGTTTTCCCTAGCTCTTTTATACCTCTTCTGAGTGCTTTTATATGTGTTTCTATATTTGTACTCAGTCTCATCAATCCTCGGTCTCCTTGGTAACTTACCCGGACGAGCGTCGGCAAACTCTTGCCTTCTCGGTACATCTCTGGGCATCTCATCAAATTGCCTTCCTTGGTTTCGATTGCTCTCAACCTCTCTAGCTTGTTTGAGCCTCATTTTATCATTGATATCAAGTATAACCTTAGGGATGAGTTCCTCACAAAAGGTACTGACCTTCTCATTCATCACACACACCATCTTGGCCGTGATAGCTTCTATAAGGAGTTTATTGTTGTTGGTATGACTTAAATCACTATAATCTAACATTCTTATATCAATATAAACACACAAGAAACTTAGTGAAGTGTTTTAACGAAATAAATAAACAAGAAGTACTTCAAGGACAGAAAATGACTCTTAGACTACCCACGAGCAGATCGGGACAGTACGAGACGAGTCAACCACCAAGTATTATTAAATCAATCCTAAAAATGATGAAAATTTCTAAAAATAACTAGACTCAACTTAGAATTTTAGGGTTAAAAAATGATTTAAAACAATTCTTGTAACTTAACACACAGAAACAGATTAAACAGCAGTTTCGACAGCAGTAGATAAACATGCACTTTAAAAATAACAAATATATTGTAAAAATTCCAAAAAACATTTCTACAGATACTAGAGAACCTTAGAAATAGAAGCAATCAAAATTTGAATTTTGGCACAATTACTGAGATAACAAAAATTAAAAGAAAACTGCTTCAAACGGCTTGACTTCTGTATGGTAGCTCTGATACCACTTGATATGATTCTGGATGGAGAATCACAATCCAAATCTCACCAGAGAGAAGTCATGTGGTTACTTGTATAGAATTAGTATTCATCTAGGAACAAGATTTTATGGATCGTGTGATCCCCCTTTTAGCCGTGGAAGAGCCAACCGATAAGTCTAAGAGAACTATTTCGACACACAAGATCAATTTAATGATCTTTCAAAAGAAAAAAAGTTTTGAATAGAAGAAATATGAGTTTAGACCTCAGGCTACACGAAATATAAAGAGAGGGGGGGGGGGGAGGAGAAGAGATTGGTTCATGAGAGACAAATCTCAGAATCCTACATGCATTAAACGCTTTTAAAACATAAGAAAATACAAAACATAAGTTTGAATAACATGTACAGAAAATCCTGCCCCATATATTAAGATTGGGCTGGTGCTGGGTCATCCTAAGAAGTGATGTAGATAAAACATAGAACCCACAAACCTCACTAAAACCTTCCCTTTTGAAAGGCACTTGGAAAAAAACAAAGAGGAAGGGGATAAAATGAGTGTAAGTGTGTTCTATGATCACTTTAGGAGCCTTAGTAAAAATTGAATGCCCAAGTGATCAGTATGAAGCTTGTAATGAAGTATAGAAACCCCAAGCTTGAACCAATGTTCTGAGGGGATTCCCAATGGGATTCTTGAATCCAGAGAGTTTCCATATATCATTAGCTTAATTTTTCTCCCTAGCTCTGTGTCCTTTGCTTAATGCCCTTACCAAGTCCTATGAGCTATCCATGCATAAGATAGTCCTGTCATAAAAACTTTTTCACATCAGTTTGTGAACCAAACAAATAGGAAGGTGCCCTCATGTAAGGACATGTTAAAAACGAAATTGGCCTACTTGACTAACTGGCGGTTCAAATAAACCATGACTTATTCATGGAATGGGAATTGTTCCCTTTATGAGTGCAGGTGGTGTACGATAATTGTGAATCTCATCTTATGTTGTTATGAGTAATCTATCATCTTCTGCTCCTCTCTTCAGAGGAGTTACAACAATTGCACATCAAATGGATGCAAAATAACTCCGTGTCCTTAGCTTAATACCCTTACCAAGTCCTATGAGCTATCCATGCATAAGATAGTCCTGTCATAAACAACTTTTTCACATCAGTTTGTGAACCAAACAAATAGGAAGGTGCCCTCATGTAAGGAGATGTTAAAAACGAAGTAGGCCTACTTGACAAACTGGCGGTTCAACTAAACCAAGACTTATTCATGGAATGGGAATTGTTCCCTTTATGAGTGCAGATGGTGTACGATAATTGTGAATCTCATCTTATGTTGTTATGACTAATCTATCATCTTCTGCTCCTCTCTTCATAGGAGTTACAACAAATGCACATCAAATGGATGTAAAATAAGAACCACAAGCATAGGACACAGAGGGTCATACTTGATATTGTAAGTGAAGAAGACAATCTTGATGATGGTTTTAAGTGCAGAAAGTACGGTGAGAAAAAATTCAAAGGAAACCCTGATGTAATGTAGTTAATTATATCACCGTGTTATTTTTTCTAAGTGATTCTTTATTTCCAATATATATAAACGTATTTTTGCATGCTGATCTATTTTTGGTTTTATTACCAAAAGTCCCAATCACCTTGGATTATTAGTCTTTGATTAGCCAGATACTTAAAGTGTCAATTTAAAAAAAATGAAACTTTTTGTATCTATGTTAATCACATGAGTTACTATAAATGCACACCAATGGATGCAACGTAAAAAATGCAAAATCAAGAGAGAGAAGAAGATGATAGAATAGTCATTACTACACACGATGGGATTCATAATCACTGTATACCACCTGCACTAAGAAAGTGAAATGGTTCCCAATCTATGTATGGTCTTTGTTTGATTGAACCGCCAGTGGGTCAAGTACACCTACTTCTTTGTTTTTAACATTTACTGTCATGAAGGTGCCTTCCTCTTTGTTGGGTCCACAAGCTGATGTGAAAAACCTGTTTTTGACCAGATTATCTAAGCTGCTGAGTTTACATAAACTAAAGTTCAATTTGATTTACTTAATGTTTGTATAAAGTTACTTTAGTCAACCGACATCACTTGAAAATTTCTACTTTATATCAATTGTTTGTGAATTATAAATTATATATCACTAAAATAAAGCATTGCAATATAGAAAATATATAATATAATTGTTTATTTTTAGGATAAAATATTCTATAGAACAAAATATAACAGTTTTAAATAACATAATATCTACACTCTATAGTATATACTATGGAATTCTACAATCTTGAACCAGGCATAAAATCTGAAACTCAAAATCCGATACAAAAAACTGACTGGTATTAGTTTCGGTTATACCTTAAAAACCCAATCAATTTGTATCCTAGTTGACATTTGGTTTTGGATCAGTTTGTACCCAAACCAAATAACCCCCGTCCCACTTATTATTTATTCTCAATTTTTATCTCATGCTCAGTTAGGATCTAATAAATCAGATAATTTGATTAATTTGGATATTTTGGATCGGATAAATTGGATTCGATTCAGATTTGATGGAATATATATTGGATTATTTTGATCGGAATCTAAAAATGAAACTAAACTTATCTATCTTTCAATTATACTTTAGATTTCCAATAGAAATGAATCCAATCCAAATCCAAAAAACCCAAACCGATCATATCCAAACAACTTTGGATCCTGATCAGATTTCAAACATCCAAATCCGTTAAATACATAATCCAAAAAATCCAGTCCAATTTGATTCTGAAATCAGAATGCCCAGCTGGCCTAGTTCAACCTTTGAAGTTGTTGATGTAACCCAACTTTGTTGAAATTAAGTAAGTAAGAGTGAAATAAATTATATAAAACTGCAGAAATGACTATTATTAGTTACCTTTCAAATCATAGCTTTTTGAGACACTGCTTGATTCATTGCGCAAGTGTATTCTACAAAACTTAGTAAACAAAAACTCCAGTGGAAAGATGTCTTTCAGTTATAAACAATTTCATATGGACCATCTTGAACTGATAGATCATGAATCTCTTATAAAGCACACTAACTAACTTACAAAGTACACTAAGACCCACAAAGGTACACCAAAAACCAAATAACATTGCTTCAGATGATCTTGAAAAAACAGAGAAGTTAAAAACAATGTACTTGTAAAATAAAAGCATATACTAAGGCTTAGAAAATAAATAATGCATCATATACTTTAAAACTAAACTAAATAACAAATATAAAATTTGGAAAGGAACAGAAAACTAACCACATAAATTCTTGTTTTCTTAACAACTGGCTTCTATTAGATTTCACTTGAACGCAATAGAAAGCGTAGCCAGACACAGTCAATGTCTCTCCCAACGTTCTGAAATATATGTTGTTATCCATGTCCATATTCACCTATAAACACATCTTTAAAGTTTCAAATAACTATGAAAATTAATACCACATACTTTATTCAAATATATGCTATTTGATAATCTTTACATACATATAAGAAAAAACTAAGTGAAATCCTTATAGATATAGTTTCATTTTTGTCTTATCTCTCTATAAAGGAGATCAATCTAACAGAATGATGGAAATGAACTAAACTAAAGAGTATGATCCAGAAAAACCAAGGAAAACTTGAACTACTTACATTTATGCCAACATAAATATGACATTATCTTGGAAGTATGAGGCACTACACATCGAACCAAATCCTATATATATATTAAATCAAAAGATGTTTGAGAAACGACTTACTCAAGTTATGAATTCTTATAGGGATATGTTGCTGAAACCCCCATTTTTTTAAAGAAAGCATCACAATCATGAAACGAAATAACATACACAACAAAATTCAGAAATTTTCTACCATACTAATCCTCGATCACAAGCTATCAACAAAAGAAGCCTCAGAGATAGAGAGAGAAAAATGAATCAAAGTGAGATCTACTTTTACCTTGTTAGATCTAAACTTCGGTAGTAAGATAATCATATTTTAAAGCAATCGGAGATGCAAATTACAAACACTTTGGTGATGAAGTTTCAGATCCAGCGATGAGATGTGCTTACTCCTTTTCTGATTTTATAATTTTGAGTTTTTTAAAAAAAACCTATCTAAGAGCTTCAACAGCAGGAGACTCTCAATGGAATAGTCAACAATAAAATAAAATAAAATAATAAAAATATGAGAAATTGTAGAGAATTGGTTCTCAAATAAAAACCTTTGAGAATCCTTGAGAACTTTTATTTTCACACAAGTCATTATCTAAATGGTTCTAAGTTTATTTATCATTTGACTTTTCCATAAATGATTAAGTAATATTAAAATGATAATAAAATAATATTAAAATAATACCCCTTTCAACTTTATTTGATCTTATTTTTATATTTTTGAATTATTATGTATACATATAAGTAATAATCATTTAGATTTTTTCTTCATATGTTTCAGATCAGATTTGGTTTAGGATTTTTAGTTTTGGATAATTCAGCTAAAGGAGTTTAGTACGCGTTTGAGTTTTATATTTTGTTCGGTGTGATAGTAGTTGGATAATTTGATATAATTTAAAATATTTGATATAAAAGTAAAACAATATTAACAATAAATAAAAATGAATTCACTTATACAAATAATATACACAAACTCAAATTTCTAATTAATAATCGCATAGATCAATTTTTAAAGATGGTTAAAATGATCAAAATAGAAATTAAACATATTTATGTTATGAGTATAATTGAAATATTTTCATAGGATCATAAAGGTTTTTCATCTGTTAACATGATATTCTTAAATAATACTTATTTATCTTATATGTATAAATAAAATGTGTTAGTGGATTGTAAAGTTTGTTTATTAAATGATGTGTTAACACCAAAATCAAAGAAAAATAACATATGTGTCAGATATATGGAAATAAACTGTCTTAATATAGAGAGATTAAAATATCTCTTTTATGGTATAACAGTTTGAAAGAGTAAATAATTTCAAAGTTTGTTGGATGTTTCTCAGAAGATGAAATTTTTGGTTAAACAGAAACAAGCTCTCTCTCACTCTCTCTCTCTCCATATAATTTGGAGAGAGACAGAGAGTTTCCATGTTTATTTTGATTTATTTTGTATTTCCACATAAACATCAATTGCCGGTATTGATTTATTTTGTTTGTTTTTCTGTAATTATCCTGTAAGATCAATTCCAATTTGTGTTTCATATTCCCGACTTCTTTTATCTAAAATTTTGACCTTACGTCGATAATAAACTTGAATTGGATGTGGATTTTAGTATTTTTTGGTTAACCGATCATGCCTTTAGAAGTTATTCGATTGATGATATTAAGATTTTTGCAAAACAAGGTATCAATTACCCTAAATACGCTGTAGCATAAAAGGGAATCAAACCAACTTGGAATCTAGTTTCAACACATAAAAAGTGCAAATCATGTCTTAATCTAAGTGAATATATTTTGGTTTTTGAAAACAGAGTTTAAAATGCTGGTAAATAAGAAAATAGTTCAAAATGGTTTTTGATATCAAATTAACAAAGAAGGTTCTTTGGGAATGTTATGGAGGATCTAGACTATTCATTGCTAAGCTAGTAGAGTCTTAATCTACTTCTTAAAGCTAATCTAATGGTTCCAAAACACTAAAATTGACTAATCCACTCTCATGGTACTAATCACTCCACTAATCACCTTAAGTGTTCATAACTCTCGTTAAACATTAATTGACTAATGAGCATTAATAATAGGTATTCTTAACCACTAAACATCCTAAACATCAATTCTAATTGGCTAGGATTGAAAAGAGCTTGAAAAGTTTGGATCAAGAATTTCATCAAACACCTTGTGAGTGTGAGAAATGCTTAGGATCTAATTCAACAATCTCTTGCGAATCTAGCATTAAACACAACCTAACAAGCATGAATATAATGATTACAAGCCTAAACTCCACTAACCTAACACTAATCAACCTAGATCTAACATCCCAAGAATCCTAAAATAGACTACTCACTCATGAATAAGAAAAACAAATCATTGAGTTTGATCTTTGCATAATCATATACATTAAAGATCAAAGATTCGAAACACTTGATAATGGAGTGAAATTGGCTAAAGATCCTTCAAACAAAACATAAGTTATAGAAATTTAGGTTCATCTCCTATTTATACCAAGATAAACAACTTGGTTTAACATCTAAACTCGGATTGGTTAAAATTGATTTTTTTCAAATAGAAGACCGGTCCAGTGGCCATCCTAGGCTGCAACCCTTGGCCGCTGACCTCCAGCGGTGTTCCTTGGCCGCTGGTTGATGTCTTGCAATCTCCCAGTGCTCTTTCCCCAGAACCGTGCCGGCTTAGGTAGGCTGCTGAGAATGACCGCCTTAGGTAACATTAACTTATCTCTCTAACAAAATACCCAAATCACTTTCAATCACCTTCATTGGAACGCCAACTCATTTGGCTACAACTTTAATGAAGCGCTCTGGAGCTATAGCGCAATGTAAAGTCTCCAGCCGACTCGATCTTTGAGAAACTTAGGATTGGTTCTAGGTCATCATTTATGTTTTCTCACAACATTTGCTCTCAATATTGTTTTCTTCAGATCCAAGACCTATATAAGACTGAAACACATGCAAACATGCATCTAGACTCTAAACATGTAATGAAAATGTAAGATAATGATGAAAAGAACATTGCTAAAACACTAAAAACACAATATATCAACTCCCCCAAACTTATATCTTGCTTGTCCTCAAGCAAACAATAAGAAACTAGTTGGGAAAGATGTGTGAAAATTGAGACTCAAACCAAAAAAATATCAAACGAAGGATAAAACACATTGTCCTCAAAGATAGTTAAATGGTGCAAGAACAAAAATCTTACTCTCTAGTATTTCTACATGCCCATTTCAATGCAACCTCTAAGCTTAAGCAAAAGGTCACAATCAAATAGAAGACATCTCTTAAACATTCATTAAGGTGAATATAATGCAGTCTTGCTTATGGAAATCAAATCACTCTTCAATCGGTTATGGATTAAAAGCTTTTTGATGTAACTTTAGAAGAGTTTTTCTTTAGGTGGTTGCTCCCAAAAATAGGAGTGCTAGTCAAATACAAAATACATCTAAGAAAGGGATCAATTGATGCATACAAAACTCAACTCTCATTATTCTACCTCATCCCATTAAACGCATCCTATTTTCTATCCTTTGAAGTTTATTGTCATTCTCTTTTCAAACCCATATCAATAGACTCTTTGTTCTTTTTTAAATCTCACCCTCATGGTCAATGTATTTTTCTTAGTCTCCTAGGAAAACCTTTTAGTTCAGCTCTTAGATCTTTTCTATCCCTTTAAACTTTTATTTCTTTTGCTCCATATACTTAAAGTTTTCTTTTTCTCTGTTTTAACTTATGATAGCTATACTTTCCTTTTTCTTATAAACCTAGGATTTTGAGCTTTTTAGTCTATCACTTGGGTTAACTAGGGACTCTTTTGACATCAATGTTCAAGATGTTCTTTCTTTCTTTTCTAACACCCAAATCAACACCTATTCTAACCATTCAAGTCTTTCATTCCCCACCTGAAGCTATACTTACCATTGCTAGCCTAAAACCAGAGCTAACCTTTGTTATTACGGATACTCTCAAGCTTTTCTTTCTTTCTTTTCCAATAACTGTATCGACACCTATTCTAGCAATTCAAGTCTTTTATTTCCCACCTAGAGCTAGACTTACCATAGCTAGCCTAAAATGAGAGCTAACCATTTTCGTTCCCGATACTCTCAAGTTTTTGGAAAATCATAGCATTATCAACAAAAGGCCTCACTCATAGATATATAAAAGTATTTGAAAGAAATGGTAAAGGTTTAATGTAGGGGAACCACTCTAATGATGAGAATGTCCATTCGGGTTAGCAAATGGTGGTAGAATGGATAAGAAAACCCGAATGTGACCTTAGTCAACCATGAGAATGCATTTAAATCCCCATGAACAAGAAAATTAAATTAAAGTTAAGCTCAAATTCATAGAGATGCTTCAAGAAATCATGTGAGCTTTACCAAACTAGAAGGTGCATTTCGAAAGGTGCAAAGGTCCAAGCATGGATTTTTCTTATTTCAAAGATGTTCAAGCAAAAAATAACTATGACTAAGGACAATGATCTTAATACGCAAATGAAACTTAAAATGCTTCTAGACTCAATCTTACTATACAAATGTGTTTTACAAATTTTTTAATGTTTTGGATTTTTATACAATAGATGTATTCATGAGACTCAAATATGCAAAAATAGAAAAATAAGAAAATAAACACAAGATTAAAAGACATAAAACCCTCCCCCAAACTTGAATTACACCGTCTCGGTGTAACAGAAGTGTGAGAGAAGGTTAAAACAAAAAGAAAAAATAAAATAGTATATACATTGAAAGGGAAAGAACCATACGTTGGCCCTAGTCAAAAATCTTAGGGTGTGGAGTGAGTGAAGTTTGAGAGCTCCTAGGAACGGTTGAAGAAGTGGAATGAGCATAAGACAAGCGTGTTCCACCATTGAATGTAACAGTGAGTATCTCCTTCATCACATCTCCAAAGCCTTTTGAACCAGTTGCCTTAAGCTCCGGTGTGAGGATCGCTTTAACATGGAAAAGAGATTTGACATTCCCTTACACTTTACCTTGTACTGTAGCTTTCCATCAATAAATCTCCAAGGGTGCAAGGTCATAGTGGGAACAAATGGAGAGTGAACAAGGGTGGGATGGTGGTGTTTGTTCATTACCATCTTGTTCTTTTCAAGATTCTTCTTGGTCTCCTTCAGCTTCTTGACTTTATAACTTTCATCACAACCATCAAAAAAGGAGAATAAACACTTTCCATCCAAAATTTGTTCATCAAGCACTATAGTTTTAGCCACAACCTTGATCTCATTTTTTGATTAAAACTCTTCATTGGTGATTGTTCCAAAAACTTGGTAGAGGAAGGTTTAATTGGATAAGTAACTGTAGGATTCATATTTATTATAATCACACACTTGGTTCAGAAGTCGATGCTTGCTCCCGTGGTGTTGAGAAATGGAGTTCCAAGAATGAGTGGAAGCTTATCCGGTTTTGCTCTATCAACTACCATAATGTCTGTTGTGATTAAACAATCACCAACTTTAAATGGGTAGTCTTCAATCAAACCAAATGGATGTTTCGAAGAGGCGTCAGCATAAGTGATCGAAGATGAGTACTTCTTCATTTCTTTGATACCTATACTATTTATCATCTCAAGCGACATAACTTCACACTAGCACCTGAATCACACAAAGAATTCTCAAATTTCATATTTCCTAGGGAGCAAGATATGAGGAATATACCAGGATTCTCAAGCTTGGGAAGACACTTGGACTCAACCAATGTGGAAGTTTGAGGCTTGAGCATTTCCATAACTTCTTCTACTTTTGTCATGTTGGCTAAGATAGCTTCAATAAACTTTGCATGAAGAGGGACTTGAATCAAACTACTCATATGAGGCAAAGGGACTCCAATTGTGCTCATTTTAGCTTTGAAGCTTGAGAAGACCTTCTTTTTAGATTTGGTGAGCATTCTTCCTGGGAATGGGATTGATGGTTCATAAGGAGAAAGCCCATCATTTGGTGCATCTTCCTTTTCAACTTTCATGGGAACCTTAACTTCTTCCCTAGTAACCACCTCTACCTTTGCTTCACTTTGACTAACTACACCAACATCATCCACTCCATATAGAAGTCTAGTGAGTTCCTCAACATCCCTTTTACGATTATTCTCATCACTTGTGAGGATAACATTGCAAAATTCCTTGGAATTTGTTTCAGTTTTACCGGGAAGTGAGTCCTTTAGCCTCTTGGATGATGATGAAACTTGAGCAACTCGATTGTCAAGGCTCTTTACATGGGAAGCCAAGTGTTCAAACTTATTATTCAATTCATTGTAGGCTCCTTGCATCCTATCCATTCTCTTGTTAATCTCAAAAGTGCCTTTGGTTTGCCCTTCTAAGAGTTGTTTGAGGAGCAGAGTATTAGGATCTTCTTTGAGGGTTTGGGAAAGTTGAAGGGGTTGTTTAGTGTTTGGTATGAAGGTTTGGTGTTGGTTGTATTGAGGTTGAGGTTGGTAATTTGGGTTTGGTTGGAAGGTTTGATTGGGTTGGAAAGTTTGGTTTTGGCTTGAGTATTGTGGTTTCGGTTGAAAGTTTTGATTGGGGTGGAAAATTTGGTTTGGTTGGACAGCTTGGTTTTGTAGTTTGGGATAGTTTAACTTTGTGGGTTTTTAACATTGGGGTTGCAGTAGTTTGGGTTAAAGCCTTTTTTTTGAAATCCTCCTTGGTTGCCCACATAATTAACTTCCTCTTGTTTCTCTCCATTATCCTCAACATAAACTCCCTGCTCATTATATCCTTGTTGATACAGTTGTTGTCCATTATCAAACTCTGCCACATAGTTAACTGGTTTTTTGAATGATAAGGAAATCTTTACTCATCTTATCAAGTCTATCATTGATGTCCTTGAAGCTATCTTTAATGCTCTAATCCGGTCCACTAGTGTCTCTCAATTCTCTATCATAGTCACCTCTATAACAAGCATCACTTTGAGAGAGATTTTCAACCAATAACTCTCCCTGTTCCACATTCAAGTTGTCAAAGCGTCCAAAACTTGACGTGTCTAAGGTGCGGCGATACTTCTCAAGTGTGCCTCTGTAGAAGATGCCAAACAAATTTTCCCTAGAGATACCATGATGAGGGCAGCTCCTAGCGTAACCCTTTAGCCTTTCCCATGCTTCATATAAGTTGTCTATATAACCTTGTTTAAAACTAGCAATGTCGTTTCGAAGCTTTCTGTCTTCTGCTTTGGAAAGAACTTATTGAGAAATTTTTTCTTACACATATCCCAAGTGGATACCAAATCTGAACCAATGTTCTTCTCCCATTGGGAGGCCTTGTTCCCTAAGGAGAAAGGGAAAAGTATCATCTTGATGGATTCTTCCGGGACTCCATTCATCTTCACTGTTCTGCATAATCTCTCAAATTGATTCAAGTGATCAAGAGGGTCTTCCAAGGATAGTCCATTGTACCTTTGGTTCTGAACCATGTTGATCAAGCTTGACTTAATCTCAAAGTTATTAGCAGCAATGGAAGTTGTTGGAATTCCTGTAGCTTGGGCTCTAATGTTTGGTGCGTCGAATGCTCCAATAGGTCGAAGCACTGGTTGTCCTTGCTGAGGAACCCACGGAAATCCCGGAGGAAATTCTTCGTTATTCATCCCTAAATGTTGTAAGTGTTGTAACCGCTCTCTTGTGGCTATACTACCCTCTCTTTCTACCCGGCAAATATCCTCAACAGAATCAACCAAGTTTTGTTGACCGTGACTTCTAAGGTTCATGCACCTACAGGAGAGAGAGACCAAAGTGGAAACAAGAGATGTTATTGAGTAAATACAAGATAGAATACTTAGTCTCAAAACATAATTAACTCCTAATCGTATTAACAAGTTCCAAGTGGCAATGGCGCCAAATTGATATTAAGATTTTTGCAAATCAAGGTATCAATTACCCTAAATGTGTTGTAGCATAGAAGGGAATCAAACCAACTTGGAATCTAGTTTCAACACATTAAAAGTACAAATCATGTCTTAATCTAAGTGAATATGTTTTTGGGTTTTTGAAAACAGAGTTTAAAATGCTAGTAAATAAGAAAATCGTTAAATTAACAAAGAAGGATCTTTGGGAATGTTATGGAAGATCTAGACTAAAGAATGTTAAGCTAGTGAAGTCTTAATCTACTTCTTAAATCTAATCCAATGGTTTCAAGACCCTAAATTTGACTAATCCATTATTATGGTACTAATTACTCCACTAATTACCTTAACTGTTCATAACTCTCTGTTGAGATAGATGCTCTTTCAAGTGATAGAATAATCAAAAAGAGTTCAAACTCAAAGAAAGGAGGGAAAAGGAAACTAGTTAAAGAAGAACTAGAAGGAAAAGGAAGCTAATGGATATCAACTAAACAAGCTAACTAGGAAGCAAGAAGGTATGGGTGAAGTATGGGCGCTGGTGACTGTTGAGACACTGTTGGAGTAGTTTGGCTTCTCATCTCCCATGCTTCTCCTTCCTTGCACGCCTCTCTTGTTATATGATTCTCCTTTCTTCTTCTCTTATGTAAAAAGTCTATACAAACTCATGTAAACCTCTTGTAAATGTAGAGAAAAAAAAATAAGAGAATAAGAACACAAGAAATTTCAGAAACTCTCTTTCTCTCTTATCTCGCCATCCTCCTCCATTCTCCTTCATTCTCTATCATCTGCTAACTTAAATTTCTACATGTTATCAGAGCTGGTTGAGTGTTCAAGCACTTAACCTCTTTTAATTCTTCTAACACTCTACAAATCTTCTAATCTATAACAATACACTTCCTTAGTTATATTCACTCTGAGATTAATATCCTTGAGATCATAGGATCTTCACGTTGTGAAAGGACTAAGATTGTGTATTATTACTAGAAAATGGAGACTAATAGAGTAACAATCTCAGTTATGCTCAAAGGAAACAACTATATTCTTTGGGAAAAAAACCACTAAAACCATCCTTAGAGGCCAAGGACTTTGGCGGTATGTTGAGCCAAAGGAGGGAACGGAAGTTATTGTGAGAAATGAGAAGGAGGAAGCTAAGGAAGAGCAAGAAGAACAATACACTCTTTCTTTACTTCAAAGCTCATTAGAACCAAACATCTTGGCGGCATACTCATATGCGGATACTGCCACGGAGTTATGGGATATACTCAAGGGAGTATATGGAAACATCTCAAATATATCAAGAATATTTGAGGTAAATAGGGCTTTGAATGAGCTTCAACAAGAGGAGAAGCCATTCAAGGAAATGTTTGGAGAATATAGAAGCTTGTGGGCCGAGTTGGAGATTTTGAGGCCACAAACTCTAAACTCCAAGGAATTAGATGAAAGGCGTGACCAAGATCAAGTGTTTGGACTTCTCTTGGCACTGAATACATCTTACACGGACCTCATTAAACACATACTAAGATTTGAGAAGCTGCCAAGTCTAGCGGTAGTATGTGGGATGATACAAAGAGAGGAGGGGTCAAGAGACCTATTTCGTGCGCCAAGCGAAGCTGCACAGCTTGCAAAGAGGAACCTCACATTTAGAGACAAGAGGATGTTGGAATGTGAGTATTGCAAGATAAAGGGACATGCAAAGGAGAAATGTTGGATTATCCATCCGCATTTGAGCCCTAAGCAACTAAAGGAGAGTGAAGATGGGCATAAAGCTTTCATGGGAGTGGTACAAAAGGTTGAAGATACTGTTAAAAGATCCGAGTTTGAAATTCTCATCAAGAGCTTAGCTAAATTGAGAGAATCTGGTAAAAGTTTTCTTAGCTCTAAATGCGCCATAAGGAAGGGTGAAGTTATTGTGGATTCAGGAGCCTCTCATCACATGATCAAGGATCAAGACATGCTAAAAAATCTTGAGCCTTATCATGGAAATGTACAAGTAGCCAATGGATGCTCAGTCCCGATTGAAGGTGTAGGAGAGCTAGAACTTTTCAACAAAGAGACTAAAGCATTGTACATGCCTAGCTTCTCATCTAACTCCTATCAGTCCATAAAGCTACAAAAGATATGGGTTGTGTGGCATTGTTTGGGAGTGACTTTGTTGAATTTCAAGATCCTAAGTCAAAACATGTACTTGGGAAAGGGAAAGTGGAAGATGGGATTTACCTCTTGAATGTCAATAAACAAGAGGAGTCGGCTCGCGGAATGAAAGCAAATAGGGAAGTTCTTGATAAAAAGAAGATTGGAGATAGCCCATTATGGCATGAGAGGTGTGGACACCCAAGCTCAGCCATTCTAAAAAAGGCCTTACCCAATCTTATTCAAGAAGAAGTAGTATGTGAAGCTTGTGTGCTAGGGAAGCATTGTAGACAAGTTTTTCCGAGTTCATCTACAACTTGTGATGAAGTCTTTGGCATGGTGCACTCAGATGTATGGACTGCTCCATGCAACTCTCGTGACCAATACAAGTATTTTGTATCATTCATTGATGATAAGTCAAGATATACATGGATAACTCTTCTTGTTGAAATATGTGATCTAGTTGAAAAGGAACTAGAAGGAGAAATAGTTGAGAAGTAACTAGAAGAAAGGAAGCTGTTACAAATAAACTAGATGACTAACTAAGTGGAAAAGAGGAAGCAAAGGACAGCATGGGGGCGCCAGAATCAGGGCATGGAGCTCTCCACTGTTGGAGTTGGTGAACTGCTCCCTCCTCTCTTCTTCACGCAAACTCTTCTCTTCTCTCCTTCCTTCTTCACGTCTTCTTTCTTCTCTTCTGCGCCTTTCTCTCCTTCTTCAATGTAAAAACTCTATAAATACATGTAAAGTGATGTAAAGAAGTGAATGACTAAGAGAATAAAAATCCATACAAGCTTTCATAATCTCTTGCTATTCTCACTCTTAGTCTCTAAACATTCTTCAATCTCTTTAAACTTATAATTTCAACATGGTATTAGAGCAGGTTATCTACTAAATCGCTTATCCTCTTCTTGATTCCTCTAAAACTCTACAAGGCTTCTAATCTATAACAATACACCTTCCTTAGTTCTACTCACTCTGAGATTAATATCCTTGAGATCATAGGATCTTCAAGTTGTGAAAGGACTAAGATTGTGTATTATTACTAGAAAATGGAGACTAATAGGGTAACAATCTCGGTTATACTCAAGGGAAACAACTACCTCATTTGGGCAAAAACCACTAAAACTACTCTTAGAGACCGAGGACTTTGGCAATATGTTGAGCCAAAAGAAAGAACAGAAGCGGCCGTGAGAAGAAGAGAGGAGGAAGCTAAGGAAGAGCAAGAAGAACAATACACTCTTTCTCTTCTCCAAAGCTCACTAGAACCAACTATCTTGGCGGCTTACTCATATGCGGATACCGCCAAGGAACTTTGGGATATACTCAAAGGAGTATATGGAAACATCTCAAACATATCAAGGATATTTGAGGTGAAAAGGGCATTGAATGAGCTCCAACAAGAGGAAAAGTCATTCAAGGAAATGTTTGGGGAGTATAGAAGCTTATGGGCCGAGTTGGAGATCTTGAGGCCACACACTATAGACCCCAAGGAGTTAGGAGAAAGGCGTGACCAAGATCAAGTGTTTGGGCTTCTCTTGGCACTCAATGCATCATACAAGGATCTTATCAAGCATATACTTCGATTTGAGAATCTGCCAAGTCTAGCGGAAGTATGTGGTATGATACAAAGGGAAGAAGGGTCTAGAGACCTGTTTCGTGCACCAAGTGAAGCTGCACATCTTGCAAGAAAGAATCTTACATTTGGAGACAAGAGGACGTTGGAGTGTGAGCATTGCAAGATGAAAGGACACACTAAGGAGAAGTGTTGGACCCTCCATCCACACTTGAGGCCTAAGCGGCTATGGGAGAATGGGAATGGACCTAGAGCCTTCACGGGAATGGCACAACCTGTTGAAGAACTGGTTAGAAGGTCTGAGTTTGAAGCTCTCATCAAGAGCCTAGCCAAACTCACAGATTCTGGTAAGAGTTTTTTCAGCTCTAAAACACCCATAAAGAAGACTAGAATCATTGTGGATTCAGGGGCTTCTCATCACATGATCAAGGATCAAGATATGTTAAAGAATCTTGAACCGTGCCATGGAAGTGTACAAGTAGCCAATGGAAGCTCAGTTCCAATTAAAGGGATAGGAGAGTTAGAGCTTTTTAAAAGGGAAACAAAAGCATTATACATGCCTAACTTCTCATCTAATCTTTTATCCGTTAATAAAGCTACAAAGGATTTGGAGTGTGTGGCTGTGTTTGGGACTGACTTTGTTAAGTTTCAGGACCCTAAAACAAATCATGTCCTCGGAGAAGGGAAGGTAGAAGATGGTGTGTATATCTTGGAATCAAATAAACAAGAGGAACCAATGGCTCTTGGAATGAAGGCGGATGCAAAGTTTTTTGGGAGGAAAGAGATTGAAGATAGCCCATTACGGCATGGAAGGTTAGGACATCCAAGTTCAGCAGTCCTCAAAATGGTCTTACCCAATCTCATCCAAGAAGAAGTAGTGTGTGAGGCGTGTGTACTAGGGAAGCATTGTAGACAAGCTTTTCCTACTTCATCTACAACTTGTGATGAAGCGTTTGGCATTGTACACTCGGATGTATGGACCTCACCATGTAATTCAAGAGATCAATATAAATATTTTGTTTCATTCATTGATGACTACTCAAGATATACATGGATCACTCTTCTACATACCAAAGATCAAGTTTATGAAGCCTTCACCAACTTCATTAACTATATCTCTACCCAATTCAAAACAAAGATCAAAGTATTGCGCAGTGATAATGGAGGGGAATATGTGAGTAAACGATTCAAAGAGTTGCTCAACAACTTTGGCATCATTCATCAAACATCGTATGCATACACTCCTCAGCAGAACGGGATAGCTGAAAGGAAGAATAGCCACCTAATGGAAGTAGCAAGGACTCTCATGATTGCCAAAAGAGTACCAAAGTTCCATTGGGGAGATGCCGTAATGACATCAAGCTACTTAATCAATCGACTTCCAACCAAAAATCTGGATGATATGTCCCCATTTGAAGTGTTGTACAAGAAGAAACCAAGCTTAAATCATATCAAAATGTTTGGATGCACATGCTTCATGTTTTTACCAGAAGGACACAGAAGCAAACTTGAACCTCGAAGCATGAGGTGTGTGTTCATTGGATATTCACCAACACAAAAGGGCTACAAGGTCTACAACCCGGAAACAAGAAGAGTGTATGTGTCTAGAGAAGTAAGGTTTAATGAACAAGAGAGTTTCTATGGGGCTAAGGATCATGAAGCTTCTAAAGGAATGATCTATTCACCCATGGACTGGATGGTGCTTGATGAAACGCCAAGCCTATGTGAAGAAGTACAAGAAGAAACATCTGAGAACTTCATAGAGCAAGATAGTGCGGATAATGCACATGAGGAAGCGGATCAGAATTTGGATGAAGAGGGAGCGGATGCTGAAGAAGGACCGGAGCCAACCATACCTCTAAGAAGAAGTACAAGACAGAGGCGACAACGTGTTTTTTATGGCTACAACAATTCTGCTATGCTCCAAGGAGAGTCTAGTACGAGTAATCTTCCCTGTGTGATAAGAGAGTGTTCTGAGCATACGGCGAGCTTAGATCTCGATCCTATTGGCGACAGCACTCTCATATCACAAGGAGGAGATCACACTCAAACTAGTAGTATCATATATCACATTGAGCATTTCTGTTCCTTGGCGACATTACCCATGGAGCATGAAGTGTTTCTTACAAAAATCAGCAAAGAATACACTCCTAGCTCATATGAAGAAGCATGTGAGAGTGAAGTATGGGTGAAAGCCATGGAAGAGGAAATGAAGTCCATCGAAAGAAATAATACTTGGTACTTAACCGACTTACCAAAGGATAAGAAGTCGGTTGGGAGTAGATGGGTGTATACAATTAAATACACAAGTGATGGGGAAATAGAAAGGTACAAAGCAAGGCTGGTAGCAAAAGGATATACTCAAGTCTATGGGGAGGACTATACTGAAACATTTGCTCCAGTGGCTAAGCTCCATTCCATAAGAATTCTAATCTCGGTAGCTGTAAACTTGGAATGGGACTTATGGAAAATGGACGTCAAGAACGCCTTCTTGCAGGGGGATTTGGAAGAAGAAGTATATATGGATCCACCCCAAGGGTATCATAATGGAGGCAACAAAGTGTGTAGATTGAAGAAAGCAATCTATGGACTGAAGCAATCTCCAAGAGCCTGGTACCAAAGGCTAAGCGCTTGTCTCTTGAAGAAGGAGTTCATAAAATCTGAAGCGGATCATACTCTATAACAAGACAAAGTGAAGGAGGAGTAGTGGTAGTCTTGATTTATGTTGATGATCTAATCATCACAGGAAGTGACAAAGATGGAGTAGATCAAATCAAGGGACTCTTGAAGGCCGACTTTGATATAAAGGATCTAGGGAAGCTCAAGTACTTCCTAGGGATTGAGATGACACGATTTGGAGATGGAATGTTCATATCTCAAAGGAAATACGTGCTGGATCTCTTGGAAGAAACCGGGAAGTTAGGATCTGTTGAAATTAAGAGTATGGAGGCTTAGGGATTGTTGAGAGAGTGATAGTTGTGGCGTGAGAATGATTAAGGAGTTTGAGGTTTGGATACTTGGAGAATGTTTAGGATGAAGATGGTGGCATGAGTATTGATGTAATGAGGGATTATTGTTTGAGAATGATGATAAGAATGAGAATGATAATGGTTGATGAAATAAGATGAACTAAGGAGAAGCATGGTGCCGGAGAGCTAAAGCTCCACCGGCGCCTTTAGGGAGATAAGCAAAGCTTCCTTTTACTCTTTTAATCTTCTTATTCTCTTTTTCACAACTCTTTTTTTACATTAAGTTTACATAGATATTTATAGAGAAGAGGTTACAAACAACAAGAGAAGAAGGAAGAAGAAGCGTGAAGGATAAAGGAGAGAAGAAAGAAATTGGCGCCAAGAGGAGAGAAAGGAGCAGCTCACTGTTTGCCTCCTGTTCATGCTGCGCCCATACCTTGCTGCTGACACCTCCATGCTTGTGTCCATGCCCCTCTCTGGCGCCCCATGCTCTCATTTGCTTCCTCTTTTCCACTTAGTTAGTCTTCTTGTTAGTATGTAACAGCTTCCATTCTTCTAGTTACATCATAACCAAGACTTCTTCTAGTTCCTTGTGAACTAGGTTTCCTTTCCCTCTTCCTCTTGTGTTTGAATTTTTCTATCATAGAGATCACATATTTCAACACTCCCCCTCAAGATTGGTCGGTAGGTTTCCTTAAGGTCAATCTTGCCATGTACGTGATCCTCATTGATAGAAGATGATGCAATGATGAGGATATCCGCTAGCTGATCCTTGCTTGCTCCAAAGATGGTTTTGATGACTCCTAACCTCAATGAGACCTAGGATTCTGAATCCCATGGCCTTTACTCTTCCTTGCGGATTAGGCTTTGTTTTCTGTAAGCTTCACTCGGATCATGTCTCATCGGGCTTCTTGTCTCAAACATAATCTTGACTTCAAGCTCCTCGGATGACATCTTCTAGCTCATGGAATACTCACATTGTCATTGGCTTCCTCTTGATGACTCTTGGGAGTATACTCTATCCGTTGGACGCCACTTCCCGCTGCTTCTCGGATCACCACACCTAATAAGGTCTGAAAGGTGGTTTCTCCTTCGGTTTTCTTACAATATCATCCATAGCTACTCGTATGTGTCTCCCGGCTTTCTATCGCCATCGTCTCCTCATACGGTGCTTGGAGTTCCTTGTTGCCTTGTTTACCGTTCCACAGCCTCCTAGGTGAACGCCTCTTGGTCTGAGCTTCACACTCCATCTATCAAGATCAATCTTGGCTTCAACCCTTCATAGATTTGATCTTGATTCTTCAAAGAGCCATCCGCTCTAATCCCACTTATCATAAGACTCTCCCGGCTTCCTCTCGGAATGCCGCACTTATCCATGGTACAATGTGATAGTCCTCTTCTTCTTGGACCATCACCTAACTTGGTGCTTCAACGGTCTTCTTCAACACTCCCCCTCAAGCTTGGTTCAAGTATGGGAAGAACCAAACTTGACAAGGAAGACCGTTGCATAATTTGGAGCTCACCGCTTCTTCAACACTTCCCTTCAAGACTAGCCCGTTGCCATGGGACCACTCTTGCAAAGGAAAGAGCACTAAGCTTGATTATGCCAATGATGCCGCCTCCTCTTGGACTATCTATCCCCCTTGCCAATTAAGACAAGCTTTCGTCTGCTATCCATTTTGGATTAGGCCGCAAAGGACATCATCTACCTCCACATAACACCACCATGAATAGCTTGCTTGAGCCTATACACACTTCTTCTTGTAGATTGCTCCGCTTGGATCGCCACATGGTTGAGTATGATCACCACTCTCTCAAGACCTCCTGGATCAAGTGGTTCGGCCTCAAGAGAGGATGAAGACCATGTGGAAGAATATGACTCTCCATAAGCACCATTTAATCAATACCTTGGAGCAACTACTTCTTGGACCATCTGAATCTTCCGCTTGTTGAAAGATTCACCAATGAAAGATAGCATTAGCCTATGAGATTGGTTTTGGAAGTCATGATCTTCTTGGAAATGAGTCTTGTAGAGTTTGATTCGCCTGTTACTGAGGCTGAGAATTCGCCAAGAGCTTCACTGAGTCGCTATTGCTCTTCTTCTTCTCAGAGCAACAATCACTCTTAACCTCTTCCTCTGAGGTTTCACCTCTCTCAGCAGCCTTACTCTTCTCCTCCTTAACGATTGAAGTTACAAGCGAATGTGAGTTTCCAATCACCATAACTGGAATCAAACTCTCAAGAATCACAACACAAGCCCATCCAAAAACATTGCTTACTATCTTTTCACCGCTTCTTTTCCACAATTGATTTTTCTCTTATCAACTGTGTTTCTTTGATCAAAAATTATTGACCACTTCCTTTTCTTTGCAGGAAACATCTCAGCCTTGTGCTTCATCTCTGTTTCATGCAAGTCTTCTACGTGAACTCCTCTTGTCACGTCTCTTCCGCAAGTCTCTTCCGGGTTAAAGATGTGAACTCCTCTTGTCACTTCTCTTCCGCAAGTCTCTTCCGGGATTCAACCTTCTTCAGCTTCCTCTTTCTAAGGTAAGCTTCTCCTTTTCTCCAAGTTTTACTATGAGCTGTCTCATATTTTTCTTGAAGTCTTATGTGAACTAGATTCACACTTTCTTTGACTGTTTTTTGTACAGCCGGTTTAATGCTTCCTCTTCTTTCTTGCTGGATGTCTTCATTTGACCACCAGCCACTTCATTTCCTGTTCAATGATTTGTTTTCACTTGGAGCTTGCTTGGATCACCACTTAAGGTCACCACCCAGCCTTCTCCTCTTCTAAACCATCACGCCAAAAAGACACTCTTCATCTTCTAGATGCCTTATTTCCCACGCCATACATGCCAAAAACCATCATGCCATGACAACCTTCTTCACGGATGAATGATTCTAAAAATCCTCTGGATCTTGTTTCCAAAGAGGTTCACCAAGGAATTGATATTGATACAACCCCTTTTCATAGTTTTGTATGTGGATCTAGACTCCACACACAAGAATAACAAAGAAAAATATTTACTCTCTCACACACACCCCATTAATTAGAAAACGCATGGGAGGAACAAATTACCCCAGAAAATTCTTTCTCATGTGTTTAACAAAAAAAAGAAGACCGAGCTCCTCAAGGCAAGGAGCCAAGGAGAGCCCAACGAAATCTCCCTCAATTTGTCATCATTTTCTAGTAATAATACACACCCTTAGTCCTTTCACAACTTGAAGATCTTATGATCTCAAGGATATTAATCTCAGAGTGAATAGAACTAAGAAAGTGTATGCTTATAGATTAGAAGACTTTGTAGAGAGCTAGAAGAATAACAAGAGATTAGGCGCTAGATCACTCAACTTGCTCTGATACCATGTTGAAATTAAGAGTATGGAGGCTTAGGGATTGTTGAGAGAGTGATAGTTGTGGCGTGAGAATGATTAAGGAGTTTGAGGTTTGGATACTTGGAGAATGTTTAGGATGAAGATGGTGGCGTGAGTATTGATGTAATGAGGGATTATTGTTTGAGAATGATGATAAGAATTAGAATGATAATGGTTGATGAAATAAGATGAACTAAGGAGAAGCATGGCGCCGGAGAGCTAAAGCTCCACCGGCGCCTTTAGGGAGATAAGCAAAGCTTCCTTTTACTCTTTTAATCTTCTTATTCTCTTATTCACAACTCTTTTTTATATTAAGTTTACATAGATATTTATAGAGAAGAGGTTACAAACAACAAGAGAAGAAGGAAGAAGAAGCGTGAAGGATAAAGGAGAGAAGAAAGAAATTGGCGCCAAGAGGAGAGAAGGGAGCAGCTCACTGTTTGCCTCCTGTTCATGCTGCGCCCATACCTTGCTGCTGACACCTCCATGCTTGTGTCCATGCCCCTCTCTGGCGCCCCATGCTCTCCTTTGCTTCCTCTTTTCCACTTAGTTAGTCTTCTAGTTAGTATGTAACAGCTTCCATTCTTCTAGTTACATCCTAACCAAGACTTCTTCTAGTTCCTTGTGAACTAGGTTTCCTTTCCCTCTTCCTCTTGTGTTTGAATTTTTCTATCATAGAGATCACATATTTCAACAGGATCCAAGCCGGCCAAAACTCCAATAGAAGAAGGATACCAAGATAGTCCTGAGGGGGAGCCTTTGGAGAACATTAAAAGATACCAAAGGATGGTGGGCAAACTTATATATCTTACCATTACAAGACCTGACATCTGCTTTGCAGTAAACCGTGTGAGCCAGCATATGCAAAAGCCAACCTCACAACATTGGAACATGATTGAGAGGTTGCTAAGGTACCTAAAGAATAGCCCTGGAAAAGGTGTATGGATGCATGTTAATGGGAACACAAAGGTCCAAGGTTATTGTGATGCGGATTGGGCTGGAGATAAAAAGGATAGAAAGTCCACATCTGGTTTTTGCACATTTGTGGGAGGGAATCTAGTAACTTGGAGGAGCAAAAAACAGAAGGTCATAGCCTTATCAAGTGCTGAAGCAGAATACAGAGCCATGAAAGAATTGACAAAGGAGTTGATATGGATAAAAGCGCTTCTAAAAGACCTTGGAATCCAGGGAGATGAAGAAATGCTATTGTATTGTGATAATCAAGCTGCAATGCATATAGCATCAAATCCGGTATTTCATGAAAGAACCAAGCACATAGAAGTTGATTGCCACTTTGTGAGAGGGAAGATACAAGAAGGAATTATCAAAACCGCCTTTGTAGCAAGCAAGGATCAATTAGCTGATATCTTCACTAAGGCAACTTCAACTATTACTTGTGATCACATTCATGGCAAGATCGGTCTTAAGGATCTCCACCGACCAATCTTGAGGGGGAGTGTTGAAATATGTGATCTAGTTGTAAAGGAACTAGAAGGAGAAATAGTTGAGAAGTAACTAGAAGAAAGGAAGCTGTTACAAATAAACTAGAAGACTAACTAAGTGGAAAAGAGGAAGCAAAGGACAGCATGGGGGCGCCAGAATCAGGGCATGGAGCTCTCCACTGTTGGAGTAGGTGAGCTGCTCCCTCCTCTCTTCTTCACGCAAACTCTTCTCTTCTCTCCTTCCTTCTTCACGTCTTCTTTCTTCTCTTCTGCGCCTTTCTCTCCTTCTTCAATGTAAAAACTCTATAAATACATGTAAAGTGATGTAAAGAAGTGAATGACTAAGAGAATAAAAATCCATACAAGCTTTCATAATCTCTTGCTATTCTCACTCTTAGTCTCTAAACATTCTTCAATCTCTTTAAACTTATAATTTCAACACTTCTACCTTCCAAAGATCAAGTCTATGAGGCATTCATAAACTTCATTCACTACGTCACTACCCAATTCAAAGCAACAATCAAAGTCTTGAGAAGTGACAATGGAGGAGAGTATGTGAGTAATCGATTCAAGTCATTACTCAACCAACATGGCATTGTCCATCAAACATCATGCGCATACACTCCACAACAAAACGGTGTAGCTGAGAGGAAAAATAGGCATCTAATGGAAGTAGCAAGGAATATCATGATTGCCAAAGATGTACCCAAATTTCATTGGGGAGATGCGGTGATGACTTCAAACTATTTGATAAACCGACTTCCAACCAAGAACTTGGAAGATAGGTCACCATTTGAAGTGTTGTACAAGAAGAAGCCGAGCTTACATCATCTCAAGGCATTTGGATGTAAGTGCTTTATGTTTCTACCAGAGGGTCAAAGAAACAAGCTTGAACCTAGAAGCATGAAGTGTGTTTTCATTGGATACTCACCAACTCAAAAAGGATACAAGGTCTACAATCCGGAGACAAGAAGGGTCCATGTGTCTAGAGAGGTGAAGTTCAATGAAAAAGAAAGCTTCTATGGAACTAAGAATCAGGATACCCTTGGAGGTATGGTCTCATCGTCTTTGGATTGGATGCTGTTCAATGTGTTGATTTTAGAGGTTTAGAAAGAGATAAGGATGGAGATGAGAGAATTGGCGTAATAAGGAAGAGAAAGATTGCTGAATATTTCTTCTTATTCACCCACACTTCTTTACAAGAGATTACATGTATTTATAGACTTTTTACATTGAAATGAAGAAGAATCAAGGAAGAGGAGAGGAGGGGCGTGAAGAAGGGAAGAGAGATGGGTGAGCTGCTCCAATAGTCTTGTTGCACCATGCCCTGCTCTGACGCGCACCATGCCCTGCTCTGATGCGCCCATGCTTGTGCCCATACCTCTCTTTGCTTCCTCACTTAGTTTAGTTAGATTGTCTAGTTGAGATCCAACAGCTTCCTTTTCTTCTAGTTCCTTCTCAACTAGTTCTCCTTCTAGTTTCTTCACAACTAGTTCTCTTTTTCCTTCCCTCCTTCTCTTAAGTTTGAATTATTCTTCTTCTTGAGATCACATATTTCAACACTCCCCCTCAAGATTGGTCGGTGAAGATCCTTTAGACCGATCTTGCCATGTATGTGATCCCCAATGATAGAGGATGTTGCCTTGGTGAAGATATCCGCTAGCTGTTCCCCACTTGCTACAAATGCGGGTTTGATGATTCCTTCTTGAATCTTTCCCCTCACAAAGTGACAATCCACTTCTATATGCTTGGTCCTTTCATGGAATACCGGATTGGATGCTATATGTATTGCAGCTTGATTATCACAATACAACAGTATCTCCTCAGCCTCATGTATTCCAAGATCTTCTAGGAATGCCTTCACCCATATCAATTCTTTTGTCACCTCCTTCATAGCCCTATACTCGGCTTCAGCACTTGATAAGGCTATAACTTTCTGCTTCTTACTTCTCCAAGTGACTAGATTACCTCCCACAAAGGTACAAAAACCGGATGTGGACTTTCTATCTTGCTTATCTCCAGCCCAATCCGCATCACAATATCCTTGAACCTTTGTGTTTCCATTAGCCTTCATCCATATGCCTTTTCCAGGGCTGTTTTTTAAGTACCTTAGCAGCCTCTCAATCATGTTCCAATGCTGCATAGTTGGTTTTTGCATATGTTGACTCACACGGTTCACTGCAAAGCAAATGTCCGGCCTTGTGATAGTGAGGTAGATGAGCTTGCCCACCATCCTTTGATACCTCTTAATATCTTCCAATGGCTCCCCCTTAGGATTATCTTGGTAGCCTTCTTCTATTGGAGTTTTAGCCGGCTTGGATCCTAACTTGCCAGTTTCTTCCAAGAGATCCAGCACATATTTCCTTTGAGAGATGAACATCCCATCTTCAAACCGTGTCATCTCAATCCCTAGGAAGTATTTAAGCTCTCCCAGATCCTTTATATCAAAAGCGATCTTCAAGAGTTTCTTGATTTGATCTACTCCATCTTTATCACTTCCTGTGATGATTAGATCATCAACATAGATCAAGACCACCACTACTCCTCCTTCACTTTGCCTTGTGAAGAGGGTATGATCAGCTTCAGATCTTATGAACTCCTTATCCAATAGACAAGCGCTTAGCCTTTGGTACCATGCTCTTGGAGATTGCTTTAGCCCATAGATTGCTTTCTTCAATCTGCAAACCTTGTTGCCTTCCTTATGATATCCTTGGGGTGGATCCATATATACCTCTTCTTCCAAATCTCCTTGCAAGAAGGCGTTCTTGACATCCATCTGCCATAGATCCCACTTCAAGTTCACTGCCACTGAGATTAGGATTCTTATGGAGTGGAGCTTAGCAACCGGAGCAAATGTCTCGGTATAATCCTCCCCATAGATTTGAGTGTATCCTTTTGCCACCAGCCTTGCTTTGTACCTCTCTATTTTCCCATCACTTGTATACTTGATTGTGTAAACCCATCTACACCCAACTGATTTCTTATCCTTTGGTAATTCGGTCAAGTACCAAGTGTGGTTCTTTTCCATGGACTTCAATTCCTCTTCCATGGCTTTTACCCATACTCCATTCTCACACGCTTCTTCATATGAGTTAGGTATGGATTCCTTGCTGATTCTTCCAAGAAAAGCTTCATGCTCCATAGGTAAGGATGCCAACGAGCAAAAATGCTCAATGGGATATGTGATAGTGCTAGTTTGAGTGTTATCTCCCCCTTGTGATAAGAGAATGCTGTCGCCAATAGGATCGAGATCTAAGCTCGCCGTACGCACAGGACATTCTCTTATCACACAAGGAAGATTACTCGCACTAGACTCCCCTTGGAGCATGGCAGAGTTGTTGTAGCCATAGTAAACACGTTGTCGCCTTTGTCTTGTACTTCTTCTTAGGGGTACGGTTGGCTCAAGTTCTCCCTCACCATCATTCGCTTCTTCTTCAACAGAATTCTGATCTTGCTCCACATGTGCCTCATCTTCTACTCTGGTTTCAGATGATTCGCTCTCTCCTTGTACTTCATTTATTAGAGCGTCATTAACCCGCATCCAATCCAAAGGTAATGAAGTCACATCCTCCGGAGCTTCATGGTTCTTGTTTCCATAAAATCCTTCTTCTTCATTGAATCTCACCTCTCTAGATACATAGACCCTCCTTGTCTCCGGATTGTAGACCTTGTATCCTTTTTGTGTTGGTGAGTAGCCAATGAACACACACTTCATACTTCGAGGTTCAAGCTTGCTTCTTTGTCCCTCCGGTAGAAACATATAACAAGAACATCCAAAGGTCTTCATATGGTTCACGCTTGGCTTGCTTTTGTGTAGCACTTCAAATGGTGATTTATTATCCATATTTTTCGTTGGAAGCCGGTTGATCAAGTAACTTGAAGTCATTACTGCATCTCCCCAATGAAACTTAGGTACTCCTTTGGCAATCATGAGGGTTCTTGCAACTTCCATGAGATGCCTATTCTTTCTTTCTGCTACCCCATTTTGTTGTGGAGTGTATGCACACGATGTTTGGTGTATGATACCAAGATTATTGAGTAACTCCTTGAATCGTTTGCTCACATACTCCCCTCCATTATCACTTCTTAAGATCTTGATTTTGGTCTTGAATTGGGTAGAGATATATTTGGTGAAGTTAGTAAACGCTTCATATACTTGATCCTTTGAATGTAAGAGTGTGATCCATGTGTATCTTGAGTAGTCATCAATGAATGAAACAAAATATTTATATTGATCTCTTGAGTTACATGGGGCGGTCCATACATCCGAGTGTACAATGCCAAAAGCTTCATCACAAGTTGTAGATGAAGAGGGGAAAAACTGTCTACAATGTTTCCCTAGTACACATGCTTCACAAACTTCTTCTTCTTGAACGAGATTGGGTAAGACCATCTTGAGGATAGCTGAACTTGGATGTCCTAGCCTTCCATGCCATAATGAGCTATCTCCAATCTCCTTCTTGTTAAAAACTTCCTTATCCGCCTTCACTCCAAGAGCTTTTAGCTTTTCTTGTTTATTTGTTTCCAACAGATACACTCCATCCTCCACCTTCCCTTCTCCGAGTACATGATTTGTTTTAGGGTCCTGAAACTTCACAAAGTCAGTCCCAGACATTGCCACACAATCCAAATCTTTTGTTGCTTTATGAACTGATAAAAGGTTGGATGAGAAGCTAGGCATGTATAATGCTTTAGTTTCTTTTGTGAAAAGCTCTAACTCTCCTATCCCTTCAATCGGAACTGAGCTTCCATTGGCTATTTGTACATTTCCATGACAAGGCTCAAGATTTTTCAGCATGTCTTGATCCTTAATCATGTGATGAGAAGCCCCCGAATCCACAATGATCATATTCTTCTTAATGGAGCTTTTAGAGCTAAATAGGCTCTTACCGGATTCTGTGAGCTTGGATAGACTCTTGATGAGAGCCTCAAACTCGGATCTTCTGACCATCTCTTCAACAGGTTGCGTGACTCCCATGAAGGCTCTAGGTCCACCTCCATTCTCCTTTAGCCGCTTAGGCCTTAAGTGTGGGTAAAGAGTCCAACACTTCTCCTTAGTGTGCCCCTTCATCTTACAATGCTCACATTCCAAAACCCTCTTGTCGAATGTGAGATTCCTCTTTGCAAGATGTGCGGCCTCACTTGGTGCACGGAATAGGTCTCTTGACCCTTCCTCCCTTTGTATCATGCCACATACTTCAGCTAGACTTGGCAGCTTCTCAAATCTGAGTATGTGCTTGATAAGATCTTTGTAGGATGCATTGAGTGCCAAGAGAAGTCCAAACACTTGGTCTTGGTCACGTCTTTCTCCTAACTCCTTGGGGTCGATTGTGTGTGGCCTCAAAATCTCTAACTCGGCCCACAAGCTTCTATACTCCCCAAACATTTCCTTGAATGGCTTCTCCTCTTGTTGAAGCTCATTCAGCGCCCTCTTCACCTCAAATATTCTTGATATATTTGAGACATTTCCATATACTCCCTTGAGTATATCCCATAGTTCTTTGGCGGAATCAGCATATGAGTAGGCCGCCAAGATGGATGACTCTAGTGAGCTTTGAAGAAGAGAGAGCGTGTATTGTTCCTCTTGTTCTTCCTTAGCTTCTTCTTTTTCATTTCTCACTACAGCTTCCGCTACCTCTTTTGGCTCAACATATCGCCAAAGTCCTCTTCCTCTAAGGATGGTCTTAGTGGTTTTTGCCCAAAGGAGATAGTTGTTTCCTTTGAGCATGACTGAGATTGCTACTCTATTTGTCTCCATTTTCTAGTGACAATACACAATTCTAGTTCTTTCACAACTTGAAGATCCTATGATCCCAAGGATATTAATCTCAGAGTGAATAGAACTAGGAGGATGTATTGTTATAGATTAGAAGATTTGTAGAGTGCTAGAAGAGTTATAAGGTGAGATTTAAGCGGTTGAAGGATAAACCCGCTCTGATACCATGTTGATTTTAGAGGTTTAGAAAGAGATAAGGATGGAGATGAGAGAATTGGCGTAATAAGGAAGAGAAAGATTGCTGAATATTTCTTCTTATTCACCCACACTTCTTTACAAGAGATTACATGTATTTATAGACTTTTTACATTGAAATGAAGAAGAATCAAGGAAGAGGAGAGGAGGGGCGTGAAGAAGGGAAGAGAGATGGGTGAGCTGCTCCAATAGTCTTGTTGCACCATGCCCTGCTCTGACGCGCACCATGCCCTGCTCTGATGTGCCCATGCTTGTGCCCATACCTCTCTTTGCTTCCTCACTTAGTTTAGTTAGATTGTCTAGTTGAGATCCAACAGCTTCCTTTTCTTCTAGTTCCTTCTCAACTAGTTCTCCTTCTAGTTTCTTCACAACTAGTTCTCTTTTTCCTTCCCTCCTTCTCTTAAGTTTGAATTATTCTTCTTCTTGAGATCACATATTTCAACACAATGAAGTGCCAATAACAAGGGATGATATACAAGGAGAAAGCACATCATCTGAGAACATCATGGAAGGTGAAGATGCAGTTGATACACATATTGAACCAGATTATGATCCTGCTGAAGAAGAAGCGGATGTTGAGGGAGAAGAACCTGAGCCAATCATAAATCTAAGAAGAAGTACAAGACAGAGGCGACAACGTGTTTACTATGGTTACAACAACTCTGCCATGCTCCAAGGAGAGTCTAGTGCGAGTAATCTTCCTTGTGTGATAAGAGAATGTCCTGAGCGTACGGCGAGCTTAGATCTCGATCCTATTGGTGACAGCACTCTCTTATCACAAGGAGGAGATAACACTCAAACTAGCACTATCACATATCCCATTGAGCATTTTTGCTCGTTGGCATCATTACCTATGGAGCATAAAACTTTTCTTGGAAAAATCAGCAAAGAATCCATACCTAACTCATATGAAGAAGCGTGTGAGAGTGGAGTATGGGTAAAAGCCATGGAAGAGGAAATGAAGTCCATGGAAAGGAATCATACTTGGTACTTAACCGATTTACCAAGGGATAAGAAGCCAGTTGGGTGTAGATGGGTGTATACAATCAAATACACAAGTGATGGGAGGATAGAAAGATACAAGGCAAGGTTGGTAGCAAAAGGGTATACTCAAATCTATGGGGAAGATTATACCGAGACATTTGCTCCGGTTGCTAAGCTCCACTCCATCAGAATCCTAATCTCGGTGGCAGTAAACTAGAAGTGGGATCTATGGAAGATGGATGTCAAGAACGCCTTCTTGCAATGGGATTTGGAAGAGGAAGTGTATATGGATCCACCCCAAGGATATCATAAGGAAGACAACAAAGTTTGTAGATTGAAGAAAGCAATCTATGGGCTAAAACAATCTCCAAGAGCATGGTACCAAAGGCTAAGCGCTTGTTTTATGGAGAGGGGGTTCATAAGATCTGAAGCGGATCATACTTTGTTTACAAAACAGAGTGAAGGAGGAATGATTGCAGTCCTAATATATGTTGATGATCTAATTATCACAGGGAGTGACAAAGAAGGGGTTGATCAAACCAAGAAAATCTTGAAGGACGCCTTTGATATAAAAGACTTGGGGGAGCTTAAGTACTTCCTAGGAATTGAGATGACACGGTTTGAAGATGGAATGTTCATCTCTCAAAGGAAATATGTGCTTGATCTCTTGGAGGAAACCGGGAAGCTGGGATCCAAACCAGCTAAAACTCCAATAGAAGAAGGCTATCAAGATAGTCCTGAGAGGGAGCCTTTGGTGAACATTAAGAGATATCAAAGGATGGTGGGCAAACTCATCTATCTTACTATCACAAGGCCGGACATTTGCTTTGCAGTAAACCGTGTAAGCCAACATATGCAAAAGCCAACCACACAGGATTGGAACATGATTGAGAGGCTGCTAAGATATCTAAAAAACAACCCCGGAAAAGGCATATGGATGAAGGCTAATGGAAACACAAAGGTTCAAGGATATTGCGATGCAGATTGGGCCGGAGATAAGAAAGATAGGAAGTCCACATCCGGCTTTTGTACCTTTCTAGGAGGCAATCTAGTGACTTGGAGGAGTAAAAAGCAGAAGGTCATAGCCTTATCTAGTGCTGAAGCCGAGTATAGGGCTATGAAGGAAGTAACAAAAGAGCTTATTTGGGTAAAGGCATTCCTAGAGGATCTTGGAATACATGAAGCTGAAGAAATGTTGTTGTAATGTGATAATCAAGCTGCAATACATATAGCATCCAATCCGGTATTCCATGAAAGGACTAAGCATATAGAGGTGGATTGTCACTTTGTGAGGGGAAAGATTCAAGAAGGAATCATTAAACCTGCCTTTGTAACAAGTGAGAACCAACTAGCTGATATCTTCACCAAAGCAACCTCATATGTCACTTGTGATCGCATCCATAGCAAGATCGGTCTAAAGGACCTTCACCGACCAATCTTGAGGGGGAGTGTTGAGATAGATGCTCTTTCAAGTGATAGAATAATCAAAAAGAATTCAAACTCAAAGAAAGGAGGGAAAAGGAAACTAGTTAAAGAAGAACTAGAAGGAAAAGGAAGCTAATGGATATCAACTAAACAAGCTAACTAGGAAGCAAGAAGGTATGGGTGAAGTATGGGCGCTGGTGACTGTTGAGACACTGTTGGAGTAGTTTGGCTTCTCATCTCCCATGCTTCTCCTTCCTTGCACGCCTCTCTTGTTATATGATTCTCCTTTCTTCTTCTCTTATGTAAAAAGTCTATATAAACTCATGTAAACCTCTTGTAAATGTAGAGAAAAAAAATAAGAGAATAAGAACACAAGAAATTTTAGAAACTCTCTTTCTCTCTTCTCGCCATCCTCCTCCATTCTCCTTCATTCTCTATCATCTCCTAACTTAAATTTCTACACTCTCGTTAAACATTAATTGACTAATGAGCATTAATAACATGTGTTAACCTCTAAACATCATAAACATCAATTCTCATTGGCTATGATCGAAAATAGCTTGAAAAGATTGGATCAGACAGTTCATCAAACACCTTGTGGGTGTGAGAAATGCTTAGGATCTAAACCAACAGTATTTGGCTAATCTAGCATTACACACAACCTAACAAGCATGGATCTAATTATTACAAGGCTAAACTCTACTAACCTAACACTAATCAATCTAGATCTAACATCCCAAGAATCCTAAAATAGACTACTCAGTCATGAAAACACAAATCATTGAGTTTGATCTTTGTATAATCATAAACATTATGAGAATAGAAACAAAGACAAAATGAAATCAAAACCTTCTTAATCTCCATAGATCAAAGATTCAAAACACTTGAGAATATAGTGAAATTGACTAAAGATCCATCAAACAAACATAAGATATATTGAAATTTAGGTTCATCTCCTATTTATACCAAGATAAACAACTTGGTTTAACATCTAAACTCGGATTGGTTAAAACTGATTTTTTTCAAATAGAAGACCGGTCCAGCAGCCATCCTAGGCCGCCACCCTTGGCCGCTGCTTGACGTCTTGCAATCTCCCAGTGCTCCTTCCCCAGAACAGTGCCGGCTTAGGTAGGCCGCTGAGAATGACCGCTGTAGGTAAAATTAACTTATCTCTCTAACCAAATACCCAAATCACTTGCAATCACCTTCATTGGAACGCCAACTCAATTGCCTACAACTTTAATGAAGCACTCTGGATCTTTGAGATACTTAGGATTGGTTCTAGGTCATCATTTATGTTTTCTCACAACATTTGCTCTCCTTATTGTTTTCTTCAGATCCAAGACCTATGTAAGACTGAAAAATATTCAAACATGCATTTAGACTCTAAACATTAAATGAAAATGCAAGATAATGATGAAAAGAACATTGCTAAAACACTAAAAACACAATATATCAATTGACTGGATTACCGTTTTTTCAATTGAAATCTGGTTTAAAAGAGGCATGTATCTTATCTCAACTACAGATCTACAGTTTTCACCGTTGATTGAAGTTTCAGAGAAGACACTTTTATCTCTGGAACGGTCTCATAGATCCTTCATTAGATTGATCCCCTTTGGAAGAGAGTAAGATCTCCAGCAACTTAGGTGAATCTAAGCTCGATTTTCATCTTTTGATCATTTTCACAATAGTCCCCAGTTATTATCTAATTACAGTTTTACCTGAAACTTGTAAAATTGATCAGAAATCCCCTTGCGAGCAACTTCAAAATTGTTTAATTTGACCCACAAATGTGTTAAAATCACGTTGTTCGATTTCTGAATGTTTTAAGTGAGCTTAGATAATTAAGTTTTTAGTAATGTCTCATTATTTTATGACATGTTTGCACTTTTACATGTTTATCGTTTTAGATGTAGCTATCACCGTTTTATGTGTTTATGGTATCGTTTATGTATTTTTTATGATGTCTTTATTTATATATTTCCCCAGCCCTAGGCATAATTGGACTAGGTCTTGTCCATGTTTGAAGGCTTTATAATCTCTCCTTCTTGAATATCCTCTCCATGACATGTCATTTCCATTGTCGTGCGATGAGATTTATATTAAATCATCAAGCTATCTGTTAATGTTAAATATCACATCCATTTATATGGAATTTAAACTCTTATAGTAGTCTGCTGAAACCGGAATTTACATCACAATAAAATATTTTGCTGTTTTTATATGCTCTCTAATATATCATACAGTTTTCGGTGCACACATTGATTGTCTGATACGGCAAAACAAGACCAACATATATTTGTTTACCTCATAGTATGATACTGGTGAATTGTAATATGTTTTAACGGTCACCATTCTAGTTGAATATGATAAAGGTGAATGATCTTATATACACCCATTATATATCGGCAATTTCGATACATCTAACATATCAAAAAATCTTTGTGCTTCTAAATTTGGTTCATGAACTATATCTAGTGGCTGGTGCATATTCTCTTAAACGCATCATTCACCATCTCAACGATACCTGCACAAAAATCTACCTTTGTTCTTTACTCTCCTAAGCTATTCTAAAATATATTTTGAATCCCTGTATAGATACAAAATCTTGGAACCCAGCATAAACCCATTGTAATCCAAATGCCTTCAAACAATCTCTATATTGGTATTATGTGAAAATTTAATGAAATAGAACATGGACATTTCAATTGATCATACTCGTCTTTCAGTTAGTCCAACTCTGGATCTGTTATCGGCTCTTCCATCCATGAGCAAAAACCTCTAGAAGATGACATCCGTTTTCTAATTTTTAGGGTTAAGTAATGTATTGGGTTGTGATTCTATGTAGGAGAGTGGAAATATATATAAGCTTGTTAGTCATCAGATTGTGCCAGAATTTTTGAATTCCAAATGGCCATAGAATGGCTATATTTATGTTCATATATTCTGATGGATATGCTGACAGTTTGTTAGAAATCCGTCTTCATTTTGAACGTTCAAAAGGATATATCAATATTCATATGTTATGGTCATCTCTCAAAAATCCATCTGAAATATCTGATGGGGTGTTATCCATGAAAAATATTCCGATGGTTGTCCGACATACATGTTCTAGCGAAACTCTATCAGTTCTCATCAAAACATTTTACGGCTGACGAATCTTTTGTAATATTCAGCATATTTACTGTAGCTTACTGAAGTGGAAGTATCCCTTTAGTACTTACTCATTTATAGATGGATTTTGAGAGGCCAAGGATGGCCTTAAACTCACACTATTCTTTGGCTAGTAGTGACATGTCCATTACTGTATCATAGAATTTTGTTTTAATCTTGGGAAAGACAAGAATCTTTGAATATTTAAAAATAGCAGTAACCATTCAAATAAGTCACTCATCCTCCTATTCTCTTGTTTATGGACTGGATTTTAATAGTGACTGGCTGTTGAATTTATTTAACCCGACATTTATAGATTAAGAAAAAGATGAATAATTACAATCTAGTTTACTAGTTGGATATATACATATTGATGGCTTCCTAGTATGGGAGCTAGCTTTAGTGGGGATACCAACATGAAAAAATAATGATTTGAATGGATCAAAATAGATCATGAGTATCAATATAAATAAGATTTCTTTTTAGGTTGACCCCTATTATAAACATTTGCTCACTCGCTCCATTTAGTAAGGATGTAAATGATAAATAGTATAAAGATTTTACAAAATTTAGTTATAATTCTCCAAGCATTTTTTCTTTCTTTTATAAAATAATAGGGATTGTCTTGGATTATGTCAGGTATGTTATTTAAGATTATCTACTATATTGCTCCAAAGAATATTGATATCATGGTAGGATTTGTGATTTTATGGGCTCAAAAATTGATTATATATTAATCCAATATAAAATTAAATAACTGATATTTTGATCTCCTTAACCTAAAAGGTTGAATTTCACACAATTTATCTTTTGGTGAGATATATTTTAAGTTATCATTTTACTAATTCATGACTAAATATTTTAAAATAAATTCACTATAACTGTTTTGGAAAAACTATTTATCCAACAACTTAGTTCATTGACTAGCTAGTAGGAATTTCCTAATATTCTCATACATGTTTCCCCTTTTCTTTATCTATTTTATCTTTGTATCACACAACTAAAGATTAACAACTTTAATTCATGTTCCAATCATTTCAACCATAATCTCGGAAAAGTATACCAAAAATTAAACATCAAATATTTTAAGCCTGTCCTCTCTCTATATCCTTGGAAAATAAAGCTTTACAATTTTAAAATAAGGAATATATGTTTAGTCTTCTGTTTGCCTTATGAGTGTTCAGAACATCGACATGCTAGATTCTTGTCTATTTACATTGAAGGCACCAACAACAATGACAAAACCCTGTATCACATAGATATAGAGCACAATGTAAGCATCAGCGATCTTGCCTGATTGCAATCAGTTACATTAAAAGTAAAGTAAGCAGCTGCAATTATCTAAAACCATGAAGTATTTGAGTCTATTGATCTAATTCCCACCATTGTATTTCTTTAATATATAGATGTTGGCACATATGTTTTAAACTTGAATTTTATTATCAAACAGAATCTTTATTAAATCAATTGATCCAGTTACTTGATCCAGGCGTGGCAAAGCAAGGGGTTTAGACGCCAAATATATATTAAAGATTTAAGGGTATCAATATAACAAAAAGTATTTCTAGTCTAATGGTTTGTTGGTAGTGATTGGCTAAGAGGTGTAGAGTATGAACTCTGACTTTGAGTGTCCAAATGAAACAAAGATCTAACAAATCTTAAACCCATAATTCGAAAATAGATAACTAGAGAGAGCAAGAAGAGAAAATATAGTCCAGTTACATTAAAAAAGACTAAAAACTCAAATATATTATATTTTAGCATATATTATTAGAGTGTATCCAATCTTTTTGGAATTACTACAATAATACAATTCGTTAAGGAAATATTATTTATGCCCTTAAGGTTTTGAAATTAGTTTTTTTCTACTTTTCGTGGTTTTTTAGTTTTTTCTATTTAAATATTCATAACAAAAAAATCCTTCAAAAATATCATCTCTCTCGCTCTCTCTCTCATCTCATCTCTCTCGCTCTCTCTCTGGCATTTCATCTCTCTCTTGCTCTCTCTCTCGCATTTATCTCTCTCTCACTCTCTTTCTCTCTCTCTCTCTCTCTCTCTCTCTCTATATATATATATATATCTCAATCGTCGAAATCGCCTCCTCTATCGTTGAAATCGCCTCCACTATCATCGAAATTGCCTTCTCTATCGTCGCTTTATGGCTGACTTATGGATTGCTTTATGGATGACTTATTGATTACTTTATGGCTGACTTATGGATTTGCTTTATGACTGACTTATGTATTGCTTTATGGCTGATTTATGGATTGCTTTATGACTGAATTATGGATTGGTTTATGGATGACTTATGTTTCTGGCTGATTTATGGTTTGCTTTATGGCTGACTTATTGTTTGTTTTATGGCTAACTTATCAATAAACGAATTTGAGTTATGGCTGACTTATCAATAAACGAATTTGAGTTCATAACGTTCATAACAAAAAAATCCTTCGAAAATATCATCTCTCTCTCGCTATCTCTGTCTCGCATCTCATCTCGATCGCTCTCTCTCTCCCGCATTTAATCTCTCTCTCTCGCTCTCTCTCTTGCATCTATCTCTCTCTCACTCTCTCTCTCTATATATATATATATATATATATATATCTATATATATATCTATATATATATCTCTATCGTTGAAATTGCCTCCTCTGTTGTTGAAATCGCTTTCACTATCATCGAAATCGCCTTTTCTATCGTCGCTTTATGGCTGACTTATGGATTGCTTTATGGCTGACTTATGGATTGCTTTATGGCTGACTTATGGATTGTTTTATGGCTGACTTATGGATTGCTTTATGGCTGACTTATGGATTGCTTTATGGCTGACTTATGGATTGCTTTATGGCTGACTTATGGATTGCTTTATGGCTGAGTTATGGATTGTTTTATGGCTGACTTATGGATTGCTTTATGGCTGATTTATGTTTCTGGCTGACTTATGGATTGCTTTATGACTGACTTATGGATTGCTTTATGGCTGACTTATAGATTGGTTTATGGCTGATTTATGTTTCTGGCTGATTTATGGTTTGCTTTATGGCTGACTTATTGTTTGTTTTATGGCTAACTTATCAACAAACGAATTTGAGTTATGGCTGACTTATCAATAAACGAATTTGAGTTCATAGTGTTCATAACAAAAAAATCTTTCAAAAATATCATCTCTCTCGCTCTCTCTCTCGCATCTCATCTCTCTCGCTCTCTCTCTCCCACATTTCATCTCTCTCTCGCTCTCTCTCGCTCTCTCTCGCTCTCTCTCTTGCATCTATATCTATCTTCGAAATCGTCTCCTCTGTCGTTGAAATCGCATTCACTATCATCGAAATCGCATTTTCTATCGTCGCTTTATGACTGACTTATGGATTGCTTTATGGCTGACTTATGGATTGGTTTATGGCTGATTTATGGATTGTTTTATAGCTGACTTATTGATTGCTTTATGGCTGATTTATGGTTTGTATTATGTCTGACTTATGGATTGCTTTATGGCTAATTTATGGTTTGCTTTATGGCTGACTTATTGTTTGTTTTATGGCTGACTTATCAATAAACGAATTTGAGTTATGGCTGACTTATCAATAAACAAATTTGAGTTATAGCTGTCTTATCAATAAACGAATTTGAGTTCATAATGTTCATAACAAAAAATCCTTCGAAAATATCATCTCTCTCTTGCTCTCTCTCTCTCTCACATCTCATCTCTCTCGCTCTCTCTCTCATCTCATCTCTCTCGCTCTCATCTCATCTCTCTCGCTCTCTCTCTCTTGCATCTATCTCTCTCTCTCACTTTCTCTAAATATATATATCTATATCGTCGAAATCATCTCCTATGTCGTTGAAATCGCTTTCACTATCCTCGAAATCACCTTTTCTATCGTCGCTTTATGACTGACTTATAGATTGCTTTATGGCTGACTTATGAATTGCTTTATGACTGACTTATGGTTTGCTTTATGGCTGACTTATAGATTGTTTTATGGCTGACTTATGGATTGTTTTATGGCTGATTTATGGATTGTTTTATGGTTGACTTATGGATTGCTTTATGCCTTATGGTTTGCATTATGGCTGACTTATGGATTGCTTTATGCATGATTTATGGTTTACTTTATGGCTGACTTATTGTTTGATTTATGGCTGACTTATCAATAAACGAATTTGAGTTATGGCTGGCTTATCAATAAACGAATTTAAGTTATGGCTGGCTTATCAATAAACGAATTTGAATTATGGATGAATTATCAATAAACGAATTTGAGTTATGTCTGACTTATCAATAAATGAATTTGAGTTATGAATGACCTATTAATAAACAAAATATTTTAAACTATCTAAGTTTTGTAGATGAAAAAATTGTTAATTAAAATAGAACATAAAATCACATCAAATAATTTTTGTATAGATAAGAAAATTATTTAAAATTATTTTCATAAATTATGAAATAATGTCATTTATCTCTAATTTAATACTCTTTGTGTTTTATGTTATTTGTATTTTAATAATTTTACATATTAATTAAATAAAATAATAAAATTTTCTTTTTTATCCATGATTAATATACTATATTTTTATTAGTCATTTAATTAAACTAATATAAATAATATAATGTTTTTGCTAAAATAATATATTAGAAATACACAAAAATATAAGATACAAGTAAAATTTTATTTTATATATTTTGTTATAATATGATATATTGAAGATGAAGAAGAAAAAATATGAAGAAGAAAAAGTATAGACGAAGAACGGCACAATAAAGATGAATCTTAAATCCCTAAACATGAACCTTTAAATCCGACGTGTTATTTTATAAAATCTGACGTAATTGTTTTCTCGCTTACATGGAAATCAGCCACTAAATGAATTCATAAGTCAGTCATTCCAAAATCAGCCATAAAACGATATTATAAGTCAGTCATAACTAAATATACTATTTGAGTAATTATAGAAGATTATAAAATCAGTCATGATAAAACTTAAATCAGCTGGAAAAATATAAGTAAGCGGATACGGTGAATAAATACCCGTTAAATGCATACTATTATAGTAATTAATGATTAATTGTTAAATCAGCCATAACTGATCCAAAATCAGCCGTGTGACCGCTGACTTAACATTAGTCAGCCACTAAATCTCTTTGATTTCAGCCGAAAAAATATTAAATCAGCTACTTAAGTTAGCCGAAACTTGATAACTTAGCCATATCATAGGAATAAGTCAGCCAAAATTATCTTAAATCTGCCGCAATTTTATAAGTCAGCCATTACTCATACTTGTTAGTCAGCCGATTTTTCGTAAGTCAGCCAATTTCTCGTAAGTCAGCCGATTTCTCATAAGTCAGCTATAATATGTAGGTAATAAGTCAGCCTAAAAAATATAAGTCAGCCGTTTACATAAGTCAGCCAAAATAAATTTTCGCTGATGTAGAAAATAAAATTAATGGCATTCTTGTAATTATATTTTTGTTATAACATAATTTTAAGGGTATTTTGGAAATAAAAAATATTACAGTAATAAAAAAAAGATTTGCATTATTGTAGTGATTTTTTCAGATTCCATATTATTTGAGTAAACCACCCTTAAAAAAACATTTAGAGTTTGCAAAGTAATTTTCGTGAAATTGGAAGGTGTGATCTTTGAATACCATCTAAAATAAGGAAAGACAAACCTGTTAGGTAAATCGAACATAAACAAAGGATGTAAACATAACTTTATCAACATATTTAGCACAGCGAATTCTAAGAGAATTCAAATGTTTGGTGGTAAAAAAGAAACTTTACATGATTGGCTAAAGAAGAATCTCTTGTATGATATACGAAACCAAGCATGCCAATGAATGCAATACCTTTTAGAGATTCCGCAGAGAAATTTTGTTTGACTGTACATACTTTTTGTCGAGAAAGATTGAAGATACAAAGACGGCGGATTGATAAAGTTAATGAAATTATGTATTGGACTAGTGATATAGTGTTTCAAGATTGTACACCCAACCCCAGATATAACTTAAGATAACATTATAAGATTAGAAACATTTAGCTTGTAAATTTTGAAACCAAAAACAGATCATGAGTTAATGAAAGACTATAAGATTGACTGAACACAGACAGATAATAACAGGAAATCCTTACTCATTTGATTTTATCATCGTCTCGTGTAAGGATTCACTTTATCCATAGCAACTCCTCCAAAAACAGAGAACAACATGCAAGTTTTGAAACCGAAGTAATATGTTACAACCTTCTCTTCATATCCCAACAACGGTGTGCCACAAACACTAACTACCTATTTAAATCACAACATATCCCAGGAACCAACACTATTATTCAAAAAACAACTCATAAATATCCAAAACTCCAATATTCAAATCAAAGTAAAATTCAAAAACCAAATCTCAAGACCTTTTAAGTAATAAAATAATGTCAAAAACAAGTTAAAATAAAATAAATAAAAATGATGTACATCCCAAAATAGATAGTACTGCCCTGCACCTCCGACTACTCGTCATGCTCACCTGAAAGAAAAAAATAAAAGAAGAGAAAGGGATGAGTAAAAAGGGAGTTAATCAATCATGTATGGGATGATATGAGCAACAGATGTCTGCATACTCAGCTGAACACCACAACTACGAGAGTCAAGATCCAAACATCTAGCTAAACGACATTTAATGCACCCAAACGAGGTAAGTGCTCGTCCCCCTCCAAAGAGACTTAAATATGGGGTAGTGCCCAATCACAATGCCTGTAGATGCCTTATCGATACACATGGGTCACGGCTCAATGATCAATTGACTGATCGTACTCAACACATAAAAGACTTTGTTAGTACACCGGAAACACTGACTCTGTACTTCACCGAGTCTGCACATACATGGTCATATATAAACACATCCCTAACACCACATCATGTGAAACAATCAATATCTGAATTCCTTTATAATTCTTACATCTAGGTTAACATGAAAGAAACCAGCCTTGATCATAGAGACTCAATCACGGGGATAATACATTTTCTTATCATAAAGTTCTGATAGAAGTGCTTAGGTCAAGCTAATAAAGAAAGTAAAGGGGATTGTGCGCCTAACCCTCACCTTAGCCTCACAATTGTGGTTTCTAGTTCCTAGATGCTTGAACGGACTTTGAATCTGTAATCACCATGAAAAACTAGTTAAAAAGATTTAATGAACTGAAAATTGTCTTAAACCAAACCAAACTGACCAAACCAACCAAATCAATCAAATTCAACAGTCAACCCAGCCAACGGTCAAGAGTTAACCCAATCAACAGTCAAACAGTCAATGGTCAATGGACAACCGAGTCTGCATACCAGCGACCGGCTAGTCAACGGAAGAGGGAAGAGGCAGTAGCTTACTGGAAGTCTTTTCTCGGTGCATGAACAGTGGCAGCAGTGCGAGAACAGTGAAGGTGGCACATGGGATACAAGCGCGGATCTTCCTGCGGTGCATGCGGGTGAGTGCGCGTGTAAGGGCGCATGCGGCATCGCGTGGATCTGTGTTTTGGCCACGGCTTTGTGTCGGCCGCACAGTTCTTCTGGTGGTCTCGGTTTTCAAGATTCCAAGTTGTTTAAGAGATATGATCATTTAAGGGTCCATGTTTAAAAAGAAATGTGGTTTGGTGGCAGTTTCAAATGAAGGCTCCGGTATGGAGTGGTGGCTACATTTAGAACACAAGGGTTTGGGTTATGATGAGAAAATTCTGCAGAGATTGAGTGTAATGAGGAAGTTTGATGAGTAAAATAAGACTTTGCTCTTTTAAATAGAGTAAATATCCTAGGGTTTACACAAAAATGATGAGGCTTTGATGGGTTTCATAAAATATTAAAATCCAACTCCAATGAGTTTGGGCTGTTACAATTCTCCTCCACTTATGAAGAATTTATCCTTGAATTCAAGCTTTGTTCAACTTAACCGTTCCACTCAGGATAGTCTGATCCTAAACTTTACATCCACCTCTTATAGTCTTCTTGAATTTTGGTGGTCGAAACTTGCTTGGTCTTTAGCTCGAATACACACTGCAAGTATCTACATCGGGCTTTCAAAACTGTGTAACCCTGATGTCTAACAAAAGATACCTTATCCCTAATAAAACAATATCCTACATGTGGTACTATAAAGGCAAGACATCCAAAACAATAACACATGAAAAAGAATCAAACTGAAAAGACATGTACCAGCTATGGCCTATGCGCCCTCGTGGTGTTTGACAGCAAACACTCGTGGGGTGGTGGCTTGACGCTTCACATGGGGTCCCTGTAACAATCTCCCCCTCCTAGGAGAATCCCTGCTAAAATGACCTGACTGTCCACAGTTGTAACAGTTTCCTAGTTTTGCTAGAAAATTCTTAGGAATGTGACCAAAGTTTTCACAATTAAAGCACTTGATACACTCCCCATAGTAGTGATGATGACAACATTAACACCTGGAAGGTCCCATTAGCACCAACGCTCTTTCCTGAGTCTTTGAAGCCTTTCCTGCTTTTGACTGTGATTCCCTTACGAGCCATTGCCCTTGGCTGCCTCCTGGATAGCAGGCTTCTCCAATAACTCTTCCATACTACAATAGTCTCTCAGAGTACAACGGTTATGAAACTTCAGTCGCAAACCCTTCATGAACGTCTAGATAAACTCTTCTTTATCCATTACTGTCCCAGAAAATCTGTGAAGGCTGCCAAACTCTAACTCATACTCTCTGACGCTTACAGTGTCCAGGCGAATATCTTAAAAGTGTTTTCCTTCTCATCCATGGTCTCCTGGGGGAAGAACATCTTAGAGAACTCCATATTGAAATCCTTCTAAAACAGTTCGTAACATTCATGGATACCTTTGTAACCCCCTCCCACCAGACTAGAGCATCATCCTTCAGATACTGAGTACCTAGGTCAAGACGGTTCTCATGAAAGAAAGTAAACTCGATCATTGGGACTTAATCACGAAGACCATACATATTCTAATCATAAATTTTTGATAGAAGACCTTAGGCAAAGGTAATACAAAAATTAAAGGGAGACCGCACGCCTAACCCTCACCTTGGCCATGTAATATCAGTTTCCAAACTCTAAGATTCTTGGAGGAACTCTGAGTCTGTAATCGCAAAGAAAAAAACTAGATAGAAAGTTTTAATGAATGGAAAAACGCCTTAAACCAGTTAAACCAAACCAAACCGACAAAACCAGACCAAACTGGTCAAAGTAAACGGTCAACCCGGTAAACAGTCAACAGTCAACCCGGTCAATAGTCAAACTGGTCAATGGTTAACAGTCAACCAAGTCTGACTGATCAACCGAGTTGACTCACTGAGTCACTGGCGTGTCAACGGCAGAGGGAAGAGGCAGCAGCTAACTGGAATTCTTTTGGTTGAGAATAAACAGTGGTGGTATGTGGTATATATGCACATATATTTTGGTGGTGCGTGCGGCAGAACTTTGAGCTGGGCTTCGGGCTACAGCTTCTTATCGGCGGCATGATTCTTAAGGTCTCTCAGTTTTGCAAGATTCCAAGCATTTTGAGAAATATGATCAATAAAAGTTTGAGTTTAAAAAGAAAAGTTTTTTGGTGGCAGTTTCAGGCAACAGCTCCGGCTCGTGAATGGTGGTTGTTGTTAGAACACAAGTGTAGTGAGGAATTTTTATGAATAAAATGAGATTGTGACTCTATTAAATGAAATTAAAAATCTTAGTTTTATACAAAATGATTGGGATTTCATGGGCCTCATGAAATTTGAAAGTACTGCTCCAACGAGTTTGAGCTATTACATAATGGGTCGTCTTGAATCAGTTAAAGACCTCCAAATTTCTCAAGAAGGAACATGTTCTTACATCAACCCATATTGAAGGCAGTATGAATAAAGAGAAGAACTAATGATGATTAAGGTGTTCTAAGCCTTTTTCATTTTCCAATGGGTATTTGAAATTGTCAGAGATGGGAAGGCAACCAAACAAATATCTTAATTAGCTTTCCTGCGCAGATCATAACCTTTCATCAATAATAGATTTATACGTCATATGAAAACATTCACATCCAATGTCCGATTAAACCTGCTTAAGAAAAACTAATTTATGTAGGATTTTACTCAATAAAATAATTGAGCTGGTAATATATAGGAAACTCAATTATCAGAATAACTATTTAAACTATTTTTGATGCGGAGAAAAACAGAGAATTAAACATATATAGGAAATTATCATCAAGAAAAAATATAAATTCTTCAAAAAAATTTAATATATTGATTCACACTATCACAATACTTTTCTAATCTTAACATAAAACTTTTATAAGTCAATTGAGCATAGACAAATGTTAACGATTATCTATGTTGAAACTTCATTTTCTATTTGTTGATTTCTTATACATCTTCATCTCAGTATAAAACACAAGGTTCTAAGAATAAAAAGTAACATCATAAGATGATGAGAGCAATAAATAGAGAATTTTCACACCTCACGGGCCTTATCTGTCTCATAGTCAACACACAGCTGCGTGTCAACATGTTCTCGATCATGAAATAAAACTTAGAATTTACAATCTCTTCACTGCAAAAGAACACACAATACAGTCAATTAACATACAAATAAACGAATAAAATTTCGATTCACTAAACACATACACTATCTCCTACCGGAAGTAAGAAATATAATGATCACGTGCATCATCTCAAAGTATTTGTCATTACCCAAAATTAAGAAATTTGCATTGTTACTTCAATTAAAGTATCTCAGAAATCAAATCTGCAGTCAATAGCATTTTCAAGAAGCTCTCTAACTGTAGTATAAAGCAACTTCCCTGGCTGAAATCCACAATTAAATAACATTATTAAGAAACCATTCAAAGTTTGCTAGAAAAGATAGTACCGAATTGAATTACATAAACATCAAAGATCCATCATTTAATTTGAAAACCAATAAACCGGGACTCACTTTATAAAGTTCAAGTAATGTTTTTGTTCTCCGAGAAAAATTCAGCTGGATATTTTTCACATTTCATAAATTCAAATAGAATCAAATATTTAGTTCAATTTCACTAGGACTACTAAATTAAGCTAGAAGTGTGCAGATACACAATCGTTAAATTGCTTGTACTTGCAATTGTAGGTGTTCTTAGTCTTGTTTGACCTTCCTTTATTTCGTTCAACAAAATCATCACCCACCATGAACAAATATAGAAACTATATGCAGGGGCATCTCAAAGTAGCAAAAATGTTTTGGGGCCATGCTCAATATTTGAGCCCATCTTTATATCCTATTTTTTTGTTCATTAATCAGTGGGTTCTGACAAAAGCGCACCATACTTCTCTTTATAACCGCCTGTGGCTATAGGCTCCTGTAAATTACATCTTCCTTGACTATAATCTTTCCAGAAAGTAATAGTCATTGAATTTCTGATTTTACTTTAATCATGGATGAGGAGAAGACCCGTCTAATTTTACCAAATCTAAAAAACATTACAAAGGAGAAAGCAAGGAGATTAAATGTTACAAAAGAGAATGGGAATGAGAGATCAAATAGAATTGATGTAGACTTTTTAACAGAGAGAGGTTTACAAAAGAGAATGTAAATCATTCTAAATACAACAAGTGGCACAAAGGAGTTTTAGAAAAGTTGAGGTGGAAACATATACAAAGAGAAGCTTCAAAAATTTTATTTTATTAAAAAGAGAATAGATTCTGAACATATGATACGCGTGAAAATTTAGTATATTTTTTTGTTAAAAATATATACAATATATAAATTTATCAAAATACTTTTTTCTTTATAGAAGAAGGAAATAATATATATCTAATACTTGAATAAAAATTATAGTGACTTTAATCCCTTAGGTCTTGGCAAATCTCTTGGCATTTCATCCATTTGCCATGCTTGGTTTTGATTCCTCTCAGCTTCTCTAACTAGCTCGAGCTTCATTCTATCATTTTTATCACGAACAGACTCAGGAATAAGTTACTCACGAAAGAAACTAAGCTATTCATTCATCAATTGCTCCATCTTGTTCATGATAGCTGCACTCACTATGATCCAACATACTTACCTGAAAAACAGCACAAAACAAACCATTAAATGGTACTAATGAAACAAATCAATACAAAATAGTTTAAGGACACAAAGTTATCCTTAGACTACCCACGAGCAGATCGCAACAGTAGGAGATGGCTTGACACTCAAAAATTATCATATCAACTCAAACAATTCTTAACCAAAATCTAAAATAATTAAACCTAACCTGGGTTCAGATGAAACAGATGTCACAATTTCAGAGAAACAAATAGTTTTAAACGATTCTGACAAGTTAACACGCAGAAAACAAATCAAACATCAGATTTGAAAGAAGCAGATGAACAGACTTAAAATATCAAATCCATTCTCAAAACCTCAAAACTATTTAGCAACAGCAGCAATTAAAATCGGAGTTTTAGCAAAGTATTGAGAACACGAAAATAATAATAAAATCGCTCCAAATGGCTTGTCTTTCCTATGGTGGCTCTGATACCATTTGATTCAATTCTGGATGAAGAACTACGATCCCAATCTCCACAGAGAGAATTCAAGGGGGTTGATTACTTTTCTTGACTTGGTAGCAAGCTAGGAACAAGATATACGGATCAAATGACACAACACAGCCGCAGAAGAGCCAAATGATAAGTGTAAGAAACATTATCTCGACACACAACATAAACTTCAATAATTTATCAAAAGATAAAAGTTTTAGGTTAGATGAAAGATCAGTTTCAAGTCTGAGATACATAAGAATAAAAAGAGAAGAGGAAGTAGAAGAGATCGGTTCACAAGAGATAAATCTCTGAACCACATACATGCATTAAACATCTTGAAAACATAAGAAATCTAAGCATAAGTTTGAAGATAAATAAGAGATTTATCCCACGCCATATAGTGAGGTTAATGTGGTGTTAGATCAGCTGAACAAGTGATATAGATGAAACATAAAACCTACGAATCTCATTGAAAACTTCTCCTCAGAAAACCACTTGGGAAACTTGGAAGAGGAAGGGAAAAAGAGTGTAAGTGTTCTTTATTATCCCTTTCTAGGACTATAGGCAGTAGAATTTTACCATAGATGCCTTAACAAATCTTGAATGCCCGAGTGATCAGTATGGAAATATTCATGATATGTAGAAATTCCAATGAAATGATAGAGTATCCAAGTACATGCTCGAACCAATGCTCCGAGGGGATTCCCAATGGCCTTCTTAAATCCAAAATATTATTTTCATGAATCCTTAGCGTCCTTTTGCTCCTTACCTAAATGAATTTTGCTTTATGCCCTTTCCAAATCCTCCGAGTTATCCGGAATTGCATCAATCAACCCATAAACACACAACAAGAGGACTACACGATCATAATGCAAAGAAACAACATATATATCATGAAGAACAACTTCAATAATTAACCGAACATACAAATGGTTTCAAAGGAAACTTCTATATACTGTCAAAGATGATTAATTATCTCCCTGCAAGCGAACAAAGAGAGAAAGAGATAGAGAGAGAGAGAGACAGACAGATAGAGAGAGAGAGAGAGAAAATGAAGAACAAGGATGAAATTTCAAGAGAAGACTTCTAGGGTTTGAACGACGGTGATGAGGCACAGTAGCAGCTGGGGCATGGGAAGTGACCGGAAAAAGAAGCTTAGGGTTTCCAACTAGAATTAGGTATTATAGGTTTGGTTTAGGGTTTTAGGAAATTAAGGCCAAAATAGCATAGTTTTGATAAGTTACTGGGATAAGTCTTCAGTGACTGGTCACAGGGATTGTGACCGGTTGATGCATGCTTTTGGAGACCGGGCACGGTCCTTCTGCCAGGTTCCATGATGCTTCTCCCACCGGTCACAAGAAGTGTGACCGGTCTGATGTAGCTCCACTCGTTGGCTGATATCTTCTAAACAGCTGATCGGGTTGCTCTGATTCTTGTTTGAGGATCATTTGGAATTTTCTAGTTTTTATAAACACCATGATTTCTGAATTTTCTGCATGGAAAGGTCTTCAACAAACGTCAAACGCCTGGGCATATGATCCGTCCGAACAAGGGGTTTTGTCTCGTTTCCTCCAAAATTCATAAATATCTCTTGGAAGTGAAATGGTTGTAATCACCCTTGATAATTCTATAGTCACTTGGTTTCTTCATTGGGAACATAATAAAAAAATAAGAAAATTGGGCTACGATATGATAGTATCAAAGAGATATCTCTCCTTGTAATGATCTTGGATGTCTTCGAGCATTCCTCTAAAACCTAGTAGGTTGGTTTGGCTGCTGGTCTAGCTTCCCATTAGCCTCAACATCCTACAACAATAACATTCCAGTATGTAGTTGTACCAACTTTACCTAGTTGTACCAACTATAAATGTATCATGACTACCAGAACTACTTGTAACTACTTCAAATATCATACAAAATGCAGGAAGTCCATCCAAATCCAATCTTCCTTTACAAGTAATTCAGGTGTACTAGATATGAGTCATTTACACTAGTCGTATTACCTAACAATCCTACACTATATACCAATTCTAGTAACAACCAAACTATATACCAAACTACCAAACTATAAAACTTGTTTGAGATATACTTACATAGCAAATTTTAAAATCAAACCAAAATTAGAAATGAAATATACAGAGGGTCCTCATTAAAATAGAAGAAAAAATTGCATTATTAGCTCACACATACTGCTAATAAATGGGTATAATAGCGCTTTACAAAACACTTTTACTGTGGCAATTGTTATAGGATCGCACCATACGAGAAATTTTATTATTGTGCTATTTAAAATTATCTCTTATATCGTTTCTAACGTGGCATGGATTTTTTTATCGCTCATGTTAAATTTTGTATTCTATTGTGTTGTAGTATTTTGTCGCTGGAATATTAAACATATATATAGTTTTGGTTAATGCTATATATTATCTCTCATTCTATGCTTTTTATTTTATTTAAATTATAAATTTCTGAAACTAATTTATAGGAAATATTTATTTATAAAATTAAATTTCATCAATCATTCAAAACATTTATAACACTAATATTATATTAAACCAAAAAGTTTTATAAAACATAATATGCAAAGTCTTGTACTCTTGTCTAATCTTCTTCTTCTTTACTTCAACGAACTCAAATTTTAGCTCCTCTGAATTCTTGAAAATACATCATGAAACACTCACCAATATCTCGAGAACAGGATGTCCCTTTCTTGTTAGAAGATTTACATTGGATTGTTGTTGTAGTTCAGACTGTTCCTTAGCATCTTCTTTCACGTCAATCTTTTCCTAAAGTTTTAAATAGAACTCCACCACAAAACATCAAAATAAGATACTTGGAAGACTAAGTATCTTCTTAATATGCTAACTAATAAACCATTTAGAGGATTATTAAAATTAAATGAAGCACTAGTACAACATCTGCAGTCACAATCAAATGCTTAAACCTTGAAGATTTGTGACAAGGAGCAGTCTACAAACTTTGAAGCTCTTTTCTAAATGCAAGAAGAGGCTCCAGTACAACATCTGCAGCCAGACTGAGATGCTTAATTAGTAAATAAAATACACAAAAATACACAAAAATACACAAGGTTATGAATTAGCAACCTAATTGTAAAAAAATGGGGTATCTTCTTTTCCAGTAAACGTTTAGCTATAATCAGCGAAGTTAAACAGAAGTAAGGATTTCATTATGATCCACAGAATTGGCTTTCCCACAGCCACATCATTGGAACCTTCAGGAGTTAGAATCTTAGCCAGTACCTAGACCAAAATGCATCCAAATTAAGGAAGTCTTCAATGAAAGAAAAATCTAAGTTAAAACTGTGAAACCTGAAAGGAAATTTGAGTTATTTTTATTATCAGTTTTGTAGCAATGTTTTAATAAAATGTATCCTAAACAGCATATCGGATTCGAAGGAAGTACTCAATATTTATATTTTAAGCTTGTTAAAACCAAATATAATCTTACATTGCTCTTAACCAAAAAGTGAAACGGAAATCTATATATAAGTTTCGCACATGCAATTACTAATAAATTTATCAAACTTAGAAAAAACCTCAAAGCCAACTAAGTTACCTTTAGTAACATCCCTTTGTTAAGTCTTTCACATAAAATTGAAGACGTTCTCAGATGATGGATCGATCCAAATACTCCAACAAGGGCATTGTAGCGATTTCCATGGGTTTTCAAGAAAAGGAAGCAGCTTACGAGGATAAGAGGATAAGACCTATCTTTATCAAATTAGTAAGATATACATCTCTTTGCATGTAAACTACACTTAGAGACGTACACGCTGCTCCCCATCCCTTGGACATCAACTCTCATCTCTGAGGGATGGACATCCGCAAAGATTGTTAAGCCATCACGAGTTTCACCAGTCATCTCCTCCCATTTCAAAGAGACTAGTTTATACACTAATGGTACCATAGTACCACATGTGTACATAACAAAGAGCTCTCCTCTCCTCTCGATAAAACAAATTGCCTTCCGATGAGAGCTCTATTCATTATTAAGAGCAAAGGAGCACATATGTGCCTCCAATCATTGAAAGTAGGTATGACAGAAGCTAGGGCAAAATCAAGTAATGTACCACTTGAATCAAAGCAATAGAAGTTACAATTGGCATAGACAATTTTGTTATGCACACAAGGGTCAAATCTGTGAGGGGAAGAAATAGCCTTAAAAGCCAACTCAGTTGCACCATGATAGAAAAATGCCAATATGTCATGTAAAAGGGTTAAACACTATAACAGTACAAGTACCCGATGTAGGAACAGATGAGAATGAGAAATGTAGTGGCCATTCTTACTCGAAAGATTGATGGTTGCTTATGTACAGATCCATATCTGCGCCAATATGCAGATCCAGTACATTGTACATGTTCCTCTTCAACCCGATTACTCGGGAGCTCATAAGCTTACAAAAGTTTGAGTTATGCTTTCATCACGCGATTGCAGTCTCTTCTGCTCCTACATCGGGTACTAGTACTGTTATAGCATTAAATCCTTATACAAGACATATTGGCACTATCTATCATAGACTAAGTGAACTTTTAAGGCTATTTCTTCCCCTCATAGATTTGGTCCTTGTGTGCATAGCGATATTGTTTACGCCAATGGTCACTTCTATTGCTTTGACTTAAGAGGGACTTTACTGTATTTTGACCTAGCTTCTGGCACAATTACTTTTCCATGCTGGGAGGAATTTGCCTTTTTGTTTTAACAATGATGGAGGTCTCATCGGAAGGTAATTTATTTAATGGATCAGAGAGGATAGCTCTTTGTCATGTACAAATGTGGTACTATGGCATCATTATTATATAGACGATTCTCGTCAAAATGGGAGGAGATGACTGGTAAAACTCTTGATGGCTGAACAATCTTTGCTAGTGTCCACTCCTCAGAGATGATACTGGATGTCCCAAGGATGGGGAGCAGTGTGTACTTCTCTAAGTGTAGTTTACGGGCACAGAGATGTGTATCTTACTCGCTTGATAAAGATAGGTCCTATCCGTGTAAAAGGCTTCCTTTTCGAGAAAAAACCATGGAAATCACTACAATGCTTTCATAGAAGTATTTGGATAGAGCTACTGTCTTACAATGTCTTGGATTTTATGTGAAAGGTTAAGGGACATGTTATTAAAGGTAATTTAGTTGTGTTTTCAGTTTTATTTATTTTAAAGTTTGTTAAATATATTAGTAGTTGCATGTGCAAAACTTGTATATAGATTCACATTTCCAACTTTGAGATTCATGGTGATGTAAGATTTTATTTTGTTTGATTCAGCTTAAAAATAAAGGAATATTGTGTACTTCCTTAGAATCCAATATGCTGATACATTTTTCTAACGGTGCCTTAAAATTGATAATAAAGATGTTATCAATGTTTTAACAAAAAGACCTGTGAATCGAATGAACAAAGGTTATCTTCAATGGTCTTTACTCTTTAGGTTTGTTATGAGTTTATCTTTCTCATGTTCAAGAAAAAGCTAAACATGTATTCAAATCTTTTTAAGGTTGAGGTTGTTTAACACATTTGTTATAAATCTCTCCGGATGAACCTGAAGAAATCCAGTCCCCTAACAAACTCTGAGATAATGAATTTGAGAATATAAAGAACTAAGAAACACTACTTCTTTTCTCATATAGCTCGAAAAAAACCCTGAACATCCCCTACATAACACACCCCTAACGAGAGAGAAAACTGAAAACCCCCTAATAAAATTAAAAAAAAAACTCCAAAATTTTTGTTAAGTGTTTAAATGAATTTTTTTGCTTTAACGAATATTTTGGATAAATGTTGGCAAAGAAAAGTGATTTTACCTTCACCATTAGTGATTATTTTATCTACCTATTAAGATGTTATTATATAGTTAGTGTTTTTAAAAATTTATTATATATTAACTAAAATCACGAATCTATCTTTGATACCAGTTAGGAACTGGTGCTAATGTTAGCTGCTATCTATGTATTTTTTATTGTGTCATAATGAAGATATGTGTGCAAAATCAAAATCAAAATCAACTAATACCTGATTTGATGGTGGTTCAGAAGGAGGCTCATTCAATGTTTAAGTGGAGGCTCATTTAATGACACAGGTGGAACCGCATCGGATCCACTATCATTGGATCCAATATTATCATCTTATATCACAGAAAGCATATGGAAATGAGCGCTCTTTTTTTTTAGTCATATCTGCAATTAAACAAAATTCACAATTACATCAAATAGAAAACTTATATCAAACAAAGACCCAGTTTCAAACCCATTTTCAAACGAAAAACTCAGACCTAGTTTAAAATTCCACCATAAACTATATACTTGCATTATTAAGACATAACACCAGATTGTTTTCAAATTTCAGACAAAATATTCAAAAGAAAGTTTACTGTTTGACTTTATATCCGTTAATCCATTAATCGGTTCCCATTAACCTCAAAATTTTAAATTTTGTAATCCTAAATTTTCCAGAGATTACATAATTCTTAACTAATAAACCCTAATTCATAATTGTATAACCCTAGTAAATAGATTTTTATAACCCTTACATTATTTTCAAAACATAACACTTTGTATAATGCTAATCTATAAAATTTATGTTCAAATGACAACAGAAAAACCTTACTAAAGACGGTGAATGAACGACAATTAACTTGTAAAAGGAAAACAGAATCTAAAGCGGAAGATACAAGACGTCAAAACTAAAGACAAAAAAGAGAGAAACAATGAAGAAGATAGAATGAACTTTGGAATAAGAGGAAGAATGTGGAATTTGAAAATGGATTTAAAATTTATGGGTGAAAAAGAAGGTATACGAAGGTGAAAAGATAAAGCGAGGGAGGTGAAAAATTATTGATTTAGATCAACTCCTTCTTTAGATTAGATATTTTATGTTTGTTTTGAGTTGGGTTTGACGGTTTTGTTTGATTTAAATTCATGGGTAGAGTTGGTTGGGTTTCATCTAATTTAATTAGATCCATCAGATTTTGTATGTTATTAAATAAAACTCTTAGATTTTTTTTTTGTAATCAATTTTATCAATTGATCTGGTAAAAATAATAATAGCTCCTAGATAAAAAATACATTTTAAATGTTTTCTATTGCTATATCATTATATAGAATATCTTGCTATATTTATGGGTAAAATGGTACACAAGAGTTGCATATTCACTCTTGATTAAAATCACTATATCTCTCTCAACTCTTTCTATTAAAAACAAGTATGTGGTAATGTTTTCAAAACAATTATGCGACAACTCAATTGAAACAACTTTGCGATAACTCAATTGAAACAACTCTGCAACAACTCAATTGAAACAACTCTGCGATAACTTGCAAATGTATAAAACCTTGCGGTGTAAAGAAAAAAATATGCGGCTCAAAATAATTCTGCCACTACATTAACATGTATGCGGTAATGCGCTAATTTTAATAACTCTGCGGTAAAGGAAAATATTTTTGCGGTTGAAATAACTCTTCCACCACATAAACAAGTTTGTGGTAATATGCTAATTTATATAACTTTGCGGTCAAAGGAAATAACTCGGCAAATTGGAAATAACTCTGTCATGACGTTAACAACTCTGCATTAACGAGCTAATTCACATAAGTCTGCAGTAAAGTAAATTAACTTGGCGAAATGCAAATAACTCTGTCATCATGTTAACTACTCTGCGGTAACGAGATAATTAAAAAACTTGGCAGTTACTGAAAATAACTGTCATAGAAAATATCTATGCGGTCACAATAATAACTTTGCGGTAACGAGGTAAATGAAAAAACTTGGTAGTTACTGAAAATAACTCTGCCAAATAAAACATCTCTGCGGCTACTATAATAACTCTGTGGTAACGAGTAAATTCAGATAAAACAGTAACTGAAAATAACTCTGCCAAATAATATATCTATATGGCGAATATAATAACTCTGCGGTAACAAGTAAATTTAAATAATTTGGCAGTGACTGAAAATAACTCTGCGATTTCAGATAGCTCTGTAGTTACTTAAAAAACTCTGTGATAACGAGTAAATTCAAATAAATTTGCGGTGATGGAAAATAACTCTGCAAAAATAATAACTATATAGTAACACATAGTGGCATTTTCGTAAATATAAATTTTTCGGAATGAATTTAATAATGTCAGTTTCCTAATATTTTTCCTAACAAGTCATTTCCAGGGTATTTTGGGTTTTAAATATCTAAAAACCAAACTAGTAATTAAAAAAAAGTTATGTTCATTTAGTAATAAATGTATAAAGTATAATCAATCTGGTAATCTCCCCATATATTAAGCCTATTTTGCATGACTGATCTAATCGGTTTTCATTCAGAACTATTTACCAAAAGTCCCTATCACCTAAGATTGGTCTTGGCAAATTATAAATTAATAAACCTTTTGGTATATATGTTAAACAGAGGTGTTAATGCAAATGCACATAAAATGGATGCAAAATCCAGAGAGGATCAGTAGATGATAGATTAGTAATAATACATAAGATGGGATTCACAATTATTGTACACCACCTGCCCTCATATAGGTAATGGTTCCGTTTCCTTAAATAGTTCTTTGTTTAATTGAAATGCCAGTTGGCCAAGATCCTAATACAAAAGCTAAGAGAAAACTAAGAGAGACTAAAGATCCTTAAAACAAAACATAAGACCCCCCCCCCCCCAAAAAAAATAAGGGCCCGAACATATTTATACTAAGATAAATAACTTTGTTTAAAAGAGAAATTTGGACTGGTTAAACTTGGTATAGACTAAAATTGCCAAATCAGAATCGGTACAGTGGCCTCCTTATGTCGGTAAACTTGGCCGCTACGTCCCAGCAGCCTCCTCTTGCCGGTGAACCACATCAGTGCGCTCCAGCTGCCTCTGCATGTCAGTGCCTGATGTCTTGAAATCTCCCAGATTTCTCGTCAGCTTCACACCGGTCAGCCTGTGCCATTGGAGGATGCCGCTGTGATCATTCCTCTTCACTTAAACATTCTTTCTTGAAGCAAATATCCATCTATATGGCTTCAAAGCTCCACAATTTACTCCATTCACTTACAAAACAAGAAACTATGCAAAATATGTCCCTAACTCTGCATATGCAATGCAAAATATGAAAAATGAAAACATACTTAAAAGATGATAATATCCAAAGATATCAGCAACATATTCTTCACTTCCGACGAAAGAATTCCACCTCTCTCCCGACAAGTCAAACTCAGTCGATACTGAGTCATCCGATGAGATTCCCGTGTTACAAAACCCAAAAAAATTGAAATAAAAACCGTTCCTTTTTCATCGCCGTTGTGGTCTCCAACGGTGAAAATTGTAGAGTTCTCTGAGGAAGTTTCGTGGAAAGATCGAAATCAACAAGCATTAAATGACCATTTTCCTGAATCATTACTTATCCGGTTCTAGGTCTTTATATACGATTCATTGATTATGCAAATGCTCAAGTGGAATCACAAGCTCAGCCGCATAAAACCTAATTATCTCATCAGAAAACATTTCTTCAAATTGTTTCTTCCTTATGGAATTGAGATTTCGTCCTGGAAAGTAATCGATGGCGTAACTGACAATTTTATCTGTAGACAAAATACCATAAAGACTTGTAAACAAAGGATAGTTGAATCTCGACAAAACTTCTTGTTCAAAACTCACACATTTGTACTCATCTTTGGTTTTCTTCTCGAAATATTCTCTTAGCACTTTTAAAGCAAGCCATTTGGTGTCGGCTCTCATTAGGAAGACAAATACTTAAGAGCCATGGCCAGGGGCTGAGAAAACTTCTAGATGATCGAAATGGAGAGTTGGGATTTGGTTCTCCGGTGGTGGATTTTGGTCGCTCATTGCCTGGACTCTTAAAGAGTTCTTGTTTTTGTTTATATTGTTTCTGTTTCTAAGGAAGGTTCAATATTTTCTGTCTCTTTAAGCCAGATTTATATAAAAGTTATGCTTTTGACATTGTTTCCTTGCCGGGAAAGACTTGAATAAGGCTGAGTAAATATTTTCCTTAAGGTTACTTTTTACCATTTTACTCCTTGAATCTTCCGGTATACATATTTTGTGTTTCATTTTCAATGATTAATGTTTAGCGAGAGATATTCAAGACATGATGGAGCTTCAAACTTATGGAGACTTAGAAGAGATGCTTCACAAGGCTATCCTTGTGGAACAGCAGATCAAAAGAAGGATTCCTTCTAAGAATTCCTATGGACTCGGAACAAACTATTCTAGATCAAGCTACAAACCGGAAGACAAGACCATTGTCAAACCAAAGACTGATTCCAAACCTTACACCACAACTCAAGACGCCAAGGTAAAAGCTGTAGCTACTTCTTCTAAAAACCGTGATGTTAGATGTTTCAAGTGTCAAGGGAGAGGACACTATACCAACGAATGTATCAACAAGAGAACCATGATCCTTTTGGATAATGGTGATATAGAAACCGATGAAGAAGAAGAACTTGAAAGAGAAGAGAGCTCTGATGCTGAGGAGATTGAGTTACCAGCAACAGGAGAGCTATTAGTCACAAGGCGATCACTAAACATTCAAGCCAAGGATACGGATCAGGAGCAACGGGAAAACTTGTTTCACACTAGATGTCTGGTACAAGGCAAAGTTTGCAGCTTTATCATCGACGGAGGAATCTAAATATAAAATATCGGAAACGCGGTGTAAACTCGTTTCTAAAAATCATAATTTGGAAACAGGCTGGAAAAATTTGTTTAAATTTTGGAAACACGATAGAAATGTTTATTTATGTTAACACAATATAAACTTATTTTCGTATTTGAAACTTGGTAATTAAATTATTTGGAAATTAGTTATTATGATATTTATTATTTTGAACCAAAAACTCTATCTAGTTTTAAAAATACAAAATATATCATTTTTATTTTCTCCAAAATCAATCATAAACTAAACAATTTAGTTGTATAATCTGATTTTTAAATATAAAATATAAATGTTTGATTTTAATGATTATGATTTTTTTCAGTCAAATGTCGTATACTATTTAGTAGAGTTATGTTGTTTCAACTTATACTATTTTATAATATTTCTTATACTTACGTTTCCAATACATATTCGTTTCCTATATTTTGAAAACTCATTTCCACACGTTTTGCTTCCGTGTACCCTTTCCGTTTTCATGCTATTTAGACTATAACTAGCCACTAATAAAAAAATTTATGCTATAAAGCTTACATTTATGATACTGAAGACTAAATTTCAAGTTTTGAAGACCACTAAATCACCATGCTCTTGATGAATAACGGGAGTTTTGGTAAATTTGACATGAGTTTTTTTTCCTGTTAATATATATTATTATGGATTAAGTTGTATAAGTGAAACCACATCCCAAATCTAATAATAAATTAATCTCCATTTTTGGTCCAAAATATAGTATATAGAAATTTGAATTTGGATATAATAAAATTAAACAATGTCAAAAACACATGAACTTTCAAATATTGGATGTTTTAATCATCAACTTACAAAATGTCATTTAAAACATGAATTTTAGTTGACTTTCAAATTAAATATGAAACTTATTTTGACTGGGCAATTTAAGACATGTCATTATGTCAACTGACGAAAACTCTAACAGGTGAAATCTCCATTTAGTTTTTCCATCAGCTGATTTAACGGTGTGTCTCAAATTGTCTAGTCAACAAATATTTCCTATTTAATTTGAAAGTTAACTAATATTTTGTGATTTAAATGAAATTTTGTAAATTCATGATTAACACGTTCAATTTTTTTAAGCTCAAGATTTTTTGACATTTTCCCATTTTTATTTGAATATTAGATATATATTGTAGCATCCATGTTCTAGAAAATAAAGGTTGAATTTCTTTAGTTTGAATTAAAGAGTTGAGTATTTTAGATTTATTTAATCAAATGAAATTCTGGGATGTTATTAAAAAAAAGAATCGTAAAGTTTGGGGTTATTTCGTTAAATCAGAAAATTAAGCTGGGGTTAAATTTTAAGGTTAAAAGGTAAGGAGTTACTTTGCAAAGTTCTCGGAATTAGAGGACCTAGTTGCAGTAATTATATATATAAACGAAAAAACCTAGCTTTTCTCCTGGTTATTTAATGTCGCCTCCATTGTTGCCTTTGGGGGAGTTGTGTCGTGAGTTTGGAAGAGGAAGAGAAGAAGAGTGGGGAGAAGAGAAGAGTGGGGAATTGGTGGTTGTGTTGCCATTAGAGGGAAGTCAATTCTCTGTGTTTCATCATTTGTCACTGTGAGAGAGGTAATGACTCACGCTTTTCGCTACATTAATGGTGGCTGTGTATTTTGTTGCTTGTTACGTGTTGATTACTAGACCAAGTGAAATATTGTGAGTGAGTTTTGGTGGTCGTGAGTTGATGATTGATGTTGGCAGACTGGATCGTAACTTCGTAACGTCTATGTTGAGTTTTTCACATATTGGTTCAGTTTTGAAAACCAAGGAAAAAAACATGATGTGTCATTATGTATAATCGTGAGTTGTTTTGGTGATGTAGTCTCTGCCCTCATTGATCATGAGAGGGTTGGACGCTGTTGAGGTGCTCAAATGAAGACGACAACTTACCTTTGAGTTGTTCATTAGGTTTTTTATTTTTTTTTGTTTTATATTATTTTAGGTGGTGTTCAAAAAATCTAGGATATATTTATCCCAGGAAGTTTCGAGAAATTTTAGAATTTGGCTGCGAAAGTTTCTACATTTGGTTAAGGTGAGTGCAGTACCGTGGTCGGACTGCACTTACGGAATTTCTCACTCTAATTTTTGTGTTAGGAATTGTTTTCGTGTACTTGTATGTTTACTGAATTTGTGGTGTTTAAGCTGCTATTAAATTTCGAAAAATTACTAAATTACTTTAGTAATTAAATTGTGGTTTTGCTGATTTTCATTTATTTTTTGGCCTAAAGAATATTTTTATTAATTATTATTTGGCTGAATTCAATTAGTTTTATATGGGAGCAGAAATGAAGTATTAAATTACTGAAAATAATTATTATTTTACTTTAATTATTGTTGAAATTTATGTGTTGATTTTTGGTATTTTTTGCATTGTTCTTCGGAGCATAAAAATTATGTCGGGAAAGCTTTTGTATTTTCATGTCCTTAATTGACCCAGAGACGGGTTGATCACATTCTCAGTATTTATTAAATATTGACTGAATATTTTCGTAATGACCCAGGTAAATGAAAAGAACAGAAGTCTTAGCTGGAGCTCGTGGGACTGCGGCTGCAGGTTGAGATGACATACCGGGAGGGTTTTATTTATTTATTTCAGATTTTTGTTTATTGTTGAATTGCAGTGAATTAGTAGGGTGCTAGATTCTAATAATTGAATTTGATGTGTTTTTAAAGCGTGAATGTTGTGTTTGTGGTTTTATTTAATTAATTTACAATTATGGGTGTTTTTATTATTTATGGAAATAGTAAAAAAAATATTGGGTCGGGGCGTTTCAATTTGGTATCAGAGCGGAGTTGTTTCTAGGACTGTTAGATTTTCTGTTGTGTTTTATGGTTATTTTATGGGATGTCGGGTACGTCATCTTCCCGGCCGATAATGGTTCCATGGTAAGACTCCCTTGTTTTGTTGTTTGTTGCTATATTTTGTAATAATGTTTAGTAACCTAACGTTTGTTGTTTCTGAAGGATGGTTAATTCAGACAGAGTTGGTAGACATTGCGGAGGAGGTCGTGGTGGCCGAGCTGGCCGTGGTGGCCGTACTGACCAAAGGGACAGAGCTGGCAGGACCAGGATTACTCCTGAGGGGAGTGTGGTGCAGAGTGTCACGGTGGAACAGGTAGGAGTGGAACCTCATATCGGGACTGATCAGGCTGGTTATGTTGCTGGCAATGATGTGCCAGATCAGAACCAGATGGGGTTGTGCTTGGGTTGTTGACCCAACTTTTGGAGAGGTTACCGACTGCGGTACCGGCTCCTGCTCCGGTGGCACCACATGCAGCACATGTTCTACCAAGGGCAGCTATTCCGGAAGTTACGGATGTTATTGTTGAGCCAGTTGCTCCCACTTATCTTAAAGTGATGGAGCACATGCAGAATTTAGGCACTAAGTACTTCGTTGGAGGTGCCAAGCCTGTTGAGGCAGATGAGTGGATATCCAGGCTGGAGAGGAATTTCCACTCTATCAGATGCCCTGAAGAGTATCAAATTGACTTAGCGGTTCATTTTCTGGAGGGTGATGCTCACACTTGGTGGGAGGGTGTGTTATCACGGAGGGGTAATGTGGTATTGACTTGGGGAGAGTTCCGCAAGGAATTTGACCTTAAATACTTTCCGCAGGAGGCTTTGGTTAAGATGGAGGGCGAGTTCTTGGATTTATCACAGGGGAACCGGTCTGTCCAAAAGTATGAGAATGAGTTCAACCAGCTTAAGAGGTATGCTGGCCAGGGTCTTGATTGTGAGAGAACGCAAGTGCGTAGGTTTTTGAGTGGTATGTGGTTAGAGCTGAGGAACCGCTGCATAGTTCACAGCTATGCTTCAGTGACCGAGTTGGTTGAACAGGCAGCCTTGATTGAAGAGGGCATGAGGCAAGAGTCTAGAGTGCAGGCTGTGGGATCCGGGGTTCATAAAAAGCCTCATAATTATGTTCCAAGCAAAGGGGGTAAGTCAGGCAGTGATCAAGGGCAGAAGAGCAAATGGGAGGATGCTTCTAAGACTGTTGGTGCAGGCTACCGGTGTTTCCGCTGTGGTAGTCCAGAGCACCGTAAGAGATTCAAGAGATTTAGGAGATGAGAAAGATCAAGAGAGTAAGAGAGAAAGAGGCTATTGGCAGCCAAGAGAGAAGAGAAAGAGTTTCCATTATGTTTTACTTCACAAAGGCTGCTGGTTCCCCTTTTATATGCTAAGAGAAAGCCATAAATTGACTAGAAGACAAACTAGAGATTAAAACAAAATACATGTGTCAAAATAGAAAGAACTGGAACCTTATATTTTAACATGACTTTTGCACGATCCTCAATCTTCAAACTTTCTCCCAAGTCATCCAAGAACCTAAACCCGGATTCTCGGATTTTGTACACTCGGATTTTGCACGGATAAGTATGGTCCGTACATCCCAGATTATGCACGGACCTGTACAGACAGAAACTTCCAAACTCCTCCAATGATGCCTTGATGATATTTTCCTATGTCAATACTCCCCCTTAAAGTTAGCCGTCGGTGAGCAAAGGCTAAGTTTGGATACCCTATAGGCGTTACCTCAGTAAAAACCTCATCATAGAAAAAACCACTTGGGAAAAAATCTTTGATGAGGAAAAGAGCATAACGTCTATGGGTGTAGGGGATATGATCATGTGTGAGTTGGATCCCCAAGACCTTGTTTGCTGTAAATGCGGTTGCAAACCTTAAGTCTTGCGGCTTTGGTGAAGATATCGGCTAGTTGGTCTTCACTTCTTGTATAACACAGTAGAGTCATTCCTTCTTTAATCTTTTCTCGAACTTTATGGCAGTCAATCTCTATGTGTTTTTTCCTCTCATGAAACACTGAGTTACTAGCTATGTGGATGGCTGCTTGGTTATCACAATGCATCATGATAGTGCTTGTGGTTTCAATGCCTAGATCTTTGAGTAGTGCCTTAAGCCAAACCAATTCATTTGTGAACTTCCTCATTGCCCTATATTCTGTTTCAGCACTTGAGGAGGACACTACTTTCTGCTTCTTAGACTTCCATGTAACCAAGTTCCCACCTATGAATGTGCAATAACATGTGGTTAACTTCCTATCTTTTGTGTCACCAGCATAGATCTTGGCTTTCCTGAACCATTTTTTTCTTTAGCCTTATACTTCTCCTAAGAGGAACAACATTCTCTTTCTCTTGTTCTAACCAATGATCTTGGCTTTCCATAACCATTTCCTCAGTAACAACTTCCTCCACTTGATCTTGGTCTTGTTCCTTGTCAAGTGAGTGTGGTTCTGGCTGAATGGTTTTGGTTTCTTTCATGGTGTTAGAAGTTTCTGGAGTGTTTCCAAGGTGACTTAGGAGGTATTTCAGTCTTGCAGCTCTATCATTTGGTGAGTTTGCCAAATCTTTCAAGTTCTCCCAATCCTTCTTCTCATAGTACCCTTGGTTCTCAATAAACTTGACTTCTCTTGACACAACAGTTCGGTTCTTTGAGAAGTCATAACATTTGTAGCCCTTTTGAGTAGTGGAATATCCTAGGAACATCCCTCTCATGCTCTTGGCTTCAAGGTTGTCCCTTAGTTCACCTGGCCTTAGGATAAAACAAACACACCCAAAGACACGTAAGTGATCAAGGGAGGGTTTTGTTTTATTTAGTACCTCAAATGGTGATATGTCATTAAGGACCCTTGTTGGTATCCTATTGATGAGATAACATGCTGCCATGACCGCATCACCCCAGAATATCCTTGGAACAATGGTGTAAAACATCATAGATCTTGCTACCTCCATGTGATGTCTATTCTTCATTTCAGCCACTCCATTTTGTTGTGGTGTGTAAGTACAACTAGTTTGATGTAAAATCCCATGTTTCTTCATGTGATCTTTGAACTTGTGACTTGTGTATTCTCCACCATTGTCAGACCTAAGTACCTTAATTCTTGCATTAAACTGATTAGTCACATAAGATTGGAAGTTGAGAAATGCATCAAATACTTTGTCCTTAGATGATAATAGTGTGATCCAAGTATACTTTGATTTCTCATCAATGAATGTGACATAATACTTGTTATTATCCCTAGATAAGCAAGGTGAAGTCCATACATCAGAATGCATTAAGTCAAAACATTGTTCATATATAGTAGAGGACTTAGGAAATACAGTTTTACAATGTTTGCCTAGAATGCAAGCTTCACAACTAGAATTATCAAAGACAACATGGGGTAAGATTATTTTAAGTGCCCGTGAGTGGTGATGTCCTAGTCTACCATGCCATGATGTATTGGAACTAGATGCAAAACATGATTTGGAAGAAGATGATGGAGAGCTGCTAGGTGAAGGATCTTCAAGAATATATAGGTCTCCATTAGTCTTTCCTTCTCCAATAACCTTTCCACTCTTAATAACCTTTTTACTGATACAAGATTATAAGTAAATTAAGGCATAAAGAAGGCTTTAGAGTTCTTATCCACAGTTTTAAATCACTTATTCCTCTTACGGGAATCCTATTTGCAATTATCACATTTCCACTGGCTGGTCTAACATTGTTGATGAGTCTAGGATTACTAATCATGTGATGTGAAGCACCTGAATCAATTACCAATGTTTTACTAGATGAATTTGGTAAAGAGGCTAAATGAGTGATACCGGATTCCTTATTGGTAAGAGCGGCAATGGACTTGATAAGAGCCTCGAAGTCTGACTTCCTCACAACATCATTGGAATAGGCGACCATAGCAAGCTCCTCTTCTTGCTTAGTTGATCCGGCTTGTCCCTGATCGCTCCTCTCCTTAGCAAGGTGTGCTTGAGCTTGTGTCTTGAACTTGGCCGGCTTGAGATGTGGGTGAAGGATCCAACACTTATCTTTAATATGGCCTTTCTTCTTGCAATGATCACACACCAAGGTCTTCCTATCTTCAAGTTTGAATGCTACCTTGTGAGCCATGGCCATATCTCCTTTCCCATCAAAGAGCCAAACTGATCCTTGCTCACGTTGCACTTGAGAACACTTCCTCCAAGCTTGGTAGCTTCTCTGCCCTAAGTATATGCTTGATCAGGTCATTGTAGGCAGGATTTAAGGTAAGTAGAAGGCCAAAGACCTTGTCTTGTTTACTTCTTTCCCTGAAAACTACCGGATCCACCGAGAGAGGCCTAAGCATCTCCAATTCTGCCTAAAGTGATCTAAACTTTCCAAAGTGTTCAGTGAACTCTAGGTCTTCTTGGTTGAGATTGTTGTTAGCTTTCTTCACTTCAAACAAATGGGTGAGGTTAGAAACATTCCCATAGACATTCTTGAGAGTATCCCACAATTCCTTAGCTGTATCACAATAGGAATAAGCTTCAAGTATTGGTGCTTCTAGGGAGTTTTGAAGTAGACCAATGACACTTTGATCCTCTTGGAACCATTTGCTATCCTCAGAGCTTAGATCTTCACTACCTTCCATCACACTCTCTTTTATGGTTCCCTTTTGCACTTGATAGCCTTCTACATGGCTCTAAATACCACGACCACAAAGAGCTGTTCTGGTGGTTCTAGCCCACAACAAGTACTTCACTCCTTTGAGAATCACTGGAATCACAATGGGTTTAGAGCTATCCATAGTTCACCAAATTACCACAAACTAGCTCTACTTTACTATCACAAACCACCAAGAACAGCTATAAGGAAGCCAAGAGAACAAACCACCAAGAACAACCTTCAAACAGATGAAACAAACCGCCAAGAACAGGTAGAAACAAACCAAGAAACCAAGATGAACAAACCACCAAGAATGAACCATTAAGAACCCTAAGAAACAGAGAGAACAAACACCTAAAGATTTCAGCCGCCAAAGAGGGTAGCTCTTTGGAGATTTCAGCCAACAAAAATAGAGATTTAACACATAAACAGAGGAAACCAAGACAGATTCAAAGAGAACAAAGGTTGTCAAGAGAGATTTCAGAGGCCAAAAGCTAGGTTAGATATTTCTAAAGAGGTTGCTAGAGAATAGAGAAATCAAAGAGATATTTCAAACCACCAAGAGTGAAAGAATCATTAACAAGAGTGAAAGAATCATCAACAAGAGTGAAAGAATCATAAACCATTCTCTGATACCATAAGAGATTTAAGAGATTCAAGAGATTTAGGAGATGAGAAAGATCAAGAGAGTAAGAGAGAAAGAGGCTATTGGTGGCCAAGAGAGAAGAGAAAGAGTTTCCATTAGGTTAAACTTTACAAAGGCTGCTGGCTCCCTTTTTATATGCTAAGGGGAAGCCCTAAATTGACTAGAAGACAAACTAGGGATTAAAAAAAATACATGTGTCAAAATAGAAAGATATGGAACCTTATATTTTAACACTGTTGAAATATGTGATCTCAAGAAGAATAATTCAAACACAAGAGAAGGAGGGAAAAGGAGAAAACTAGTTGAAAAGGAACTAGAAAGAGAACAAGTTAAGAAGGAACTAGAAGAAAAGGAAGTTGTTGGATCTCAACTAGATGATCTAACTAAACTAAGTAAGGAAACAATGAGAGGCATGGGCACAAGCATGGGGCGCCAGAGAGAGGCATGGAGTGCAATACTGTTGGAGTAGGTGAGCTGCTCCCTACTCTCTTCTTCACGCAAAACCTCTCTTCTCTTCTTCCTTCTTCACGCCATTCTTCTCTTCTTCTGCGCCTCCTCTCATTCAAATGTCTATAAATATATGTGTAACCTCTTGTAAAGATGTATGACTAAGAGAATAAAATACATACAAACTTCCATAATCCCTTGCTATTCTCACTCTTAGTCTCCAAACATTCTTCAATCTCTTTAAACTTATAATTTCAACATGGTATCATAGCAGGTTATCTACTAAACCGCTTATTCTCTTCTTGATTCCTCATACTCTACAAGGCTTCTAATCTATAACAATACACCTTCCTTAGTTCTATTCACTCTGAGATTAATATCCTTGAGATCATAGGATCTTCAAGTTGTGAAAGGACTAAGATTGTGTATTATTACTAGAAAATGGAGACTAATAGGGTAACAATCTCGGTTATGCTCAAGGGAAACAACTATCTCATTTGGGCAAAAACCACCAAAACTACTCTTAGAGGCCGAGGACTTTGGCAATATGTTGAGCCAAAAGAAGGAACAGCAGCGGCGGTGAGAAATGAGAAGGAGGAAGCTAAGGAAGAGCAAGAAGAACAATACACTCTTTCTCTTCTCCTAAGCTCACTAGAACCAACTATCTTGGCGGCTTACTCATATGCGGATACCGCCAAGGAACTTTGGGATATACTCAAAGGAGTATATGGAAACATCTCAAACATATCAAGGATATTTGAGGTGAAAAGGGCATTGAATGAGCTCCAACAAGAGGGAAAGTCATTCAAGGAAATGTTTGGGGAGTATAGAAGCTTATGGGCCGAGTTGGAGATCTTGAGGCCACACACTATAGACCCCAAGGAGTTAGGAGAAAGGCATGACCAAGATCAAGTGTTTGGGCTTCTCTTGGCACTCAATGCATCATACAAGGGTCTTATCAAGCATATACTTCGATTTGAGAATCTGCCAAGTCTAGCGGAAGTATGCGGTATGATACAAAGGGAAGAAGGGTCTAGAGACCTATTTCATGCACCAAGTGAAGCTGCACATCTTGCAAGAAAGAATCTCACATTTGGAGACAAGAGGACGTTGGAGTGTGAGCATTGCAAGATGAAAGGATACACTAAGGAGAAGTGTTGGACCCTCCATCCACACTTGAGGCCTAAGAGGCTAAGGGAGAATGGGAATGGACCTAGAGCCTTCACGGGAATTGCACAACCTGTTGAAGAACTGGTTAGAAGGTCTGAGTTTGAAGCTCTTATCAAGAGCCTAGCCAAGCTCACAGATTCGGGTAAGAGTTTTTTCAGCTCTAAAACACCCATAAAGAAGACTAGAATCATTGTGGATTCAGGGGCTTCTCATCACATGATCAAGGATCAAGATATGTTAAAGAATCTTGAACCGTGCCATGGAAGTGTACAAGTAGCCAATGGAAGCTCAGTTCCAATTAAAGGGATAGGAGAGTTAGAGCTTTTTAAAAGGGAAACAAAAGCATTATACATGCCTAACTTCTCATCTAATCTTTTATCCGTTAATAAAGCTACAAAGGATTTGGAGTGTGTGGCTGTGTTTGGGACTGACTTTGTTAAGTTTCAGGACCCTAAAACAAACCATGTGCTCGGAGAAGGGAAGGTAGAAGATGGTGTGTATATCTTGGAATCAAATAAACAAGAGGAACCAATGGCTCTTGGAATGAAGGCAGATACAAAGTTTTTTGGGAGGAAAGAGATTGAAGATAGCCCATTATGGCATGGAAGGCTAGGACATCCAAGTTCAGCAGTCCTCAAGATGGTCTTACCCAATCTCATCCAAGAAGAAGTAGTGTGTGAGACGTGTGTACTAGGGAAGCATTGTAGACAAGCTTTTCCTACTTCATCTACAACTTGTGATGAAGCGTTTGGCATTGTACACTCAGATGTATGGACCTCACCATGTAATTCAAGAGATCACACTCAAACTAGTATTATCACATATCCCATTGAGCGTTTCTGTTCCTTGGCGACATTACCCATGGAGCAAGACGTGTTTCTCACAAAAATCAGCAAGGAATACATTCCTAGCTCATATGAAGAAGCATGTGAGAGTGAAGTATGGGTGAAAGCCATGGAAGAGGAAATGAAGTCCATGGAAAGGAATAATACTTGGTACTTAACCGACTTACCAAAGGATAAGAAGTCGGTTGGGAGTAGATGGGTGTATACAATTAAATACACAAGTGATGGGAAAATAGAAAGGTACAAAGCAAGGCTGGTAGCAAAAGGATATACTCAAGTCTATGGGGAGGACTATACTGAAACATTTGCTCCAGTGGCTAAGCTCCATTCCATAAGAATTCTAATCTCGGTAGCTGTAAACTTGGAATGGGACTTATGGCAAATGGACGTCAAGAACGCCTTCTTGCAGGGGGATTTGGAAGAAGAAGTATATATGGATCCACCCCTAGGGTATCATAATGGAGGCAACAAAGTGTGTAGATTGAAGAAAGCAATCTATGGGCTGAAGCAATCTCCAAGAGCATGGTACCAAAGGCTAAGCGCTTGTCTCTTGAAGAAGGAGTTCATAAAATCTGAAGCGGATCATACTCTATTCACAAGACAAAGTGAAGGAGGAGTAGTGGTAGTCTTGATTTATGTTGATGATCTAATCATCACAGGAAGTGACAAATATGGAGTAGATCAAATCAAGGGACTCTTGAAGGCCGACTTTGATATAAAGGATCTAGGGGAGCTCAAGTACTTCCTAGGGATTGATATGACACGATTTGGAGATGGAATGTTCATATCTCAAAGGAAATATGTGCTGGATCTCTTGGAAGAAACCGGGAAGTTAGGATCCAAGCCGGCCAAAACTCCAATAGAAGAAGGATACCAAGATAGTCATGAGGGGGAGCCTTTGGAGAACATTAAAAGATACCAAAGGATGGTGGGCAAACTTATCTATCTTACCATTACAAGATCTGACATCTGCTTTGCAGTAAACCGTGTGAGCCAGCATATGCAAAAGCCAACCTCACAACATTGGAACATGATTGAGAGGTTGCTAAGGTACCTAAAGAATAGCCTTGGAAAAGGTGTATGGATGCATGTTAATGGGAACACAAAGGTCTAAGGTTATTGTGATGCGGATTGGGCTGGAGATAAAAAGGATAGAAAGTCCACATCTGGTTTTTGCACATTTGTGGGAGAAAATCTAGTAACCTGGAGGAGCAAAAAACAGAAGGTCATAGCCTTATCAAGTGCTGAAGCAGAGTACAGAGCAATGAAAGAATTGACAAAGGAGTTGATATGGATAAAAGCGCTTCTAAAAGACCTTGGAATCCAAGGAGATGAAGAAATGCTGTTGTATTGTGATAATCATGCTGCAATGCATATAGCATCAAATCCGGTATTTCATGAAAGAACCAAGCACATAGAAGTTGATTGCCACTTTGTGAGAGGGAAGATACAAGAAGGAATTATCAAAACCGCCTTTGTAGCAAGCAAGGATCAATTAGCTGATATCTTCACTAAGGCTACTTCAACTATTACTTGTGATCACATTCATGGCAAGATCGGTCTTAAGGATCTCCACCGACCAATCTTGAGGGGGAGTGTTGAAATATGTGATCTCAAGAAGAATAATTCAAACACAAGAGAAGGAGGGAAAAGGAGAAAACTAGTTGAAAAGGAACTAGAAAGAGAACAAGTTAAGAAGGAACTAGAAGAAAAGGAAGTTGTTGGATCTCAACTAGATGATCTAACTAAACTAAGTAAGGAAGCAAGGAGAATCATGGGCACAAGCATGGGGCGCCAGAGAGAGGCATGGAGCGCAATACTGTTGGAGTAGGTGAACTGCTCCCTCCTCTCTTCTTCACGCAAAACCTCTCTTCTCTTCTTCCTTCTTCACGCAATTCTTCTCTTCTTCTGCGCCTCCTCTCATTCAAATGTCTATAAATATATGTGTAACCTCTTGTAAAGATGTATGACTAAGAGAATAAAATACATACAAACTTCCATAATCCCTTGCTATTCTCACTCTTAGTCTCCAAACATTCTTCAATCTCTTTAAACTTATAATTTCAACAAACACGACTTTTGCACGATCCTCAATCTTCAAACTTTCTCCCAAGTCATCCTAGAAAAACCTGGATTCCTGGATTTTGTACACTCAGATTTTGCACGGATAAGTACGGTCCGTACATCCCAGATTATGCACAGACCTGTACAGACATAAACTTCCAAACTCCTCCAATGATGCCTTGATGATATTTTCCTATGTCAATACACCATATTGCGGATTGAACTAGGGCTGATGAGCGGGTTTGCTATCACTGCAAGGAACCAGGACACATCAAGCAAAGCTGTGCAAAGTTATCGCAGCAGGCACCAAGGTTGGAGACACCACCGCTGAAGCCGGCCACAGTAGCGCCTCGAGTATATGCTTCAGGTGCGGTGGCTGGTGGAGCGAGCAGCAGCAGACCAATCACTGGTTAGCTTATGACATTAAAGTGGTTTATTCTTAAGTGTTAAGAATTTTTTTTTTCCTTGTGAAAATGATACTAACAGCAGATTTGATTTCTGAGATTCTTTGGTTGAAGTAATAATGTAAGTTTCTAAATTTCGCCTAATGACAAATCTTTGAGATGATGCACGTGAGGGTAGGGCAAAATTTGACGTGAACAATCTTAAAAATGTCTGTACAATCAAATAGTGCTATTATATATTTAAACTAATGAATAATTTAAATTTTCAACCCAACATTACAAAATCGTGCCAAAATCGAAGTTGTAGTTAACGGCTATTAGTCAAACGTTATGGAAAGTGACTCAAATGCCACATATGTATTCACGTGTACAATACAACGTCGTTTTAAGATGTTAAATCGAGTAAAAATTTGGTCACTACCTATGCTCGAACTTGGGTTTATCGGAATATAATGGGAAGGCATTAACCGGTGGGTTACATTCTCAATTAATATACATCTACACATAATTATATTTATACTTAACATATTCTAATTTGCGACTTCAACTTTCACGATTTTAACGACTTCATCCAAACCTCATCTACATCTTTATCTTCTTCATCATCGTCGACTTCATCTTCCTCTCCATCAATTTTCCCGACGAATCCACATATATATTCCTCCCCTTCATCTCCTCACGCCTTTGCCGCCAGCTCTGATTCGGCGCCTCAAGCACCGTAGAAGAAACAGCAGCAGCTAATGACGAAATCTGAGCGAAACGTAGTGACGTCAGCTTGGTTGTCTGAGCTGATGATGAAGAGGTGTAGCCCGAGATTAAACTGGAGCAAGAAGTTGTCGTAGTCGAAGATAATGTCACTACGTTATCCTGGTAATTAACTTATCTTAATTTAATAAATTAGATTTAAATATATTCGATAGTTTGTTCGTTGCTTCTTCCTCTGGAATCACCGGCGGCGGTAGCCAAGGACTTAAGGTGCCCAAGGACTTAAGGTCTACGGAGGTAGCCAAGGACTTAAGGTGGTATTTTAGTAAAAAGACCAATGATGGAAAAATCCATCACCCTGTAGATTCTGTGACGTGGGATCAAATAAATAACAATTACCCATCATTTGCTAATGAAAAGAGAAACATACGGTTTGGACTTTCTACAGATGGATTTAATCCGTTCAACATGAAGAATAGTAATTATAGTTGTTGGCCTGTTTTTTTAGTAAACTACAACCTGCCTCCAAACCTATGCATGAAGAAGGAAAACATTGTACTTACTTTAGTGATTCCTGGTCCGCATCAGCCTGGTAATAATATTGATGTCTACTTACAACCTCTTATCGATGATTTATACCACTTGTGTAGAAATGGAGTTGTAAATTATGATGCCTTTGGTAAAACTGAATGATGATCGTTTGAATACTATGTATAAACGGTTTATTATAAACCACATTTGATATATATAAAATCGATTTGCCCTTATTCCTCTGATTGTCTATGTCTGATTGTATGAACCTCGATTCATTGAAAAATACTTAGAAAATATTGACCTTAAAACCGGACTTAAATAAAACGAACTGACTTAGTTTATGAGGTCAGACCGCGGTCTGCTTGGATTAAGGAATCCAGGATCGGGCCTTACACCGACCTTTGCAGGAAAGGTCAACCAGGAGGGCTACCTTGATTGGGAGAGGCGCATGGACCATTTTCTTAGTGCTATGATTATTCCAAGATAAGAAGGTAGCCTAGACTGCAACCCTGCTGACTTATCACACCCTTACTTGGTGGGACCATGATCTAACCAAAAAAAGACGCCATCAAGAAGGCATGATCCATTCTTGGGAAGTCATGAAGTTTGTAATGAGGCAATGCTACGTCTCTGCCCTTTCCCACCGTGACCTACAGAATAGATTCCGGAAACTCCAACAAGGTTCCAGTCCATAGAAGAATACTTTGATGAGTTTGAACTCCTCTGGAACCGGCTACAGCTTGAAAAGTGCGAGGATATCTTGATGACATACTTCCTGGATAGGATGCAAGATCGAATCATCCGCACGGTCGAGACACAGTCTTACTGTGGGTTTGAAGAGTACTACACTTAGCCATCCAAGTGGAGTCCCATATCTGCCGAACGACCGGCAGCATCCCATGAGCCGGGCCACCGCTCAATCACAACTGGTCTCCAAACCAATCAGTTTCGCATACTGGACCCCAGACCACCAAAATTCCCAAGGCCATTACCTTGGACTCTCGGTTCAAATTCCGGCAGCCTGAAGCGCCCAAGGCCAACCGGCCCAACCCAAGGTGTGAAGCCAAAATCGGATGCAGTCGGGATGTGATCTGTACAAGTGCCAGGAGCGAGACCACTTCTCTCGGGATTACCAAAACAACAGGGCAATGATCGTCACTGCTAAAAGCAACTATGGGTCCCATGATAAGGAGCCAGCCAAGGAGGACATCCATGACACCACCAAGCTGAATGAGTAAGGCGAATACCCAGAAGTTGGTGACATGCTGGTCATCCAAAGGAGCCTCAACACCCTCATCCTTCCTGAAATGACCAGCTAGCAAGACAACATCTTCCATACTCATTGCATAATTAATGGAAAGATTTGCGGTTTAATCATCGATGGTGGGTCTTATACCAATGTTGCCAGCTCCCACCTCGTGACCAAACTCTCTCTCCCTACCACTAAGCACCCTCACCCCTATAAATTGTATTGTTTGAACAATAAGACTGTAATTCCTATGACTAAAAAAATAAAACTTGCATTTAGCATAGGACAGTATCGAGACTCGTTCCGATGTGAAGTCATGCCTATGCACGCTAGCCACATTTTCTTAGGACGTCTATGACAGTTTGAAATGGATGCCACCCATAATGGCTGAACCGATTTCTATTCTTTCATGCATGAATCTAGGCGTATAAACTAGCTCCTTTATCACCTAATCAAGTGTATGAGTTGTAGTCAAAACTGACCAATGATAGTACATCCCAACCCAATTTACTCATTTCTATTTGTAAATTTTGTAAAACCAACGTCAATGAGTGTCGAGTCATCTTAATGGTTTATAAGGATGTTTTGACCTTAGTACCAAAGAAGAGCAAGTACCAGAGGAGTACCAGAGGAGCTCAAGAGGGTTTTACAAAGATTTTCCTCTGTGTTCCCAGAAGAGATTCCGGAAGGATTACCCCCACTATGGGGCATCGAGCATCACATAGACTTCATCCCAGGGATCACCCTTCCAAACCGTCCCACATACCGCGTTAACCCCAAAGAGGCCAAGGAGCTTCAGCGATAAGTTGCTGAGCTTTTGGACAAGGGATACATTTTAGAAAGCCTCTGTATGTGCACTGTTCATTTCCTCTTATTCCCAAAAGGATGGATCTTGAAGAACTTTGTCGATTTTAAGAGTTTAGATGATTATATAGTGTTTAGAATGATGAGAGGATTTAGAGAGAATGAATGTAATAAGATTTTTTTTTCTTGTATTCATATTTTCTATAAGAGCTTTACATGTGTTTATATAGAAGTTACAAAGAGGAAGAGAGGTGAGTCCTTCTCCATTAGGCGCCCATGCCTTCTCCATTAGGCGCCCATGCCTTCTCCATTAGGCGCTCATGCTTTCTCCCTGCAGCGCCCATGCTTTCTCTCTGCAGCGCCCATGCTTTCTCCCTGTAGCGCCCATGCCTCCTTTGCTTCCTCACTTGGTTTAGTTAGTTTGTCTAGTTGATATCCAACAGCTTCCTTTTCTTCTAGTTCCTTATCAACTAGCTCTCCTTCTAGTTCCTATACAACTAGTTCTCTCCTTTTCCCTCCTTCTCTTGAGTTTGAATTCTTCTTCTTGAGATCACATATTCCAACACTCTCCTTCAAGATTGGTCGATGGAGATCCTTAAGGCCGATCTTGCCATGAATGTGATCACAAGTAATGGCTAAGGTTGCTTTAGTGAAGATATCCGCTAGTTGATCCATGCTGGCTACAAAGGCGGTTTTGATGATTCCTTCTTGAATCTTCCCTCTCACGAAGTGGCAATCAACTTCTATGTGCTTGGTTCTTTCATGGAAGACTGGATTGGATGCTATATGTATTGCAGCTTGATTATCACAATACAATAGCATTGCTTCAGCTTCATTTATTCCAAGATCATCTACGAGTGCCTTTATCCAAATTAACTCTTTTGTCACCTCCTTCATAGCTCTATACTCGGCTTCAGCACTAGATAAGGCTATGACCTTCTGCTTCTTACTCCTCCAAGTCACTAGATTGTCTCCCACAAAGGTGCAAAAACCAGATGTGGATTTTCTATCCATCTTATCACCAGCCCAATCCACATCACAATATCCTTGAACCTTTGTGTTTCCATTAACCTTCATCCATATGCCTTTCCCGGGATTGATTTTCAGATACCTTAGCAGCCTCTCAATCATGTTCCAATGCTGCATGGTTGGTCTTTGCATATGTTGGCTCACACGGTTTACTGCAAAGCAAATATCCGGCCTTGTGATAGTAAGGTAAATGAGTTTGCCCACCATCCTTTGATACCTCTTAATATCTTTCAATGGCTCCCCCTCAGGATTATCTTGGTAGCCTTCTTCTATTGGGGTTTTAGCCGGCTTGGGTCCCAGCTTCTCTGTTTCTTCCAAGAGGTCAAGGACATATTTTCTTTGAGAAATGAACATTCCATCTCCAAATCGTGTCATCTCAATCCCTAGGAAATACTTAAGTTCCCCTAGGTCCTTTATATCAAAGTCGGCCTTCAAGATCTTCTTGATTTGATTTATTCCATCTTTGTCACTTCCTGTGATGATTAGATCATCAACATATATCAATACGGCAACAATTCCTTCTTCACTTTGTTTTGTGAACAAGGTATGATCCGCTTCAGATCTTATGAACTTCTTCTCCAAAAGACAAGCGCTTAGCCTTTGGTACCATGCTCTTGGGGATTGCTTCACCCCATAGATTGCTTTCTTCAATCTGCAAACTTTGTTGCCTTCCTTAAGTTCACTGCCACTGAGATTAGTATTCTTATGGAATGAAGCTTAGAACCCGGAGCAAATGTCTCGGTATAGTCCTCCCCATAAACTTGAGTATACCCTTTTGCTACCAACCTTGCCTTGTACCTTTCTATCTTCCCATCACTTGTGTATTTGATTGTATACACCCATCTACTCCCAACCGACTTCTTATTCTTTGGTAAGTCGGTTAAGTACCAAGTATTATTCCTTTCCATGGACTTCATTTCCTCTTCCATGGCTTTCACCCATACTCCACTCTCACATGCTTCTTCATATGAGCTAGGAATGTATTCCTTGCTGATTTTTGTGAGAAAAACTTCATGCTCCATAGGTAATGTCGCCAAGGAACAGAAATGCTCAATGGGATATGTGATAATACTAGTTTGAGTGTGATCTCCTCCTTGTGATATGAGAGTGCTGTCGCCAATAGGATCGAGATCTAAGCTCGCCGTACGCTCAGGACACTCTCTTATCACACAAGGAAGATTACTCGTACTAGACTCTCCTTGGAGCATAGCAGAATTGTTGTAGCCATAGAAAACACGTTGTCGCCTCTGTCTTGTACTTCTTCTTAGAGGTATACTTGATTCTGGTTCTTCTTCCACATCCTCTTCTGCTTCAGATAACCTCTGGTTTGATTCCTCCAGTATATCATCCGTAGTTCCCTGCTCTATGAAGTTCTCAGATGACTCATTCTCTCCTTGTACCTCATTTATTAGAGCATCATTAACCCGCCTCCAATCTATAGATACTGGAGTCACATCCTCCGGAGCTTCATGGTTCTTGTTTCCATAAAATCCTTCTTCTTCATTGAATCTCACCTCTCTAGATACATAGACTCTTCTTCTCTCCGGATTGTAGACCTTGTATCCTTTTGTGTTGGTGAGTAGCCAATGAACACACACTTCATACTTCGAGGTTCAAGTTTGCTTCTTTGTCCCTCCGGTAGAAACATATAACAAGTGCATCCAAAGGTCTTCATATGATTCACGCTTGGCTTGCTTTTGTATAGCACTTCAAATGGTGATTTATTATCAAGATTTTTGGTTGGAAGCCGGTTGATCAAGTAGCTTGAAGTCATTACTGCATCTCCCCAATGAAATGTAGGTACTCCTTTGGCAATCATGAGGGTTCTTGCTACTTCCATGAGATGTCTGTTCTTTCTTTCTGCTACCCCATTTTGTTGTGGAGTGTAAGCATACGATGTTTGGTGTATGATACCAAGGTTATTGAGTAACTCCTTGAATCGTTTGCTCACATACTCCCCTCCATTATCACTTCTTAAGATTTTGATTATGGTCTTGAATTGGGTAGAGATATATTTGGTGAAGTTAGTAAACGCTTCATATACTTGATCCTTTGAATGTAATAGTGTGATCCATGTGTGTCTTGAGTAGTCATCAATGAATGAAACAAAATATTTATATTGATCTCTTGAGTTACATGGGGCGGTCCATACATCCGAGTGTACAATGCCAAAAGCTTCATCACAAGTTGTAGATGAAGAGGGAAAAACCTGTCTACAATGTTTCCCTAGTACACATGCTTCACAACCTTCTTCTCCTTGAATGAGATTGGGTAAGACCATTTTGAGGATAGCTGAACTTGGATGTCCTAGCCTTCCATGCCATAATGGGCTATCTCCAATCTCCTTCTTATCAAAAACTTCCTTATCCGCCTTTACTCCAAGAGCTTCTAGCTTTTCTTGTTTATTTGTTTCCAACAGATACACTCCATCCTCCACCTTTCCTTCTCCGAGTACATGATTTGTTTTAGGGTCCTGAAACTTCACAAAGTCAGTCCCAAACATTGCCACACAATCCAAATCTTTTGTGGCTCTATGAACTGATAAAAGATTGGATGAGAAACTAGGCATATATAATGCTTTAGTTTCTTTTGTGAAAAGCTCTAACTCTCTTATCCCTTCAATCGGAACTGAGCTTCCATTGGCTATTTGTACATTTCCATGATAAGGTTCAAGATTTTTCAGCATGTCTTGATCATTAATCATGTGATGAGAAGCCCCCGAATCCACAATGATCCTATTCTTCTTAATGGCACTTTTAGAGCTAAATAGGCTCTTACCGGATTCTGTGAGCTTGGCTAGGCTCTTGATGAGAGCCTCAAACTCGGATCTTCTGACCATCTCTTCAACAGGTTGTGTGACTCCCATGAAGGCTCTAGGTCAACTTCCATTCTCCTTTAGCCGCTTAGGCCTTAAGTGTGGATGAAGAGTCCAACACTTCTCCTTAGTGTGCCCCTTCATCTTGCAATGATCACATTCCAGCACCCTCTTGTCGAATGTGTGATTCCTCCTTGCAAGATGTGTGGCCTCACTTGGTGAACGGAATAGATCTCTTGACCCTTCCTCCCTTTGTATCATGCCACATACTTCCGCTAGACTTGGCAGCTTCTCAAATCTGAGTATATGCTTGATAAGATCTTTGTAGGATGTGTTAAGTGCCAAGAGAAGCCCAAACACTTGATCTTGGTCACGCCTTTCTCCTAACTCCTTGGGGTCCATAGTTTGTGGCCTCAAGATCTCCAGTTCGGCCCACAAACTTCTATACTCCCCAAACATTTCCTTGAATGGCTTCTCCTCTTGTTGAAGCTCATTCAGCGCCCTCTTTGCCTCAAATATTCTTGATATATTTGAGACATTTTCATATACTCCCTTGAGTATATCCCATAGTTCTTTGGCGGAATCAGCATATGAGTAGGCCGCCAAGATGGATGGCTCTAGTGAGCTTTGAAGAAGAGAGAGCGTGTATTGTTCCTCCTGTTCCTCCTTAGCTTCTTCTTTTTTATTTTTCACTAAAGCTTCCGCCGCCTCCTTTGGCTCAACATATCGCCAAAGTCCTCTTTCTCTAAGAATGGTCTTAGTGGTTTTTGCCCAAAGGAGATAGTTGTTTCCTTTGAGTATGACTAAGATTGCTACTCTATTTGTCTCCATTTTCTAGTAACAATACACAATTCTAGTTCTTTCACAACTTGAAGATCCTATGATCCCAAGGATATTAATCTCAGAGTGAATAGAACTAGGAGGATGTATTGTTATAGATTAGAAGCTTTGTAGAGTGATAGAAGAATTATAAGATGAAGATTAAGCGGTTAAAGGATAAACCCGCTCTGATACCATGAAGAACTTTGTTGATTTTAAGAGTTTAGATGATTATATAGTGTTTAGAATGATGAGAGGATTTAGAGAGAATGAATGTAATAAGATTTTTTTTTCTTGTATTCATATTTTCTATAAGAGCTTTACATGTGTTTATATAGAAGTTACAAAGAGGAAGAGAGGTGAGTCCTTCTCCATTAGGCGCCCATGCCTTCTCCATTAGGCGCCCATGCCTTCTCCATTAGGCGCCCATGCTTTCTCCCTGCAGTGTCCATGCTTTCTCCCTGCAGCGCCCATGCTTTCTCCCTGTAGCGCCCATGCCTCCTTTGCTTCCTCACTTGGTTTAGTTAGTTTGTCTAGTTGATATCCAACAGCTTCCTTTTCTTCTAGTTCCTTATCAACTAGCTCTCCTTCTAGTTCCTTTACAACTAGTTCTCTCCTTTTCCCTCCTTCTCTTGAGTTTGAATTCTTCTTCTTGAGATCACATATTCCAACAGATCTGACGGATGTGCGTATACTGCCATCTCATTAACAATATCACAGTCAAGTACCAGCATCCCATTCCCCATTTGGATAACATTTTGGACGATTTGAGTGGGGCATCCATCTTATCAAAGGTTGATTTGAAGAGCGGATATCATCATTACAGAATGGGAGACGATGATGAGTGGAAGATGGCCTTCAAGACCAAATAGAGGCTGTACGGATGGCTAGTCATGCCATTGGGCCTGTCTAACGCGCCGTCCACCTTCATGAGACTCAGGAATTACACCCTTCACACCTACATCAATAAGAAGTCCACTGATATTCCTCAATGTCATGTCAAGATATTACACACTTGGTGGTGACAAGTTTTGATTCGTTGGTCAATCTCTCTCTTTTGTTTCCTTTTTTCTTTTTCTCTCACAATTCTGGCAGAGTTTTTCCTTTCCTCTCTTTTTCCTCCCTTTAATCTCAACCCCAAGGTCCATATTTATAGCGAGAGTGACCAGTCCAACTGCCTAGGCGAACGGATGCTAATCTTAGGCAGAACAGGTGCCACAGGTTCCTTCCCACCCTTTCGCTCGTACCGTTTAGATGCACCCATCTTCTTTTGGGTTGGTCGAATACAAGCCAATACTGAAATACCGTACGTCTGGATCATCTCGCCCAAGCAATAACCCTTTGGACCTCAAGTATGTCCATGGTCGGCCTTGTAACCGCCCATGACCTGGCCACATGGTCAAGACTCAAACACTTCACCAAGCTGAGATGACACGATCTCGGTCACGCCCAAGATTCAACTTTCTCGTTGGTAGGTTGGAATGATAGACAGAAGGATATAAGAAACCATATGACCGAGTTGATAATGAAAAGGACCGTTTGAAGGTCTTCTTTGAAGCGGCCGAATGGTTCTTTGAATAGATATGGGATAGATCCTTGCCTTAGTGAATCCAAGACTCGAACTGGACAAGGTGATGGATTGATGCGGGACACAAGAAGTTGCGGAAGGCTCCTTGATACTCCTTGAGGTTTATTTTGGATATTATACACCTAATAAACACTCAACAATGTCTCTCCCAAGATATGACACACTCGGGGAAGACAAAGGTTGATTTTCTGGATATGATCACCAGAGAACCGAGGTATATTGTTGGATATGACACACCAAACAATCGAAAATGTTCTAAAAGAACTTAGAGAATTTTCTCTGAAAAAGGTTGATTAAAAAGTTGGATGATTGCCGAGTGAGGCATACAATCGACTTATAAAGAGAGGTGACTTGAACAGACTCAAGTGCCTCATGATTACTACTTCTTGGGACTCTAAACAATCACCTAAGACTTTGAACAAAGACTAGAAGTTGACTAGACAAGAAAATAAAGAGTTTGTGGAATAGAAAAGATGAAATAAAACCATAATCTAAGTTATATCATAAAATTGATGCTTGAGTCGGTCCATTGCTTCATGAAATCGTCCAAGGCATCAAAGAAACTCCTAAGCTAATTATCTAAGAGATATAAGTGAACTTGACGCCTCATTAAACACTTAGCCGGATAACCCATTGGGATAAAACCGAGCTTAAGGGAAAAAGAGCACACTCAAGTTACTTTGAAGATGATTTAACTTAGAGCGACTTGAGTGGAAGTGAGCATGTCTTGGTGTTTTTTTTCCTTAGCTTCTTCATGCTTCCATGTGATCCTTAAGATGTTTCCTACAGCTTCTTAAAGTTCTCTTGATCTTGCCCGGGTCATAGGACCTTTGGGAATGGCCATGTTTCCTTCTTCTTTTCCTCCAAGTGTTGGCGTTTCCATGCTCATATCATCCCCTCCCTCTTGAAAAATATTTGTCCTCAAATCTGGATGATCTGAAATGAAAGGAACCAAGTCAGTAATATTAAAACTGTTGCTTATATCATACTTACCTTGCAAGTCCAACTAGTAGGCATTGTTGTTGATCTTTTTGATGATCTTGAAAGGTCCATCGATTCTTGGCATTAGCTTGGACTTTCTTCCTTCCAGGAACCTTTCTTTCTTAAGTGAATCCAGACTTGGTCACCTTCTTCAAAGACTTTTTCTTGTCTTCCCTTGTTGGCCTGCTTGACGTATTGCTTTGTCCTTTCTTTAATGTCGTGTCTTGTTTGTTTGTGTATTTGTTGTATCAGTTCGGCCTTCTTCTTTCCATCAAAGCTAATTCTTTCACACTCAGGCAAAGGGATTAGATCCAAAGGGGAAGTTGGGTTGAACCCATAAACAACCTCAAAAGGAGAAAACTTAGAAGTAGAATGAACAGCATGGTTATATGCAAATTCACAGTGAGGTAGGTAATCTTCCCATGACTTCAAATTTTTCCTTATGAATGCACGCAAAAGAGTTTCTAAAGTTCTATTAACTACTTCGGTCAATGGAGCAGCTATGGTGCTAAAGTTCTGGACGAATCGTCTGTAGAAACCAGCAAGTCCATGGAAGCTTCTTACTTCACTAACATTGGTTGGACTGGGCCACTCCATGATAGCTTTGATCTTCTCCGGATCTACTTTCACGCCATCTGCACTTACAACAAAGCCTAAAAAGACCAAGTTATCTGTTCCAAAAGTACATTTCTTAAGATTGGCATAGAGTTTTTCCTTCCTAAGGACATTCAAAACCGCCTCTAGGTGCTTAACGTGCTCATCCAAACTCTTGCTATAGACAAGGATATCATCAAAGTATACAACCACACAAATGCCTATAAAGGACCTAAGGACATGGTTCATCAATCTCATGAATGTACTAGGTGCATATGTCAGTCCAAAAGGCATTACCAACCACTCATATAACCCATGTTTAGTTTTAAAAGAGGTTTTCCATTCATCCCCTTCTTTCATCCTAATCTGATGGTATCCACTTTTAAGATCTATCTTAGAGAATATGCAAGAACCATGCAATTCATCCAACATGTCATCTAAACGAGGGATAGGGTGGTGATACTTTACAGTGATATTGTTAATGGCTCTGCAATCCACGCACATCCTCCAGGTGCCATCTTTCTTTGGAACAAGTAGTACCGGTACGGCACAAGGGCTCATGCTCTCTTGGATATGGCCCTTAGCCATTAGCTCTTCCACTTGCCTTTGAAGTTCCTTAGTTTCCACAGGATTGGTTTTGTACGCTGGACGGTTCCCGAAGTGAAGCTCCAGGCACAAAATCAATTTGATGTTCAATCCCACGGATAGGTGGTAATCCCTTGGGATTTTCCTCCGGAAAGACATCCTCAAACTCCTGCAAAAGAAAAGAAATGTTGCTCGGAACTTCTGGCACTGAGTTAGTAAGATTTACCAAAACCTCTTTGTTAACAAACAAGAGAATGGTTTGTTTAGAGAACTTGGCTCTCTTAACAACACTAGATCTCACAAGGAAGTTTCATTTTCTCTCGGGTTTGCTCTCAAAGGTCTTTTTGTTGGGTTTTCTCAAACTCTCTTCTTTGTTTGGTGGTGAAGTGTTTAGGGATTCTCTCTCTTTGTCTTTTTCTTTTAGCCATAGTTGATCTTGATAAACTTCTGGTGGTGTCAATGGAGCAAGAATGGTCTTCTGGCCATTGTGTACAAAGGAATACCGATTGGTAAACCCATCATGGATGACCTTCTTATCAAATTGCCACGGCCTTCCAAGTAGAATGTGACCGGCCTCCATTGGTAGAACGTCACACAATATCTTGTCCTGATACTTGGCTATGATTAAAGGAACCAATACCTGGCTATGCACGATCATCTCTCCTTCATCATTCAGCCATTGAAGCTTGTAGGGCTTCGGATGTTTCTTCTCTTCTAAACTTAACTTCTTTACCATGGTTTCACTTGCCACATTGGTACAGCTTCCTCCGTCGATGATAAGGCTGCAAGTTTTGCCTTGTACCAGACATCTAGTGTGAAACAAGTTTTCCCGTTGCTCCTGATCCGTATCCTTGGCTTGAATGTTTGGTGATCGCCTTGTGGCTAATAGCTCTCCTGTTGCTGATAACTCAATCTCCTCAGCATCAGAGCTCTCTTCTCTTTCAAATTCTTCTTCTTCATCGGTTGCTATTTCACCATTATCCAAAAGGATCATGATTCTCTTGTTGATACATTCGTTGGCATAGTGTCCTCTCCCTTGACACTTGAAGCATCTAACATCACGGTTTTTAGAAGAAGTAGCTACAGCTTTTACCTTAGCGTCTTGAGTTGTGGTGTAAGGTTTGGAATCAGTCTTTGGTTTGACAATGGTCTTGTCCTCCGGTTTGTAGCTTGATCTAGAATAGTTTGTTCCGGCTCCATAGGAATTCTTAGAAGGACTCCTTCTTTTGATCTGCTGTTCCACAAGAATAGCCTTGTGAAGCATCTCTTCTAAGTCTCCGTAAGTTTGAAGCTCCATCCTGTCTTGAATGTCTCTCGCTAAACCACTTAGAAATCTTGTCATTGTTGCCTCATGATCCTCATCTATGTCAGCTTTGATCATGAGAGATTCCATCTCTTGGTAATAATCCTCCACACTTTTACTGCCTTTGCTTAACCTTCTAAGCCTCTGGTGCAACTCCCGATGATAGTGACTTGGAACAAACCGCTTTCTCATTAGGTTCTTCATCATCTCCCAAGTTTCTACATGCGGTTCTTGGTTGCGTCTCCTATTGGTAACAAGTTGATCCCACCAATTGATTGCATACTCATAGAACTCGGTTGCTGCCACTTGAACCTTCTTCCGTTCAGTGTAAGGCTGGCAATCGAAGACAAGTTCTATCTTCTTCTCCTACTCCAAGTAGGCGTCTGGATCATCCTTTCCATAGAATGGTGGTATTTTCAACTTAAGACCATTAAGATTATCTTCATGGCGTTCCCTTACTTCTCTTGCACGTCTTGGACATCCATTAGAAGCTTGGCTTCCACGGCTATCATAATCTGGCCCTTCATCTTCATTTATTGGCATTTGCGCCCTTCTTCTCCTTTCAGCAGGATGTTGGGGAAGTCCTTGGTTCACCGATTGCTGAATGGTGTCCATTCTCTCATGGACAGGGTCCAGTTCCTGTCTTAAGAGCCACCTCATCTCTTCCATGAGGGTTTGTACGTCCATGTTTGGTTGTCTGGCTCTTCTTGGGCGGTATTTTCACTACCAGCTTCACTATGAGACATCTTTCCTGCAAAAATTAACAAACAGTTAGAAGAATAAGCCGACACAATGTGTCCTAGGAATCCAACACTCGTTTGCCAAAAACTGCACTTGCCCAATTTGGCATAGAGTTGTTGACACGATCTCGGTCATGCCCAAGATTCAACTTTCTCGTTGGTAGGTTGGAATGATAGACAGAAGGATAGAAGAAACCATATGGCCGAGTTGATGATGAAAAGGACCGTTTGAAGGTCTTCTTTGAAGCGGCCGAATGGTTCTTTGAATAGATATAGGATAGATCCTTGCCTTAGTGAATCCAAGACTCGAACTGGACAAGGTGATGGATTGATGCGGGACACAAGAAATTGCGGAAGGCTCCTTGATACTCCTTGAGGTTTATTTCGGATATTACACACCTAATAAACACTCAACAATGTCTCTCCAAGATATGACACACTCGGGGGAGACAAAGGTTGATTTTCTGGATATGACACACCAGAGAACCGAGGTTGATTGTTGGATATGACACACCAAACAATCGGAAATGTTCTAAAAGAACTTAGAGAATTATCTCTGAAAAGAAGTTGATTAAAAGATGGATGATTGCCGAGTGAGGCATACAATCGACATATAAAGAGAGGTGACTTGTGTTGAAATTATAAGTTTAAAGAGATTGAAGAATGTTTAGAGACTAAGAGTGAGAATAGCAAGGGATTATGGAAGTTTGTATGTATTTTATTCTCTTAGTCATACATCTTTACAAGAGGTTACACATATATTTATAGACATTTAAATGAGAGGAGGCGCAGAAGAAGAGAAGAATGGCGTGAAGAAGGAAGAAGAGAAGAGAGGTTTTGCGTGAAGAAGAGAGGAGGGAGCAGCTCACCTACTCCAACACTATTGCGCTCCATGCCTCTCTCTGGCGCCCCATGCTTGTGCCCATGCCTCTCCTTGCTTCCTTACTTAGTTTAGTTAGATCATCTAGTTGAGATCCAACAACTTCCTTTTCTTCTAGTTCCTTCTTAACTTGTTCTCTTTCTAGTTCCTATTCAACTAGTTTTCTCCTTTTCCCTCCTTCTCTTGTGTTTGAATTATTCTCTTTGAGATCACATATTTCAACACTCCCCCTCAAGATTGGTCGATAGAGATCCTTAAGACCGATCTTGCCATGAATGTGATCACAAGTAATAGTTGAAGTTGCCTCAGTGAAGATATCAGCTAATTGATCCTTGCTTGCTACAAAGGCAGTTTTGATAATTCCTTCTTGTATCTTCCCTCTCACAAAGTGGCAATCAACTTCTATGTGCTTGGTTCTTTCATGAAATACCGGATTTGATGCTATATGCATTGCAACTTGATTATCACAATACAACAGCATTTCTTCATCTCCCTGGATTCCAAGGTCTTTTAGAAGCGCTTTTATCCATATCAACTCCTTTGTAAATTCTTTCATGGCTCTGTACTCTACTTGATGAGGCCCAAGACGTCTCCGACCCGGAGGATAGCCAGCCGGACGATACCGGTACAGACACGGACGAAAGCCAAGGAACGTTGCCAGTTATGCCGGTATCGGCCATTGACCGTGCGCATTCGCGACCGTACCAAACAAGAATGAACATGGCGATTGCCCAAGGACTGAAGAAAGGCAAATGGCCACAACCCAAGCTGGCAACCTCGACAAGCACCAAGGACCAAGTCCTTAGCGTTTTCACCTTGACACGGTGAAAACACCCCACTAAAGTCGTTTGGGAAAGGAACACTCTTTTTCCCTTGATGGGTTTTATCCCTAAGTGGTTTTCCCATCAAGGTTTTTAACGAGGTTCACGACCCGGCCGCATTAGGACCGAGCCGATCATCACCTTACCCGTCCATGGTCCGCGTGGTTGTCGTCCGGCCCTAATCTCTATCCCTTCCTGTTTTCTTGCTTTTACCATTTTACTAAGAACTTAATTTACTGTTTTATGGGTAAGTAAACACCCAAGGACACGTTGGTCTTTTGTAATGGGCGTGTTGCCCTATTTCTCTCGCCTATATAAAGGCGTGTAACCTCTCCCTTTGAACTCAGATTTGAATGAATGCAATTAGCTTAAAGCTTGCTCTCGAATCTCAAGTAGTTTAAACATCGTTGTCCTCGAAGCTCAGCTCGGACTCCGATCAGTCGTATCACGGCGTTGTCCAAACACCGTGTGGCCGGCTTTCGATCCATTGTTACCGATCCATCTATCCATTCTCACTTCGCTCCATCCCTTCCCACCCTCCAAACACTTATCTCCATCCTCTTCCATCTCTACCTTCATCCACCCCTTCCGCCGTCCAACCCTCGCCGTAACACCACCATTTTTCCATCTCGTTTTCTCCCATCCGTACCGCTGAGGACCCGTACCGCGGTCCTTCCACCAGCCGAGGTACCGTACCGGTACCCGTACGACCGCCTCCGTCCCGGTTCCGTCCAAACTCAGCCTGATTCCGAAGCCAACGTTCCTGGAGCGTATCAGCTGGTATCAGAGCCAAGCTTCATCCGTCAGGTTGTAACTTTCCATTAAAACATCTTCCATTGTTTCTCTACCGTTTACCGCCTTGAACTTGTTCTTATTTCGCACCTTACTTTCTAACAGTCTAGTCTTTGCCACGGTCATTATTGTCTCAAAGCTTTGTGCTTGTAGCTAGCCATTGGTCGCCGACGTGTGAAAGACTAAGTCTTAGTACCACCGAAGCACCATTGTTGCCCTAGTGAGACGAGAGGTTGAAGACGAGTAAGTGGGGACCATTTCTGGTCAACACACTTTACTCGCCTATTCTCTGACCCGGCCGCGTGAGGAACATCCTGTCCTTGCCTTATTTGTGATCCGTCCCTTTGGCAGGACATGAGAAATCCGCGTGCTAGTTGTCTTTGCCGTTTTTGTTAATAACTGTCCTTTGTCCTTTTTGCTTTAAAGTTCGGCAGTTGTCCTTTATCTTGCACCATACCGCCAGCTTTCATTTTTGTCATTTTATGCGCGTAGGGTCCAACCCACAGTCCCACGCTCCATTGCCCGTACTGGCAGGATACGTCAGCTCCAACAGCCGTACACCCCCGTGTCCTATTAATCCTGCGATTGACCCGTCCCCATCAGTACCAACCACGACCGGACGACCCTATTGGGCTACCGTCCCTCGACCCGGACGACCACGGCGGACTAACCTTTCCGGACCAAGTACCTCCGAGAGTCTCCCACCGTCCGTACGCCGCCGTCCGTACCCGACCACCGTCCGTACAGGCCAACCCCGCCGGCTTGACCTTACCGACTCCGACCCCGACGAACTCACCCCGTTGTCCGTACCGCGCCGTCCGTACGACCCATCCGTACCGCGCTGTCCGTACGACCCATCCGTACCGACCATACCGCCCATGGCCGAACCCGCGGAAGACTTGCCCCGTCCTATTGAGATCGGTACCATCCTGGCCACCATCCAGGCCCAAATAGAGCGCCTCACCGAGCGAATGGCCCGATACGATCTTCCACCGGATGCTCGACCGCCCCTCCCAAATCCGCCGGCCGATCTCGCCGACCGACCCCTCGAAGAACCCGGCCCGGCCTACCAATCAGATGATGGGTACGATCCATACCAACCCCGTCCAGGTCGACCCCGGCGCAGAGAGCGACCAAACGATCGGGATGACCGTGCACCTCGACCCGAGGCCCCGGTCCACAAACTGGTCCCACCGACCTTCGCGGGAAAGGTTGACCCGGAAGCCTACCTCGATTGGGAAAGGCGAATGGACCATCTGTTTGATTGTTACGATTACTCCGAACCCAAGAAGGTTACCTATGCCGCGGCCCAACTGACCGACCATGCCCTTACATGGTGGGACCGCGACTTGGCAGAACGCAGGCGACGACGTGAAGGCCTAATCCCTACTTGGGACGTTATGAAATATGTCATGAGGAAACGCTACGTCCCGCCCCTCTATCACCGTGATTTGCAAAAGCGGTTCCGAAAACTTCACCAAGGCACCCGAACCATTGAAGAGTACTACGACGAGTTTGAGCATTTGCGAAACCGTCTCCAGCTCAATGACTGTGAAGAAACCTTAATGGCCCAGTTCGTGGACGGCATGCAAGACCGGATTGCCCGCAAAGTAGAGCGGCAGCCTTACCAAGGGTTTTATGAGCTCTTGCACCTGGCCATCCACTTAGAAGCACAGATCAAGAGGAAAACCTCCTCGGCCTTCCGAGGAAAGACCTCCCCGAACCAAGCCTGGCCTCCCAACCCCACAGCCACGTCCACTAGCCCCAAACCACCGGTTGTATCCAAGGCCATTGCCATCGATTCACGTTTCAAAAGGCAACCCGAAGCCAATGCGGGAAGAAGCCGGGACGTGATATGCTACAAATGCCAAGGCAGAGGGCATTACTCCAGGGACTGCCCCAACAACCGAGCCATGATCCTTACCCCCGAAGGCGACTATGAATCCCAGGACGAGGAGCCGGTTGAGGAAAACGACCCCGAGCCAGTTCAACCCGAAGGCACGGTTGAATATCCGGATGTAGGAGACCTCCTGGTCGTCCAAAGGAGCCTGAGCACCTTGACCTTGCCCGAGCCGACCGGACAGCGGGACAACATCTTCCACACGCGCTGCACCATCAACGGCAAGGTTTGCGGCTTGATCATTGATGGTGGGTCCTGTACCAATGTGGCCAGCTCCCACCTCGTGACCAAGCTTTCTCTCCCTACCTCTAAACACCCTCATCCCTATAAACTGCGATGGCTGAATGATAAAACTGTTATACCCGTTACCGAACAGGTAGATCTAGCCTTTAGTATAGGGCATTACCGGGACACGGTCCAATGTGATGTTGTTCCAATGCAAGCTAGCCACGTCCTCTTAGGACGCCCATGGCAGTTTGACAAGGACGCCACCCACAACGGCCGTTCCAACTTTTATTCGTTTATGCATGAATCTAAGCGTGTTACCCTAGCACCTCTAACACCCGTTCAAGTACATGAACTCCAATCTCGCTTAGCCAAAACCACATCTTCCCGTCCCAACTTCCTAATATCCATTAGGGACGCTTGTAAAACCATCGGCAATGAGTGCCGAGTTGTACTAATGGTTTACAAAGATGTGATGAGCGCAGGTACCAGGGAAGATCCAATCCCGGATGAGCTCCAAAGGATCCTGCAGAAGTATTCGACCGTCTTCCCTGAAGAGATTCCCCACGGGCTCCCTCCCCTCCGGGGAATTGAACACCGAATCGACTTTATTCCCGGCGCCTCCCTGCCCAACCGACCTGCTTACCGCGTCAATCCGGAGGAGTCCAAAGAATTAGAGCGACAGGTTGCCGACCTCTTGTCCAGGGGATACGTCCGCGAAAGCCTCAGTCCGTGCGCCGTACCGGTCCTTTTGGTCCCCAAGAAGGATGGCAGCTGGAGGATGTGCGTGGACTGCCGGCCCATCAACAACATTACGATCAAATACCGGCACCCAATTCCCCGTTTGGACGACATGTTGGACGAACTTAGTGGCGCGTCCATTTTCTCCAAAATCGATCTCAAAAGTGGTTACCACCAAGTCCGAATGAGAGAAGGTGACGAATGGAAGACCGCCTTCAAAACCAAGCAAGGGCTGTACGAGTGGCTAGTCATGCCGTTCGGCCTTTCCAACGCCCCTTCCACCTTCATGCGACTGATGAACCATACTCTCCGAGCGTTCCTCAATAAATTTGTGGTTGTCTACTTTGACGACATCCTTGTCTACAGCAAGGATCTTACTGCACATGCTTCCCACCTAGATACGGTTCTACGAACCTTGCAACAAGAGGAGCTCTACGCCAACATGGCCAAGTGTACCTTCGGCGCTCGAGAACTTATCTTCTTGGGCTTTGTCCTCAGTGGTCAGGGTCTAAAAGTTGACCAAGAGAAGATCCGGGCCATCCAAGAATGGCCAACCCCTACCAACGTCAGCCAGGTCCGAAGTTTCCATGGCCTGGCCAGTTTCTATCGACGTTTCGTTCGGGACTTTAGTTCCATTGCCGCTCCCTTAACGGCTTTGGTGAAAAAGTCCTCCGGGTTTATATGGGAAGAACCCCAAGAGAAGGCCTTCCAAGAGCTCAAGGGTCGGCTCACTCAAGCACCTTTACTGGCCTTGCCCGACTTCAACAAGACCTTCGAAATTGAGTGTGACGCGTCCGGTATAGGCATTGGAGCTGTGCTGACACAAGAAGGGCGTCCCGTGGCTTACTTCAGTGAGAAGCTTAGTGGAGCCACACTCAACTACCCCACCTACGACAAAGAGCTCTATGCGTTGGTCCGAGCACTTGAAACATGGCAACATTACCTCCTCTCCAAGGAGTGCGTCATCCACTCGGATCATGAGACCTTGAAGCATCTCCGGGGGCAAACCAACCTGAAGAAGCGGCACGCCAAATGGCTCGAGTTCATCGAGATGTTTCCCTATGTCATTAAGTATAAGAAGGGAAAAGAGAATGTAGTCGCCGATGCTCTTTCCCGTCGCCACGCCCTAATCACCACTGTTGAGGCCAAGGTTCTAGGCTTCGGCCCTCTTAAGGACCGGTACCAAGGTGATCCCGGTCTAAAACTCCCCTATGCCGAACACGGGAAGGACTCCTTCAAGGATTTTCATATCCACGACGGTTTCCTTTTTAAGGGCAAACGGTTGTGCATACCAGAGGGATCTATTCGAGAGCTGCTCATTCAAGAAGCCCACAGTGGCGGTTTGATGGGACACTTTGGGACGCATAAGACCTTAGACATGCTGCGAAGTCACTTCTACTGGCCTAGGATGAGGAGCATGGTCGAAGTCTTCTGTGCAAGGTGTTTAACCTGCAAGCGCGCCAAGACCAAGTCCCATCCATACGGACTATACATGCCCCTGCCCATCCCAACCTCCCCATGGATCGACCTATCCATGGACTTTCTGCTAGGATTGCCTCCAATCGAAAGAAAGGACTCAATAATGGTAGTGGTCGACCGTTTTTCCAAAATGGCCCATTTCATGCCCTGTTCCAAGGCATGGGACGCTACGGCCATTGCCGACCTCTTCTTCCGGGACGTTGTCAAACTTCACGGCCTACCCCGAACCATTGTCTCTGATCGAGACCCCAAATTTCTCAGTCATTTCTGGAGAACCTTGTGGAGGCGCATGGGAACCAAACTCCTTTTCTCCACTGCCGCGCATCCCCAAACTGATGGGCAAACTGAAGTCGTTAACCGTACCTTGGGAGCTTTGCTCAGGACGGCCGTGGACTCCGACAAAGCCAACTGGCTCCAAAGCCTACCTTATGTGGAGTTTGCCTACAACCGGGCAACTCACTCAACTACCGGCCTCTCCCCGTTTGAGATTTGCTACGGGTTCAATCCGTGTACACCGCTCGACATGATTCCATTGCCCCCTGAGCGGATGGAAGACCAAAATGGGGTAGCCAAGGCTGAATATGTCCGTAAGCTTCATGAACGTGTCCGCAGCCGAATCCTCAAGAAGACGGAACAGTACAAGCAGAAAGCGGACCGAGGGAGACAGCCAATGATCCTACAACCAGGGGAATGGGTTTGGCTACACACCCGAACTGAACGATTCAACAAAACCCGACAGACGAAGCTACAACCGCGAGGAGATGGTCCCTTCCAAGTCCTAGAGCGCATTAACAACAATGCGTACCGGATAGACATTCCAGGTAAAGGTAACATGTCCACCACTTTCAATGTTGCTGATTTGTCCCGTTTTGATACAGGAGATCAAGTTTTGAGGACAAAACACTTTCAAGAGGGAGGGCATGATGAGGCCCAAGACGTCTCAGACCCGGAGGATAGCCAGCCGGACGATACCGGTACAGACACGGACGAAAGCCAAGGAACGTTGCCAGTTATGCCGGTATCGGCCATTGACCGTGCGCATTCGCGACCGTACCAAACAAGAATGAACATGGCGATTGCCCAAGGACTGAAGAAAGGCAAATGGCCACAACCCAAGCTGGCAACCTCGACAAGCACCAAGGACCAAGTCCTTAGCGTTTTCACCTTGACACGGTGAAAACACCCCACTAAAGTCGTTTGGGAAAGGAACACTCTTTTTCCCTTGATGGGTTTTATCCCTAAGTGGTTTTCCCATCAAGGTTTTTAACGAGGTTCACGACCCGGCCGCATTAGGACCGAGCCGATCATCACCTTACCCGTCCATGGTCCGCGTGGTTGTCGTCCGGCCCTAATCTCTATCCCTTCCTGTTTTCTTGCTTTTACCATTTTACTAAGAACTTAATTTACTGTTTTATGGGTAAGTAAACACCCAAGGACACGTTGGTCTTTTGTAATGGGCGTGTTGCCCTATTTCTCTCGCCTATATAAAGGCGTGTAACCTCTCCCTTTGAACTCAGATTTGAATGAATGCAATTAGCTTAAAGCTTGCTCTCGAATCTCAAGTAGTTTAAACATCGTTGTCCTCGAAGCTCAGCTCGGACTCCGATCAGTCGTATCACGGCGTTGTCCAAACACCGTGTGGCCGGCTTTCGATCCATTGTTACCGATCCATCTATCCATTCTCACTTCGCTCCATCCCTTCCCACCCTCCAAACACTTATCTCCATCCTCTTCCATCTCTACCTTCATCCACCCCTTCCGCCGTCCAACCCTCGCCGTAACACCACCATTTTTCCATCTCGTTTTCTCCCATCCGTACCGCTGAGGACCCGTACCGCGGTCCTTCCACCAGCCGAGGTACCGTACCGGTACCCGTACGACCGCCTCCGTCCCGGTTCCGTCCAAACTCAGCCTGATTCCGAAGCCAACGTTCCTGGAGCGTATCAGCTGGTATCAGAGCCAAGCTTCATCCGTCAGGTTGTAACTTTCCATTAAAACATCTTCCATTGTTTCTCTACCGTTTACCGCCTTGAACTTGTTCTTATTTCGCACCTTACTTTCTAACAGTCTAGTCTTTGCCACGGTCATTATTGTCTCAAAGCTTTGTGCTTGTAGCTAGCCTTTGGTCGCCGACGTGTGAAAGACTAAGTCTTAGTACCACCGAAGCACCATTGTTGCCCTAGTGAGACGAGAGGTTGAAGACGAGTAAGTGGGGACCATTTCTGGTCAACACACTTTACTCGCCTATTCTCTGACCCGGCCGCGTGAGGAACATCCTGTCCTTGCCTTATTTGTGATCCGTCCCTTTGGCAGGACATGAGAAATCCGCGTGCTAGTTGTCTTTGCCGTTTTTGTTAATAACTGTCCTTTGTCCTTTTTGCTTTAAAGTTCGGCAGTTGTCCTTTATCTTGCACCATACCGCCAGCTTTCATTTTTGTCATTTTATGCGCGTAGGGTCCAACCCACAGTCCCACGCTCCATTGCCCGTACTGGCAGGATACGTCAGCTCCAACAGTTGTACACCCCCGTGTCCTATTAATCCTGCGATTGACCCGTCCCCATCAGTACCAACCACGACCGGACGACCCTATTGGGCTACCGTCCCTCGACCCGGACGACCACGGCGGACTAACCTTTCCGGACCAAGTACCTCCGAGAGTCTCCCACCGTCCGTACGCCGCCGTCCGTACCCGACCACCGTCCGTACAGGCCAACCCCGCCGGCTTGACCTTACCGACTCCGACCCCGACGAACTCACCCCGTTGTCCGTACCGCGCCGTCCGTACGACCCATCCGTACCGCGCTGTCCGTACGACCCATCCGTACCGACCATACCGCCCATGGCCGAACCCGCGGAAGACTTGCCCCGTCCTATTGAGATCGGTACCATCCTGGCCACCATCCAGGCCCAAATAGAGCGCCTCACCGAGCGAATGGCCCGATACGATCTTCCACCGGATGCTCGACCGCCCCTCCCAAATCCGCCGGCCGATCTCGCCGACCGACCCCTCGAAGAACCCGGCCCGGCCTACCAATCAGATGATGGGTACGATCCATACCAACCCCGTCCAGGTCGACCCCGGCGCAGAGAGCGACCAAACGATCGGGATGACCGTGCACCTCGACCCGAGGCCCCGGTCCACAAACTGGTCCCACCGACCTTCGCGGGAAAGGTTGACCCGGAAGCCTACCTCGATTGGGAAAGGCGAATGGACCATCTGTTTGATTGTTACGATTACTCCGAACCCAAGAAGGTTACCTATGCCGCGGCCCAACTGACCGACCATGCCCTTACATGGTGGGACCGCGACTTGGCAGAACGCAGGCGACGACGTGAAGGCCTAATCCCTACTTGGGACGTTATGAAATATGTCATGAGGAAACGCTACGTCCCGCCCCTCTATCACCGTGATTTGCAAAAGCGGTTCCGAAAACTTCACCAAGGCACCCGAACCATTGAAGAGTACTACGACGAGTTTGAGCATTTGCGAAACCGTCTCCAGCTCAATGACTGTGAAGAAACCTTAATGGCCCAGTTCGTGGACGGCATGCAAGACCGGATTGCCCGCAAAGTAGAGCGGCAGCCTTACCAAGGGTTTGATGAGCTCTTGCACCTGGCCATCCACTTAGAAGCACAGATCAAGAGGAAAACCTCCTCGGCCTTCCGAGGAAAGACCTCCCCGAACCAAGCCTGGCCTCCCAACCCCACAGCCACGTCCACTAGCCCCAAACCACCGGTTGTATCCAAGGCCATTGCCATCGATTCACGTTTCAAAAGGCAACCCGAAGCCAATGCGGGAAGAAGCCGGGACGTGATATGCTACAAATGCCAAGGCAGAGGGCATTACTCCAGGGACTGCCCCAACAACCGAGCCATGATCCTTACCCCCGAAGGCGACTATGAATCCCAGGACGAGGAGCCGGTTGAGGAAAACGACCCCGAGCCAGTTCAACCCGAAGGCACGGTTGAATATCCGGATGTAGGAGACCTCCTGGTCGTCCAAAGGAGCCTGAGCACCTTGACCTTGCCCGAGCCGACCGGACAGCGGGACAACATCTTCCACACGCGCTGCACCATCAACGGCAAGGTTTGCGGCTTGATCATTGATGGTGGGTCCTGTACCAATGTGGCCAGCTCCCACCTCGTGACCAAGCTTTCTCTCCCTACCTCTAAACACCCTCATCCCTATAAACTGCGATGGCTGAATGATAAAACTGTTATACCCGTTACCGAACAGGTAGATCTAGCCTTTAGTATAGGGCATTACCGGGACACGGTCCAATGTGATGTTGTTCCAATGCAAGCTAGCCACGTCCTCTTAGGACGCCCATGGCAGTTTGACAAGGACGCCACCCACAACGGCCGTTCCAACTTTTATTCGTTTATGCATGAATCTAAGCGTGTTACCCTAGCACCTCTAACACCCGTTCAAGTACATGAACTCCAATCTCGCTTAGCCAAAACCACATCTTCCCGTCCCAACTTCCTAATATCCATTAGGGACGCTTGTAAAACCATCGGCAATGAGTGCCGAGTTGTACTAATGGTTTACAAAGATGTGATGAGCGCAGGTACCAGGGAAGATCCAATCCCGGATGAGCTCCAAAGGATCCTGCAGAAGTATTCGACCGTCTTCCCTGAAGAGATTCCCCACGGGCTCCCTCCCCTCCGGGGAATTGAACACCGAATCGACTTTATTCCCGGCGCCTCCCTGCCCAACCGACCTGCTTACCGCGTCAATCCGGAGGAGTCCAAAGAATTAGAGCGACAGGTTGCCGACCTCTTGTCCAGGGGATACGTCCGCGAAAGCCTCAGTCCGTGCGCCGTACCGGTCCTTTTGGTCCCCAAGAAGGGTGGCAGCTGGAGGATGTGCGTGGACTGCCGGCCCATCAACAACATTACGATCAAATACCGGCACCCAATTCCCCGTTTGGACGACATGTTGGACGAACTTAGTGGCGCGTCCATTTTCTCCAAAATCGATCTCAAAAGTGGTTACCACCAAGTCCGAATGAGAGAAGGTGACGAATGGAAGACCGCCTTCAAAACCAAGCAAGGGCTGTACGAGTGGCTAGTCATGCCGTTCGGCCTTTCCAACGCCCCTTCCACCTTCATGCGACTGATGAACCATACTCTCCGAGCGTTCCTCAATAAATTTGTGGTTGTCTACTTTGACGACATCCTTGTCTACAGCAAGGATCTTACTGCACATGCTTCCCACCTAGATACGGTTCTACGAACCTTGCAACAAGAGGAGCTCTACGCCAACATGGCCAAGTGTACCTTCGGCGCTCGAGAACTTATCTTCTTGGGCTTTGTCCTCAGTGGTCAGGGTCTAAAAGTTGACCAAGAGAAGATCCGGGCCATCCAAGAATGGCCAACCCCTACCAACGTCAGCCAGGTCCGAAGTTTCCATGGCCTGGCCAGTTTCTATCGACGTTTCGTTCGGGACTTTAGTTCCATTGCCGCTCCCTTAACGGCTTTGGTGAAAAAGTCCTCCGGGTTTATATGGGAAGAACCCCAAGAGAAGGCCTTCCAAGAGCTCAAGGGTCGGCTCACTCAAGCACCTTTACTGGCCTTGCCCGACTTCAACAAGACCTTCGAAATTGAGTGTGACGCGTCCGGTATAGGCATTGGAGCTGTGCTGACACAAGAAGGGCGTCCCGTGGCTTACTTCAGTGAGAAGCTTAGTGGAGCCACACTCAACTACCCCACCTACGACAAAGAGCTCTATGCGTTGGTCCGAGCACTTGAAACATGGCAACATTACCTCCTCTCCAAGGAGTGCGTCATCCACTCGGATCATGAGACCTTGAAGCATCTCCGGGGGCAAACCAACCTGAAGAAGCGGCACGCCAAATGGCTCGAGTTCATCGAGATGTTTCCCTATGTCATTAAGTATAAGAAGGGAAAAGAGAATGTAGTCGCCGATGCTCTTTCCCGTCGCCACGCCCTAATCACCACTGTTGAGGCCAAGGTTCTAGGCTTCGGCCCTCTTAAGGACCGGTACCAAGGTGATCCCGGTCTAAAACTCCCCTATGCCGAACACGGGAAGGACTCCTTCAAGGATTTTCATATCCACGACGGTTTCCTTTTTAAGGGCAAACGGTTGTGCATACCAGAGGGATCTATTCGAGAGCTGCTCATTCAAGAAGCCCACAGTGGCGGTTTGATGGGACACTTTGGGACGCATAAGACCTTAGACATGCTGCGAAGTCACTTCTACTGGCCTAGGATGAGGAGCATGGTCGAAGTCTTCTGTGCAAGGTGTTTAACCTGCAAGCGCGCCAAGACCAAGTCCCATCCATACGGACTATACATGCCCCTGCCCATCCCAACCTCCCCATGGATCGACCTATCCATGGACTTTCTGCTAGGATTGCCTCCAATCGAAAGAAAGGACTCAATAATGGTAGTGGTCGACCGTTTTTCCAAAATGGCCCATTTCATGCCCTGTTCCAAGGCATGGGACGCTACGGCCATTGCCGACCTCTTCTTCCGGGACGTTGTCAAACTTCACGGCCTACCCCGAACCATTGTCTCTGATCGAGACCCCAAATTTCTCAGTCATTTCTGGAGAACCTTGTGGAGGCGCATGGGAACCAAACTCCTTTTCTCCACTGCCGCGCATCCCCAAACTGATGGGCAAACTGAAGTCGTTAACCGTACCTTGGGAGCTTTGCTCAGGACGGCCGTGGACTCCGACAAAGCCAACTGGCTCCAAAGCCTACCTTATGTGGAGTTTGCCTACAACCGGGCAACTCACTCAACTACCGGCCTCTCCCCGTTTGAGATTTGCTACGGGTTCAATCCGTGTACACCGCTCGACATGATTCCATTGCCCCCTGAGCGGATGGAAGACCAAAATGGGGTAGCCAAGGCTGAATATGTCCGTAAGCTTCATGAACGTGTCCGCAGCCGAATCCTCAAGAAGACGGAACAGTACAAGCAGAAAGCGGACCGAGGGAGACAGCCAATGATCCTACAACCAGGGGAATGGGTTTGGCTACACACCCGAACTGAACGATTCAACAAAACCCGACAGACGAAGCTACAACCGCGAGGAGATGGTCCCTTCCAAGTCCTAGAGCGCATTAACAACAATGCGTACCGGATAGACATTCCAGGTAAAGGTAACATGTCCACCACTTTCAATGTTGCTGATTTGTCCCGTTTTGATACAGGAGATCAAGTTTTGAGGACAAAACACTTTCAAGAGGGAGGGCATGATGAGGCCCAAGACGTCTCCGACCCGGAGGATAGCCAGCCGGACGATACCGGTACAGACACGGACGAAAGCCAAGGAACGTTGCCAGTTATGCCGGTATCGGCCATTGACCGTGCGCATTCGCGACCGTACCAAACAAGAATGAACATGGCGATTGCCCAAGGACTGAAGAAAGGCAAATGGCCACAACCCAAGCTGGCAACCTCGACAAGCACCAAGGACCAAGTCCTTAGCGTTTTCACCTTGACACGGTGAAAACACCCCACTAAAGTCGTTTGGGAAAGGAACACTCTTTTTCCCTTGATGGGTTTTATCCCTAAGTGGTTTTCCCATCAAGGTTTTTAACGAGGTTCACGACCCGGCCGCATTAGGACCGAGCCGATCATCACCTTACCCGTCCATGGTCCGCGTGGTTGTCGTCCGGCCCTAATCTCTATCCCTTCCTGTTTTCTTGCTTTTACCATTTTACTAAGAACTTAATTTACTGTTTTATGGGTAAGTAAACACCCAAGGACACGTTGGTCTTTTGTAATGGGCGTGTTGCCCTATTTCTCTCGCCTATATAAAGGCGTGTAACCTCTCCCTTTGAACTCAGATTTGAATGAATGCAATTAGCTTAAAGCTTGCTCTCGAATCTCAAGTAGTTTAAACATCGTTGTCCTCGAAGCTCAGCTCGGACTCCGATCAGTCGTATCACGGCGTTGTCCAAACACCGTGTGGCCGGCTTTCGATCCATTGTTACCGATCCATCTATCCATTCTCACTTCGCTCCATCCCTTCCCACCCTCCAAACACTTATCTCCATCCTCTTCCATCTCTACCTTCATCCACCCCTTCCGCCGTCCAACCCTCGCCGTAACACCACCATTTTTCCATCTCGTTTTCTCCCATTCGTACCGCTGAGGACCCGTACCGCGGTCCTTCCACCAGCCGAGGTACCGTACCGGTACCCGTACGACCGCCTCCGTCCCGGTTCCGTCCAAACTCAGCCTGATTCCGAAGCCAACGTTCCTGTAGCGCCCATGCCTCCTTTGCTTCCTCACTTGGTTTAGTTAGTTTGTCTAGTTGATATCCAACAGCTTCCTTTTCTTCTAGTTCCTTATCAACTAGCTCTCCTTCTAGTTCCTTTACAACTAGTTCTCTCCTTTTCCCTCCTTCTCTTGAGTTTGAATTCTTCTTCTTGAGATCACATATTCCAACAGATCTGACGGATGTGCGTATACTGCCATCTCATTAACAATATCACAGTCAAGTACCAGCATCCCATTCCCCATTTGGATAACATTTTGGACGATTTGAGTGGGGCATCCATCTTATCAAAGGTTGATTTGAAGAGCGGATATCATCATTACAGAATGGGAGACGATGATGAGTGGAAGATGGCCTTCAAGACCAAATAGAGGCTGTACGGATGGCTAGTCATGCCATTGGGCCTGTCTAAAGCGCCGTCCACCTTCATGAGACTCAGGAATTACACCCTTCACACCTACATCAATAAGAAGTCCACTGATATTCCTCAATGTCATGTCAAGATATTACACACTTGGTGGTGACAAGTTTTGATTCGTTGGTCAATCTCTCTCTTTTGTTTCCTTTTTTCTTTTTCTCTCACAATTCTGGCAGAGTTTTTCCTTTCCTCTCTTTTTCCTCCCTTTAATCTCAACCCCAAGGTCCATATTTATAGCGAGAGTGACCAGTCCAACTGCCTAGGCGAACGGATGCTAATCTTAGGCAGAACAGGTGCCACAGGTTCCTTCCCACCCTTTCGCTCGTACCGTTTAGATGCACCCATCTTCTTTTGGGTTGGTCGAATACAAGCCAATACTGAAATACCGTACGTCTGGATCATCTCGCCCAAGCAATAACCCTTTGGACCTCAAGTATGTCCATGGTCGGCCTTGTAACCGCCCATGACCTGGCCACATGGTCAAGACTCAAACACTTCACCAAGCTGAGATGACACGATCTCGGTCACGCCCAAGATTCAACTTTCTCGTTGGTAGGTTGGAATGATAGACAGAAGGATATAAGAAACCATATGACCGAGTTGATAATGAAAAGGACCGTTTGAAGGTCTTCTTTGAAGCGGCCGAATGGTTCTTTGAATAGATATGGGATAGATCCTTGCCTTAGTGAATCCAAGACTCGAACTGGACAAGGTGATGGATTGATGCGGGACACAAGAAGTTGCGGAAGGCTCCTTGATACTCCTTGAGGTTTATTTTGGATATTATACACCTAATAAACACTCAACAATGTCTCTCCCAAGATATGACACACTCGGGGAAGACAAAGGTTGATTTTCTGGATATGATCACCAGAGAACCGAGGTATATTGTTGGATATGACACACCAAACAATCGAAAATGTTCTAAAAGAACTTAGAGAATTTTCTCTGAAAAAGGTTGATTAAAAAGTTGGATGATTGCCGAGTGAGGCATACAATCGACTTATAAAGAGAGGTGACTTGAACAGACTCAAGTGCCTCATGATTACTACTTCTTGGGACTCTAAACAATCACCTAAGACTTTGAACAAAGACTAGAAGTTGACTAGACAAGAAAATAAAGAGTTTGTGGAATAGAAAAGATGAAATAAAACCATAATCTAAGTTATATCATAAAATTGATGCTTGAGTCGGTCCATTGCTTCATGAAATCGTCCAAGGCATCAAAGAAACTCCTAAGCTAATTATCTAAGAGATATAAGTGAACTTGACGCCTCATTAAACACTTAGCCGGATAACCCATTGGGATAAAACCGAGCTTAAGGGAAAAAGAGCACACTCAAGTTACTTTGAAGATGATTTAACTTAGAGCGACTTGAGTGGAAGTGAGCATGTCTTGGTGTTTTTTTTCCTTAGCTTCTTCATGCTTCCATGTGATCCTTAAGATGTTTCCTACAGCTTCTTAAAGTTCTCTTGATCTTGCCCGGGTCATAGGACCTTTGGGAATGGCCATGTTTCCTTCTTCTTTTCCTCCAAGTGTTGGCGTTTCCATGCTCATATCATCCCCTCCCTCTTGAAAAATATTTGTCCTCAAATCTGGATGATCTGAAATGAAAGGAACCAAGTCAGTAATATTAAAACTGTTGCTTATATCATACTTACCTTGCAAGTCCAACTAGTAGGCATTGTTGTTGATCTTTTTGATGATCTTGAAAGGTCCATCGATTCTTGGCATTAGCTTGGACTTTCTTCCTTCCAGGAACCTTTCTTTCTTAAGTGAATCCAGACTTGGTCACCTTCTTCAAAGACTTTTTTTTGTCTTCCCTTGTTGGCCTGCTTGACGTATTGCTTTGTCCTTTCTTTAATGTCGTGTCTTGTTTGTTTGTGTATTTGTTGTATCAGTTCGGCCTTCTTCTTTCCATCAAAGCTAATTCTTTCACACTCAGGCAAAGGGATTAGATCCAAAGGGGAAGTTGGGTTGAACCCATAAACAACCTCAAAAGGAGAAAACTTAGAAGTAGAATGAACAGCATGGTTATATGCAAATTCACAGTGAGGTAGGTAATCTTCCCATGACTTCAAATTTTTCCTTATGAATGCACGCAAAAGAGTTTCTAAAGTTCTATTAACTACTTCGGTCAATGGAGCAGCTATGGTGCTAAAGTTCTGGACGAATCGTCTGTAGAAACCAGCAAGTCCATGGAAGCTTCTTACTTCACTAACATTGGTTGGACTGGGCCACCCCATGATAGCTTTGATCTTCTCCGGATCTACTTTCACGCCATCTGCACTTACAACAAAGCCTAAAAAGACCAAGTTATCTGTTCCAAAAGTACATTTCTTAAGATTGGCATAGAGTTTTTCCTTCCTAAGGACATTCAAAACCGCCTCTAGGTGCTTAACGTGCTCATCCAAACTCTTGCTATAGACAAGGATATCATCAAAGTATACAACCACACAAATGCCTATAAAGGACCTAAGGACATGGTTCATCAATCTCATGAATGTACTAGGTGCATATGTCAGTCCAAAAGGCATTACCAACCACTCATATAACCCATGTTTAGTTTTAAAAGAGGTTTTCCATTCATCCCCTTCTTTCATCCTAATCTGATGGTATCCACTTTTAAGATCTATCTTAGAGAATATGCAAGAACCATGCAATTCATCCAACATGTCATCTAAACGAGGGATAGGGTGGTGATACTTTACAGTGATATTGTTAATGGCTCTGCAATCCACGCACATCCTCCAGGTGCCATCTTTCTTTGGAACAAGTAGTACCGGTACGGCACAAGGGCTCATGCTCTCTTGGATATGGCCCTTAGCCATTAGCTCTTCCACTTGCCTTTGAAGTTCCTTAGTTTCCACAGGATTGGTTTTGTACGCTGGACGGTTCCCGAAGTGAAGCTCCAGGCACAAAATCAATTTGATGTTCAATCCCACGGATAGGTGGTAATCCCTTGGGATTTTCCTCCGGAAAGACATCCTCAAACTCCTGCAAAAGAAAAGAAATGTTGCTCGGAACTTCTGGCACTGAGTTAGTAAGATTTACCAAAACCTCTTTGTTAACAAACAAGAGAATGGTTTGTTTAGAGAACTTGGCTCTCTTAACAACACTAGATCTCACAAGGAAGTTTCATTTTCTCTCGGGTTTGCTCTCAAAGGTCTTTTTGTTGGGTTTTCTCAAACTCTCTTCTTTGTTTGGTGGTGAAGTGTTTAGGGATTCTCTCTCTTTGTCTTTTTCTTTTAGCCATAGTTGATCTTGATAAACTTCTGGTGGTGTCAATGGAGCAAGAATGGTCTTCTGGCCATTGTGTACAAAGGAATACCGATTGGTAAACCCATCATGGATGACCTTCTTATCAAATTGCCACGGCCTTCCAAGTAGAATGTGACCGGCCTCCATTGGTAGAACGTCACACAATATCTTGTCCTGATACTTGGCTATGATTAAAGGAACCAATACCTGGCTATGCACGATCATCTCTCCTTCATCATTCAGCCATTGAAGCTTGTAGGGCTTCGGATGTTTCTTCTCTTCTAAACTTAACTTCTTTACCATGGTTTCACTTGCCACATTGGTACAGCTTCCTCCGTCGATGATAAGGCTGCAAGTTTTGCCTTGTACCAGACATCTAGTGTGAAACAAGTTTTCCCGTTGCTCCTGATCCGTATCCTTGGCTTGAATGTTTGGTGATCGCCTTGTGGCTAATAGCTCTCCTGTTGCTGATAACTCAATCTCCTCAGCATCAGAGCTCTCTTCTCTTTCAAATTCTTCTTCTTCATCGGTTGCTATTTCACCATTATCCAAAAGGATCATGATTCTCTTGTTGATACATTCGTTGGCATAGTGTCCTCTCCCTTGACACTTGAAGCATCTAACATCACGGTTTTTAGAAGAAGTAGCTACAGCTTTTACCTTAGCGTCTTGAGTTGTGGTGTAAGGTTTGGAATCAGTCTTTGGTTTGACAATGGTCTTGTCCTCCGGTTTGTAGCTTGATCTAGAATAGTTTGTTCCGGCTCCATAGGAATTCTTAGAAGGACTCCTTCTTTTGATCTGCTGTTCCACAAGAATAGCCTTGTGAAGCATCTCTTCTAAGTCTCCGTAAGTTTGAAGCTCCATCCTGTCTTGAATGTCTCTCGCTAAACCACTTAGAAATCTTGTCATTGTTGCCTCATGATCCTCATCTATGTCAGCTTTGATCATGAGAGATTCCATCTCTTGGTAATAATCCTCCACACTTTTACTGCCTTTGCTTAACCTTCTAAGCCTCTGGTGCAACTCCCGATGATAGTGACTTGGAACAAACCGCTTTCTCATTAGGTTCTTCATCATCTCCCAAGTTTCTACATGCGGTTCTTGGTTGCGTCTCCTATTGGTAACAAGTTGATCCCACCAATTGATTGCATACTCATAGAACTCGGTTGCTGCCACTTGAACCTTCTTCCGTTCAGTGTAAGGCTGGCAATCGAAGACAAGTTCTATCTTCTTCTCCTACTCCAAGTAGGCGTCTGGATCATCCTTTCCATAGAATGGTGGTATTTTCAACTTAAGACCATTAAGATTATCTTCATGGCGTTCCCTTACTTCTCTTGCACGTCTTGGACATCCATTAGAAGCTTGGCTTCCACGGCTATCATAATCTGGCCCTTCATCTTCATTTATTGGCATTTGCGCCCTTCTTCTCCTTTCAGCAGGATGTTGGGGAAGTCCTTGGTTCACCGATTGCTGAATGGTGTCCATTCTCTCATGGACAGGGTCCAGTTCCTGTCTTAAGAGCCACCTCATCTCTTCCATGAGGGTTTGTACGTCCATGTTTGGTTGTCTGGCTCTTCTTGGGCGGTATTTTCACTACCAGCTTCACTATGAGACATCTTTCCTGCAAAAATTAACAAACAGTTAGAAGAATAAGCCGACACAATGTGTCCTAAGAATCCAACACTCGTTTGCCAAAAACTGCACTTGCCCAATTTGGCATAGAGTTGTTGACACGATCTCGGTCATGCCCAAGATTCAACTTTCTCGTTGGTAGGTTGGAATGATAGACAGAAGGATAGAAGAAACCATATGGCCGAGTTGATGATGAAAAGGACCGTTTGAAGGTCTTCTTTGAAGCGGCCGAATGGTTCTTTGAATAGATATAGGATAGATCCTTGCCTTAGTGAATCCAAGACTCGAACTGGACAAGGTGATGGATTGATGCGGGACACAAGAAATTGCGGAAGGCTCCTTGATACTCCTTGAGGTTTATTTCGGATATTACACACCTAATAAACACTCAACAATGTCTCTCCAAGATATGACACACTCGGGGGAGACAAAGGTTGATTTTCTGGATATGACACACCAGAGAACCGAGGTTGATTGTTGGATATGACACACCAAACAATCGGAAATGTTCTAAAAGAACTTAGAGAATTATCTCTGAAAAGAAGTTGATTAAAAGATGGATGATTGCCGAGTGAGGCATACAATCGACATATAAAGAGAGGTGACTTGTGTTGAAATTATAAGTTTAAAGAGATTGAAGAATGTTTAGAGACTAAGAGTGAGAATAGCAAGGGATTATGGAAGTTTGTATGTATTTTATTCTCTTAGTCATACATCTTTACAAGAGGTTACACATATATTTATAGACATTTAAATGAGAGGAGGCGCAGAAGAAGAGAAGAATGGCGTGAAGAAGGAAGAAGAGAAGAGAGGTTTTGCGTGAAGAAGAGAGGAGGGAGCAGCTCACCTACTCCAACACTATTGCGCTCCATGCCTCTCTCTGGCGCCCCATGCTTGTGCCCATGCCTCTCCTTGCTTCCTTACTTAGTTTAGTTAGATCATCTAGTTGAGATCCAACAACTTCCTTTTCTTCTAGTTCCTTCTTAACTTGTTCTCTTTCTAGTTCCTATTCAACTAGTTTTCTCCTTTTCCCTCCTTCTCTTGTGTTTGAATTATTCTCTTTGAGATCACATATTTCAACACTCCCCCTCAAGATTGGTCGATAGAGATCCTTAAGACCGATCTTGCCATGAATGTGATCACAAGTAATAGTTGAAGTTGCCTCAGTGAAGATATCAGCTAATTGATCCTTGCTTGCTACAAAGGCAGTTTTGATAATTCCTTCTTGTATCTTCCCTCTCACAAAGTGGCAATCAACTTCTATGTGCTTGGTTCTTTCATGAAATACCGGATTTGATGCTATATGCATTGCAACTTGATTATCACAATACAACAGCATTTCTTCATCTCCCTGGATTCCAAGGTCTTTTAGAAGCGCTTTTATCCATATCAACTCCTTTGTAAATTCTTTCATGGCTCTGTACTCTACTTCAGCACTTGATAAGGCTATGACCTTCTGTTTTTTGCTCCTCCAGGTTACTAGATTTCCTCCCACAAATGTGCAAAAACCAGATGTGGACTTTCTATCCTTTTTATCTCCAGCCCAATCCGCATCACAATAACCTTGGACCTTTGTGTTCCCAATAACATGCATCCATACACCTTTTCCAGGGCTATTCTTTAGGTACCTTAGCAACCTCTCAATCATGTTCCAATGTTGTGAGGTTGGCTTTTGCATATGCTGGCTCACACGGTTTACTGTAAAGCAGATGTCAGTTGTTGTAATGGTAAGATAGATAAGTTTGCCCACCATCCTTTGGTATCTTTTAATGTTCTCCAAAGGCTCCCCCTCAGGACTATCTTGGTATCCTTCTTCTATTGGAGTTTTGGCCGGCTTAGATCCTAACTTCCCGGTTTCTTCCAAGAGATCCAGCACATATTTCCTTTGAGATATGAACATTCCATCTCCAAATCGTGTCATCTCAATTCCTAGGAAGTACTTGAGCTCCCCTAGATCCTTTATATCAAAGTCACCTTCAAGAGTCCCTTAATTTGATCTACTCCATCTTTGTCACTTTCTGTGATTATTAGATCATCAACATAAATCAAGACTACCACTACTCCTCCTTCACTTTGTCTTGTGAATAGAGTATGATCCGCTTCAGATTTTATGAACTCCTTCTTCAAGAGACAAGCGCTTAGCCTTTGGTACAATGCTCTTGGAGATTGCTTCAGCCCATAGATTGCTATCTTCAATCTACACACTTTGTTGCCTCCATTATGATACCCTAGGGGTGGATCCATATATACTTCTTCTTCCAAATCCCCCTGCAAGAAGGCGTTCTTGACGTCCATTTGCCATAAGTCCCATTCCAAGTTAACAGCTACCGAGATTAGAATTCTTATGGAATGGAGCTTAGCCACTGGAGCAAATGTTTCAGTATAGTGCTCCCCATAGACTTGAGTATATCCTTTTGCTACCAGCCTTGTTTTGTACCTTTCTATTTCCCCATCACTTGTGTATTTAATTGTATACACTCATCTACTTCCAACCGACTTCTTATGCTTTGGTAAGTCGGTTAAGTACCAAGTATTATTCCTTTCCATGGACTTCATTTCCTCTTCCATGGCTTTAACCCATACTTCACTCTCACATGCTTCTTCATATGAGCTAGGAATGTATTCCTTGCTGATTTTTGTGAGAAACACTTCATGCTCCATGGGTAATGTCGCCAAGGAACAGAAATGCTCAATGGGATATGTGATAATACTAGTTTGAGTGTGATCTCCTCCTTGTGATATGAGAGTGCTGTCGCCAATAGGATCGAGATCTAAGCTCGCCGTACGCTCAGGACACTCTCTTATCACACGAGGAAAAATACTCGTACTAGACTCTCCTTGGAGCATAGCAGAATTGTTATAGCCATAAAAGACACGTTGTCGCCTCTGTCTTGTACTTCTTCTTAGAGGTATGGTTGGCTCCTGTCCTTCTTCAGCATCCGCTCCCTCTTCATCCAAATTCTGATCCGCTTCCTCATGTGCATTATCCGCACTATCTTGCTCTATGAAGTTCTCAGATGTTTCTTCTTGTACTTCTTCACATAGGCTTGGCGTTTCATCAAACACCATCCAGTCCATGGATGAATAGATCATTCCTTTAGAAGCATCATGATCCCTAGCCCCATATAAACTCTCTTGTTCATTAAACCTTACATCTCTAGACACATACACTCTTCTTGTTTCCGGATTGTAGACCTTGTAGCCCTTTTGTGTTGGTGAATATCCAATTAACACACACCTCATGCTTCGAGGTTCAAGTTTGCTTCTGTGTCCTTCTGGTAAAAACATGAAGCATGTGCATCCAAACGTTTTGATATGATTTAAGCTTGGTTTCTTCTTGTACAACACTTCAAATGGGGACTTATCATCCAGATTTTTGGTTGGAAGTCGGTTGATTAAGTAGCTTGATGTCATTACGGCATCTCCCCAATGGAACTTTGGTACTCTTTTGGCAATCATGAGAGTCCTTGCTACTTCCATTAGGTGTCTATTCTTCCTTTCAGTTATCCCGTTCTGCTGAGGAGTGTATGCACACAATTTTTGATGAATGATGCCAAAGTTGTTGAGCAACTCTTTGAATCGTTTACTCACATATTCCCCTCCATTATCACTACGCAATACTTTGATCTTTGTTTTGAATTGGGTAGAGATATAGTTAATGAAGTTGGTGAAGGCTTCATACACTTGATCTTTGGTATGTAGAAGAGTGATCCATGTATATCTTGAGTAGTCATCAATGAATCAAACAAAATATTTATATTAATCTCTTGAATTACATGGTGAGGTCCATACATCTGAGTGTACAATGCCAAACGCTTCATCACAAGTTGTAGATGAAGTGGGAAAAGCTTGTCTACAATGCTTCCCTAGTACACACGCCTCACACACTACTTCTTCTTGGATGAGATTGGGTAAGACCATCTTGAGGACTGCTGAACTTGGATGTCCTAGCCTTCCATGCCATAATGGGCTATCTTCAATCTCTTTCCTCCCAAAAAACTTTGCATCTGCCTTCATTCCAAGAGCCATTGGTTCCTCTTGTTTATTTGATTCCAAGATATACACACCATCTTCTACCTTCCCTTCTCCGAGCACATGGTTTGTTTTAGGGTCCTGAAACTTAACAAAGTCAGTCCCAAACACAGCCACAAACTCCAAATCCTTTGTAGCTTTATTAACGGATAAAAGATTAGATGAGAAGTTAGGCATGTATAATGCTTTTGTTTCCCTTTTAAAAAGCTCTAACTCTCCTATCACTTTAATTGGAACTGAGCTTCCATTGGCTACTTGTACACTTCCATGGCACGGTTCAAGATTCTTTAACATATCTTGATCCTTGATCATGTGATGAGAAGCCCCTGAATCCACAATGATTCTAGTCTTCTTTATGGGTGTTTTAGAGCTGAAAAAACTCTTACCCGAATCTGTGAGTTTGGCTAGGCTCTTGATGAGAGCTTCAAACTCAGACCTTCTAACCAGTTCTTCAACAGGTTGTGCAATTCCCGTGAAGGCTCTAGGTCCATTCCCATTCTCCCTTAGCCGCTTAGGCCTTAAGTGTGGATGGAGGATCCTACACTTCTCCTTAGTGTGTCCTTTCATCTTGCTATGCTCACACTCCAACGTCCTCTTGTCTCCAAATGTGAGATTCTTTCTTGCAAGATGTGCAGCTTCACTTGGTGCAAGAAACAGGTCTCTAGACCCTTCTTCCCTTTGTATCATACCACATACTTCCGCTAGACTTGGCAGATTCTCAAATCGAAGTATATGCTTGATAAGATCCTTGTATGATGCATTGAGTGCCAAGAGAAGCCCAAACACTTGATCTTGGTCATGCCTTTCTCCTAACTCCTTGGGGTCTATAGTGTGTGGCCTCAAGATCTCCAACTCAGCCCATAAGTTTCTATACTCCCCAAACATTTCCTTGAATGACTTTTCCTCTTGTTGGAGCTCATTCAATGCCCTTTTCACCTCAAATATCCTTGATATATTTGAGATGTTTCCATATACTCCTTTGAGTATATCCCAAAGTTCCTTGGCGGTATCTGCATATAAGTAAGCCGCCAAGATAGTTGGTTCTAGTGAGCTTAGGAGAAGAGAAAAAAGAGTGTGTTGTTCTTCTTGCTCTTCCTTAGCTTCCTCCTTCTCATTTCTCACCGCCGCTGCTGTTCCTTCTTTTGGCTCAACATATTGCCAAAGTCCTCGGCCTCTAAGAGTAGTTTTGGTGGTTTTTGCCCAAAGGAGATAGTTGTTTCCCTTGAGCATAACCGAGATTGTTACCCTATTAGTCTCCATTTTCTAGTAATAATACACAATCTTAGTCCTTTCACAACTTGAAGATCCTATGATCTCAAGGATATTAATCTCAGAGTGAATATAACTAAGGAAGGTGTTTAGTAGATAACCGGCTCTGATACCATGTTGAAATTATAAGTTTAAAGAGATTGAAGAATGTTTAGAGACTAAGAGTGAGAATAGCAAGGGATTATGGAAGTTTGTATGTATTTTATTCTCTTAGTCATACATCTTTACAAGAGGTTACACATATATTTATAGACATTTGAATGAGAGGAGGCGCAGAAGAAGAGAAGAATGGCGTGAAGAAGGAAGAAGAGAAGAGAGGTTTTGCGTGAAGAAGAGAGGAGGGAGCAGCTCACCTACTCCAACAGTATTGCGCTCCATGCCTCTCTCTGGCGCCCCATGCTTGTGCCCATGCCTCTCCTTGCTTCCTTACTTAGTTTAGTTAGATCATCTAGTTGAGATCCAATAACTTCCTTTTCTTCTAGTTCCTTCTTAACTTGTTCTCTTTCTAGTTCCTTTTCAACTAGTTTTCTCCTTTTCCCTCCTTCTCTTGTGTTTGAATTATTTTCTTTGAGATCACATATTTCAACAACTTGAACAGACTCAAGTGCCTCGTGATTACTACTTCTTGGGACTCTAAACAATCACCTAAGACTTTGAACAAAGACTAGAAGTCGACTAGAAGTCGACTAGACAAGAAAATAAAAGAGTTTGCAGAATAGAAAAGATGAAATAAAACCATAATCTAAGTTATATCATAAAGTTGATGCTTGAGTCGGTCCATAGCTTCATGAAATCGTCCAAAGCATCAAAGAAGCTCCTAAGCTAATCATCTAAGAGATATAAGTGAACTTGAGGCCTCATTAAAAACCTTAGCCGGAAACCCCATTGGGATAAAACCGAGCTTAAGGGAAAAAGAGCATACTCAAGTCACTTTGAAGATGATTTAACTTAGAGCGACTTGAATGGAAGTGAGCATGTCTTGGTGTTGTTTTTCTTTAGCTTCTTCATGCTTCCATGTGATCCTTAAGATGTTTCCTACAGCTTCTTGAAGTTTTCTTGATCTTGCCCGGGTCATAGGACCTTTGGGAATGGCCATGGTTCCTTCTTCTTTTCCTCCAAATGTTGGCGTTTCCATGCTCATATCATCCTGTCCCTCTTGAAAAATATTTGTCCTAAAATCTGGATGATCTGCAATGAAAGGAACCAAGTCAGTAATATTAAAACTGTTGCTTATATCATACTTACCTTGCAAGTCCAACTGGTAGGCATTGTTGTTGATCTTTTTGATGATCTTGAAAGGTCCATCGATTCTTGTCATTAGCTTGGACTTTCTTCCTTCCGGGAACCTTTCCTTTCTTAAGTGAATCCACACTTGGTCACCTTCTTCAAAGACTTTTTCTTGTCTTCCCTTGTTCACACAATATCCATTTTGCTCAAATGCAGATCCCTCTTCCTTACCTCTCGTATGGCAAAGGACATATTTATCCATCACTGGTGACCTACCAAGAGGAATGGTCTCCTTTAATCTTGATGAATAGGTCAAGGAATGAAGTTTGACTGGTCGATGGAAAGCAAACTCTTTCTTTTTGTCAAGGGGTTTGGGCATCTCATAGGTGTTTTGTTCCATATTCTCGGTCGCATAGTTCCATTCAAAGTTCATTTTTGGTACAACAAAGGATGGCTCCGCAAGCATATCTCCACAAGAATTAAGCAACTTCTGGAACCTGTTTTCAAGAAAAAAAATTATAGAAATGGAGTCAAAAACTTATAAGTCCATACTCTTCAAAGATTGATGTCGCCGTATTTTTGTAGCAACTCGGAAGTGATCTTTCTCCTAGCTCACAAAGGTTGATCTCCCCAGCAGCTTCGATATCATCAAAGTCTAACAGTAATCTATTTGGTTTTTGAAGCTCCCTAGTCTCCACAAGATTGGTTCTCCCTAGGCACAAAATCAATTTGATGTTCAATCCCATGGGTAGGTGGTAATCCCTTGGATTCTCCTCCGCAAAGACATCCTAAAACTCCTGCAAAAGAAAAGAAATGTGGCTCGGAACTTCCGACACTGAGTTAGTAAGGTTTACCAAAACCTTTTTGTAAACAAACAAGATAATGGTTTGTTTAGAGAACATGGCTCTCTTAACAACACTAGATCTCACAAGGAAGTTTGATTGTCTCTCGGGTTTGCTCTCAAAGGTCTTTTTCTTGGTTTTTCTCGAACTTTCTTCTTTGTTTGGTGGTGAAGTGTTTAGGGATTCTCTCTCTTTGTCTTTTTGTTTAGCCATAGTTGATCTTGATAAACTTCTGGTGGAGTCAATGAAGCAAGAATGGTCTTCTGGCCATTGTGTACAAAGGAATACCGATTGGTAAACCCATCATGGATGACCTTCTTATCAAACTGCCATGGCCTTCTAATTAGAATGTGACCGGCCTCCATTGGTAGAACGTCACACAATATCTCGTCCTGATACTTGCCTATGGTTAAAAGAACCAATACCTGGCTATGCACGATCATTTCTCCTTCATCATTCAGCCATTGAAGCTTGTAGGGCTTCGGATGTTTCTTCTCTTCTAAACATAACTTCTTTACCATGGTTTCACTTGCCACATTGGTACAGCTTCCTCCGTCGATGAAAAGGCTGCAAACTTTGCCTTGTACCAGACATCTAGTGTGAAACAAGTTTTCCTGTTGCTCCTGATCCGTATCCTTGGCTTGAATGTTTAGTGATCGCCTTGTGACTAATAGCTCTCTTGTTGCTGGTAACTCAATCTCCTCAGCATCAGAGCTCTCTTCTCTTTCAAGTTCTTCTTCTTCATCGGTTTCTATATCACCATTATCCAAAAGGATCATGGTTCTCTTGTTGATACATTCGTTGGCATAGTGTCTTCTCCCTTGACACTTGAAGCATCTAACATCACGGTTTTTAGAAGAAGTAGCTACAGCTTTTACCTTGGCGTCTTGAGTTGTGGTGTAAGGTTTGGAATCAGTCTTTGGTTTGATAATGGTCTTGTCCTCCGGTTTGTAGCTTGATCTAGAATAGTTTGTTCTGGCTCCATAGGAATTCTTAGAAGGACTCCTTCTTTTGATCTGCTGTTCCACAAGGATAGCATTGTGAAGCATCTCTTCTAAGTCTGCATAAGTTTGAAGCTCCATCCTGTCTTGAATGTCTCTCGCTAAACCACTTAGAAATCTTGCTATTGTTGCCTCATGATCCTCATCTATGTCGGCTTTGATCATGAGAGATTCCATCTCTTGGTAATAATCCTCCACACTCTTACTGCCTTGGCTTAACCTCCTAAGCCTCTGGTGCAACTCCCGGTGATAGTGACTTGGAATAAACCGCTTTCTCATTAGGTTCTTCATCAACTCCCAAGTCTCTACATGCGATTCTTGGTTGCGTCTCCTATTGGTAACAAGTTGATCCCACCAATTGATTGCATACTCATAGAATGCGGTTTCTGCCACTTGAACCTTCTTCCGTTCAGTGTAAGGCTGGCAATCGAAGACAAGTTCTATCTTCTTCTCCCACTCCAAGTAGGCGTCTGGATCATTCTTTCCATAGAATGGTGTTATTTTCAACTTAAGACCATTAAGATTATTTTCATGGCATTCCCTTACTTCTCTTGCACGTCTTGGACGTCCATTAGAAGCTTGGCTTCCCCGGCTGTCATAATCTGGCCCTTCATCTTCATCTATTGGCATTTGCGCCCTTCTTCTCTTTTCAGCAGGATGTTGGGGAAGTCCTTGGTTCACGGATTGCTGAATGGTGTCCATTTTCTCATGGACCGGGTCCAGTTCCTGCCTTAAGAGCCGCCTCATCTCTTCCATGAGGGTTTGTATGCCCATGTTTGGTTGTCTGGCTCTTCTTGGGCGGTTGGTATTTTCACTCCCAGGTTCACTATGAGACATCTTTCCTGCAAAACTTAACAAACAGTTAGAAGAATAAGCTCTCACTAGTGTTTCTCTAGAGTGTTTTCCTCTCAAGTGTTTCCTCTCAAGTGTTTCTCTCAAGTGTTTCTCTCAAATACTTCTCTCAAAGATTTTCTCACAGAGTTCTTATCAAACAAATCAAATCAAATTTGATGAGAAATATAACAACAACCCCGAATTCAATGATATGTAGTATGTTTCTTGGTGACTTTTTCTTTTGTTTTTGTTTTTCTTTTTGCTTTGTTTCGTTTCTCTTTTTTTTTTTGAATGAGATCCAATGGATCTTTAGATGAAATAGAATAGAAAGAATAGAAGAACAGAATTGGCGAGATGAGAATCTCGGCCAAGAAGATGAGGAGTTGGAAATGAAAAGACAGAAGATGAAAGATCAAGAAGATGAAAGAACAAGAAGATGAACAACTTACTACCAAATCGAAAAAGCTTGCTCTGATACCAAATGACACGATCTCGGTCACGCCAAAGATTCAACTTTCTCGTTGGTAGGTTGGAATGATAGACAGAAGGATAGAAGAAACCATATGGTCGAGTTGATGATGAAAAGGACCGTCTGAAGGTCTTCTTTGAAGCGGCCGAATGGTTCTTTGAATAGATATGGGATAGAGCATTGGCTTAGTGAATCCAAGACTCGAACTGGACAAGGTGATGGATTGATGCGGGACACAAGAAGTTGCGGAAGGCTCCTTGATACGCCTTGAGGTTTATTTCGGATATTACACAATTAATAAACACTCAACAATGTCTCTCCAAGATATGACACACTCAGGGGAGACAAAGGTTTATTTTCTGGATATGACACACCAGAGAACCGAGGTTGATTGTTGGATATGACACACCAAACAATCGGAAATGTTCTAAAAGAACTTAGAGAATTTTCTCTGAAAAAGAAGTTGATTAAAAGATGGATGATGGCCGAGTGAGGCATACAATCGACTTATAAAGAGAGGTGACTTGAACAGACTTAAGTGCCTCGTGATTACTACTTCTTGGGACTCTAAACAATCACCTAAGACTTTGAACAAAGACTAGAAGTCGACTAGACAAGAAAATAAAAGAGTTTACGAAATAGAAAAGATGAAATAAAACCATAATCTAAGTTATATCATAAAGTTGATGCTTGAGTCGGTCCATAGCTTCATGAAATCGTCCAAGGCATCAAAGAAGCTCCTAAGCTAATCATCTAAGAGAGATAAGTGAACTTGAGACCTCATTAAAAACCTTAGCCGGAAAACCCATTGGGATAAAACCGAGCTTAAGGGAAAAAGAGCACACTCAATTCACTTTGAAGATGATTTAACTTAGAGCGACTTGAATGGAAGTGAGTATGTCTTGGTGTTGTTTTTCCTTAGCTTCTTCATGCTTCCATGTGATCCTTAAGATGTTTCCTACAGCTTCTTGAAGTTTTCTTGATCTTGCCCGGGTCATAGGACCTTTGGGAATGGCCATGGTTCCTTCTTCTTTTCCTCCAAATGTTGGCGTTTCCATGCTCATATCAGTTGTTGTTCTCTTAACCGTCCCAGCACAGCCCTCAGATGCCTTTCATGATCTTCCTTATTCTTGGAATATACGAGTATGTCATCAGTAAAGATGATTACGAATTCATCCAAGAAGTCTCGGAAAATATCATTCATCATCTTCATGAAGGCTGCTGGAGCATTGGTCAATACAAAAGGCATAACCACAAACTCATAGTGGCCATACCTGGTTCGGAACGCCGTTTTCCTAACATCATTTGGTTCAATCGGGATCTGATGATACCCTGAAGCCAAATCGATTTTTGAAAACCAATTTGCACCCTTGAGTTGAATCAGCAACTCATCTATCCGAGGCAATGGGTACTTGTTCTTTACAGTCACCCGGTTCAACCTTCGGTAGTCAATACACAACCTGAAGTTACCATCTTTCTTTTTCACAAAAAGAACTGGTGCTCCCCAGGGCGACACACTAGGTCTTATGAAACCCTTATCCAGCAACTCCTCAAGTTGCTTTTTCAGCTCGCCCATCTCGGCAGGAGCTATTCTATAGGGACTTTTAGATAATGGGACCATTCCTGGTTTTAGTTCTATTATGAATAGGTCCTCCCTATCAGGGGGAATGCCCTGAAGTAATCTTAACACATCGTGAGACTCTCGAACAAGCGGTATTCCTTCCGGGTAACCACCTCCTATGACCTCCTTAGTAACAATTGTGGCCAGATAAGCTTCACAACCCTTCCTCAGCATCCTCTAAATATGGATAGCTGACACCACTAAGCATCCAGAGATCAGACGTATACCTTGGAAGACAATCGGAGATCCACCTCTATTCTCAAACTTCACCCGTCCCCGGTGACAGTCCATGGTGGCTGGATTCTTACCAAGCCAATCCATACCTAAAATCACCTAGTGATTCTTTAGGTGGACTACCACAAGATCCACATGCATGACCCTATCTTGTGTCACAACAGGGATGTCCTGAATCACCCATAGTGAACTCATAATCTGCCTTTTAGCTGCGTTCACTATCCCAGGACAATCCATCGTTCCTAACTGGAACAATCCCTTTTCGAGCATCCCTGGAGTCACAAAACTATATGTAGCTCCAGTATCGAAAAATACGTGTGTTTTCACACGACCAATACTTAAGGTCCCTACACATGACCCAATTCGAATATCTAACCGTTCTAGGTTCAATACCATGCAATTCTACGAAGTTGAAAAGAACAAGTTCATATAGTTACCAGTGATTGCTTGAAACGGTCTCGCCTCATCCACTTCCTTGGACAACTCATAAACGTGGGGTGCTGCAATCTGGCCCTGGTTCTTGTCCGGTCCACTTGCCTCTCCAGGACTGCTGCCTGACCTGGAAAACTTAGAACAATCCTTGCGCATATGCCCTTTCCTCCCTCAGTGATGGCAAGTCATGGTATCACTACTCGTCCCTTGCTCTCCTCTAGGAAAATCATGAGCCGAGTGATCCATCTTGCCACATCGGAGACAAGCTCCCATTGCTCTCCAGCATTTACCCCATGGTGCCTGCCACACTAGGGGCACTCAGATCTACCACCTGAGGGCTTGCCTGTAAGGCCCGATCCTGGATTTCTCAATCCAACTAGACCGCGGACTTACCTCAGACACTAAGTCAGTTTGTTCTACTTAAGTCCGGTTTTAAGGGCAATATTTTTCTAAGTATTTTTCACTGAATTGAGGTTCATGCAATCAGACGTAGACAATCAGCGGAATAAAGGGCAAATCGATTTTATAAATATATATATCAAATGTGGTTCATACATAGTATTCAAATGATCATCATTCATTTGCACTCTTGGCTAATCATAAATGTTTAAGTTGCACAATAGGCTACTTACCGGACAAACTCTCTCTTACCGGAAATGATAAAGGATCAGACCGATGGTCTCTCTCTCTCTCTCTTTCTTTATCTTTCTCTCAGAATTTCTCCAGAGTTTTCCCTAAGGAATTCGATGTGTTTTTTTGGTGCCCAAGACTTTCTATTTATAGGAGAGATTCGACCAGAACCGCCAATAGGCGAATCGGTACGAAGGGAAGGCCGAATGGGTGCTTCTTGCCTATTTGCGCCTTTTCGCGTCTAATCCCTTAACTGTCCCGCGGTTTCTCCTTATCAAGACGCAGAAGAGCTTACTAGCTCAAGCTAAACTTTCTGGTTTGATCAGATCATCCATGGTCTGATCATAGTTCGTTCGCTGCTGGTATGGTCCGGCGCACATTCAGTAACTGCTCCGGTCCATCCACACTGGTCTGGACCCGAACACTCTGCTATGCTGAGTTGAGATTCTCACCAGCTTCTCCAGCTGACCGAGCTAGACCATCAGCTCCAGTGAGCTGACCAACTCCAGGTGAGCTAGCTCCGAGCTTCACCTAGCTAACCAAGCTTGATCCAGACTGACTATAGCTTCCATATCACTCGTCCAGCTATCCTTTACTTGTCTCCATCGTTTCCAGGCTAACTCTCAGCTTCTTGATGTACTTAACACTTGATCCAGACCACGATACCCTGACTCTAAGGTCGTATGACCTGATCAGCACATCTCCACGTACCGCTGTCTGTCCGGCGATCCTATCAAGGATCGGGGACATGACAAGTCTCCCCCACTAATAATTGATTTGTCCCTGAATCCAAGTTAGAGCTTTCATCGTGCATAAACTGGCTGTACCATTCTGGATACTCGGTCTTCATCCTTGACTCCATTTCCCAAGTGATAACGTCCTTACCATTGTATTCCCATATCACTTTAACCATGGGAACGGTCTTTTTTCTCCTTGTCTTCTCTGATCGATCCATGATTTGAACCGGCTTTTTCTCTATGGTGAGGTTCATACCTAGATCATCAGGAATCTCAGGCAACACAATCTCTTGGTCCGTCAAACACTTCCGGAGTTGGGATACATGGAATACATTGTGGAAAGCATCCATCTTGGACGGCAAGTCCAACATGTAAGCCACTGCACCCACTTGTTCAATAATCTTGAATGGACCCAAGTACCTCGGACCTATTTTTTCTTCTAGAAATCCTAGTCCGACCCTTGAAGGTGATCATCTTGAGGTACACAAGATCTGTGATGCCCGCAATCCTCAATAAGACCCTGGGAAAGACTGGATCAAGCTAAGTCAGCTAAAGTATCCGAGCTAGTTAGCTCGATCAGCTGGTAGGACTAGGTCACTAGCTGGGGCAGCTGGATAAACTGTGACACTAGCTGATTCAGCTGAGTAAACTGGGACACTAGCTAGGAACCCAGCTGAGTCATGACCCGAGGGATTGACGGTTACGGATGGCAGTTACTGAGTTAGGGCCGAACGGGTGTGACAAGGGACCCAGAGAATCTGGAAAGAACTTCGAAGGGAAAATACGAAGTAAAGGGCGTTTGGAAAGTATCCGATCAGCGGTGGACTAAGAACATTAAGGAAAACACCCTGATCATTTCGGAGGCTAAGGTAAGTCCCTAATAAGCCTCATGCCGGAATTAGTCCAGCATAATAGTCTCTTGGCTAGGGATTTTGGGAAAAGTGGGGATAACATGAAGCACACATATGCATTAACTAGTATCACGGAAGTGAATAAATGAATTTTAACATGTTATCTTTCATGTAACCAGGGTGATCGGGCAAAGGATGCTTAGGCGTGGATTCAAGGCTGAGAGGATGGATGGTGATTTGGCTGGGTAGTTAAGATCGAGCACATGTAATAGCATTATGCAAACTCGCTTGTTGTATAGAATCTTTTATTATATCAATACAATTACCTAGTTTCCTTATATTCTATCGTTTTATGAAATCTCTAAAATGCAAATCACATCATAACCTCAAAAACAGACCCTAAAAACTTGGTTATGTATAGAAAGGAACGTTCTTGGAACCTCAAAGTTCGGGATGGGTCCTTTCAGGTTGGTATCAGAGCATGTTGATTCTAGGATTGTTAGTGTGGGTTGGGAAATCACCACTCGTTGGCTTATGAATCTCGCGGTAGGTTGCCTTATTCAAACGGTTGCTATGTATCACCGTGTCTAACTTTTAATTTTGTAGATGGGTAAGAGCACCAAATCGGGAAAAAGTAAGAAGGACAAGGATAAGAGCAACAGCAAGAAAGGTGACAATGAGACCCATGTGATAATAGAAGAGTTCGTGGAACAAAACCCAGTCGGTCCTGAGGCTTGGCAAAACCAAAGTCCACAAATTCGTGGAACTCCGCGTATCTCAAGTGGTGTGATGGATGATGCAGCCAAAACATCCAATGCGGCCAGACTGTCTGACCCAGGGGTTGGGGTGACAGCGATGACCGTGGAAAACCCAAACGTAATACCATCCGCTCAAGAGCAGTGGGATACGATGAAAGCGATAATGAGACAATTGACCATTCTGACACAAGCCTTAGCACCGGTTCCTGTGGTGCAGGCGACAAAGAATCAGACCACGGTGAATGAGGAAGTGGTCGAGTTGGATATACCTTCAAAATCCTCAAGGAAGAGAGGAGATTATTTGAGCCTATTAAAACACGTTTCCAAGTTGGGTACAAGGCATTTTTCATGAAATTCGGATCCTATTGCGGCTGATGAGTGGAGAAGTCGGATATTAAGGAATTTTAACTCCACTCGCTGTCCAAAGGATTACCGGAAGGATATTGCTATCCACTTCCTTGAAGGTGATGCTAATAACTGGTGGCTAACCGTGGAAAAGCAGAAAGGTGGTGAAATCAAGACCTTTGCTGACTTTGAATGGGAGTTCAATAAGAAGTATTTTCCACCGAAAGCGTGGGATAGACTTGAGTGTACCTACCTTGAGTTAAGCCAAGGACATAAGACGGTGCGGGAGTATGACCAGGAATTCAACCGCCTGAGGCAATATGTGGGGTGAGAACTGGAAGAGGAACAAGCACAAGTGCGTCGCTTCATTCATGGTTTAAGGGTGGAAATACATATGCATTGCTTAATACGCACGTTCAACTCTGTCTCAGAGTTAATTGAACGTGCTGCAATTATTGAAGTCGGTATTGAAGAAGAAAAACAAAACCGGGCAAGGTTCCAACCCCATAACACCCATGCGGCAAAACCCACAGATAAGAAAAGGAAACTCGACAAGGTGGAAGAACCTAGTTCGGAATCAAAACGGGAAGGCATGACTTGTGGGAAATATCACAGCAGGACTTGCTGGAAAGCAATTGGAGCCTGCGGTCGGTGTGGATGTAAGGATCATGCGATTCAAAACTGCCCATGGATAAACCAAAGACAACAGAAGGTTAGTACCGAGGAACCACAGACTTGTTTCCATTGCAGAAACTCAGGGCATTTTAAGAGGGAATGCCCAAAGCTGGATACGGAAAAGAGGGGTAACCACACTACAGATGCATTACTGCCACCTCCTAAGTGGCAGGCAGTAGGTCCGCATGTTTATGAACTGTCGAAAGAACAAGGAAAGGCTTGGAACTTCAATGCGATCACTGGTACGTTCTATGCCTTAATCTAATTCAAATTTCTGCATATCATGCATAAAGCATATGGGAATTCGGGGTACTCAGCATTCTAAGGAATTGTGTAGGGACCTTGAGTATAGGTGGTGTAGAAACACATACCTTGATTGATTCCAGAGGTACACATTGTTTTGTGAGTTCTGATATGATCGGTAAAGGTGGGTACAAGAAAGAACCAAACACCGAATACGGAATGGTTACGACAGCCGGCGGACAGGCAATATATCCATCCGGTATTGTCCGAAAAATCTTAGTTGCCGTCAAGAGAGTTAATATGCCAACTGACCTAATCATAGTTCCACTCAAAAAGTATGATGTTATCTTGGGGATGGACTGGTTGGGCAAGAACAAGGCACATATTGACTGTCACCAAGGACGAGTGCAATTTGAGAGAGAAAGTGGAATGTTGAAATTCCAAGGAATAAGGACAACTTTGGGAAATCTGATAATCTCAGCAATCCAAGCGGGAAGGATACTAGACAAAGGGTGTGAGGCATATATGACCACAATCACTACTGATGAAATTGGGACAAAAGCGGAGTTGAAAGACATTCCAATTGCAAAGGAATTTGGGGATGTGTTTGAGGCTGTGAATGGTGTACCACCGGATACGTCCAATCCATTCACCATTAAACTGGAACCGGGTACAAGTCCTATTTCCATAGCCCGTACCGGATGGCACTGGCAGAAATGGCACCGGTCTTGTTTGTAAGGAAAAGGATGGAAGCTTTAGGCTTTGCATTGACTATCGCGGGTTGAACCATGTAACGGTGAAGAAAAAATAGCCGTTGCCGCGTATTGATGAACTGCTGGATCAACTCAGAGGCACAAAGTGGTTTTCAAAGATTGACTTGGCCTCCATGTATCATCAGATCCCGATAGAGCCAACAGTCCGGCGCATGTTCGGTAACCGCTCCGGTCCATCCACACTGGTCTGGACCCGAACACTCTGCCATGCTGAGTTGAGCTTCCCACCAACTTCCCCAGCTGACCAACCTAGACCATCAGCTCCAGTTAGCTGACCAACTCCAGTTGAGCTAGCTCCGAGCTTCACCTAGCTAACTGAGCTTGATCCGGACTGACCACAGCTTCCATATCACTCGTGCAGTTATGCTTTACTTGTCTCCATCGTTTCCAGGCTTAGTCTCAGCTTCTTGATGTACTGAACCCTTGATCCAGACAACGATACGCTGACTCCAAGATCGTATGACCTGATCAGCTTATCTCCATGTACCGCGGTCCGTCCGGTGATCCTATCTAGGATTTGGGACATGACATAGCCTCCTCGGCCAAGTTAGTATCAAGCATAGCCATCTACTCAACCAACTCCGACACTGTGTGAAAGGTGCGGACAGAACAGTAGGTTCTGAGTTCGACCCTAAGGCCTCTTATGAACCGACAAAGCTGAACTGACTTATCCTCTAACTCCTTACCCACATTGCGCCTGAGTCGGTTAAACTCCTCTTCATACTCTCGAACCGTCTTGCGACCCTGGACAAGGTCCAAGAACATAGACTCCAATCGATCCCAAGTCTCAGCAGGGAAATACTTGTGGTTGAACTCAACCTCAAAGTCCGAGGAGCGTTCAATGCGACCATTGGTACGCTTTTCTAGAGCCAACCACCAGTTCTGAGCATAACCTTCCAAAAAGTGAACTTCTATGTCCTTCCGGTAATCCTTTGGGTAACAGGTTGAGTGGAAGTTGCGAACCAACCTGCTCCTCCACTCATCAGCTTCCAATTGGTTAACACTACCCGAAAAGTGTTTGATGTCCATCCTTGTTATGTGCTCAAGCAGCTTAAGGTAATCCATCCTCTTAATCGCCTTAGGTGGTGGGTCAACCTAACTACCTCAGCCACTTGTTCCCCCTGCCTACAAGCTAAAGGAACAGCTGTAGAGAGGATCCTAGCTTGACCCACAGACGAGTTCACCAATGGTGTGAACACCTGGGTCAAAACTATCATCTGATTACCCATGGCTTTTACAGCTTCCAGCACATCCTTCATGGATGGCTCAATATCTGGGTTAACTAACCCATCGGTCTCATTGTCAGTAGTTTCTCCATGCCTATCATGGCGTTCCGCCCCTGAGGGCTCAGCATCATTCTCCTGCTCCCTTTGCTGCTGCTCTTTAGCCCTATTAGCTGGTTCCAGGCCCTGTACCCTTTAAAGCCCAGCTCCATCCTCACACACCTTGGTAGGGTTGAACTAAGCAACCGGTGGTCCGATCCCCCCCATTATCCATTTGAATATGTAATATCACAGCTGGGATAATTCCATCTGCCTCTATCTGTCCAGACATGCCAGCTGCTTCCTTTCCCTTCTGAGAAGTCTTAGACTTCTTGGATCCCTTGGGCGTGACATCAACACTTAATGTTAGTTCCACCAATATTAATAAAAACAGACAAACCATTCCTAAGGCTATCCACACAATCAATCAGATCTTACCATGAGTCCCAGCCGGATGTGTGGTGATTTCCCATACCCCAAAACAATCCTAGAATCAACTCCGCTCTGATACCAACTTGTAAGACCCAATCCTGGTCTAAGGACCCAACCAGAACCCGTGTGATATGAGCATGGAAACGCCAACACTTGGAGGAAAAGAAGATGGAACCATGGCCATTCCCAAAGGTCCAATGACCCGGGCAAGATCAAGAAAACTTCAAGAAGCTGTAGGAAACATCTTAAGGATCACATGGAAGCATGAAGAAGCTAAGGAAAAACAACACCAAGACATGCTCACTTCCATTCAAGCCGCTCTAAGTTAAATCATCTTCAAAGTGACTTGAGTGTGCTCTTTTTCCCTTAAGCTCGGTTTTATCCCAATGGGTTTTCCGGCTAAAGGTTTTTAATAAGGCCTCAAGTTCACTTATATCTCTTAGATGATTAGCTTAGGAGCTTCTTTGATGCCTTGGACGATTTCATGAAGCTATGGACCGACTCAAGCATCAACTTTATGATATAATTTAGATTATGGTTTTATTTCATCTTTTCCATTTCGCAAACTCTTTTATCTTCTTGTCTACTCGACTTCTAGTCTTTGTTCAAAGTCTTAGGTGATTGTTTAGAGTCCCAAGAAGTAGTAATCACGAGGCACTTGAGTCTGTTCAAGTCACCTCTCTATATAAGTCGATTGTATGCCTCACTTGGCAATCATCCAACTTTTTAATCAACTTCTTTTCAGAGAAAATTCTCTAAGTTCTTTTAGAACATTTCCGATTGTTTGGTGTGTCATATCCAACAATCAACCTCGGTTCTCTGGTGTGTCATATCCAGAAAATCAACCTTTGTCTTCCCCGAGTGTGTCATATCTTGGAGAGACATTGTTGAGTGTTTATTAGGTGTGTAATATCCAAAATAAACCTCAAGGAGTATCAAGGAGCCTTCCGCAACTTCTTGTGTCCTGCATCAATCCATCACCTTGTCCAGTTGAGTCATTGATTCGCTAAGGCAAGGATCTATCCCATATCTATCCAAAGAACCATTCGGCCGCTTCAAAGAAGACCTTCAAACGGTCCTTTTCATCATCAACTCGGCCATATGGTTTCTTCTATCTTTTTGTCTATCATTACAACCTACCAACGAGAAAGTTGAATCTTGGGCGTTACCGAGATCGTGTCATTTGGTATCAGAGCAAGCTTTTTCGATTTGGTAATAAGTTGTTCATCTTCTTGTTCTTTCATCTTCTTGATATTTCATCTTCTGTCTTTTCATTTCCAACTCCTCATCTTCTTGGCCGAGATTCTCATCTCGCCAATTCTGTTCTTCTATTCTTTCTATTCTATTTCTTCTAAAGATCCGTTGGATCTCATTCAAAAAAAAAAAAAAACGAAACAAAGCAAAAAGAAAAAAGAAAAACAAAAGAAAAAAAAAATCACCAAGAAACATATTACATATCATTGGATTCGGGGTTGTTGTTATATTTCTCATCAAATTTGATTTGATTTGTTTGATAAGAACTCTGTGAGAAAATCTTTGAGAGAAGTATTTGAGAGAAACACTTGAGAGAAACACTTGAGAGGAAACACTTGAGAGGGAAACACTTGAGAGAAACACTAGTGAGAGCTTATTCTTCTAACTGTTTGTTAAGTTTTGCAGGGAAGATGTCTCATAGTGAAGCCGGGAGTGAAAATACCAACCGCCCAAGAAGAGCCAGACAACCAAACATGGACGTACAAACCCTCATGGAAGAGATGAGGCGGCTCTTAAGGCAGGAACTGGACCCTGTCCATGAGAGAATGGACACCATTCAGCAATCGGTGAACCAAGGACTTCCCCAACATCCTGCTGAAAGGAGAAGAAGGGCGCAAATGCCAATAGATGAAGATGAAGGGCCAGATTATGACAGCCGTGGAAGCCAAGCTTCTAATGGACGTCCAAGACGTGCAAGAGAAGTAAGGGAACGCCATGAAGATAATCTTAATGGTCTTAAGTTGAAAATACCACCATTCTATGGAAAGAATGATCCAGACACCTACTTGGAGTGGGATAAGAAGATAGAACTTGTCTTCGATTGCCAGCCTTACACTGAACGGAAGAAGGTTCAAGTGGCAGCAACCGAGTTCTATGAATATGCAATCAATTGGTGGGATCAACTTGTTACTAATAGGAGACGCAACCAAGAACCGCATGTAGAGACCTGGGAGATGATGAAGAACCTAATGAGAAAGCGGTTTGTTCCAAGTCACTATCACCGGGAGTTGCACCAGAGGCTTAGGAGGTTAAGCCAAGGCAGTAAGAGTGTGGAGGATTATTACCAAGATATGGAATCTCTCATGATCAAAGCCAACATAGATGAGGATCATGAGGCAACAATGGCAAGATTTCTAAGTGGTTTAGCAAGAGACATTCAAGACAGGATGGAGCTTCAAACTTATGGAGACTTAGAAGAGATGCTTCACAAGGCTATCCTTGTGGAACAGCAGATCGAAAGAAGGAGTCCTTCTAAGAATTCCTATGGAGCTGGAACAAACTATTCTAGATCAAGCTACAAACCGGAGGACAAGACCATTGTCAAACCAAAGACTGATTCCAAACCTTACACCACTACTCAAGACGCCAAGGTAAAAGCTGTAGCTACTTCTTCTAAAAACCGTGATGTTAGATGCTTCAAGTGTCAAGGGCGAGGACACTATGCCAACGAATGTATCAACAAGAGAACCATGATCCTTTTGGATAATGGTGATATAGAAACCGATGAAGAAGAAGAACTTGAAAGAGAAGAGAGCTCTGATGCTGAGGAGATTGAGTTACCAGCAACAGGAGAGCTATTAGTCACAAGGCGATCACTAAACATTCAAGTCAAAGATACGGATCAGGAGCAACGGGAAAACTTGTTTCACACTAGATGTCTGGTACATGGCAAAGTTTACAGCCTTATCATCGATGGAGGAAGCTGTACCAATGTGGCAAGTGAAACCATGGTAAAGAAGTTAAGTTTAGAAGAGAAGAAACATCCGAAGCCCTACAAGCTTCAATGGCTGAATGATGAAGGAGAGATTATCGTGCATAGCCAGGTATTGGTTCCTTTAACCATAGGCAAGTATTAGGACAAGATATTGTGTGACGTTCTACCAATGGAGGCCGGTCACATTCTACTTGGAAGGCCGTGGCAATTTGATAAGAAGGTCATCCATGATGGGTTTACCAATCGGTATTCCTTTGTACACAATGGCCAGAAGACCATTCTTGCTCCATTGACGCCACCAGAAGTTCATCAAGATCAACTATGGCTAAAACAAAAAGACAAAGAGAGAGAATCCCTAAACACTTCACCACCAAACAAAGAAGAGAGTTTGAGAAGAACCAAGAAAAAGACATTTGAGAGCAAACCCGAGAGACAATCAAACTTCCTTGTGAGATCTAGTGTTGTTAAGAGAGCCATGTTCTCTAAGCAAACTATTCTCTTGTTTGTTTACAAAGAAGTTTTGGTAAACCTTACTAACTCAGTGCCGGAATTTCCGAGCAACATTTCTTTTCTTTTGCAGGAGTTTGAGGATGTCTTTCCGGAGGAGAATCCCAAGGGATTGTCACCTATCCGTGGGATTGAACATCAAATTGATTTTGTGCCTGGAGCTTCACTTCTGAACCATCCAGCATACAGAACCAATCCTGTGGAAACTAAGGAACTTCAAAGGCAAGTGGAAGAGCTAATGGCTAAGGGCCATATCCGAGAGAGCATGAGCCCTTGTGCCGTACCGGTACTACTTGTTCCAAAGAAAGATGGCACCTGGAGGATGTGCGTAGATTGCAGAGCCATTAACAATATCACTGTAAAGTATCGCCACCCTATCCCTCGTTTAGATGACATGTTGGATGAATTGCATGGTTCTTGCATATTCTCTAAGATAGATCTTAAAAGTGGATACTATCAAATTAGGATGAAAGAAGGGGATGAATGGAAAACCGCTTTTAAAACTAAACATGGGTTATATGAGTGGTTGGTAATGCCTTTTGGACTGACAAATGCACCTAGTACATTCATGAGATTGATGAACCATGTCCTTATGAAGGAAAAACTCTATGCCAATCTTAAGAAATGTACTTTTGGAATAGATAACTTGGTCATTTTAGGCTTTGTTGTAAGTGCAGATGGCGTGAAAGTAGATCCGGAGAAGATCAAAGCTATCATGGAGTGGCCCAGATGGGTTGAATTCATAGAGACTTTTCCCTATGTAATCAAGTACAAACAAGGTAAGGAAAACATAGTGGCCGATGCACTATCTCGCCGGTATGTTCTCTTAAGTACTCTTGATGCTAAACTCTTAGGATTTGAGCAAATCAAAGGTATGTATAAAACAGACTCTGACTTTTGTGATGCCTATAGAATGTGTGAGAAATTTGCCTCTGGCCATTACTTTCGGCAAGATGACTATCTTTTTTATGACAATCGTCTATGTGTACCTAACTGTTCGTTGAGAGATTTATTTGTTAGGGAAGCACATGGAGGAAGTCTCATGGGCCACTTTGGCATTGCTAAGACACTTAAGGTGTTACAAGACCATTTCTTTTGGCCACACATGAGAAGGGACGTGGAACGGATTTGTGAAAGATGCACAACCTGCAAACAAGCTAAGTCCAAAGTCCAAAGCCACGGTTTGTATACTCCCTTACCTATTCCTTATCACCCTTGGAATGATATATCCATGGACTTTATTGTTGGATTACCTAGAACTCGAACTGGAAAGGATTCCATCTTTGTGGTAGTAGATAGGTTCTCCAAAATGGCACATTTCATAGCTTGTAACAAAACAGATGATGCATTGCATGTTGCTAATTTGTTCTTTAAGAAAGTGGTACGTTTGCATGGTATGCCTAAGACCATAGTCTCTGATAGGGATACTAAATTCCTTAGTTACTTCTGGAAGACCCTTTGGTCTAAGTTAGGTACCAAACTGTTGTTTTCTACTACTTGTCATCCACAAACTGATGGACAAACCGAAGTTGTTAATAGAACTTTAGGAACTCTTTTGCGTGCATTCATAAGGAAAAATTTGAAGTCATGGGAAGATTACCTACCTCACTGTGAATTTGCATATAACCATGCTGTGCATTCTACTTCTAAGTTTTCTCCTTTTGAGGTTGTTATGGGTTCAACCCAACTTCCCCTTTGGATCTAATCCCTTTGCCTGAGTGTGAAAGAATTAGCTTTGATGGAAAGAAGAAGGCCGAACTGATACAACAAATACACAAACAAGCAAGACACAACATTGAAGAAAGGACAAAGCAATACGTCAAGCAGGCCAACAAGGGAAGACAAGAAAAAGTCTTTGAAGAAGGAGACCAAGTGTGGATTCTCTTAAGAAAGGAAAGGTTGCCGGAAGGAAGAAAGTCCAAGCTAATGCCAAGAATCGATGGACCTTTCAAGATCATCAAAAAGATCAACAACAATGCCTACCAGTTGGACTTGCAAGGTAAGTATGATATAAGCAACAGTTTCAATATTACTGACTTGGTTCCTTTCATTGCAGATCATCCAGATTTGAGGACAAATCTTTTTCAAGAGGGAGGGGATGATATGAGCATGGAAACGCCAACACTTGGAGGAAAAGAAGATGAAACCATGGCCATTCCCAAAGGTCCAATGACCCGGGCAAGATCAAGAAAACTTCAAGAAGCTGTAGGAAACATCTTAAGGATCACATGGAAGCATGAAGAAGCTAAGAAAAAACAACACCAAGACATGTTCACTTCCATTCAAGCCGCTCTAAGTTAAATCATCTTCAAAGTGACTTGAGTGTGCTCTTTTTCCCTTAAGCTCGGTTTTATCCCAATGGGTTTTCCGGCTAAAGGTTTTTAATGAGGCCTCAAGTTCACTTATATCTCTTAGATGATTAGCTTAGGAGCTTCTTTGATGCCTTGGACGATTTCATGAAGCTATGGACCGACTCAAGCATCAACTTTATGATATAATTTAGATTATGGTTTTATTTCATCTTTTCTATTTCGCAAACTCTTTTATTTTCTTGTCTAGTCGACTTCTAGTCTTTGTTCAAAGTCTTAGGTGATTGTTTAGAGTCCCAAGAAGTAGTAATCACGAGGCACTTGAGTCTGTTCAAGTCACCTCTCTATATAAGTTGATTGTATGCCTCACTTGGCAATCATCCAACTTTTTAATCAACTTCTTTTCAGAGAAAATTCTCTAAGTTCTTTTAGAACGTTTCCGATTGTTTGGTGTGTCATATCCAACAATCAACCTCTGGTGTGTCATATCCAGAAAATCAACCTTTGTCTTCCCCGAGTGTGTCATATCTTGGAGAGACATTGTTGAGTGTTTATTAGGTGTGTAATATCTGAAATAAACCTCAAGGAGTATCAAGGAGCCTTCCGCAACTTCTTGTGTCCCGCATCAATCCATCACCTTGTCCAGTTGAGTCATTGATTCGCTAAGGCAAGGATCTATCCCATATCTATCCAAAGAACCATTCGGCCGCTTCAAAGAAGACCTTCAAACGGTCCTTTTCATCATCAACTCGGCCATATGGTTTCTTCTATCCTTTTGTCTATCATTACAACCTACCAACGAGAAAGTTGAACCTTGGGCGTGACCGAGATTGTGTCACCGTGGCATTAGTTAATCTAATCATGTAACTTTATTCAATATAAGGTTCAATATTTTTCTAAGTTATTTTTCAATCATTTAAGGTTCATACGATTCGCATCTTAAATCTAAACAGATAAAGAACAAACAACTTTATTAATATAAATCATGTGATTCATTACACAATTTAGTTACACCATAGGCTATCATAAATTTATATGTTGATACTACAAACAAGAATTTCCCAACCCACACATCCCTCACGGCTGAATCCTCATAGTTCATTGGCCTTGCCATGGTCCTGGCCTGATCCTGAAACCAATACATACCACAAGTCATTTGTATAAGCACAGTACGTTATTCCAACTAACACGCCTAACATTGCATTGTTTTGTTTAATGAAGCCATGTTCTATCTACTTATCAACAATCAGCCAGTAACCCAGCTATATCCAAGCATGGCCTAAGGTCCCCGGTCCATACATACATCCTATGGCCAGGCTAACTTATTGTAGTCTATCCCGCTGAACCCCAACCATAAGGAATCTTTTATTTGATTTCCGTGAAACCAATATTACCTTAGAGAATCCAACCAAGACCAATCCAGAGAAGGGACAAGGACTTATTCCGGCCCGGCCAATACATTAGCTTGATAGCATCGATCCGGGAACATACACCTCTTGGGCGTGCGTTCTGGAGTGCTTAAGCCTTTCTCCGATTCTTTCCCTCCAGTAACCATCCTTAACCGATCTTCACTTCACACAAACCGATTCTTGATCAGAAATCAATCGTCAATCCACATGACCAAGCTTTTGGTCGATCTCTCTCGTTTGTTTCCTTTTTCTTTTTCTGTCACGATTCTGGCAGAGTTTTTCCTTATCTCTATTTTTTCCTCCCTTTAATCTCAACCCCAAGGTCCATATTTATAGCCAGAATGACCGGTCCAACTGCACTCCTTCTTTTTTTAGGTTGGTTGAATACAAGCTTATACTGAAATACCATACGCCTGGATTATCTCGCCCAAGCCATAAACCTTCAGACCTCAAGTATGTCCATGGTCGGCCTTGTAACCGCCTATGACCCGGCCACATGGTCAAGACTCAAACACTTCACGAATCTAAGATGAGCTGATCACTAGCTGCCCCAGCTGAGTGAGCTAGCAATCCACCTACTCGAGCTGACTCTAGTTAGTCTGAGCTTCCAATGAGCTATACCCAATTTGGCCTAGCTGACTGAGGTACTTCCTTGTACCGTCTAACCCTTTTTAAGCACTCGTCCAGCTCTCCTTCACTTGTCCCCATTCCATCCTGGTTAAGTTTCGGCATCCCTATGCCCCTAACCATTATACTCAACCATGATACACTTGACTTTAGGTCTCATGACCTGACTGATGTGTAACCTCGTATCATGTCCGAGTCCCATTACCTTATCCAAGTTTGGGGATGCCACAGAACATTTTGTGGTTTACTTGGTGAGATATATCCAAGCAAACAAACTCTATATCTCATTCGACCTGTGTTTCCGATCAGGCAACAGATCGAGAGTGCTTCTTTTTTAAACTGGTGCGTCACATCCAGCAAATCTAAGCACAAGAATATCAAACGCTCTTTCGCAACCTTTGTGTGACCCTTCAGTCCATCAGTTCTTCCTTTGAAGTTCATATCAAATACTTACCGGTCGAGTGATCCTATCAAAGGGTTCTTCACGTGGTATCAGAGCCACTCTTCCGGTATTTCATTTCTATTTTTTCTCATCTTCCATTTTCTTCAATCACTTCTTCTTCTATCTATCTTAAATCTGGGCCTATCATTACCATCCATATATATATATAAGATCTACAAATTTAAAAAAAAAGTTTAAAAGTTGAATTGTGTGGATTGGTGGTGGAAGAGAAAGCCTGCTGGCTGAGGAGAAATCCAGCCTTTGAGGTGGTTAATACGGATTTTCACATATAATCTCTTATCTTTCTATCTTGAAAACTCTCTTGTTTGCTTGGATTGACCATTGGGCTTCTTGATTTGCTCACTTAGAACTTTGAGAAAAGCTTGCTGAGTGACCATTAGAATTCTGAGAGAAACACTTGAGGGGGTGAGATCAAACACTTCAGGGTGTGAGGATTTTTATCTACTAATCTTTTGTGTTTAAAGATTTTCAGGAAACCATGAGTAGTAAAGATGAAAGAAGCCGACCAGGACACTCTTTTGCTGGTTTATCTAACTTGCAGATACTAACCTTGTGAATTCAGGTTTAGAACAGATCCATGAACGACTTGATGAGATGCAGGTTAGTCAACAAACCCAAGCCAGAACTGGAGCACGACGAGGCCGCCCAAGTAGGAACCATCACATCGATGATGATGAGGAATACCAAAAGGATGATACTCGTTCCATCAACCGACCTAGGACAGGTCTGCGAAACCAAGATCCAGGTGATGATAATCCTTTTGCTAGGGAAGAAAGAGTTGATAATGGCTTTGGTGGTTTGAAGCTTAAAATCCCAACTTTTGATGCAAAAAATGATCCTGATGCTTTTCTTGAATGGGAAAGAAAAATAGAACTTGTTTTTGATTGCCGAAATTTCACTGAACTTAAAAAGGATAGATTGGTTGCTACTGAATTTACTAGTTATGCTATTAATTGGTATTATCAAGTTGTGACTAGCAAGGAGGAGAATGGAGGCCAACCACTAGCTTCATGGGATGAACTAACAACCTTGATGAGGAGTCGGTTTATTCTAGAACACTACCATCGTGACCTTCACCAAAAGCTGAGACATTTGCTGCAAGGAACCAAGTCCGTAGAAGACTACTTCCAGGAAATGGAGATCTTGATGGTCAAGGCCGATGTAGACAAGACATTGGAAGCAACCACGGCCAGATTTCTTGCTGGACTCAACCGGGACATCCAAGATTGAATGGAGCTTCAAAAATATGAAAGTCTAAACCAGATGTTGCACAAAGCCATTCTGATCAACCAACAAACCAAGAGAAAGAGCTATTCAAAACTGGTCTTTACTCCCAAATCTAGTTATAAAGACAAAGGTAAGTCTTCAAACATAACAAATTCTTTTAAAACTGATGTTTCTGCTCGTGTTGACAAAGGAAAAACAGTGGAGACTTCCAGCCGTACTAGAGACATCAAGTGCTCAAGTGTCATGGACTAGGACACTATGCCAACAAATGTCCTAACAAACAAGTGGTGATTCTCATGGAGAATGGTGAGATGGAGTCCGAGGATGACATAGAGGACAAGGAGGATCTTGGACCAGTCTTTGATGAGGATGAACCGTTTGAATATCCACATCATGGGCCACTTCTTTTTGCTAGGAAGCCTTTGGATGACACACTTGGTCCCATATTCGATGAGGTGAATGACGATCTAGTCAGTAAATTTGGATTGACCTTTGAAGCTAATTATGGTCTGATCTTTGATAAAGAGGACAGCTTTGATTACCCAGCTCACGGTCCCCTACTTGTCACCAGAAGATCCTTGAGTGTTCAACCCAAAACTAACAAAAGAGAACAAAAAGAGAATCTCTTTCATTCTCGTTGTCTAATCTCTGAAAAAGTTTGTTCTTTGATCATTGATGGTGGTAGTTGCACTAATGTTGCTAGTGACATTCTTGTGAGGAAACTAGGGCTTGTGACAAGACCACTGACTCGACCTTTCAGGTTGGAATGGTTAAATGAAGCCGATGAACAGTATGTAAAGGAACAAGTAACAGTCCCTCTTACCATTGGTCGCTATGAGGATGCGGTCGTTTATAATGTCCTTTCTATGGACACATGCCACATACTTTTGGGCCAACCTTGGCAGTTGGACAAAAAGGCCATACATGATGGATTCACCAACCGACATTCTTTTGATCATAAAGGAAAGAAGATCACACTAGTTCTTTTGACTCCTTATGAGGTCCACCAAGATCAGGTTCAACTTAAGAACAGTCGAGACAAAGAGACCAAGCCGGACCTACCTGAAACATCTCAAAGAAACTCCAACTTCTTTACCAAAGAAAGCCAAGTAAGAAAATCTATTTTCTCTCAAAAGCCATGTCTTTTACTTGTGTACAAAGAATCTCTTATGGCTTCTTCTTCTTCTGACCTTGCACCGGAGATTCCGAGTGAGTTGCTACATGTTTTGCAGAATTTTTCTGATGTTTTTCCAGATGAGAATCCCAAGGGATTGCCACAAATATCATGCATTGAACATCAGATAGATTTTTTTCTGGGTGCATCTCTACCAAACCGGCCAGCTTATCGTACCAACCCGATGGAGACCAAGGAACTACAGAATCAGATTGGAGATCTTCTTGAGAAGGGCTATATCCGGGAAAGTCTCAGCCCTTGTGTCGTGTCTGTTCTGCTTGTGGCAAAAAGGATGGTTCGTGGCGCATGTGTGTGGACTGCTGTGCCATCAATAACATTACGGTAAAGTATAGGCATCCCATTCCTAGGCTTGATGAAATTCTAGAATCCATAGAAATGTCTACCCAAGGATGAGAGGGAATGGGTAGAGCCAAATACAAACCTTGGTTGGATGCCTTAGCCTTGGATTTCTTGCAAGTTACATATCGGCCACAGATCCTTTCTACATATTTCATCAAACTTGGCCAGTAGAAGTGATCATGAACTGCCTTGTATATTTTCTTAACTCCAAAGTGTCCTATAAGGCCTCCTCCATGAGCTTCCTTGAGAAACAACTCTCTCAAAGAACATTGGGTAATATTTTCCAAAAGCCACCTTGAAACATTTTTGAAAAACCTCTTTGAAATCCGGATTAGTTGCATATAAATCTTTAATAAACTCAAAACCAAGCAACTTTTTTCCAAGGGCTGAGAGAAGAACATACCTACGGGACAAAGCATCAGCCACCACATTTTCCTTACCTTGCTTGTACTTGATCACATAAGGAAAGGTCTCAATGAACTCGACCCAACACACATGTCTCTTGTTTAACTTCTGCTGGCCCTTAGTATGTTTGAATGATTGGTGGTCAGTGTGAATCACAAACTCCTTCGGCCAAAGGTAGTGCTGCCACGTTTAGAGAGCCCTCACCAACGCATACATCTCCTGATCATAAGTGGGGTAGTTGAGTGTGGCACCTCCAAGCTTCTCACTGAAGTAAGCAATGGGTTTCCTATCCTGCATAAAAACAGCACCAATACCAACTCCGGAAGCATCACATTCAATCTCAAAAGTTTTAGAGAAATCCGGAAAAACAAGTAAAGGGGCTTGAGTTAACTTCCCTTTAAGGATCTGAAATGCCTCTCCTTGGGTTTGTTCCCATTTGAACCCAACGTTCTTCATGATCACCTCAGCGAGTAGAGCTGCTATAGTACTGAAATTGGGCACAAACCTTCGGTAGAAACCAGCAAGGCAATGAAAGCTCCTCACCTCACCAACAGTTGATGGATTAGGCCAATCTCGAATGGCTTTGATCTTCTCTTCGTCCACTCTAAGTCCATCTGTACCTACAACAAAACCAAATAAGACCATGTTATCTGTTCCAAAAGAGCACTTTCCAAGATTAGCAAACAGGTATTCCTTCCTAAGGATTTCAACCGAAGGAGGTTTTTTTGAGGAAGGAGATCTTGTTTGGGTTCACCTAAAGAAGGATTGATTTTTTGGAGGTGATAAAATCCAAACTCATGCCCCGGGTCGATGGCCCATTCCGGATCCTTAGAAAAATCAGTGACAATGCTTATCACCTTGATTTGCAAGATAAGTATAACATTTCTTCAAGCTTTAATGTTGCTGATCTTTCTCCTTTTCTTGTAGATGATCCGGATTTGTGGACAAAACCTTTTGAAGAAGGAGGGAATGATGTGCTGTAGTACATAGAACGAGCTCAGCACAGAGATCATAACGTCCCAATCAGTTCATCCGAGGTTCACCGTCCCGATCTTACCGACCGAGCCATCTATCAGATCAATCCGCATACATCCGGAAAAGAGCTAAGGATGGATCCACGACCTGAAGACCAATTTGGCCGTACCACAGAACGTATTTCCCAGCCAACTCGTCAAGCTAAGACCACCAGTCAAGTCAGAACCAACTTGGATCGAGAGGATTTAGATTCGGATCACAACCTATCTCTTCTGGCCTGTTTGTTCCGTTTCGCAGGGCATATTCATGATCTGACCAACCCTTTTGATCCGTTCATGGATTTTGATGATCTTAATTTCTCAAAGACAAGACTTCTTAATCTTTCTGAAGACTTGGGTTGAGTAAAAATGCATCCTGATACATCGAATCTGGAAAAAGTAGCTGAAAGGTCTGATTGACCAGTCTTCCTTTTTTCCACACCATTGACTGACCTTCAATATTCTAGTCAATGTTGTCATTTTCTATGCATTGTTTTCCTCAAAATCTCTTATGTCTCTTTTACTACTAAGTAGTATAAATATGTAAACACTGCAGTTCATTCAATATATCCAATTTTCCTTTTATTTTGAGTATATCTCTCTGTTCTTTGCTGAACATTTTGTGGTTTACTTGGTGAGTTATATCCAAGCAAATAAACTCTCTATCTCGTTGGACCTGTACGTCTGATCAGGCAACAGATCAAGAAAGCTTTTTTGTTAGACTGGTGCATCACATCCAGCAACATCTAAGCACAGGAATATCAAAGGCTCTTCCACAACCATTGTGTGACCCTTCAATCTGTTAAAAAGAAGAAGTGGAGCTTGTGGAACAAGCAACTAAACACATCTTGTGCAAGTAACTAAATCCTTGGACTCCTAAATATATATGTGGTTGGTTTGTAACTAAGAAAAAGAAGCATTAGAAGTCTTGACAAGGACTTGTAGCCGTTGGAAGAAGAAACCAAGGAGAAGATAACAAAGAAGAGTCATGGGCGCTTTATGGAACAAGGAGCTGTCACTTTCAGTCTTTGAGCATCCCAAGACTCCAATCCTAACCATTCATGTCCCTTTCATTCTCTTTGTAGTTGACCCTAATGTTTGTCTATAAATGTATGTGTAAATACATTGTAAAGGATTAAGTTAAGGAAATCAAAAACATCCTTCTCTACTCTTAGCATTCATATTCTCTCTTCTTCCTCTCTTTATCTTCCGCAAAGAAACACTCTAAAGATCACTTAAGATATCTTTAAACTTTTATGGTATCAGATCATAACTCTATTCTTGTCAAGTTACAGATTTCATCTTCCAAACAAACTTTGTTTTTCATATTATCCAGCAGTCCGTAGCTGAGTTCATCCTTTTAACCTACGATCTATAGCTGTGCATTTTTTCTCCACAAGCCACTCCATGGATAACAACAAGATTATCTCTCTCCCAGTCACTCCTAAGGGAGCTGACAACTTGTGGGTTAGAACCACGAGAGCCATTCTAAATGGTAAGAAAGTCTTCCATCATGTCGAACCGGAGGAAGGCAAAGAAGAGTCCAAAGCTGATGAAGCATGGTTCTCTGAAGATCAATCTGTCCTGGTGGCCCTTCAAGACTCACTGGATATTACTGTCCTCGAAGCCTACTCCTACTGTGAGAGTGCCAAAGAGCTATGGCGCACTCTGAAAAATATCTTTGGAAATGAATCAAACCTTACCCGGGTCTTTGAGATCAAAAGAAGTATTAACCAGCTGAGGCAAGGAGATGTTGACTTTCACATGTTCTTTGGAAAATTCAGATCTTCTTGGGCAGAGCTGGAAATGTTGAGACAACTCACCCTAGATTCAGATGTTTTAAATGAAAGGAGGGAGCAAGACAAAGTATTCTCACTTCTAATAGTGTTAAACCCGGCTTATAATGACTTGGTCAAGTACATCTTGAGAGGAACCAAGCTGCCAAGTCTTGATGAGGTATGCTCTGAAATCCAGAAGGAAGAAGGATCTTTTGGACTGTTTGGGGGCAAAGGAGGAGAACTGTTGCTGGCAAACACAGCTGAAGGAGTAAATGCAAACAAAAGCTTCTATCGCCAGGGAGATAATGCTCATTTGATGTGCAGCTACTGTAAGAAGCCTGGCCATGCAAAAGAGAAATGCTTTAGCCTTCATCCACATCTCAAGAGGTTTCCTAGTGGCTCACACACAAGCAAATGGGACTCACGCCTTCACCATCAAGGTCATTGGAGGGACAACTCAAGCCATGAGCAAAGAGACTCCAAAACCCATCTTGCCACATACGGTTTATCCCTTGTCCATGAGAACGAGTCTCTAACTCCAGCTCCAAACTCTAAGTTTATGAAGAACTCAGACCCTGATGCTCTCCTCAAAGCAATCAAAGACTCTGGTAAGGCTATAAAACCTGTGAGCTATCAAGCTCTTTGTGAGACTGATAAACCTCTATGTAGGAATAAGAAACCATTGATTGTTGATTCAGGGGCTAGTCATCATATGATCAGTGATCCTAGTATCATTAGTAACATTAAACTGGCGTTAGGACATGTTAGTGTTGCTAATGGAGAATGAATTAAGATTGAAGGTGTTGGCGACTTAAACCTGTTTGATAATAGCTCCACAGCCTTTTACATACCAACATTCACTTCTAACTTGCTATCTGTTAAGAAAGCCACATCTGACTTAAATTGTCTTGCTGTATTTGTTGAAATATGTGATCTCTATGATAGAAGAATTCAAATCTAAGAGGAGGGAAAGGAAACCTAGTTCACAAGGAACTAGAAGAAGTCTTGGTTAGGATGTAACTAGAAGAAAGGAGCTGTTACATACTAACTAGAAGACTAACTAAGTGGAAAAGAGGAAGTAAATGAGAGCATGGGGCGCCAGAACCAGGGCATGGGCACAAGCATGGAGGCGTCAGCAGCAGGGTATGGGCGCAGCTTGAACAGGAGTCAAACAGTGAGCTGCTCCCTTCCCTCCTCTCTTCTTCACGCAAACCCCTCTCTTCTCTCCTTCCTTCTTCACGCCTCTTCTCTTCTTCTCTATGTAAAACCTCTATAAATATACATGTAATGTGATGTAAAGAGAGTTGTGAATAAGAGAATAAGAATATTAAAAGAGTAAAAGGAAGCTTAAAGGAAGCTTTGCTTATCTCCCTAAAGGCGCCGGTGGAGCCTTAGCTCTCCGGCGCCATGCTTCTCCTTAGTTCATCTTACTTCATCAACTATTATCATTCTCATTCTCATCATCATTCTTATCATCATTCTCAAACAATAATCCCTCATTACATCAATACTCACGCCACCATCTTCATTCTAAACATTCTCCAAGTATCCAAACCTCAAACTCCTTATCATTCTCATGCCACAACTATCACTCTCTCAACTATCCCTAAGCTTCCATACTCTTAATTTCAACATGGTATCAGAGCAAGTTGAGTGATCTAGCGCCTAATCTCTTGTTATTCTTCTAGCTCTCTACAAAGTCTTCTAATCTATAACCATACACTTTCTTAGTTCTATTCACTCTGAGATTAATATCCTTGAGATCATAAGATCTTCAAGTTGTGAAAGGACTAAGGGTGTGTATTGTTACTAGAAAATGATGACAAATTGAGGGAGATTTCGTTGGGCTCTCCTTGGCTCCTTGCCTTAAGGAGCTCGGTTTCTTTTGTTAAACACATGAGAGAGAATTTTTTGGGGTAATTTGTTGCTCCCATGCGTTTTTCTAATTAATGGGGTGTGTGTGAGAGAGTAAATATTTTTCTTTGTGGTTCTTGTGTGTGGAGTCTAGATCCACATACAAAACTTTGAAAAGGGGTTGTATCAATATCAATTACTTGGTGATCCTCTTTGGAAACAAGATCCAGAGGATTTTTTAAGAATCATTTATCCGTGAAGAAGCTTGTCATGGCATGATGGTTTTTGGCATGTATGGCGTGGGAAGTAAGGCATCTAGGAGATGAAGAATGTTTTTGGCGTGATGGTTTGGAAGAGGAGAAGGCTGGGTGGTGACCTTAAGTGGTGATCCAAGCAAGCTCCAAGTGAAAATAAATCATTAAACAGGAAGTAAAGTGGCTGGTGATCAAATGAAGACATTCAGCAAGAAAGAAGAGGTGCTTCCTCAGAATGAATGGAAGCATTAAACCGGCTGCACAAACAGCCAAAGAAAAATCTAGTTCACGTGAGACTTCAAGAAAAATATGAGACAGCTCATAGTAAAACTTGGAGTTGAAAAGGAGAAGCTTACCTAAGAGATAGGAAGCTGAAGAAGGTTGCATCCCGGAAGAGACTTGCGGAAGAGAAGTGACAAGAGGAGTTCACGTCTTCAACCCGAAAGAGACTTGCGGAAGGGATGTGACAAGAGGAGTTCACATAGAAGACTTGCAGTAGACGGAGATGAAGCACAAGGCTTATGCTATAATTCGTTGGTGAGTCTTCCAATAAGCGGAAGATTCATATGGTCCAAGAAGTAGTTGCTCCAAGGTATTGATTAAATGGTGCTTATGGAGGGTCATATTCTTCCACATGGTCTTCATCCTCTCTTGAGGCCGAATCACTTGATCCAGGAGGTCTTGAGAGAGTGGTGATCATACTCAACCATGTGGCGATCCAAGCGGAGCAATCTACAAGAAGAAGTGTGTATAGGCTCAAGCAAGCTATTCATGGTAGTGTTATGTGGAGGTAGATGATGTCCTTTGCGGCCTAATCCAAAATGGCTAGCAGACGAAAGCTTGTCTTAATTGGCAAGGGGGATAGATAGTCCAAGAGGAGGCGGCATCATTGGCATAATCAAGCTTAGTGCTCTTTCCTTTGCAAGAGTGGTCCCTTGGCAACGGGCTAGTCTTGAAGGGAAGTGTTGAAGAAGCGGTGAGCTCCAAATTATGCAACGGTCTTCCTTGTCAAGTTTGGTTCTTCCCATACTGAACCAAGCTTGAGGGGGAGTGTTGAAGAAGACCGTTTAAGCACCAAGTCAGGTGATGGTCCAAGAAGAAGAGGACTATCACATTGTACCATGGATAGGTGCGGCATTCCGAGAGGAAGCCGGGAGAGTCTTATGATAAGTGGGATTAGAGCGGATGGCTCTTTGAAGAATTAAGGTCAAATCTATGAAGGGTTCAAGCCAAGATTGATCTTGATAGATGGAGTGTGAAGCTCAGACCAAGAGGCGTTCACCTAGGAGGCTGTGGAACGGTAAACAAGGCAACAAGGAACTCCAAGCACCGTATGAGGAGACGATGGCGAGAGAAAGCCGGGAGACACATACGAGTAGCTATGAATGATGTTGCAAGAAAACCGAAGGAGAAACCACCTTTCAGACCTTATTAGGTCTGGTGATCCGAGAAGCAGCAGGAAGTGGCATCCAACGGATAGAGTATACTCCCAAAAGTCATCAAGAGGAAGCCAATGACAATGTGAGTATTCTGTGAGCTAGAAGATGTCATCCGAGGAGCTTGAAGTCAAGATTAAGTTTGAGACAAGAAGCCCGATGAGACATGATCCGAGTGAAGCTTAGAGAAGACAAAGCCTAATCCGCAAGAAAGAGTAAAGGCCATAGGAGAGGAAGCCGTGGTCTCATTGAGGTTAGGAGTCATCAAAACCGTCTTTGGAGCAAGCAAGGATCAGCTAGCGGATATCCTTATCATGGCATCATCTTCTATCAATGAGGATCACGTACATGGCAAGATTGGCCTTAAGGACACCTACCGACCAATCTTGAGGGGGAGTGTTGAAATATGTGATCTCTATGATAGAAGAATTCAAATCTAAGAGAAGGAGGGAAAGGAAACCTAGTGCACAAGGAACTAGAAGAAGTCTTGGTTAGGATGTAACTAGAAGAAAGGAAGCTGTTACATACTAACTAGAAGACTAACTAAGTGGAAAAGAGGAAGCAAAGGAGAGCATGGGGCGCCAGAACCAGGGCATGGGCACAAGCATGGAGGCGTCAGCAGCAGGGTATGGGCGCAGCTTGAACAGGAGTCAAACAGTGAGCTGCTCCCTTCCCTCCTCTCTTCTTCACGCAAACCCCTCTCTTCTCTCCTTCCTTCTTCACGCCTCTTCTCTTCTTCTCTATGTAAAAACTCTATAAATATACATGTAATGTGATGTAAAGAGAGTTGTGAATAAGAGAATAAGAAGATTAAAAGAGTAAAAGGAAGCTTAAAGGAAGCTTTGCTTATCTCCCTAAAGGCGCCGGTGGAGCCTTAGCTCTCCGGCGCCATGCTTCTCCTTAGTTCATCTTACTTCATCAACCATTATCATTCTCATTCTCATCATCATTCTTATCATCATTCTCAAACAATAATCCCTCATTACATCAATACTCATGCCACCATCTTCATCCTAAACATTCTCCAAGTATCCAAACCTCAAACTCCTTATCATTCTCATGCCACAACTATCACTCTCTCAACTATCCCTAAGCTTCCATACTCTTAATTTCAACAGTATTTGGGCCTAATGATGTTTGCTTTCAGGATATTGACACAAGTAAAGTCCTTGGGCATGGAACGACCATGGATGGATTGTATGTGCTTGGAGACCTTAAGAACTCCTCTTCATTTTCATGTAGTTTTGGCTTCAATGTTGGTGTAACAAATGATGCTATTTAGCATGCTAGATTAGGCTATCTTCATTATAAGGCCCTGAACTTATTACTTCCTAATATTCAGGTCCAAAATAATGATTTTAAGGTTTGCATTTTAGGAAAACATTGCAAATCTGTCTTTCCTAGATCTTCCACTATTTATGAAAATTGCTTTGATCTGATTCATTAAGATGTTTGGACTGCTCCTTGTTTGTCTAGAGAAAACCACAAATACTTTGTCATTTATTGATGAAAAATCCAAGTATACATGGTTAACCTTGCTTCCATCAAAAGATAAAGTTTTAGAAGCATTTATCAACTTTCATGCCTATGTTACTAACCATTATAATGGTAAAGTGATAATATTGAGATCAGATCATGGTGGAGAATATATAAGCCACGCCTTCAAGAAATTTTTAAGCACAAATGACATCCTTCAACAAACAAGTTGCCCATACATCCCACAACAGAATCGTGTAGCTGAAAGGAAGAATAGACACCTAATGGAACTGGCAAGAACCATGATGTTTCACACCAGTGTACCAAGAAGGCTCTGGGGTGATGCGGTTGTTGCAGCCTGTTACCTAATCAACAGGCTTCCCACCAAAATCCTTCAGGATCAATCCCCATTTGAGGTACTCACAAAAACAAAACCTGTCCTTGATCACTTACGTGTGTTTGGGTGCATTTGTTATGTCTTAGTTCCTGGACAGAACAGGAACAAGTTAAATGCCAAGAGTACCAAAGCCATGTTCCTTGGTTATTCAAGTACACAAAAGGGCTATAAATGCTTGGTCCCAGAAACCAACAAGATACTGGTGTCCCGGGATATAAGGTTCTTGGAAACTGAGGGATACCATTCAGAAAACCTAACATTACTTGACAACCTAAGCCTTGGTCCACTTGGGGGATAGTCCATTCCTCAGCCCGCAGCTTCTCTTGCTCCTGAGGGGAAGATGATGCATGATCATGATCAAGCAGAGCCTGCGGACAGGGAAGATGACACTAAGGATTCAAGCAATGCACATGAAGAAGTAGGTGGACAAGACACAATTAGAGTAGAGAATGAGAGAACAAAAGAAGCTTCTACACCAGCTGAAGGTATGGAACTTATGAGAAGTCAGAGATTGAGAAACACTAGAACAGAGAATGAGAGAACACAAGAAGCTCCTCCATCAACTGAACCAACCTTGGAACCTAGGAGAAGTCAGAGATTGAGAAACACTAGAGTCTACTACAATTTTCATGCGGTTGCTCATCCTTCACAGACTGTGTGCTCTTTAGCTCATATATCACAAGAGCATCAAGCTTACATCATAAGTCTAGACCAAGAAGAGATACCAAAACCGTATGAAGAGGCTAAAGAGAAGAAGATTTGGAGGGATGCAGCTGGAGAAGAAATTGCAGTAATGGAGAAAAATCACACATGGGATGAAGCAGTCTTACCTAAAGGAAAGAAGACTGTGGGTTCTAAATGGGTATTCACAATCAAGTACAAGAGCAATGGGGAGATTGAGAGGTATAAGGATAGACTAGTTGCAAGAGGAATCACACAAGCTTATGGAAACGATTATAGAGACACTTTTGCTCCTGTTGCCAAACTACATCCTGTGCGAGTAGTCCTCTCTATTACTACTAACTTAGAATGGGAATTATGACAAATGGATGTAAAGAATGCTTCCCTTCAGGGGGAGCTTGACGAAGAGGTGTACATGACACCACCACCAGGTCTCAAAGACATTGTCCAACCTGGGAAAGTCCTTAGACTAAGGAAAGCAATGTATGGTCTCAAGCAATCCCCTAGAGCATGGTACATAAATCTAAGTGTCACTCTCCTTGATCGCTACTTCATTAGATAAGAAGCTGATCACACTCTGTTCACTATACAAAGCCATAAAGGTATTATAGTCATTCTCATATATGTAGATGTTATTATCATCTCTGGGAATGACAAGGTTGGTATTCAAGAAACTAAAGCCTATTTAAGCTCAGTATTTGATATTAAAGATCTGGGAGAACTAAAGTACTTCTTTGGAATAGAAGTATGTAGATCAAAGGAAGGTCTCTTCTTATCAGGAAATACACTCTTTACCTGTTAAATGAAACAGGTACCTTAGAGGGAAATATAGTAAAAACACCATTGGAAGATGCATACAAAGTTCACCAACAAGAGGATCTCAATGAGGATCAATTCTTTGAAGATCCTAAGCTATACCGCTGGCTTGTTGGTAAACTTATCTATCTTACTCTAACTAGACCTGACTTGTGTTTTTCTGTGAACCAGATCAGTCAGCATATGCAAGCACCACGAATGTCCCATTGGAGAATGATTGACCGCATTTTGAGATACCTCAAGGGCACCTCAGGCCAAGGCATTTGGATGGGATGTAATGCAAACACAGAAGTGGTGGGTTATTTTGATGCAGATGGGGCTGGGGATAGATGATATGAGCATGGAAACACCAACACTTGGAGGAAAAGAAGAAGGAACCATGGCCATTCCCAAAGGTCCTATGACCCGGGCAAGATCAAGAAAACTTCAAGAAGCTGTAGGAAACATCTTAAAGATCACATGGAAGCATGAAGAAGCTAAGGAAAAACAACACCAAGACATGCTCACTTCCATTCAAGTCGCTCTAAGCTAAATCATCTTCAAAATAACTTGAGTGTGCTCTTTTCCCTTAAGCTCGGCTTTATCCCACTGGGTTTTCCGGCTAAAGGTTTTTAATGAGGCCTCAAGTTCACTTATATCTCTTAGATGATTAGCTTAGGAGCTTCTTTGATGCCTTGGACGATATCATGAAGCTATGGACCGACTCAAGCATCAACTTTATGATATAACTTAGATTATGGTTTTATTTCATCTTTTCTATTTCGCAAACTCTTTTATTTTCTTGTCTAGTCGACTTCTAGTATTTGTTCAAAGTCTTAGGTGATTGTTTAGAGTCCCAAGAAGTAGTAATCACGAGGCACTTGAGTCTGTTCAAGTCACCTCTCTTTATAAGTCGATGTAAGTTTAAAGAGATCCTTAGTGATCTATAGAAGTTCTTATGGACGAGACAAGAAGAGAAGAGATAAGAGTGGAAGAGATAGAACTTAGGCGCTTAAGAGAAGAGAATGATGTTTTTAATTTCCTTAACTTGATACATTACATTGTATGCACACTAACATTTATAGACAGACAACTAGGTTAACTACAAAGAGAATGAAAGGGACATGAATGGTTGGGATTAGAGTCTTGAGCGCTTCTAGACTGAAAGTGACAGCTCCTTAATCTAGACTGAAAGTGACAGCTCCTTACTCCTTAAGGCGCCTCGTGACTCCTCCATGTTCTCTTCTTCTTGGTTTCTTCTTCCAATGGCTACAAGTCATTATCAAGGCTTCTAACACCTCTTTCTCTTAGTTACAAATCAATCATATAGTTAGGAGAACAAGGGTTTAGTTCCTTGCACAAGATGTGCTTAGTCGCTTGTTTCACAAGCTCCATTTCTTCTTCTTCTCAATACTCCCCCTCAAGCTTTAATCATAATGATGTTTATGATAAAGCTTGAACTGTGAATAACACCTCATTAAAAACCTTAGTAAGAAAAACCACTAGGGAAGAAAAGCTATACATAAGGAAAAGAGTGTGATCATCACAGTTGGGGATCTTCATCATCCCCCTTAAATAACTCCATAAGGCCGAGTCTCTCATGAATAGACTCACATGTCTTTAGGCTGGCTGCTTTAGTGAAGATGTCAGCCAATTGGTCTGAGCTTTTTGTGTAGCAAGGTAAGATGACTCCTTGTTGCATTTGCTCCCTTACTTTATGACAATCCACCTCGATATGCTTGGTTCTCTCATGAAAAAACTGACTTTGAGGCTATATGAATTGCGGCTTGATTATCACAGTGCATAGTGATTGGTGTAGTGACTTCTCTTCCCAAATCCTTCAACAGCATCTTCAACCACATTAGTTCTGTGGTTAACCTCCTCATTGCGCGGTATTCAGCTTCAGCGCTAGAACATGTCACTATCTTTTGCTTCTTGCTCTTCCAAGTGACTAGGTTTCCTCCAATGAATGTGCAATAGCCAGTTGTTGACCTTCTATCTTCTCTATCCCCAGCCCAATCTGCATCACAATAACCTACCACTTCTGTATTGGCATTACATCCCATCCAAATGCCTTGGCCTGGGGTGCCCTTGAGGTATCTCAGAATGCGGTCAATCATTTTCCAATGGGACATTCTTGGTGCTTGAATATGCTGACTGATCTGGTTCACAGAGAAACACAAGTCAGGTCTAGTTAAGGTAAGATAGATGAGTTTACCAACAAGCTGGCGGTATAGCTTTGGATCTTCAAACAATTTATCCTTCTTGAGATCTTCTTGTTGGTGAACTTTGTATGCATCTTCCAGTGGCGTTTTTACTATCTTTTCCTCTAAGGTACCTGTTTCATCCAACAGATCAAGGGTGTATTTCCTTTGAGATAAGAAGAGACCTTCCTTTGATCTACAAACTTCTATCCCAAGGAAATACTTTAGTTCTCCTAGATCTTTAATATCAAATATTGACTTTAAATAGGCTTTTGTTTCTTGAATACCAACCATGTCATTCCCAGAGATGATAATATCATCTACATATATGAGAATGACTATAATACCATTATGGCTCTGCATAATGAACAGAGTGTGATCCGCTTCTGATCTAATGAAGCCACGATCAAGGAGAGTGACACTTAGCTTTCTGTACCATGCCCTAGGAGATTGCTTGAGACCATAAATTGCTTTCCTTAGTCTAAAAACTTTCCCAGGTTGAACAATGTCTTCTAGACCAGATGGTGGTGTCATGTACACCTCTTCTTCAAGCTCCCCCTGAAGGAAAGCATTCTTCACATCCATTTGCCATAATTCCCATTCTAAGTTAGTAGCAATGGAGATGACTACTCGCACAGTGTGTAGTTTGGCAACAGGAGCAAAGGTGTCTCTATAATCTTCTCCATAAGTTTGTGTGAATCCTCTTGCAACTAGTCTAGCCTTATACCTCTCGATCTCCCCATTGCTCTTGTACTTGATTGTGAATACCCATTTTGAACTCACAGTCTTCTTCCCTTTACGTAAGATCGCTTCATCCCATGTGTGATTTTTCTCCATTGCTGCAGTTTCTTCTCCAACTGCATCCCTCCAAACCTTCTTCTCTTTAGCTTCTTCATATGTTCTTGGTATCTCTTCTTTGTCTAGGTTCATGATGTAAGCTTGATGTTCTTGTGAAATATGAGCTAAAGAGCACACGGCTTGTGAAGGATGAGCAACAGTGTGACAATTGTAGTATATTCTATTGTTCCTCAATCTCTGACTTCTCCGAAGTTCCATAGTTGGTTCATCTGATGTAGAAGCTTCTTGTGTGTTCCTCAATCTCTGACTTCTTCGAAGTTCCATGGTTGGTTCAGCTGATGTAGGAGCTTTTTGGTTCTCTCATTCTCTTCTCTAATTGTATCTTGTTCATCTACTTCTTGAGTGTCAACTTCCCTATCCTCAGGCTCTTCTTAATCATGATCATATGTCATCTCCCCCTCAGGAGCAAGAGGAGCTGCAGACTGTCCACCAGGTGGACAAAGGCCGAGGTTGTCAAGCAATGTCCGGAGATGAGCTGCACATTCAGATTGGGAGTGAGAGAGGTTTTGGAGGCTCTCCTAGTTCTTTTCTGAATTGTATCCCTGAGTTTCCAAGAACTTTACATCCCGGGACACCAGGATCTTGTTGGTTTCTGGAACCAAGCATTTATAGCCCTTTTGTGTACTTGAATAACCAAGGAACATTGGTTTGGTACTCTTGGCATCTAACTTGTTCCGGTTCTCTCCAGGCACTAAGACATAACAAATACATCCAAACACACGTAAGTGATCAAGAACTTTAGTGGGAAGCCTGTTGATGAGGTAACAGGCCGCAACAACTGCATCACCCCAGTGCCTCCTTGGTACATTGGTGTGAAACATCATGGTTCTTGCTACTTCCATTAGATGTCTATTCTTTCTTTCAGCTACACCATTCTGTTGTGGAGTGTATGGGCAACTTGTTTGGTGAAGGATGCCATTTGTGTTTAAAAATTGTTTGAATGTGTGACCTATATTGATACACTCCAGGAACGCTAGCTTCAGAATCAGGCTAGTCGGAACGAGACCGGGTTGGAGTCGGTCGTACGGGTACCGGTACGGTATCTTGGCTGACGGATGCGGTACGGGTCCTTCGGCGGTGCAGACTTAATACCGGTACGGTATTACGGTATGAATGCGCAAGATTGATGCGAGGTTTAGCGGAAGTTGAACGGTAGAATGTGTAGATGAAAACGAAGATAGAGATGAAGGGGATGAAAGGCGTTGATGGTGGGAGAATGGAACGAAGTGGTAGTGGGGAAAGATGGAATGGTAACAGTGGATTGAAAGCCGGCCACACGGTGTTTGGACAACACCGTGATACGACTGATCGAAGTCCGAGCCAAGCTTCGAGGATAACGATGTTTAAACTACTTGAGATTTGAGAGCAAGCTTTCAAGCTAAATGCATTCATTCAAATCTGGTTTCAAAGTTGAGGTTACATGCTTTTATATAGGCGGGAGAATTATGGCATCAAACCCTTACAAAGGACCAGCGTGTCCTTGGGTGTTTTACATACCCGTAAATCAGTAACTTAAGTCCTTTAGTAAAGCGGTAAAAACATGGAAAGAGAAAGGGATAGGGATTAGGACCGAGTGACCACCACACAAACCATGGATGGGCAAGGTGATGATCGGTTTGGTCCCAATGCGTCCGGGTCGTGAACCTCGTTAAAAACCTTGATGGAAAACCTCTTAGGGATAAAACCCAATCAAGGGAAAAAGAGTGTTCCTTTCCCAAACGACTTTAGTGGGACGTTTTCACCGTATCAAGGTGAAAACGCTAAGGACTTGGTCCTTGACGCTTGCCGATGTTGCCAGCTTGTGTTGTTGCCATGTGCCTTTCTTCAAGCCTTGGGCAATCACTAGGTCCATCCTTGTTTGGTACGGTCTCGAGTACTTGCGGTCAATGACCGAAACCGGCATATCAGGCAATGCCCCTTGGCTTCCATCCGTATCTGTCTCGGCATCGTCCGGCTGGCTATCCTCGGGATCGAAGGTGGCTTGGGCCTCATCATATATACTCTCCACCATTATCTGATCTCAAAATTTTCACTTTAGCATTATAATGGTTAATAATATATGCATGAAAATTTATAAATGCCTCTAAAACTTTATCCTTTGATGGAAGCAATGTTAACCATGTGTACTTGGATTTTTCATCAATAAAGGTGACAAAGTATTTGTGGTTTTCTCTAGATAGATAAGGAGCAGTCCAAATATCCGAATGGATTAGATCAAAGCAATTGTCATAAGTAGTAGAAGATCTAGGAAAAATAGATTTGCAATGTTTTCCTAGAATACAAGCCTCACAATCACTATTTTGGACTTGAATATTAGGAAATAATAAGTTTAGGGCATTATAATGAGGATGTCCTAATCTAGCATGCCAAATAACATCATTAGTTACGCCAACATTTAAGCCAAAACCACATGATACCAAGGAAGAATTCTTAAGGTCTCCAAGCACATACAATCCATCCATGGTTGTTCCATGCCCAAGGACTCTACTTGTGTCAATATCCTGAAAGCAAACATCATTAGGCCACAAGATAGCAAGACAGTTTAAATCGGATGTGGCCTTCTTAACGGATAGCAAGTTAGAAGTGAATGTGGGCATGTAAAAGGCTCTGGAACATTTATCAAACAAGTTTAAGTCACCAACACCTTCAATTTTAATTTGTTCTCCATTAGCAATACTAACATGTCCTAGTTATTCCTACCTACAAGTTTATCCATTTCACAAAGAGCTTGATAGCTCACAGGTTTTATAGTCTTACCATAGTCTTTGATTGCTTTAAGGAGAGCATCAAGGTCTGACTTCTTCACAAACTCAGAGTTTGGAGTTGGAGTTAGAGGCTCATTCTCATGGTAAGATGAACCGCCTGAGGCAAGGTTAGCTTTGGAGTCTCTTTGTTCACGGTTGGAGTTGTCCCTCCAATGGCCTTGATGGGAAGGGCATGACTCCCATTTGTTAGTGTATGAGCCACCAGGGAACCTCTTGAGATGTGGATGAAGGCTGAAACATTTCTCCTTTACATGACCAGGCTTCTTACAATAGCTGCATACTAAGGGAGTGTTGTCTCCACGGCGGTAAAGGCTCTTGTTGGCAGTTACTCCTTCAGCTGTGTTTGCCAGCACCAGTTCTCCTCCTTTGCCACCAAACAGTCCAAGAGATCCTTGTTCCTTCTGGATTTGAGAAAATACCTCATCAAGACTTGGTAGCTTAGTTCCTCTCAAGATATGCTTTGTTGAAATATGTGATCTAGTTGAAAAGGAACTAGAAGGAGAAATAGTTGAGAAGTAACTAGAAGAAAGGAAGCTGTTACAAATAAACTAGAAGACTAACTAAGTGGAAAAGAGGAAGCAAAGGACAGCATGGGGGCGCCAGAATCAGGGCATGGAGCTCTCTACTGTTGGAGTAGGTGAGCTGCTCCCTCCTCTCTTCTTCACGCCAACTCTTCTCTTCTTTCCTTCCTTCTTCACGTCTTCTTTCTTCTCTTCTGCGCCTTTCTCTCCTTCTTCAATGTAAAAACTCTATAAATCCATGTAAAGTGATGTAAAGAAAAATATGACTAAGAGAATAAAAATCCATACAAGCTTTCATAATCTCTTCTCACTCTTAGTCTCTAAATATTCTTCAATCTCTTTAAACTTATAATTTCAACATGGTATCAGAGCAGGTTATCTACTAAACCGCTTATCCTCTTCTTGATTCCTCTAAAACTCTACAAGGCTTCTAATCTATAACAATACACCTTCCTTAGTTCTATTCACTCTGAGATTAATATCCTTGAGATCATAGGATCTTCAAGTTGTGAAAGGACTAAGATTGTGTATTATTACTAGAAAATAGACACTAATAGGGTAACAATCTCGGTTATACTCAAGGGAAACAACTACCTCCTTTGGGCAAAAACCACCAAAACTACTCTTAGAGGCCGAGGACTTTGGCAATATGTTGAGCCAAAAGAAAGAACTGAAGTGGCCGTGAGAAATGAGAAGGAGGAAGCTAAGGAAGAGCAAGAAAACAATACACTCTTTCTCTTCTCCAAAGCTCACTAGAACCAACTATCTTGGTGGCTTACTCATATACGGATACCGCCAAGGAACTTTGGGATATACTCAAAGGAGTATATGGAAACATCTCAAACATATCAAGGATATTTGAGGTGAAAAGGGCATTGAATGAGCTCCAACAAGAGGAAAAGTCATTCAAGGAAATGTTTGGGGAGTATAGAAGCTTATGGGCCGAGTTGGAGATCTTGAGGCCATACACTATAGACCCCAAGGAGTTAGGAGAAAGGCGTGACCAAGATCAAGTGTTTGGGCTTCTCTTGGCACTCAATGCATCATACAAGGATCTTATCAAGCATATACTTCGATTTGAGAATCTACCAAGTCTAGCGGAAGTATGTGGTATGATACAAAGGGAAGAAGGGTCTAGAGACCTGTTTTGTGCACCAAGTGAAGCTGCACATCTTGCAAGAAAGAATCTCACATTTGGAGACAAGAGGACGTTGGAGTGTGAGCATTGCAAGATGAAAGGACACACTAAGGAGAAGTGTTGGACCCTCCATCCACACTTGAGGCCTAAGCGGCTAAGGGAGAATGGGAATGGACCTAGAGCCTTCACGGGAATGGCACAACCTGTTGAAGAACTGGTTCGAAGGTCTGAGTTTGAAGCTCTCATCAAGAGCCTAGCCAAACTCACAGATTCGGGTAAGAGTTTTTTCAGCTCTAAAACACCCATAAAGAAGACTAGAATCATTGTGGATTCAGGGGCTTTTCATCACATGATCAAGGATCAAGATATGTTAAAAAATCTTGAACCGTGCCATGGAAGTGTACAAGTAGCCAATGGAAGCTCAGTTCCAATTAAAGGGATAGGAGAGTTAGAGCTTTTTAAAAGGGAAACAAAAGCATTATACATGCCTAACTTCTCATCTAATCTTTTATTCGTTAATAAACTACAAAGGATTTGGAGTGTGTGGCTGTGTTTGGGACTGACTTTGTTAAGTTTCAATACCCTAAAACAAACCATGTGCTCGGAGAAGGGAAGGTAGAAGATGGTGTGTATATCTTGGAATCAAATAAACAAGAGGAACCAATGGCTCTTGGAATGAAGGCGGATGCAAAGTTTTTTGGGAGGAAAGAGATTGAAGATAGCCCATTATGGCATGGAAGGTTAGGACATCCAAGTTCAGCAGTCCTCAAAATGGTCTTACCCAATCTCATCCAAGAAGAAATAGTGTGTGAGGCGTGTGTACTAGGGAAGCATTGTAGACAAGCTTTTCCTACTTCATCTACAACTTGTGATGAAGCGTTTGGCATTGTACACTCAGATGTATGGACCTCACCATGTAATTCAAGAGATCAATATAAATATTTTGTTTCATTCATTGATGACTACTCAAGATATACATGGATCACTCTTCTACATACCAAAGATCAAGTTTATGAAGCCTTCACCAACTTCATTAACTATATCTCTACCCAATTCAAAACAAAGATCAAAGTATTGCGGAGTGATAATGGAGGGGAATATGTGAGTAAACGATTCAAAGAGTTGCTCAACAACTTTGGCATCATTCATCAAACATCGTGTGCATACACTCCTCAGCAGAACGGGATAACTGAAAGGAAGAATAGACACCTAATGGAAGTAGCAAGGACTCTCATGATTGCCAAAAGAGTACCAAAGTTCCATTGGGGAGATGCCGTAATGACATCAAGCTACTTAATCAACCGACTTCCAACAAAAAATCTGGATGATATGTCCCCATTTGAAATGTTGTACAAGAAGAAACCAAGCTTAAATCATATCAAAACGTTTGGATGCACATGCTTCATGTTTTTACCAAAAGGACACAGAAGCAAACTTGAACCTCGAAGCATGAGGTGTGTGTTCATTGGATATTCACCAACACAAAAGGGCTACAAGGTCTACAACCCGGAAACAAGAAGAGTGTATGTGTCTAGAGAAGTAAGGTTTAATGAACAAGAGAGTTTCTATGGGGCTAAGGATCATAAAGCTTCTAAAGGAATGACCTATTCACCCATGGACTGGATGGTGTTTGATGAAACGCCAAGCCTATGTGAAGAAGTACAAGAAGAAACATCTGAGAACTTCATAGAGCAAGATAGTGCGGATAATGCACATGAGGAAGCGGATCAGAATTTGGATGAAGAGGGAGCAGATGCTGAAGAAGGACCGGAGCAAACCATACCTCTAAGAAGAAGTACAAGACAGAGGCGACAACGTGTTTTTTATGGCTACAACAATTCTGCTATGCTCCAAGGAGAGTCTAGTACGAGTAATCTTCCCTGTGTGATAAGAGAGTGTCCTGAGAGTACAGCGAGCTTAGATCTCGATCCTATTGGCGACAGCACTCTCATATCACAAGGAGGAGATCACACTCAAACTAGTAGTATCATATATCCCATTGAGCATTTCTGTTCCTTGGCGACATTACCCATGGAGCATGAAGTGTTTCTTACAAAAATCAGCAAAGAATACACTCCTAGCTCATATGAAGAAGCATGTGAGAGTGAAGTATGGGTGAAAGCCATGGAAGAGGAAATGAAGTCCATGGAAAGGAATAATACTTGGTACTTAACCGACTTACCAAAGGATAAGAAGTCGGTTGGGAGTATATGGGTGTATACAATTAAATACACAAGTGATGGGGAAATAGAAAGGTACAAAGCAAGGCTGGTAGCAAAAGGATATACTCAAGTCTATGGGGAGGACTATACTGAAACATTTGCTCCAGTGGCTAAGCTCCATTCCATAAGAATTCTAATCTCGGTAGCTGTAAACTTGGAATGGGACTTATGGCAAATGGACGTCAAGAACGCCTTCTTGCAGGGGGATTTGGAAGAAGAAGTATATATGGATCCACCCCAAGGGTATCATAATGGAGGCAACAAAGTGTGTAGATTGAAGAAAGCAATCTATGGACTGAAGCAATCTCCAAGAGCCTGGTACCAAAGGCTAAGCGCTTGTCTCTTGAAGAAGGAGTTCATAAAATCTGAAGCGGATCATACTCTATTCACAAGACAAAGTGAAGGAGGAGTAGTGGTAGTCTTGATTTATGTTGATGATCTAATCATCACAGGAAGTGACAAAGATGGAGTAGATCAAATCAAGGGACTCTTGAAGGCCGACTTTGATATAAAGGATCTAGGGAAGCTCAAGTACTTCATAGGGATTGAGATGACACGATTTGGAGATGGAATGTTCATATCTCAAAGGAAATACTTGCTGGATCTCTTGGAAGAAACCGGGAAGTTAGGATCCAAGCCGGCCAAAACTCCAATAGAAGAAGGATACCAAGATAGTCCTGAGGGGGAGCCTTTGGAGAACATTAAAAGATACCAAAGGATGGTGGGCAAACTTATATATCTTACCATTACAAGACCTGACATATGCTTTGCAGTAAACCGTGTGAGCCAGCATATGCAAAAGCCAACCTCACAACATTGGAACATGATTGAGAGGTTGCTAAGGTACCTAAAGAATAGCACTGGAAGAGGTGTATGGATGCATGTTAATGGGAACACAAAGGTCCAAGGTAATTGTGATGCGGATTGGGCTGGAGATAAAAAGGATAGAAAGTCCACATCTGGTTTTTGCACATTTGTGGGAGGGAATCTAGTAACTTGGTGGAGCAAAAAACAGAAAGTCATAGCCTTATCAAGTGCTGAAGCAGAGTACAGAGCCATGAAAGAATTAACAAAGGAGTTGATATGGATAAAAGCGCTTCTAAAAGATCTTGGAATCCAGGGAGATGAAGAAATGCTATTGTATTGTGATAATCAAGCTGCAATGCATATAGCATCAAATCCGGTATTTCATGAAAGAACCAAGCACATAGAAGTTGATTGCCACTTTGTGAGAGGGAAGATACAAGAAGGAATTATCAAAACCGCCTTTGTAGCAAGCAAGGATCAATTAGCTGATATCTTCACTAAGGCAACTTCAACTATTACTTGTGATCACATTCATGGCAAGATCGGTCTTAAGGATCTCCACCGACCAATCTTGAGGGGGAGTGTTGAAATATGTGATCTAGTTGAAAAGGAACTAGAAGGAGAAATAGTTGAGAAGTAACTAGAAGAAAGGAAGCTGTTACAAATAAACTAGAAGACTAACTAAGTGGAAAAGAGGAAGCAAAGGACAGCATGGGGGCGCCAGAATCAGGGCATGGAGCTCTCTACTGTTGGAGTAGGTGAGCTGCTCCCTCCTCTCTTCTTCACACCAACTCTTCTCTTCTTTCCTTCCTTCTTCACGTCTTCTTTCTTCTCTTCTGCGCCTTTCTCTCCTTCTTCAATGTAAAAACTCTATAAATACATGTAAAGTGATGTAAAGAAAAATATGACTAAGAGAATAAAAATCCATACAAGCTTTCATAATCTCTTCTCACTCTTAGTCTCTAAACATTCTTCAATCTCTTTAAACTTATAATTTCAACATACTTAACCCAAGTCATTATAAGCCGGGTTCAACACCATCAGGAGGGAGAATACTTTGTCTTGCTCCCTCCTTTCATTTAGGACTTCTGCACCTAGGGTATGTGGCCTCAGCATTTCCATCTCTGCCCAAGAGGATCTGAATTTTCCAAAGAATGTGTTGAAGTCAATATCTCCTTGGCTCAGCTGGTTGATACTCTTTTTGATCTCAAAAACTCGGGTAAGGTTTGATACATTTCCAAAGACATTCTTCAGAGTGCTCCATAGTTCTTTGGCACTCTCACAATAGGAGTAGGCTTCAAGGACGTACAAACCCTCATGGAAGAGATGAGGCGGCTCTTAAGGCAGGAACTGGACTCTGTCCATGAGAGAATGGACACCATTCAGCAATCGGTGAACCAAGGACTTCCCCAACGTCCTGCTGAAAGGAGAAGAAGGGCACAAATGCCAATAGATGAAGATGAAGGGCCAGATTATGACAGCCGTGGAAGCCAAGCTTCTAAAGGACGTCCAAGACGTGCAAGAGAAGCAAGGGAACGCCAAGAAGATAATCTTAATGGTCTTAAGTTGAAAATACCACCATTATATGGAAAGAATGATCCAGACGCCTACTTGGAGTGGGAGAAGAAGATAGAACTTGTCTTCGATTGCAAGCATTACACTGAACGGAAGAAGGTTCAAGTGGCAGCAACCGAGTTCTATGAGTATGCAATCAATTGGTGGGATCAACTTGTTACCAATAGGAGAAGCAACCAAGAACCGCATGTAGAGACTTGGGAGATGATGAAGAACCTAATGAGAAAGCGGTTTGTTCCAAGTCACTATCACCGGGAGTTGCACCAGAGGCTTAGGAGGTTAAGCCAAGGCAGTAAGAGTGTGGAATCTCTCATGATCAAAGCCGACATAGATGAGGATCATGAGGCAACAATGGCAAGGTTTCTAAGTGGTTTAGCGAGAGATATTCAAGACAGGATGGAGCTTCAAACTTATGGAGACTTAGAAGAGATGCTTCACAAGGCTATCCTTGTGGAACAGCATATCAAAAGAAGGAGTCCTTCTAAGAATTCCTATGGAGCCGGAACAAACTATTCTAGATCAAGCTACAAACCAGAGGACAAGACCATTGTCAAACCAAAGACTGATTCCAAACCTTACACCATAATTCAAGACGCCAAGGTAAAAGCTGGAGCTACTTCTTCTAAAAACCGTGATGTTAGATGCTTCAAGTGTCAAGGGAGAAGACACTATGCCAACGAATATATCAACAAGAGAACCATGATCCTTTTGGATAATGGTGATATAGAAACCGATGAAGAAGAAGAATTTGAAAGAGAAGAGAGCTCTGATGCTGAGGAGATTGAGTTACCAGCAACAGGAGAGCTATTAGTCATTAGGCGATCACTAAACATTCAAGCCAAGGATACGGATCAGGAGCAACGGGAAAACTTGTTTCACACTAGATGTCTGGTACAAGGCAAAGTTTGCAGCCTTATCATCGATGGAGGAAGCTGTACCTATGTGGCAAGTGAAACCATGGTAAAGAAGTTAAGTTTAGAAGAGAAAAAACATCCGAAGCCCTACAAGCTTCAATGGCTGAATGATGAAGGAGAGATGATCGTGCATAGCCAGGTATTGGTTCCTTTAACCATAGGCAAGTATCAGGACAAGATATTGTGTGACGTTCTACCAATGGAGGCCGGTCACATTCTACTTGGAAGGCCATGGCAATTTGATAAGAAGGTCATCCATGATGGGTTTACCAATCAGTATTCCTTTGTACACAATGGTCGGAAGACCATTCTTGCTCCATTGACGCCACCAGAAGTTTATCAAGATCAATTATGGCTAAAACAAAAAGACAAAGAGAGAGAATCCCTAAACACTTCACCACCAAACAAAGAAGAGAGTTTGAGAAAAACCAAGAAAAAGACCTTTGAGAGCAAACCCGAGAGACAATCAAACTTCCTTGTGAGATCTAGTGTTGTTAAGAGAGCCATGTTCTCTAAGCAAACCATTCTCTTGTTTGTTTACAAAGAGGTTTTGGTAAACCTTACTAACTCAGTGCCGGAAGTTCTGAGCAACATTTCTTTTCTTTTGCAGGAGTTTGAGGATGTCTTTCCGGAGGAGAATCCCAAGGGATTACCACCTATCCGTGGGATTGAACATCAAATTGATTTTGTGCCTAGAGCTTCACTTCCGAACCATCCAGTGTACAGAACCAATCTTGTGGAGACTATGGAGCTTCAAAAACCAAATAGATTACTGTTAGACTTTGATGATATTAAAGCTGCTGGGGAGATCAACCTTTGTGAGCTAGGAGAAAGATAACTTCCGAGCTGCTACAAAAACACGGCGACATCAATCTTTGAAGAGTATGGACTTATAAGTTTTCGACTCCATTTCTATAATTTTTTTCTTGAAAACAGGTTCCAGAAGTTGCTTAATTCTTGTGGAGATATGCTTGCGGAGCCATCCTTTGTTGTTCCAAAAATGAACTTTGAATGGAACTATGCAACCGAGAATATGGAACAAAACACCTATGAGATGCCCAAACCCCTTGACAAAAAGAAAGAGTTCGCTTTCCATCGGCCAGTCCAGCTTCAGTCCTTGACCTATTCATCAAGATTAAAGGAGACCATTCCTCTTGGTAGGTCACCGGTGATGGATAAATATGTCCTTTGCCATACGAGAGGGAAGGAAGAGGGATCCGCATTTGAGCAAAACAGATATTGTGTGAACAAGGGAAGACAAGAAAAAGTCTTTGAAGAAGGTGACCAAGTGTGGATTCACTTAAGAAAGGAAAGGTTCCTGGAAGGAAGAAATTCCAAGCTAATGCCAAGAATCGATGGACCTTTCAAGATCATCAAAAAGATCAACAACAATGCCTATCAGTTGGACTTGCAAGGTAAGTATGATATAAGCAACAGTTTTAATATTACTGACTTGGTTCCTTTCATTGCAGATCATTCAGATTTGAGGACAAATGGCCATTCCCAAAGGAACCATGGCCATTCCCAAAGGTCCTATGACCCGGGCAAGATCAAGAAAACTTCAAGAAGCTGTAGGAAACATCTTAAAGATCACATGGAAGCATGAAGAAGCTAAGGAAAAACAACACCAAGACATGCTCACTTCCATTCAAGTCGCTCAAAGCTAAATCATCTTCAAAGTAACTTGAGTGTGCTCTTTTTCCCTTAAGCTCGGTTTTATCCCAATGGGTTTTCCGGCTAAAGGTTTTTAATGAGGCCTCAAGTTCACTTATATCTCTTAGATGATTAGCTTAGGAGCTTCTTTGATGCCTTGGATGATATCATGAAGCTATGGACCGACTCAAGCATCAACTTTATGATATAACTTAGATTATGGTTTTATTTCATCTTTTCTATTTCGCAAACTCTTTTATTTTTTTGTCTAGTTGACTGCTAGTCTTTGTTCAAAGTCTTAGGTGATTGTTTAGAGTCCCAAGAAGTAGTAATCATGAGGCACTTGAGTCTGTTCAAGTAACCTCTCTTTATAAGTCGATTGTATGCCTCACTCGGCAATCATCCAACTTTTTAATCAACTTCTTTTCAGAGAAAATTCTCTAAGTTCTTTTGGAACATTTCCGATTGTTTGGTGTGTCATATACAACAATCAACCTCGTTTCTCTGGTGTGTCATATCCAGAAAATCAACCTTTGTCTTCCCCGAGTGTGTCATATCTTGGAGAGACATTGTTGAGTGTTTATTATGTGTGTAATATCCGAAATAAACCTCAAGGAGTATCAAGAAGCCTTCCGCAACTTCTTGTGTCTCGCATCAATCCATCACCTTGTCCAGTTTGAGTTTTGGATTCACTAAGGCAAGGATCTATCCCATATCTATCCAAAGAACCATTCGGGCGCTTCAAAGAAGACCTTCAAACGGTCCTTTTCATCATCAACTCGGCCATATGGTTTCTTCTATCCTTCTGTCTATCATTCCAACCTACCAACGAGAAAGTTGAATCTTGGGCGTGACCGAGATCGTGTCAATAGAGAAGATAGAAGGTCAACAACTGGCTATTGTACGTTCATTAGAGGAAACCTAGTCATTTGGAAGAGCTAGAAGCAAAAGATAGTGGCATGTTCTAGTGCTGAAGCTGAATATCGAGCCATGAGGAGATTAACCACAGAACTGATGTTGTTAAAGATGCTGTTGAAGGATTTGGGAAGAGAGATCACTACAACAATCACTATGCACTGTGATAATCAAGCTGCAATTCATATAGCCTCAAATTCAGTCTTTCATCAAAGAACCAAACATATGGAGGTGGATTGCCATAAAGTAAGGGAGCAAATGCAGCAAGGAGTCATCTTACCGTGCGTACACAAAAAGCTCAGACCAACTGGCTGATATCTTCACTAAAGCAGCCAGCCTAAAGACATGTGAGTCTGTTCATGAGAGGCTCGGCCTTGTGGACTTATTCAAGACATGTGCAGAAGATCCACAACTGTGATGATCACACTCTGCTTCCCTTATGTATAGTTTTTCTCCCAAGTGGTTTTACTTACTAAGGTTTTTAATGAGGTGTTATTCACAGTTCTAAGCTTTATCATAAAATTATTATGATTAAAGCTTGAGGGGGAGTGTTGAAAAGATAAAGTGGATCTTGTGGAACAAGCAACTAAACACATCTTGTGCAAGTAAGTAAATCCTTGGACTCCTAAATATATGTGGATGGTTTGTAACAAAGAAAAAGAAGCATTAGAAGTCTTGACAAGGACTTGTAGCCGTTGGAAGAAGAAACCAAGGAGAAGATAACAAGGAAGAATCAGGGGCGCTTTAAGGAACAAGGAGCTGTCACTTTCAGTCTTGGAGCGTCCCAAGACTCCAATCCCAACCATTCATATCCCTTTCATTCTCTTTGTAGTTGACCTAATGTTTGTCTTAGCATTCATATTCTCTCTTCTTCCTCTCTTTATCTTCCGCAAAGAAACACTCTAAAGATCACTTAAGATCTCTTTAAACTTTCACAATCCATCAGTTTTTCCTTTGAAGTTCATATCAAATCTTTACCGGTCGAGTGATCCTATCCAAGGGTTCTTTAAAACCCCAACAAGCGAAAAAGAGTGCTCAGGCCAAGATGACTTTAGTAGCACGTTTTCACTTGGTTAGGGTGAAAACGTTAAGGACTTTTTCCTTGCTCGTCTTCAATGGTTTGGGTCCGGTCCATGCATTTTTCCTCAAGCCTTGGCTGATAACGAGGTTGAACCTTGTTTGGTAGCATTTGTACTGGGCGCGGCCAGTGGCTGATACTGCTATGTTGGGCAGGGGACCTAGGCTTCTGCATGTGTCCGATTCAGTGTCGTCCGGGGAGTCTTCCTCTGGTTCGGAGGAGGTTTGGGCCTCATCATGTCCTCTCTCTTGAAGATGTTGTTTCCTCAAAACTTGATTTTCTACATCAAAGTGGGACAAGTCAACAACGTTGAAAGTGGTAGACATATTACCCTTATCGGGGATGTCGATCCGATATGCATTATTGTTAATGCATTCTAGCACATGGAAGGGGCCATCTTCCTGAGGTTGCAGTTTGGTCTAAAGATGCTTGTTCAAGCGTTCCGTCCGAGTATGTAACCAAACCCAGTCTCCTAATTTCAAGACCTATGTTGCCTTCCACGGTCGGCCTTCTTCTTGTATTGCTATGTCTTCTTCAGGATGTTGTTGCGGACCCATTCATGGAGCTTCCTGTTGATTTTAGAAGTTTAGGGAGAGATAAGGATGAAGATAAGAGAATTGGCGTAATAAGAGAGAGAGAGATTGCTGAATTTTTCTTCTTATTTCCTCTCTTCAACCAATACAATGCACAAGTATATATAGACTTTACAAGCATAAGCTAAGGAAAAAATATCTAAGGAAGAGGGAGAGAAGAGGTGTGATGATGGAGTGGTTGAGCTGCTCCAACAGTGCAGCTGCGCCCATGCTGTTCCCATGCTGTGCCCATACCTTCTCCCTGCAGCGCCCATGCCTCCTTTGCTTCCTCACTTGGTTTAGTTAGCTTGTCTAGTTGATATCCAACAGCTTCCTTTTCTTCTAGTTCCTTATAAACTAGCTCTCCTTCTAGTTCCTTCACAACTAGTTCTTTCCTTTTCCCTCCTTTTCTTGAGTTTGAATTCTTCTTCTTGAGATCATATATTTCAACACTCCCCCTCAAGATTGGTCGGTGAATATCCTTTAGACCGATCTTGCCATATATGTGATCCCCAATGATCGAGGATGTTGCCTTGGTGAAGATATCCGCTAGCTGTTCCCCACTTGCTACGAATGCGGGTTTGATGATTCCTTCTTGAATCTTTCCCCTCACAAAGTGACAATCCACTTCTATATGCTTGGTCCTTTCATGGAATACCGGATTGGATGCTATATGTATTGCAGCTTGATTATCACAATACAACAGCATCTCCTCAGCCTCAAGTATCCCAAGATCTTCTAGGAATGCCCTCACCCATATCAATTCTTTTGTCACCTCCTTCATAGCCCTATACTCGGCTTCAGCACTTGATAAGGCTATAACTTTCTGCTTCTTACTTCTCCAAGTGACTAGATTACCTCCCACAAAGGTACAAAAACCGGATGTGGACTTTCTATCTTGCTTATCTCCAGCCCAATCCGCATCACAATATCCTTGAACCTTTGTGTTTCCATTAGCCTTCATCCATATGCCTTTTCCAGGGCTGTTTTTTAAGTACCTTAGCAGCCTCTCAATCATGTTCCAATGCTGCATAGTTGGTTTTTGCATATGTTGACTCACACGGTTCACTACAAAGCAAATATCCGGCCTTGTAATAGTAAGATAGATGAGCTTGCCCACCATCCTCTGGTATCTTTTAATATTCTCCAATGGCTCCCCCTCAGGACTATCTTGGTAGCCTTCTTCTATTGGAGTTTTGGCCGGTTTGGATCCTAACTTCCCGGTTTCTTCCAAGAGATCCAGCACATATTTCCTTTGGGAGATGAACATCCCATCTTCAAACCGTGTCATTTCAATCCCTAGGAAGTATTTAAGCTCTCCTAGATCCTTTATATCAAAAGCAACCTTCAAGAGTTCCTTGATTCGATCTACTCCATATTTGTCACTTCCTGTGATGATTAGATCATCAACATAGATCAAGACCACCACTACTCCTCCTTTACTTTTCCTTGTGAAAAGTGTATGATCAGCTTCCGATCTTATGAACTCCTCCAAAAGACAAGCACTTAGCCTTTGGTACCATGCCCTTGGAGATTACTTTAGCCCATAGATTGCTTTCTTCAATCTACAAACTTTGTTGCCTTCCTTATGATATCCTTGGGGTGGATCCATATACACTTCCTCTTCCAAATCCCCTTGCAAGAAGGCGTTCTTGACATCCATCTGCCATAGATCCCACTTCAAGTTCACTGCCACCGAGATTAGGATTCTGATGGAATGGAGCTTAGCAACCGGAGCAAATGTCTCGGTATAATCCTCCCCATAGATTTGAGTATACCCTTTTGCTACCAACCTTGCCTTGTATCTTTCTATCCTCCCATCACTTGTGTATTTGATTGTATACACCCATCTACACCCAACTGGCTTCTTATCCCTTGGTAAATCGGTTAAGTACCAAGTATGATTCCTTTCCATGGACTTCATTTCCTCTTCCATGGCTTTTACCCATACTCCACTCTCACACGCTTCTTCATATGAGTTAGGTATGGATTCCTTGCTGATTTTTCCAAGAAAAGCTTCATGCTCCATAGGTAAGGATGCCAACGAGCAAAAATGCTCAATGGGATATGTAACAGTGCTAGTTTGAGTGTTATCTCCCCCTTGTGATAAGAGAATGCTGTCGCCAATAGGATCGAGATCTAAGCTCGCCGTACGCTCAGGGCATTCTCTTATCACACAAGGAAGATTACTCGCACTAGACTCTCCTTGGAGCATGGCAGAGTTGTTGTAGCCATAGTGAACACTTTGTCGCCTCTGTCTTGTACTTCTTCTTAGAGGTACTGTTGGCTCAGGTTCTTCTTTGACAATGTCAATGCTTTATACACCTGGATTAGGTTCACTTTCTTCATCCATGGCTTCATGATCTGAGGTTGGGTCATTCTCCTCATGTACATCATCCCTTGTTCTTGAATCTTCAAAGAACGGTATCCACTCCATAAATGGTGAGCTCATACCTTGAGGGGTATCATGATTCTTAGCTCCATAGAAGCTCTCCTTTTCATTGAACCTCACCTCTCTTGATACATAGACTCGTCTTGTCTCCGGGTTGTAGACCTTGTATCCTTTTTGTGTTGGTGAATATCCAATGAATACACACTTCATGCTTCTAGGTTCAAGCTTGTTTCTTTGACCTTCTGGTGTGAACATAAAGCAGCTACATCCAAAGGTTTTGAGATGATGTAGGCTTGGTTTCTTGTTGTACAATGCCTCAAATGGTGACTTATTATCCAGGTTCTTGGTTGGAAGACGGTTGATCAAGTAGTTTGAAGTCATCACGGCATCTCCCCAATGAAGTTTAGGTACTCCCTTGGCAATCATGATGGTCCTTGCTACCTCCATTAGGTGTCTATTTTTTCTTTCAGCTACTCCGTTTTGTTGTGGAGTATAGGCGCAAGATGTTTGATGGATGGTGCCAAGGTTGTTGAGTAATTCCTTGAACCGCTTGCTTATATACTCTCCTCCATTATCACTTCTTAAGATCTTGATTGTTGTTTTGAATTGTGTAGACACATAGTTGATGAAGTTGGTGAATGCTTCATAAACTTGATCTTTGGTATGTAGAAGAGTAATCCATGTGTATTTTGAGTAGTCATCTATGAATGAAACAAAATACTTATATTGATCTCTTGAATTACAAGGAGCGGTCCATACATCCGAGTGTACAATGCCAAAAGCTTCATCACAAAATGTAGATGAAGTAGGAAACACTTGTCTACAATGTTTCCCTAGTACACATGCTTCACATACTACTTCTTCTTGAATGAGATTGGGTAAGGCCACTTTGAGAACTGCAGAGCTTGGATGTCCCAACCTTTCATGCCATAGTGGACTATCTCCAATCTCCTTCCTACTAGATACTTCTACATCCGCCTTCATTCCAAGCGCTTTCACATCCGCTTGTTTATTTGTGTGCAAAAGATATACTCCATCCTCTACCTTCCCTTCTCCGAGCACTTTGTTTGTTTTAGGGTCCTGAAACTTAACAAAGTCAGTCCCAAACAATGCCACACAATCCAAATCCTTGGTAGCTTTATGAACTGATAGAAGATTAGATGAGAAACTAGGCATGTATAAGGCTTTTGTTCCCTTTTTGAAAAGTTCTAATTCCCCTATCCCTTCAATCGGAACTGAACTCCCATTTGCCACTTGCACATTCCCATGATAAGGCTCAAGATTTTTAAGCATGTCTTGATCCTTAATCATGTGATGAGAAGCCCCTGAATCCACAATCACTTTGTCTTTTTTTATGGAGCTTTTAGAACCGAGGAAGCCCTTACCAGATTCAGTGAGCTTGGCTAGGCTCTTGATGAGGGCTTCGAATTCAGACCTCTTGACCGTATCCTCAACTGGTTGTGCCACACCCATGAAGGCTCTAGGTCCACTTCCATTCTCCTTTAGCCTCTTAGGCCTCAAGTGTGGATGAAGGGTCCAACACTTCTCCTTAGTGTGTCCCTTCATTTTACAATGCTCACATTCCAACACCCTCTTGTCGAATGTAAGATTCTTCCTTGCAAGATGTGCAGCCTCGCTTGGTGCACGAAATAGGTCTCTTGACCCTTCCTCTCTTTGAATCATGCCACATACTTCCGCTAGACTTGGCAGCTTCTCAAATCTAAGTATGTGCTTGATAAGATCTTTGTAGGATGCGTTGAGCGCCAAGAGAAGCCCAAACACTTGATCTTGGTCACGCCTTTCTCCTAACTCCTTGGGGTCCATAGTTTGTGGCCTCAAGATCTCCAGTTCGGCCCACAAGCTTCTATACTCCCCAAACATTTCCTTGAATGGCTTCTCTCCTTGTTGAAGCTCATTCAACGCCCTCTTCACCTCAAATATCCTTGATATATTTGAGATGTTTCCATATACTCCCTTGAGTATATCCCACAACTCATTGGCGGTATCCGCATATGAGTAGGCCGCCAGGATAGATGGCTCTAGTGAGCTTTGAAGAAGTGAAAGAGTGAACTGCTCTTCTTGCTCTTCCTTGTCATTGTATGGTTCGGCTTCTTCCTTAGGTTCAATGAACTTCCAAAATCCTCTACCTCTTAGAACGGTCTTAGTAGTTTTTGCCCAAAGAAGGTAGTTATCTCCTTTAAGAACAACAGAAATCGCTACTCTATTCACCTCCATTCTCTTGTAGTAATACACAATCCCAGCTCTTTCACAACTTGAAGATCAACCGATCTCAAGGATTTTAATCTCAGAGTGAATAGAACTTGGTAAGATGTATTGCTATAGATTAGAAGGTTTTGAAGATAGCTTAAAGGGATTATGAAGAGAGTTTAAGCGGTTGGATAAAGAACCCGCTCTGATACCATGTTGATTTTAGAAGTTTAGGGAGAGATAAGGATGAAGATAAGAGAATTGGCGTAATAAGAGAGAGAGAGAGATTGCTCAATTTTTCTTCTTATTTCCTCTCTTCAACCAATACAATGCACAAGTATATATAGACTTTACAAGCATAAGCTAAGGAAAAAATATCTAAGGAAGAGGGAGAGAAGAGGTGTGATGATGGAGTGGTTGAGCTGCTCCAACAGTGCAGCTGCGCCCATGCTGTGCCTATACCTTCTCCCTGCAGCGCCCATGCCTCCTTTGCTTCCTCACTTGGTTTAGTTAGCTTGTCTAGTTGATATCCAACAGCTTCCTTTTCTTCTAGTTCCTTATAAACTAGCTCTCCTTCTAGTTCCTTCACAACTAGTTCTTTCCTTTTCCCTCCTTTTCTTGAGTTTGAATTCTATTTCTTGAGATCACATATTTCAACACTTCCGGATGTATTCTACCTTGGTGACCCCATTTTGATCTTCTATACGATTCGTCGGCAAGGGGATCATGTCCAAAGGTATAAGTGGATTGAAGATATATCAAATTTCGAAGGGGGAAAGGCCGGTAGTAGAGTGGATAGCTTGGTTGAAGGCCAATTCCACATAGGGCAGGTTCTGGAGTCAGTGGGCCCGGTTTTAGTCAATGTCTGATCTAAGCAATGCCCCCAAGGTGTGGTTAACCACTTCGGTTTGGCCGTCGATCTTAGGGTGGGTGTCCATAGAGAAAAGGAGCTTATTTCCCATGCAAATCCATAAGGTGCTCCAAAAGTGCCCAAGGAACTTGGGGTCTTGGTCGGAGACAATGGTTTGAGGAAGGCTATGCTGCTTTACCATGTCCCGGAAGAAGAGTTCGGTTATGGCCATGGTGTCCCAAGCCTTTTAACAAGGCATGAAGTGAGCCATCTTGGAAAAGCGATCGACCACAACCATGACAGAGTCTTTTCTCTTAATAGGTGGCAGTCCCAAGAGGAAGTCCATGGAGTGGTCGACCCATGTGACGGTTGGGATCGGTAGCAGCATGTACAGGCCATGAGGGTGTGTAAGACCCGATCCTGGATTCCTCAATCCAACCAGACCGCGGTCTTACCTCAGACACTAAATCAATTCGTTGTACTTAAGTCCGGTTTTAGGGTCAATATTTTTCTAAGTATTTTTCAATGAATCGAGGTTCATACAATCTGTCATAGATTATCAGCGGAAATAGGGCAAATCGATTATATATATATATATATCAAATGTGGTTCATACTTAGTATTCAAACGATCATCATTATGTTGCACTCTAGGCTAATCATAATGGTTTAAGTTGCACAATAGGCTACATAAAATCCAATGCTTCAAAATACTTGTTTTCCACACACACGTCCCATCCACGGCTGCGGTCCTCACGGGTCCTTGGATTTCCCATGAGCATCTTTGAAATCTGAATCCATCACATAACACACACAAGTACTTGATTAGATTTATCATCAATAAAAACAATCAATTGCATGGATGGATCCGATCCTAGGCTATGAAACCATATCAGGCCGGAAAATGACCATCTTAAATATACATGGAAATGGTATCAACAGAATTCCTCAATTCGATCTCGATCATCTAGATCTCAATCCACATCAGTCCGGCCGATGGGCAAGGACTATATAATCCTGAACCGGCCAAGGCCGAGGTTTAGTGCATTCCTGTCTCATAAACAATCCACATAACACATAGAAGAAAAAGGGATGAAAAAGAGTATGGAAATCAAAGATGGATGTGAAACCCTGATCATACCGGACCATATGCACGGACGGAACGACCCGCCGGCTATGTCCGATGGTTTGCAGTTCACACCACTCACCTTAGGAGTACGCTCTCCTGGTGCAAGATCATTCTCCTTCTCTTTCTCCCTCTGTCTCGTATCCATCTTGAACGCCTTGATTCCCACAGACAAACTCTCTTTCTTACCGGAAGTGATAAAGGATCAGACCGATGGTCTCTTACTCTTTCTTTTATCTTTCTCTCAGAATTTCTCTAGAGTTTTCCCTCATGAATTTGATGATGGTTTTTCAGCCCCAAGACCTTATATTTATAGGGGAGAATCGACCAAAACCGCCAATAGGCGATCGAGTACGAAGGGAAGGCCGAACGGGTGCTTCTTGCCCATTGGCGCCTTTTTAGGTCCAATCCCTTAACCGTCTCGCAGTTTTTCTCCTTTTCCAGATGCAGAAGAGTTTGCTAGCTCAAGCAAAGCCTTCTGGTCCAATCAGATCATGCATGGTCTGATCATAGTCCGTTCGCCACCAGTATGGTCCGGCGTACGTTCGGTAACTGCTCCTGTCCGTCCGCACTGGTCTGGACCCGAACACTCCGCCATGCTGTGTTAAGATTCCCACCAGCTTCCCCAGCTGACCGAGCTAGACCATCAGCTCCAGTTAGCTGAGCAACTCCAGGTGAGCTAGCCCCGAGCTTCACCTAGCTGACCGAGCTTGATCCGAACTGACCACAGCTTCCATATCACTCGTCCAGTTATCCTTTACTTGTCTCCATTGTTTCTAGGCTAAGTCTCAGCTTCCTGATATACTTAACCCTTGATCCAGACCACAATACGCTGACTCCAAGGTCGTATGACCTGATCAGCACATCTCCACGTACTCCGGTCCGTCCGGCAATCCTATCTAGGATCGGGGACATGACAGGGTGGGCTTTAGACTTGGCACGCCGGGAAGTCAAACAAAAGGAGCAGAAGGACTCAACCATGCTTCTCATCTTCGGCCAGTAGAAATGACTCCTTAGTATGTCCAAAGTCTTATGGATGAGGAGCTCTTGAACGGATCCATCCGAGATGCAAAGCCTTCTTCCTTTAAAAAGAAATCATTCATGAATGTGTAAGTCCATAGCGGGCTCTTTTCCATCAACGGATTAAGGTGCCTTCAGGCCGGGGTTGTCTTGGTACTGGTCCATCCGATGAGCGAAGACTAGGATCTTGGCTTCTACAGTAGTGATTAGGGTGTGGCATCGGAATAAGTCTTTGGCCATTACATTTCCATTCTTGTACTTGATCACATAGGGAAACATCTCTATGAACTCAAGCAACTTTGCATTACGTCTCTTTAAGTTAGTCTAGCCCCGGAGATGCATCAAGGTCTTGTGATCTGAATGGATTACACATTCCTTAGAGATGAGGTAGTGCTGCCAGGTTTCAAGGGCCCGGACCAGGGCGTAGAGCTCTTTGTCATACAAGGGACAGTTGAGGGTAGCCTTACCAAGTTTCTCACTGAAGTAGGTAATGGACCGTCTGACTTGAGTAAGAACGGCTCCTATGCCTATCCCGGAGGCATCACACTTGATCTTGAATGTCTTACCAAAATCACGCAGGGCTAAGGGGGCTTGAGTGAGCCGGTTTTTGAGCTCTTGGAAAACCTTCTCTTGGGGCTCTTCCCAAACAAAACTGGTAGACTTTGTTGATTTTAGAAGTTTAGGGAGAGATAAGGATGAAGATAAGAGAATTGGCGTAATAAGAGAGAGAGAGAGATTGCTGAATTTTTCTTCTTATTTTCTCTCTTCAACCAATATAATGCACAAGTATATATAGACTTTACAAGCATAAGCTAAGGAAAAAATATCTAAGGAAGAGGGAGAGAAGAGGTGTGATGATGGAGTGGTTGAGCTGCTCCAACAGTGCAGCTGCGCCCATGCTGTTCCCATGCTGTGCCCATACCTTCTCCCTGCAGCGCCCATGCCTCCTTTGCTTCCTCACTTGGTTTAGTTAGCTTGTCTAGTTGATATCCAACAGCTTCCTTTTCTTCTAGTTCCTTATAAACTAGCTCTCCTTCTAGTTTCTTCACAACTAGTTCTTTCCTTTTCCCTCCTTTTCTTGAGTTTGAATTCTTCTTCTTGAGATCACATATTTCAACACTCCCCCTCAAGATTGGTCGGTGAATATCCTTTAGACCGATCTTGCCATATATGTGATCCCCAATGATCGAGGATGTTGCCTTGGTGAAGATATCCGCTAGCTGTTCCCCACTTGCTATGAATGCGGGTTTGATGATTCCTTCTTGAATCTTTCCCCTCACAAAGTGACAATCCACTTCTATATGCTTGGTCCTTTCATGGAATACCGGATTGGATGCTATATGTATTGCAGCTTGATTATCACAATACAACAGCATCTCCTCAGCCTCAAGTATCCCAAGATCTTCTAGGAATGCCCTCACCCATATCAATTCTTTTGTCACCTCCTTCATAGCCCTATACTCGGCTTCAGCACTTGATAAGGCTATAACTTTCTGCTTCTTACTTCTCCAAGTGACTAGATTACCTCCCACAAAGGTACAAAAACCGGATGTGGACTTTCTATCTTGCTTATCTCCAGCCCAATCCGCATCACAATATCCTTGAACCTTTGTGTTTCCATTAGCCTTCATCCATATGCCTTTTCCAGGGCTGTTTTTCAAGTACCTTAGCAGCCTCTCAATCATGTTCCAATGCTGCATAGTTGGTTTTTGCATATGTTGACTCACACGGTTCACTGCAAAGCAAATATCCGGCCTTGTAATAGTAAGATAGATGAGCTTGCCCACCATCCTCTGGTATCTTTTAATATTCTCCAATGGCTCCCCCTCAGGACTATCTTGGTAGCCTTCTTCGATTGGAGTTTTGGCCGGTTTGGATCCTAACTTCCCGGTTTCTTCCAAGAGATCCAGCACATATTTCCTTTGGGAGATGAACATCCCATCTTCAAACCGTGTCATTTCAATCCCTAGGAAGTATTTAAGCTCTCCTAGATCCTTTATATCAAAAGCAACCTTCAAGAGTTCCTTGATTCGATCTACTCCATATTTGTCATTTCCTGTGATGATTAGATCATCAACATAGATCAAGACCACCACTACTCCTCCTTTACTTTTCCTTGTGAAAAGTGTATGATCAGCTTCCGATCTTATGAACTCCTTCTCCAAAAGACAAGCACTTAGCCTTTGGTACCATGCCCTTGGAGATTGCTTTAGCCCATAGATTGCTTTCTTCAATCTACAAACTTTGTTGCCTTCCTTATGATATCCTTGGGGTGGATCCATATACACTTCCTCTTCCAAATCCCCTTGCAAGAAGGCGTTCTTGACATCCATCTGCCATAGATCCCACTTCAAGTTCACTGCCACCGAGATTAGGATTCTGATGGAATGGAGCTTAGCAACCGGAGCAAATGTCTCGGTATAATCCTCCCCATAGATTTGAGTATACCCTTTTGCTACCAACCTTGCCTTGTATCTTTCTATCCTCCCATCACTTGTGTATTTGATTGTATACACCCATCTACACCCAACTGGCTTCTTATCCCTTGGTAAATCGGTTAAGTACCAAGTATGATTCCTTTCCATGGACTTCATTTCCTCTTCCATGGCTTTTACCCATACTCCACTCTCACACGCTTCTTCATATGAGTTAGGTATAGATTCCTTGCTGATTTTTCCAAGAAAAGCTTCATGCTCCATAGGTAAGGATGCCAACGAGCAAAAATGCTCAATGGGATATGTAACAGTGCTAGTTTGAGTGTTATCTCTCCCTTGTGATAAGAGAATGCTGTCGCCAATAGGATCGAGATCTAAGCTCGCCGTACGCTCAGGGCATTCTCTTATCACACAAGGAAGATTACTCGCACTAGATTCTCCTTGGAGTATGGCAGAGTTGTTGTAGCCATAGTGAACACGTTGTCGCCTCTGTCTTGTACTTCTTCTTAGAGGTACTGTTGGCTCAGGTTCTTCTTTGACAATGTCAATGCTTTCTACACCTGGATTAGGTTCACTTTCCTCATCCGTGGCTTCATGATCTGAGGTTGGGTCATTCTCCTCATGTACATCATCCCTTGTTCTTGAATCTTCAAAGAACGGTATCCACTCCATAAATGGTGAGCTCATACCTTGAGGGGTATCATGATTCTTAGCTCCATAGAAGCTCTCCTTTTCATTGAACCTCACCTCTCTTGATACATAGACTCGTCTTGTCTCCGGATTGTAGACCTTGTATCCTTTTGTGTTGGTGAATATCCAATGAATACACACTTCATGCTTCTAGGTTCAAGCTTGTTTCTTTGACCTTCTGGTGTGAACATAAAGCAGCTACATCCAAAGGTTTTGAGATGATGTAGGCTTGGTTTCTTGTTGTACAATGCCTCAAATGGTGACTTATTATCCAGGTTCTTGGTTGGAAGACGGTTGATCAAATAGTTTGAAGTCATCACGGCATCTCCCCAATGAAGTTTAGGTACTCCCTTGGCAATCATGATGGTCCTTGCTACCTCCATTAGGTGTCTATTTTTTCTTTCAGCTACTCCATTTTGTTGTGGAGTATAGGCGCAAGATGTTTGATGGATGGTGCCAAGGTTGTTGAGTAATTCCTTGAACCGCTTGCTTATATACTCTCCTCCATTATCACTTCTTAAGATCTTGATTGTTGTTTTGAATTGTGTAGACACATAGTTGATGAAGTTGGTGAATGCTTCATAAACTTGATCTTTGGTATGTAGAAGAGTAATCCATGTGTATTTTGAGTAGTCATCTATGAATGAAACAAAATACTTATATTGATCTCTTGAATTACAAGGAGCGGTCCATACATCCGAGTGTACAATGCCAAAAGCTTCATCACAAAATGTAGATGAAGTAGGAAACACTTGTCTACAATGTTTCCCTAGTACACATGCTTCACATACTACTTCTTCTTGAATGAGATTGGGTAAGGCCACTTTGAGAACTGCAGAGCTTGGATGTCCCAACCTTTCATGCCATAGTGGACTATCTCCAATCTCCTTCCTACTAGATACTTCTACATCCGCCTTCATTCCAAGCGCTTTCACATCCGCTTGTTTATTTGTGTGCAAAAGATATACTCCATCCTCTACCTTCCCTTCTCCGAGCACTTTGTTTGTTTTAGGGTCCTGAAACTTAACAAAGTCAGTCCCAAACAATGCCACACAATCCAAATCCATGGTAGCTTTATGAACTGATAGAAGATTAGATGAGAAACTAGGCATGTATAAGGCTTTTGTTCCCTTTTTGAAAAGTTCTAATTCCCCTATCCCTTCAATCGGAACTGAACTCCCATTTGCCACTTGCACATTCCCATGATAAGGCTCAAGATTTTTAAGCATGTCTTGATCCTTAGTGTGTCCCTTCATTTTACAATGCTCACATTCCAACACCCTCTTGTCGAATGTAAGATTCTTCCTTGCAAGATGTGCAGCCTCGCTTGGTGCACGAAATAGGTCTCTTGACCCTTCCTATCTTTGAATCATGCCACATACTTCCGCTAGACTTGGCAGCTTCTCAAATCTAAGTATGTGCTTGATAAGATCTTTGTAGGATGCGTTGAGCGCCAAGAGAAGCCCAAACACTTGATCTTGGTCACGCCTTTCTCCTAACTCCTTGGGGTCCATAGTTTGTGGCCTCAAGATCTCCAGTTCGGCCCACAAGCTTCTATACTCCCCAAACATTTCCTTGAATGGCTTCTCTCCTTGTTGAAGCTCATTCAACGCCCTCTTCACCTCAAATATCCTTGATATATTTGAGATGTTTCCATATACTCCCTTAAGTATATCCCACAACTCCTTGGCGGTATCCGCATATGAGTAGGCCGCCAGGATAGATGGCTCTAGTGAGCTTTGAAGAAGTGAAAGAGTGAACTGCTCTTCTTGCTCTTCCTTGTCATTGTATGGTTCGGCTTCTTCCTTAGGTTCAATGAACTTCCAAAGTCCTCTACCTCTTAGAACGGTCTTAGTAGTTTTTGCCCAAAGAAGGTAGTTATCTCCTTTAAGAACAACAGAAATCGCTACTCTATTCACCTCCATTCTCTTGTAGTAATACACAATCCCAGCTCTTTCACAACTTGAAGATCAACCGATCTCAAGGATTTTAATCTCAGAGTGAATAGAACTTGGTAAGATGTATTGCTATAGATTAGAAGGTTTTGAAGATAGCTTAAAGGGATTATGAAGAGAGTTTAAGCGGTTGGATAAAGAACCCGCTCTGATACCATGTTGATTTTAGAAGTTTAGGGAGAGATAAGGATGAAGATAAGAGAATTGGCGTAATAAGAGAGAGAGAGATTGCTGAATTTTTCTTCTTATTTTCTCTCTTCAACCAATACAATGCACAAGTATATATAGACTTTACAAGCATAAGCTAAGGAAAAAATATCTAAGGAAGAGGGAGAGAAGAGGTGTGATGATGGAGTGGTTGAGCTGCTCCAACAGTGCAGCTGCGCCCATGCTGTGCCCATACCTTCTCCCTGCAGCGCCCATGCCTCCTTTGCTTCCTCACTTGGTTTAGTTAGCTTGTCTAGTTGATATCCAACAGCTTCCTTTTCTTCTAGTTCCTTATAAACTAGCTCTCCTTCTAGTTTCTTCACAACTAGTTCTTTCCTTTTCCCTCCTTTTCTTGAGTTTGAATTCTTCTTCTTGAGATCACATATTTCAACAGACTTCTTGACTGTAGAAATATAGATTTGAAGTTAAGAGAGAATGAAGAATGATTGGAGAATGAGAGAAAGAATAGCAAGAATGGAGAGAGTTTATGCAAGTCTTAATAATCTTATTCACTTCTTTTTCTTTCTCATATCTTTTACAAGATATTTACAAGGATATATATAGACTTTACAAGGAGAAGAAGAAAGGGGCGTGGAGAAGAGAGAAGAAGAGAAGGAGACTTGTGGCTGAGCTACTCCAACAGTTTCTCAACAGTAAATGGCGCCCATACCTCACCCATGCTGCGCCCATACCTTCTCCCATACCTCATTGCTTCCTAGTTTGCTTATCTAGTTGATATCCAACCGTTTCCTTTCTTTTCTAGTTCCTTTTCAACTAGTTCATTCCTCTTGATTATTCTATCACTTAAATAAGCATCTATCTCAACACTCCCCCTCAAGATTGGTCGGTGAAGATCCTTTAGACCGATCTTGCTATGGATGCGATCACAAGTGACAGATGAGGTTGCTTTTAGTGAAGATATCAGCTAGTTGGTTCTCACTTGTTACAAAGGCAGGTTTAATGATTCCTTCTTGAATCTTTCCCCTCACAAAGTGACAATCCACCTCTATATGTTTGGTCCTTTCATGGAATACCGGATTGGATGCTATATGTATTGCAGCTTGATTATCACAATATAGCAACATTTCCTCAGTTTCATGTATTCCAAGATCCCCTAAGAATGCCTTTACCCAAATAAGTTCTTTCGTCACTTCCTTCATAGCTCTATACTCGGCTTCAGCACTAGACAAGGCTATAACCTTCTGCTTTTTACTCCTCCAAGTCACTAGATTGCCTACTACAAAGGTATAAAAACCGGATGTGGACTTTCTATCCTTCTTATCTCCAGCCCAATCTGCATCGCAATATCCTTGAACCTTTGTGTTTCCATTAGCCTTCATCCATATGCCTTTTCCGGAATTGTTTTTCAGATATCTTAGCAGCCTTTCAATCATGTTCCAATGCTGCGTGGTTGGCTTTTGCATATGTTGGCTCCCCCTCAGGACTATCTTGATAGCCTTCTTCTATTGGAGTTTTAGCCGGTTTGGATCCTAGCTTCCCAGTTTCTTCTAAGAGATCAAGCACATATTTCCTTTGAGAGATGAACATTCCATCTTCAAACCGTGTCATCTCAATTCCTAGGAAGTACTTAAGTTCCCCCAAGTCCTTTATATCAAAATCGGCCTTCAAGATCTTCTTGGTTTGATCTACTCCATCTTTGTCACTTCCTGTGATGATTAGATCATCCACATATATTAATACCACAACCGTTCCTCCTTCACTTTGTCTTGTGAACAATGTGTGATCAGCTTCAGATCTTATGAACTCTCTCTCCAACAGACAAGCGCTTAGCCTTTGGTACCATGCTCTTGGGGATTGCTTCAGCCCATAGATTGCTTTCTTCAATCTGCAAACTTTGTTGCCTTCCTTATGATATCCTTGGGGTGGATCCATATACACCTCTTCTTCCAAGTCTCCTTGCAAGAATGTGTTCTTGATATCCATCTGCCATAGATCCCATTTTATGTTTACTGCCACTGAGATTAGTATTCTTATGGAATGAAGCTTAGCAACCGGAGCAAATGTCTCGGTATAGTCCTCCCCATAAACTTGAGTATACCCTTTTGCTACCAAACTTGCCTTGTACCTTTCTATCTTCCCATCACTTGTGTATTTGATCGTATACACCCATCTACTCCCAACCGACTTCTTATCCTTTGGTAAGTCGGTTAAGTACCAAGTATTATTCCTTTCCATGGACTTCATTTCCTCTTCCATGGCTTTCACCCATACTTCACTCTCACATGCTTCTTCATATGAGCTAGGAATGTATTCCTTGCTGATTTTTGTGAGAAACACTTCATGCTCCATGGGTAATGTCGCCAAGGAACAGAAATGCTCAATGGGATATGTGATAATACTAGTTTGAGTGTGATCTTCTCCTTGTGATATGAGAGTGCTGTCGCCAATAGGATCGAGATCTAAGCTCGCCGTACGCTCAGGACACTCTCTTATCACACAAGGAAGATTACTCGTACTAGACTCTCCTTGGAGCATAGCAGAATTGTTGTAGCCATAGAAAACACGTTGTCGCCTCTATCTTGTACTTCTTCTTAGAGGTATGATTGGCTCAGATTCTCCTTCCTCAACATCCGCTTCTTCTTCAGCTGAATCCTGATCTGGTTCCATATGTGTATCATCTGCATCTCCATGTTCCATGATGCTCTCAGATGGTGCATTCTCTCCTTGTATTTCATCCCTTGTTATTGGCGCTTCATTGAACAGCATCCAATCCATAGATGATGAGACTATACCTTCAAGAGTATCATGATTCTTGGCTCCATAAAAGCTTTCTTTTTCATTGAACTTTACCTCTCTAGACACATATACCCTTCTTGTCTCCGGATTGTAGACCTTGTAGCCCTTTTGAGTTGGTGAGTATCCAATGAAAACACACTTCATGCTTCTAGGTTTAAGCTTGTTTCTTTGTCCTTCTGGTAGAAACATGAAACACTTACATCCAAACGCCTTAAGGTGATGTAAGCTTGGTTTCTTTTTGTACAACACTTCAAACGGTGATCTATCTTCCAAGTTCTTTGTTGGAAGCCGGTTAATCAAATAGTTTGAAGTCATTACCGCATCTCCCCAATGAGATTTAGGTACTCCTTTGGCAATCATGATAGTCCTTGCTACTTCCGTTAGATGCCTATTTTTCCTTTCTGCTACCCCATTTTGTTGTGGAGTGTATGCACAAGATGTTTGATGAATGATGCCAAAGTTGTTGAGTAGCTCCTTAAATCTCTTGCTTACATATTCTCCTCCATTATCACTTCTTAAGACCTTGATTGTTGTTTTGAATTGTGTAGAAACATAGTTAATGAAGTTGGTGAATGCTTCATAAACTTGGTCCTTGGAGTTTAAGAGTGTGACCCATGTGTATCTTGAGTAATCATCAATGAAAGAAACAAAGTACTTATATTGATCCCTTGAATTACATGGTGCGGTCCATACATCCGAGTGTACAATGCCAAAAACTTCATCACAAGTTGTGGATGAGATAGGAAAAACTTGTCTACAATGTTTTCCTAGTACACATGCTTCACATACTACTTCTTCTTGAATGAGATTGGGTAAGACCATCTTGAGAACTGCTGAACTTGGGTGTCCTAGCCTTTCATGCCATAATGGGCTATCTCCAATCTCCTTCCTACCATAAACTTCTACATTTGCCTTCATTCCAAGAGCCATTGGATCCTCTTGTTTATTTGCTTCCAAAAGATACATACCATCCTCTACCTTCCCTTCTCCGAGTACATTGTTTGTTTTAGGGTCCTGAAACTTAACAAAGTCAGTCCCAAACAATGCTACACAATCCAAATCCTTTGTAGCTTTATGAACTGATAGAAGATTAGATGAGAAACTAGGCATGTATAAAGCTTTTGTTTCCTTCTTGAAAAGTTCTAACTTTCCTATCCCTTCAATCGGAACTGAGCTTCCATTAGCTACTTGTACATTTCCATGAAAAGGCTCAAGATTTTTTAACAAGTCTTGATCCTTAATCATGTGATGAGAGGCTCCGGAATCTACAATCATTTTACCCTTCCTTATGGCGCTTTTAGAGCTGAGGAAACTCTTACCAGATTCTGTTAACTTAGCTAAGCTCTTGATAAGAGCCTCAAACTCTGATCTTTTGACAGTATCGTCAACTGGTTGTGCAACCCCCATGAAGGCCCTATGCCCACTTCCACTCTCCCTTAGCCGCTTAGGCCTCAAATGCGAATGGAGAGTCCAACACTTCTCCTTGTATGCCCTTTCATCTTACAATGCTCACAGTCCAACACCCTTCTTTCAAACATGAGATTCCTTTTTGCAAGATGTGCAGCTTCACTTGGTGCTCGGAATAGGTCTCTTGAGCCCTCCTCCCTTTGTATCAAGCCACATACTTCCGCCAGACTTGGCAGCTTCTCAAATCTAAGTATGTGCTTGATAAGATCCTTGTAAGATGCATTGAGTGCCAAGAGAAGCCCAAACACTTGGTCTTGGTCACGCCTTTCACCTAACTCCTTGGGGTCTATAGTTTGTGGCCTCAAGATCTCCAACTCGGCCCATAAGCTTCTATACTCCCCAAACATTTCCTTGAATGGCTTCTCCTCTTGTTGAAGCTCATTCAGCGCCCTCTTCACCTCAAATATCCTTGATATGTTTGACACATTTCCATATACTCCCTTGAGTATATCCCACAGCTCCTTAGCGGTATCCGTATATGAGTAGGCCGCCAAGATGGATGGTTCTAGTGAGCTTTGAAGAAGAGAAAGAGTGTACTGTTCTTCTTGCTCTTTCTTAGCTTCCTCCTTCTCATTTCTCACCACCGCCTCCGCTTCCTCCTTTGGCTCAACATACCGCCAAAGTCCTCGGCCTCTAAGAATGGTTTTAGTGGTTTTTGCCCAAAGAAGGTAGTTGTTCCCTTTGAGCATGACTGAGATTGCTACTCTATTTGTCTCCATTTTCTAGTAATAATACACTATTCTAGTTCTTTCACAACTTGAAGATCCTATGATCTCAAGGATATTAATCTCAGAGTGAATAGAACTTAGAAAGGTGTATTGTTATAGATTAGAAGATTTGTAGAGTGCTAGAAGAATTATAAGAGAGTTAAGCATTTGGAATGCTCAACCTTGCTCTGATACCATGTAGAAATATAGATTTGAAGTTAAGAGAGAATGAAGAATGATTGGAGAATGAGAGAAAGAATAGCAAGAATGGAGAGAGTTTATGCAAGTCTTAATAATCTTATTCAGTTCTTTTTCTTTCTCATATCTTTTACAAGATATTTACAAGGATATATATAGACTTTACAAGGAGAAGAAGAAAGGGGCGTGGAGAAGAGAGAAGAAGAGAAGGAGACTTGTGGCTGAGCTACTCCAACAGTTTCTCAACAGTAAATGGCGCCCATACCTCACCCATGCTGCGCCCATACCTTCTCCCATACCTCCTTGCTTCCTAGTTTGCTTATCTAGTTGATATCCAACCGCTTCCTTTCTTTTCTAGTTCCTTTTCAACTAGTTCATTCCTCTTGATTATTCTATCACTTAAATAAGCATCTATCTCAACATTGACTAGGGCCGTGAGGGGAGCGGCTAGCAAACTGAAGTCTCAGACGAAACGGCGGTGGAAGCTGGTCAAGCATGAAAACTTCGGACTTGGCTGACATTGGTTGGCGTGGGCCAGTCTTGGATGGCCCAGATCTTCTCTTAATCCACCTTCAAGCCTTGATCACTGATGACAAATCCTACAAAAACTAATTCCTTGGCACTAAATACGTACTTCATCATATTGGCGTAGAGTTCTTCTTGTCTGAGGGTTTGGAGGATGGCCTCCAGGTGATCAGCATGGTCAGTCAGGTCCTTCTTGTAGACCAGGATGTCATCAAAGTAAACAACCATAAACTTGCTGATGAATGCACGCAAGATATGGTTCATCAGCCTCAAGAAGGTTGATGGGGCGTTGGACAGGTCGAAGGGCCTGACAATCCATTCATACAATCCTTGCTTATCTTAAAAGCGGTTTTCCACTCGTTGCCTTCTCTAATCCTAACCTGGTGGTATCCACTCTTCAGATCTACCTTTGAGAAGATGGATAACCCACTTAGCTCATCCAACATGTTGCCTAAGCGGGGGATAAGATACCTATACTTGACCGTAATGTTATTGATGGGAGGACAGTCCACACACATCCGCCAGCTGCCGTCTTTCTTAGGGACCAATAGAACCGGGATGACACAAGGGCTTAGACTGATGGAAGATCTAAAACCAAGACTCGGCAATTTCGATGGTAGAACACATGAAGACGGAAGACAAAGAAGGTGGATGAAGATGTTGGATAGATCCTTGCATAAACGAATCAAAAGACTCAAGTTTATCAATGTTTGTGGATCAAATAATAACAATACAAGTAGCTGCAGAATGGCTCCTTGTTGATGGATTGAATGGTCACACAATGGATGCAGAAGTCCACTGACACTGATATTCCTCAATGCCACGCCAAGATATTACACACTTGGTGGTGACAAGGTTTGATTTTTCGGATATGACACACCGAAGGATCGAAAGATTGTTGGATATGACTCACCAAACAATTGGAAAATGTTCACAAAGAACAAAAGAGATTAATCTCAAAATAGTTGATAAAAAGTTGGGTGCCTTAGAATGAGACTTACACGAGTTTAAAGAGGGAAGGAGACTTGAACAGGCTCAAGCTCCTTCGAGAATGACTCTTGGGGACTCTAAAATTCAGTTCGAAACTTTGAACTAAAGACTCACGACTTGTACTAGAATTTGAAAGAGTTTGCGGACTAAAGAATAAAATAAAAACCATAATCTAGATTATAACATAAAGTAAATGATTGAGTTGGTTCATTGCATGAGGAAGTCGGTCCATGGCTTTATGAAATCGTCCAAGTTAATCATCAAAGTAGGGTAAGTGGACTTGAAACATCATTAAAAACCTTAGTTGAAAAACCCATTGGGATAAAACCAAGCTACGGGAAATAGAGCACACTCAAGCCACTTGATGATGATCAACACGGAATGGCTTGAATGGACATAGGCAGCTCGTGGTTGATTGATCTTGGACAAACTTCTTTTTGCTTCCAAGATAACTTTAGAGTTGTTCCAACAGCTTCTTGGAGTTCTCTTGTCCTTGCACGGGTCATTGGACCTTTGGGAATGGTCAAGGCATCTTCTTCTTCTTCTCCAAGTGTTGGCGTTTCCATGCTCATATCATCCCCTCCTTCTTGAAAAAGATTTGTCCTCAAATCTGGATCATCTGCAACAAAAGTAATCAAGTCAATAACATTAAAGCTATTACTTATTTCATACTTACCTTGCAAGTCTAGCTTGTAGGCATTGTTGCTGATCTTCTTTATGATCTCAAAAGGCCCATCGATCTTTGGCATAAGTTTGGACTTCCTTTCATCGGGGGGAACCTTTCTTTCCTTAGGTGAACCCAAAAATTGTCACCTTCTTCAAAGACCTTCTCATGCCTTCCTTTGTTGGCATGCTTGACATATTGTCTTGGCTTCTCTTCAATGTTTCGTCTTGCTTGCTTATGTATCTGCTGTATCAGCTCGGCCTTCTTCTTTCCATCAAAGCTAATCTTTCACACTCAGGCAAAGGCATTAGATCCAAAGGAGAAGTAGGATTGAACCCATAAACAATTTCAAAAGGAGAAAACTTAGAAGCAGAATGCACAGCATGATTATATGCAAATTCACAATGAGGCAAGTAATCTTCCCACGTTTTCAAGTTTTTCCTTATGAATGCACACAAGAGTGTTCTTAATGTTCTATTCACTATCTCAGTCTGACCATCAGTTTGCGGATGACAAGTAGTAGAAAACATTAACTTAGTACCTAGCTTAGACCAAAGAGTCTTCCAGAAGTAACTAAGAAACTTAGTATCTCTATCAGAAACTATAGTTCTAGGCATGCCATGTAAGTGCACAATCTCCTTAAAGAACAAGTTAGAAACATGCAATGCATCATCAGTATTATGGCAAGTTATAAAATATGCCATCTTAGAAAACCTATCTACCACAACAAAGATATAATCCTTTTCGGTTCGAGTCCTAGGCAATCCAACAATAAAGTCCATAGAGATGTCATTCTAAGGATGATAAGGAATGGGTAAAGGACTATATAAACCGTGGCTTTGAACCTTGGACTTGACTTGTTTACATGTTGCACATCTTTCACATATCCACTCTACATCTCTTCTCATGTGTGGCCAAAAGAAATGGTCCTGTAAAACTTTTAATGTCTTGGCAATGCCAAAATGTCCCATAAGACTTCCTCCATGTGCTTCCCTAACAAACAAGTCTCTTAAAGAACAGTTAGGTACACACAAACATTTATCATAGAAAAGGAAACCATCCTGCCTAAAGTAATGGCCAGAAGCAATTTTTTCACACAACTTGTATGCATCACCAAAGTCAGAATTGGTTTCATACATACCTTTGATTTGCTCAAAACCCAAAAGCTTAGCATCAAGAGTATTTAAAAGAACATAGCTCCGAGATAGTGCATCAGCCACTATGTCTTCCTTACCTTGTTTGTACTTGATCACATAAGGAAAAGTCTCTATGAATTCAACCCATCTGGCATGACTTTTGCTCAACTTGTTCTTCGCCTTTAGGTACTTGAGAGATTCATGGTCTGTGTATATTACAAACTCCTTAGGCCAAAGATAATGTTGCCAAGTTCGCAAGGCCCTCACCAAAGCATACAACTCCTTGTCTTAAGTTGCATAGTTGAGAGTTGCTCCTCCAAGCTTCTCACTGAAGTATGCTATTGGTCTTTTCTCCTGCATTAATACAGCACCAATACCAATCCCTGAGGCATCACATTCAATCTCAAATGTTTTATTAAAATCAGGAAGGGTAAGGAGAAGAGAATGAGTAAGCTTCTCTTTAAGGCATTGAAATGCAGCTTCTTGTGCCTCTTCTCATTTGAATCCAACATCTTTCTTGATCACTTCAGTCAATGGGGCAGCAATGGTGCTAAAGTTCTTGACAAAATGCCTATAGAAGCCAGCAACCCCATGGAAGCTTCTTACTTCACTAACATTGGTTGGACTTGGCCACTCCATGATAGCTTTGATCTTCTCTGGATATACTTTTACACCATCTGCACTCACAACAAAGCCTAAAAAGACCAAGTTATCTATTCCAAAAGTACACTTCTTAAGATTGGTATAAAGTGTTTCTCTCCTTAATAAATCAAGAACAGCCTTAAGTATATGTTCCTCAAAACTCTTGATGTATACTAGGATGTCATCAAAGTACACAACCACAAATATGCCAATGAAAGATCTAAGGACATGATTCATTAACCTCATGAAGGTACTAGGTGCATTGGTTAATCCAAAAGGCATGACTAAACACTCATACAATCCATGCTTAGTTTTAAATGCAGTTTTCCACTCATCTCCTTCTTTCATCCTAATTTGATGATATCCACTTTTCAAGTCTATCTTAGAAACAATGCAAGAACCATGCAATTCATCTAACATGTCATCTAAACAAGGAATAGGATGGCGATACTTTACAATGATATTGTTGATGGCTCTGCAATCCACACACATCCTCCAAGTTCCATCTTTCTTTAGAACAAGTAGCACCGGCACGGCACAAGGGCTCATGCTCTCCCGGATATGGCCTTTAGCCATTAGCTCTTCCATTTGCCTTTAAAGTTCCTTAGTCTCCACTGGCTTGGTTCTATATGCTAGATGGTTTGGAAGGGAAGCTCCAGGCACGAAATCAATCTGGTGCTCAATCCCACGGATAGGTGGTAGTTCTTTGGGATTCTCCTCTGGAAAGACATCCTTAAACTCCTGCAAAAAAAGGAAATACTGCTTGGAACTTCCGGTATTGAATTAGTAAAGTTTACCAACACCTCTTTCTAAACAAACAAAAGAATGGGTTGGTTAGAGAACAGAGCTCTCTTAACCACATTAAACCTCACAAGAAAGTTTGATTGCCTCACAAAGTTACTCTCAAAGGCCTTTTCTTGCTTTTTCTCAAACTCTCATTTTTGTTTGTTGGTGGTGTGTTTAGGGGGTCACTCTCATTGGTTTTACCTTGTTGTTTCAGCCATGTTTGTTCATGATAAACATCTTGTGGCGTCAATGGAGCAAGGGTGGTCTTTCGGCCATTGTATTCAAAGGAATATCGATTGGTAAACCCATCATGGATGACCCTTCTATCAAACTGCCATGGTCTCCCTAGCAAGATGTGACCGGCCTCCATTGGTAAGATGTCAAACAAGTATTCATCTGTATTTGCCTATGGTTAAAAGAACCAATACTTGGGTTCTCACAATCATTTCTCCATAATCAGTCAACCATTGAATCTCGTAAGGCTTCAGATGCTTCTTTACTTCTAGACCTAGCTTCTTAACCATAAATTCACTTGCCACATTAGTACAGCTTCCCCCATCAATTATAAGGCTGCAAACCTTACCTTGTACTAGGCATCTGGTGTGAAACAAGTTCTCCCATTGTGCTTGGTCAGCATCTTTGGTTTGAATGCTCAATGATCGCCTTGTGACTAATAACTCTCCTGTTGCTGGTAACTCTATCTCTTCAGCATCGGAGTCCTCTTCTTCTTCAAGCTCTTCTGCTTCAAGCTCTTCTTCTTCATTGGTTTCTATATCACCATTATCCAAAATGATCATGGTTCTTTGGTTGATGCACTCATTGGTGTAGTGTCCTCTCCCTTGACAATTAAAGCATCTAACATCCCTGTTTCTAGAAGAAGTTGCCACAGTTTTTCCTTTGGCGTCTGGAGTTGGGGTGTAAGGTTTGGAATCGGTCTTTGGCTTGACAACAGACTTGTCCTCTTGTTTGTAGTTTGACCTAGCATGTGAAGCTCCAGCTCCGTTGATTGTTTTAGAACTACTCCTCCTCTTGACTTGTTGTTCTACAAGGATAGCCTTGTGAAGCATCTCGTCCAAGTCTCCATAAGTTTGAAGCTCCATCCTGTCTTGAATATTTTGGGCCAAGCCACTTAAGAACCTTGCCATGGTTGCTTCATGGTCCTAATCTATGTCGGCTTTGATCATAAGAGACTCCATCTCTTAAAAGTAATCCTCCATACTTTTACTACCTTGGCTTGATCTCCTAAGCTTTTGATGCAACTCCCAGTGGTAATGACTTGGAACAAACCTCTTCCTTATTAGGGTTTTCATCGCTCCCCAAGTTTCCACACGTGGCTCCTGTTTGCATCTCCTACTTGTAACAAGTTTATCCCACCAGTTGATGGCATAATCATAGAATTCTGTTACAGCAACTTGAACCTTCTTCCGTTCTTAGTATGGCTGACAATCGAAGACAAGTTCTATCTTCTTCTCCCATTCTAGATAGGCGTCCGGATCATTCCTCCCATAGAATGGTGGTAACTTCAACTTAAGACCACTGAGGTTGTCTTCATTGCGTTCTCTGGCTTCTCTTACATGTCTTAGATGTCCTTGTTTGACTTCTATGGCTGTAGTAGTCTGTTCCTTCCTCATTGTTTACTAGCCTTTGTGCCCTTCTTCTTCCTTCAGCAGGGCGTTGGGGAAGTCCTTGATTAACCAACTCTTGTATGGTGTTCATTCTCTCATGAACGGGATCTAGTTCCTGCCTTAAGAGGTGCCTCATTTCCTCCATCAGATTTTGCACGTCCATGTTGTTTGGTCTGGCTCTCCTTATATGGTTGGTGTTATCACTTCCAGCTTCACTATGAGACATCTCCATGAAATGTGGGAACAAGTTAAAAGATGTCTTGAATTTTCCCTGCAAAACTCAACAAACTGTTAGTAATAAAAACCTCACTATTATTTTTCCTCTCAAGTGTTTCACTCAAGTGTTTCACTCAACTCTCAAGATGTTCTCACGCAGATATTTCTCAATTGTTCTTATCAAATAAATTCCAATCAAATTCAATGAGAATTTTCCATAATCTGAATGATCAAAAGATAGAAAGAAAAAGGATGTTGGAACACGTTTGGTTTTGTTTCAAAAGAACAAAAGATATAAATAAAAAGAGTGTTGGAACACATTTCGTTTTGTTTCTCTTCCTTTTTTTATTAAGGTAGAAAGGAAAGGAGTTGGAACACGTTTGGTTTGTTCCTTGTTTTTCTTTTTGTTTATTAAGGTAAAAGGAAAGGAGTTGGAACACGTTTGGTTTTGTTCCTTCTTTTTTTTTTGAATAGATGATCCAACGGATCTTTGAATAGCAAGATAAAAAGAAAAGATATGAATGAAGGATAAAATAGAATGATGGCGAGTCGAAGACTCACGACCAAGAAGTTGAGGGGGTAGAAATGAAAGGTCAGAAGATGAAAGATTAGAAATGAAAGATAAGATTTTGAAAAGTTATGAAAAACTCACTACCAAACTCGAAATTGCTTGCTCTGATACCAAATGATGGAAGATCCAAACCCAAGACTCGGCAGTTTCGATGGTAGAACACACGAACATGGAAGACAAAGAAGGTGGATGAAGATGTTGGATATATCCTTGCATAAACGAGTCAAAAGACTCAAGTTTACCAAGGTTTGTGGATCGAATGATAACAACACAAGTAGCTGCGGAATGGATCCTTGTTGATGGATTAAATGGTCACACAATGGATGCGGAAGTCCACTGATATTCTTCAATGCCACGCCAAGATATTACACACTTGGTTGTGACATGGTTTAATTCTTTGGATATGACACACCGAAGGATCGAAAGATTGTTGGATATGACTCACCAAACAATCGGAAAATGTTCACAAAGAACAAAAGAGATTAATCTCAAAATAGTTGATAAAAAGTTGGGTGCCTTAGAATGAGGCTTACATGAGTTTAAATAGGGAAGGAGACTTGAACAGACTCAAGCTTCTTTGAGAATGACTCTTGGGGACTCTAAAATTCAGTTCGAAACTTTGAACTAAAGACTCACGAGTTGGACTAGAATTTGAAAGAGTTTTTGGACTAAAGAATGAAATAAAAACCACAGTCTAGATTATAACATAAAGTAAATGCTTGAGGTTGTCCATTGCATGAGGAAGTCAGTCCATGGCTTCATAAAATCGTCCAAGTTAATCATCAAAGTAGGGTATGTGGACTTGAGGCCTCATTAAAAATCTTAGTTGGAAAACCCATTGGGATAAAACCAACTAAGGGAAAAAGAGCACACTCAAGCCACTTGATGATGATTAACTCGGAATGGCTTGAATGGACAAAAGGAGCTCGTGGTTGATTGTCTTGGACAAACTTCTTCTTGCTTCCAAGACAACTTTAGAGTTGTTCCAAGAGCTTCTTGGAGTTTTCTTGTCCTTGCACGGGTCATTGGACCTTTGGGAATGGTCAAGGCGTCTTCTTCTTCTTCTTCTTCAACTGTTGGCGTTTCCATGTTCATATCATAGACTCTCCCGGATGTATCCCTTGGCCAAAAGATCAGCAACTTATTGTAAAAGTTCTTTGGCTTCCTCCGGGTTGACACGGTAAGTGGGCTGGTTCGGCAAGGAGGCCCCTGGGACAAATTCTATCAGATGCTCAATGCCTTGGAGAGGGGATAAGCCGTGAGGGATTTCCTCAGGGAAAACAGATGCGTATTTTTGTAGGACCTCCGGAGCTCTTCTGGAACTGGGTCTTCTGGGGTACCTACACTTAACACATCTTTGTAGACCATTAGTACAACTCGGCACCCATTGTTGATGGTTTTACAAGCATCATGGATAGAAATAAGAAAGTTTGGTTGGGAGGAAGTATCCCTAGTGAATCAAGATTGTAACTCATGCAATTGAACGGGTGATAAAGGAGCTAGGTTGATGCACTTAGACTCATGCATAAAAGTATAGAAATTAGACCAGCCATTATGGGTGGCGTCCTTATCAAACTAACATTGACATTCTAGGAGGACGTGACTAGCTTGCATTGGAACGACATCGCATTGGACCAAGTCCCGGTACTGTCCAATACTAAAGGCTAGTTCTACTTGTTCGATAACAAGAATGACAGTTTTGTTATTCAGCCAAAACAATTTATAGGGATGAGGATGCCTAGTAGTAGGGAGGGAGAGTTTGGTCACGAGGTGTGTACTAGCCACATTGGTACAAGATCCACAATCGATGATCAAATCGCAAACCTTGCCACTGGTGGTGCAGCAGGTGTGGAAGATGTTGTCCCAATGTCCGGCTAGCTTAGGAAGGTTCAGGGTACTCAAACTCCGTTGGATGACCAGCATGTCCCCAACTTCCGGATATTCAACCTCTTCATTTGGTTGGAGGGGTTCTGGTTTGTTCTCCTTGGTTGGCTCTTTGTCATGGGACTCATAGTCGCCTGCGCCAGTGATGATCATTGCCCGGTTGTTAGGGCAATCCATGGAGTAGTGCACTCGTCCTTGGAACTTATAGCAGATCACATCCCGGCTCCTTCCGCTATTGGCTTCTCATCTCGGATCAAGACAGTTGGGTTTAGATGCTTCAGGTTGCCTAAGCTTGAAATGGGTTTCTACTGTGATGGCCTTGGGGCCGTCATTGGGTCGGGTCTGGATGATGATATCGTAGGGTTGGTGGAACAGTTCTAAATCGGTGGGATGTGGGTTCTTGGGATGGTAGCGGCCTTCCTACGGATCTGGAACTCCACCTGGATGGGCAGATGCAATAGCTCTTCAAACCCACGGTAGGATTGTCTTTCGACCTTGCGGTTGATATGTTCATGCATCCCATCCAAGAACTGTGCCATTAGGGTATCTTCACAATCATCAAGCTGTAACCAGTTTTGAAGATGCTCAAACTAATCAAAGTATTCTTTCACAGACTGGGAACCTTGTTGGAGCTTCTGAAACCGGTTCTGTAAGTCGTGCTGATAGAGGGGAGGGACAAACTCCCCAGTTGAGGTATGCTTCTGGGTTGACATTTTCCGTAAAGGTAAGTAGAACCAGTTTATGGATGGGAGCTTCAGGTTAAGGTGCTCAGTCATTTTGTTCGTAGACGTTCGGTCATTCTCATCGTCTGGAATGGCCTGGCCTAGGATGGTACGGGTCAAACCCATCATCAGAGGGATATACTGGGACAGGTTCTTTGGGTAGTCAATCTGCAGGATAGTTAGGAGGTTTAGGGGTTACGGATGAGCTTCCGGTCGAAAGTCAAAGTGTGCCATAAGTTGGGTGAGTTCCTCGAGCTGGGCTTGGGGTGCGGCCAGGACCATGCCTATCTTGATCTGACAAGGCAACTCTTCTACTGGTTTGGCCATGGTCTGTATGGTAGGGTCGTACGGACAGTGAGGTATGGATGCCGGAGTAAGATCTTTAGGGTTGGAGTCGGTAAGATCTAACTGGCAAGGGTGACCGGTATGGAAGGCGGCAGGTATGGATGGTTGCTACAGATGGCAGAGGTCCTTCCGAGGTACTGGGACCAGATAGGTGGAACCGGTGGTGATGTCTGGGTTGGGGAACTGTGGCTCAGTAAGGTAGGCCAGTACGATTGGGGCAGATTATGACCGGTCTGATGTGGTGGTCAGAAACGGTGGGGTACGGCCATCTGAGTTACTGTGTTTTGCCAGTACGAACGTCAGGTATATGCTCATACAGTTTTGGACGGTACCTACCCAGAACAGGAAAAACATGCAAACAATGCTAAGGGTTTTACCGCGGTAAGGTTAAAGCGGTAAGGATAAGGTGTGATAAGGGTTTCTCGGTATATAGTCTCTGATGCAGCGAGGGCTCCTCGATAGCTAGTTTCCAATGCGGTAAAGACCTTCGGTAACTAGTCTCCGATGTGGTAAGGACCTTCTCTTTGTAACCAGTTCACTCGGTGACCAGTTGACGATGTGGCCAAGGAAGGTATCAAGAGTTCTACCGAGCAGTTCAGTAACCTCAATGAGAAAATGCTGATGCAAGTTGAGGTTTCTCGGTGTGAGTAACCGGGGCAGTATGGATGGATGATAAAATGATACAATGAAAGGGGTTGATAGTAATGAGCGATGAGAATGATCGATCGACGGTAAGGACGATGGTAAGGGATGGAGTGAAAAGGGACGATGGAACAGAATGAACGAATAATAAGTGACAAGGTTGAGAACAGGATGGATCGAAAGAGAAGCGTTATAGCTAATATATTTAACGACAATGTGATACGACTGATCAGAGTCCGACCAAAGGTTTAAGGACTTCGTATGTTTAAACTAAGTGAGATTCGAAAAAGAAGCGTTATAGCTAATATGTTTTATTCAAATCTGCCTTCTAAAGGTTAAGGGTTACATGGTTTAGATAGGCCGAACATTAGAGCGTCCTGACCTTTATAAAGGACCAGCATGTCTTTGAGCGTTAAAATAGTAAAACAATTTTTTTAAGTAAAAGGAAAAGGTAAAAAGAGGAAATGATGAGGATTAGGGACAAACGGCACTCCGTAAGCCAATGACCGGCAAGGAAGGTGACCATATTGGGCTTAATGCAGCCGGGTCATAAGCCTCGTTAAAAAGAAGTGCTTAGGCCAAGACGACTTTAGTAGCACAGCTTTCACCGGGTTAGGGTGAAAACGCTAAGGACTTGATCCTTGGTCATCTTCAATGGTTTGGGTCTGGTCCATGCATTCTTTCTCAGGCCTTGGCTGATAACACGGTTAAACCTTGTTTGCTACCATTTAGTCTGGGCGTGGTCAATGACAAATACTGGTATGTTGGGTAGAGGATCTAGGCTTGCAGCTGTGTCCGAGTCACTGTAATTTGGGAAGTCTTCCTCTAGTTCGGAGTGTTGAAATTAAGAGTATGGAGGCTTAGGGATTGTTGAGAGAGTGATAGTTGTGGCGTGAGAATGATAAGAAGTTTGAGGTTTGGATACTTGGAGAATGTTTAGGATGAAGATGGTGGCGTGATGGTTGATGTAATGAGAATGATAATGGTTGATGAAATAAGATGAACTAAGGAGAAGCATGGCGCCGGAGAGCTAAAGCTCCACCGGCGCCTTTAGGAAGATAAACAAAGCTTCCTTTACTCTTTTAATCTTCTTATTCTCTTATTCACAACTCTTTCTTTACATTAAGTTTACATAGATATTTATAGAGAAGAGGTTACAAACAAAAAGAGAAGAAGGAAGAAGAAGCGTGAAGGATAAAGGAGAGAAGAAAAAAATTGGCGCCAAGAGGAGAGAAGGGAGCAGCTCACTGTTTGCCTCCTGTTCATGCTGCGCCCATACCCTGCTGCTGACACCTCCATGCTTGTGTCCATGCCCCTCTCTGGCGCCCCATGCTCTCCTTTGCTTCCTCTTTTCCACTTAGTTAGTCTTCTAGTTAGTATGTAACAGCTTCCATTCTTCTAGTTACATCCTAACCAAGACTTCTTCTAGTTCCTTGTGAACTAGTTTTCCTTTCCCTCTTCCTCTTGTGTTTGAATTCTTCTATCATAGAGATCACATATTTCAACACTCCCCCTCAAGATTGGTCGGTAGGTGTCCTTAAGGCCAATCTTGCCTAACCTCAATGAGACCTAGGATTCTGAATCCCATGGCCTTTACTCTTCCTTGCGGATTAGGCTTTGTTTTCTCTAAGCTTCACTCGGATCATGTCTCCTCAAGCTCCTCGGATGACATCTTCTAGCTCACGGAATACTCACATTGTCATTGGCTTCCTCTTGATGACTCTTGGGAATATACTCTATCCGTTGGATGCCACTTCCCGCTGCTTCTCGGATCACCACACCTAATAAGGTCTGAAAGGTGGTTTCTCCTTCGGTTTTCTTACAACATCATCCATAGCTACTCGTATGTGTCTCCCGGTTTTCTCTCGCCATCGTCTCCTCATACGGTGCTTGGAGTTACTTGTTGCCTTGTTTACCATTCCACAGCATCCTAGGTGAATGCCTCTTGGTCTGAGCTTTACACTCCATCTATCAAGATCAATCTTGGCTTCAACCCTTCATAGATTTGATCTTGATTCTTCAAAGAGCCATCCGCTCTAATCCCACTTATCATAAGACTCTCCCAGCTTCCTCTCGGAATGCCGCACCTATCCATGGTACAATGTGATAGTCCTCTTCTTCTTGGACCATCACCTAACTTGGTGCTTCAACGGTCTTCTTCAACACTCCCCCTCAAGCTGGGTTCGAGTATGGGAAGAACCAAACTTGACAAGGAAGACCGTTGCATAATTTGGAGCTCACCGCTTCTTCAACACTTACCTTCAAGACTAGCCCGTTGCCAAGGGACCACTCTTGCAAAGGAAAGAGCACTAAGCTTGATTATGCCAATGATGCCACCTCCTCTTGGACTATCTATCCCACTTGCCAATTAGGATAAGCTTTCGTCTGCTAGCCATTTTGGATTAGGCCGCAAAGGACATCATCTACCTCCACATAACACCACCATGAATTGCTTGCTTGAGCCTATACACACTTCTTCTTGTAGATTGCTCCGCTTGGATCGCCACATGGTTGAGTATGATCACCACTCTCTCAAGACCTCCTGGATCAAGTGATTCGGCCTCAAGAGAGGATGAAGACCACGTGGAAGAATATGACCCTCCATAAGCACCATTTAATCAATACCTTAGAGCAACTACTTCTTGGACCATCTGAATCTTCCGCTTATTGAAAGATTCACCAATGAAAGATAGAATTAGCCTATGAGAAGTCATGAACTTCTTGGAAATGAGTCTTGCAGAGTTTGATTCGCCTGGTACTGAGGCTGAGAATTCGCCAAGAGCTTCACTGAGTCGCTGTTGCTCTTCTTCTTCTCAGAGCAACAATCGCTCTTAACCTCTTCCTCTGAGGTTTCACCTCTCTCAGCAGCCTTACTCTTCTCCTCCTTAACGCTTGAAGTTACAAGCGAATGTGAGTTTCCAATCACCATAACTGGAATCAAACTCTCAAGAATCACAAGACAAGCCCATCCAAAAACATTGCTTACTATCTCTTCACCGCTTCTTTTCCACACTTGATTTTTCTCTTATCAACTGTGTTTCTTTGATCAAAAATTATTGACCACTTCCTTTTCTTTGCAGGAAACATCTCAGCCTTGTGCTTCATCTCTGTTTCATTCAAGTCTTCTACGTGAACTCTTCTTGTCACGTCTCTTCCGCAAGTCTCTTCCGGGTTAAAGATGTGAACTCCTCTTGTCACTTCTCTTCCGCAAGTCTCTTCCGGGATTCAACCTTCTTCAGCTTCCTCTTTCTAAGGTAAGCTTCTCCTTTTCTCCAAGTTTTACTATGAGCTGTCTCATATTTTCCTTGAAGTCTTATGTGAACTAGATTCACACTTTCTTTGACTGTTTTTTGTACAGCCGGTTTAATGCTTCCTCTTCTTTCTTGCTGGATGTCTTCATTTGATCACCAGCCACTTTACTTCCTGTTCAATGATTTGTTTTCACTTGGAGCTTGCTTGGATCACCACTTAAGGTCACCACCCAGCCTTCTCCTCTTCTAAACCATCACGCCAAAAACATTCTTCATCTCCTAGATGCCTTATTTCCCACGCCATACATGCCAAAAACCATCATGCCATGACAAGCTTCTTCACGGATGAATGATTCTTAAAAAATCCTCTGGATCTTGTTTCCAAAGAGGATCACCAAGGAATTGATATTGATACAACCCCTTTTCAAAGTTTTGTATGTGGATCTAGACTCCACACACAAGAACCACAAAGAAAAATATTTACTCTCTCACACACAACCCATTAATTAGAAAACGCATGGGAGGAACAAATTACCCCAGAAAATTTTCTCTCATGTGTTTAACAAAAGACCGAGCTCCTCAAGGCAAGGAGCCAAGGAGAGCCCAACGAAATCTCCCTCAATTTGTCATCATTTTCTAGTAACAATACACACCCTTAGTCCTTTCACAACTTGAAGATCTTATGATCTCAAGGATATTAATCTCAGAGTGAATAGAACTAACAAAGTGTATGGTTATAGATTAGAAACCTTTGTAGAGAGCTAGAAGAATAACAAGAGATTAGGCGCTAGATCACTCAACTTGCTCTGATACCATGTTGAAATTAAGAGTATGGAGGCTTAGGGATTGTTGAGAGAGTGATAGTTGTGGCGTGAGAATGATAAGGAGTTTGAGGTTTGGATACTTGGAGAATGTTTAGGATGAAGATGGTGGCGTGATGGTTGATGTAATGAGAATGATAATAGTTGATGAAATAAGATGAACTAAGGAGAAGCATGGCGCCGGAGAGCTAAAGCTCCACCGGCGCCTTTAGGAAGATAAACAAAGCTTCCTTTACTCTTTTAATCTTCTTATTCTCTTATTCACAACTCTTTCTTTACATTAAGTTTACATAGATATTTATAGAGAAGAGGTTACAAACAACAAGAGAAGAAGGAAGAAGAAGCGTGAAGGATAAAGGAGAGAAGAAAGAAATTGGCGCCAAGAGGAGAGAAGGGAGCAGCTCACTGTTTGCCTCCTGTTCATGCTGCGCCCATACCCTGCTGCTGACACCTCCATGCTTGTGTCCATGCCCCTCTCTGGCGCCCCATGCTCTCCTTTGCTTCCTCTTTTCCACTTAGTTAGTCTTCTAGTTAGTATGTAACAGCTTCCATTCTTCTAGTTACATCCTAACCAAGACTTCTTCTAGTTCCTTGTGAACTAGGTTTCCTTTCCCTCTTCCTCTAGTGTTTGAATTATTCTATCATAGAGATCACATATTTCAACACTTCCCCTCAAGATTGGTCAGTAGGTGTCCTTAAGGCCAATCTTGCCATGTACATGATCCTCATTGATAGAAGATGATGCCATGATGAGGATACCCGCTAACTGATCCTTGCTTGCTCCAAAGACGGTTTTGATGACTCCTAACCTCAATGAGACCTAGGATTCTGAATCCCATGGCCTTTACCCATGTCTCCAAAGACGGTTTTGATGACTCCTCGGGCTTCTTGTCTCAAACTTAATCTTGACTTCAAGTTCCTCGGATGACATCTTCTAGCTCACGGAATACTCACATTGTCATTGGCTTCCTCTTGATGACTCTTGGGAGTATACTCTATCCGTTGGACACCACTTCCCGTTGCTTCTCGGATCACCACACCTAATAAGGTCTGAAAGGTGGTTTCTCCTTCGGTTTTCTTACAACATCATCCATAGCTACTCGTATGTGTCTCCCGGTTTTCTCTCGCCATCGTCTCCTCATACGGTGCTTGGAGTTCCTTGTTGCCTTGTTTACCATTCCACAGCCTCCTAGGTGAATGCCTCTTGGTCTGAGCTTCACACTCTATCTATCAAGATCAATCTTGGCTTCAACCCTTCATAGATTTGATCTTGATTCTTCAAAGAGCCATCCGCTCTAATCCCACTTATCATAAGACTCTCCCAGCTTCCTCTCGGAATACCGCACCTATCCATGGTACAATGTGATAGTCCTCTTCTTCTTGGACCATCACCTAACTTGGTGCTTCAACGGTCTTCTTCAACACGGAGAAGGCTTGGGCCTCATCACCAAGGGTGACAACCTATGTTGTTGCAGCCAGGCGACTGGGTTTGGCTCCATATGCATCCGGAATGCTTTACCAAGAAATGCCAGACCAAGCTACAACCTCGTGGAGAAGGCCCCTTCCAAGTGCAAGAGCGAATCAACAAAAATACCAAACGGATTGACATCCCTGGTAAGGGTAATATATGATGAGGCCCAAGCCTCCTCTGAACCGGAAGAAGACTCTCAAGACGTACCAACTTGGACCAGTCTAGCAGCCAAGGACCCTTATCCGGTATGCCGGTATCCACCATTGGCAGGGACCAGGCCAGGCAATACAGAACAAGGTTCAACCTTGTTATCAGTCAAGGACTTAGGAAGAACACAGGGACTGGACCCGCAGGTGAAGAGAAGACCAAGGACCAAGTCCTAAGTGTTTTCACCCTAACCCGGTAAAAACGTGCCTCTAAAGACATCTTGGCCTCAGTATTATTTTTCTCTTGTTTGGTTTTTATCCCGAAGTGGTTTTGCCAACAAGGTTCTTAATGAGGCTTACGACCCAGATGCATTAGGCTAAAACTGGTCACCTTCCTTACCAGTTCATGGTTCATGGAGTACCGTCCAAACCTAATTCATATCCTTCCCTCTTTTTACTTTACTTAGGAACATTGTTTACTGTTTACTGGGCATGTAAACGCCAAGGGACACACTGGTCAATTGCAAGGGTCGGGATGCCCTAATATCCCACCTATTTAAACCATGTAAACCTTGACCTAAAATCTTAGACATGAATAAAATATCTTAATCAACTCTCGATCCATCGTTCCATAATCTTTACTGCTTCAGTTCCATCGTCCTTACCGCTTCACCATCATTCCATCATCCTTACTGCTTCACCCTTGTTCTATCATCCTTACCGCTTCACCATCATTCCATTGTCCTTACCGCTTCACCATTGTTCCATCGTCCTTACCGCTTCACCATTGTTCCATCATCCTTACCACTTCACCATCTTTCCGTCAAATTTACCACTTCACCATCATTCCATCATCCTTACTGCTTCACCAACGTTCCATCATCCTTAGCGCTTCTCCATTGTTCCATCATTCTTACAGCTTCACCATCGTTCCATCATCCTTACCGCTTCACCATCGTTGCATCGTCCTTACCGCTTCACCATCATTCCATCATCCTTACTGCTTCACCATCATTCCATCGTCCGTACCGCTTCACCATCATTCCATTGTCCTTACCGCTTCACCATTGTTCCATCGTCCTTACTTCACCATTGTTCCATCATCCTTACCGCTTCACCATCTTTCCGTCAAATTTACCACTTCACCATCATTCCATCATCCTTACTGGTTCATCAACGTTCCATCATCCTTAGCGCTTCACCATTGTTCCATCATTCTTACAGCTTCACCATCGTTCCATCATCTTTACCACTTCTCCATTATTGCATCGTACGTACCATCTTAACGTTACCAAACCATAACCTCCCACTGCATCGGTATTTATGTACCGAGGCTTCCTTACAACATTAACTGCTTGCATCAGGGAATCCTGACTGCATCAGTATTCTTGTATCGAGGAAACCTGACCACACAAGTGATCCGTATCGCAGCATCCCATCCGCCTCGGCCATGGCACTTGCTTCCGTCCGGTTTTTGGCTGTCCATCCCAAGGCCCGAAAAAGCCATCCATGGAGCTAGAGAAAATAGAGAGCAACCACAATACAACCTCAGAGGACCCAAAGCGAAAATACCTCCATTTCCCGTGAAAAATGATCCGAATGTTTATGTTAGGTGGGAGAAGAAGATAGAGCTTTTTAGAAGCCACTGGGGTTTATGACTTTGGATTGAGTTGGTGGGATCAGTTAGTAACTTCAAGGAGAAGAAACTATGACCACCCGGTAATTCTTGGAAAAATGCATGCTATTATTAGAAAGTGATTTATGACATGCTACTATCACCAAAAGTAGACAACCAGTTGAGGAAGCTTGTACAAGGTGGAAAGCCAGTGGAAGAATACTAACGAGAGATGAAACCTTGTTGAATAGAGATGATGTAGAAGAGGATCTCAAGGATACTATGTCTAGTTCTTAGGAGGGTTACTACTAGATATTCAAGACCAGGTTGAGATACAAAAATATGTGGATCTTCAGGAGATGTTTCACCATGCTGTTATCATAGAACAATAACTCAAGAGGAAGGTGATAACACGTTCAAACTTTGGAGTCGGAAGCAACCAAGCTAGAAGCACCTATCCGAGAGAGGAGAAACCTAAAGATACTAGGATCAAAACCAAGTTAGTTCCTGCACCAATTGCTGTGAACCAAGGGGCAAGAATGCAAATGATACAAGGAATAGTGGTGTTAAATGTTACAAGTTCAAAGGTGATATGAGCATGGAAACACCAACATTTGGAGGAAAAGAAGAAGGAACCATGGTCATTCCCAAAGGTCCTATGACCTGGGCAAGATCAAGAGAACTTCAAGAAGCTGTAGGAAACATCTTAAGGATCACATGGAAGCATGAAGAAGCTAAGGAAAAACAACACCAAGACATGCTCACTTCCATTCAAGTCGCTCTAAGTTAAATCATCTTCAAAGTAACTTGAGTGTGCTCTTTTTTCCTTAAGCTCGGTTTTATCCCAATGGGTTTTCCGGCTAAAGGTTTTTAATGAGGCCTCAAGTTCACTTATATCTCTTAGATGATTAGCTTAGGAGCTTCTTTGATGCCTTGGACGATTTCATGAAGCTATGGACCGACTCAAGCATCAACTTTATGATATAACTTAGATTATGGTTTTATTTCATCTTTTCTATTCAGCAAACTCTTTTATTTTCTTGTCTAGTCGACTTCTAGTCTTTGTTCAAAGTCTTAGGTGATTGTTTAGAGTCCCAAGAAGTAGTAATCACGAGGCACTTGAGTCTGTTCAAGTCACCTCTCTTTATAAGTCGATTGTATGCCTCACTCGGCAATCATCCAACTTTTTAATCAACTTCTTTTCAGATAAAATTCTCTAAGTTCTTTTAGAACATTTCCGATTGTTTGGTGTGTCATATCCAACAATCAACCTCGGTTCTCTGGTGTGTCATATCCAGAAAATCAACCTTTGTCTTCCCCGAGTGTGTCATATCTTGGAGACATTGTTGAGTGTTTATTAGGTGTGTAATATCAAAAATAAACCTCAAGGAGTATCAAGGAGCCTTCCGCAACTTCTTGTGTCCCGCATCAATCCATCACCTTGTCCAGTTCGAATGTTGGATTCACTAAGGCAAGGATCTATCTCATATCTATTCAAAGAACCATTCGGCCGCTTCAAAGAAGACCTTCAAACGGTCATTTTCATCATCAACTCGGCCATATGGTTTCTTCTATCCTTCTGTCTATCATTCCAACCTACCAACGAGAAAGTTGAATCTTGGGCATGACCGAGATCGTGTCAAAAGGAAGAAGGCATTATGCTATTGAATGTATTAATCGGAGATTGATGCTTCTTAAGGATAATGGAGAGTATGAATCGGAACGAGAGATACTAGAGGAGAAGCCTAAGGAATAATGAACTGTGGAGATGCCTACTTAAGGGGAGTTAGCCATGAGAGCAGTAACTATTAACTCCTAGACTGAAGATTAAGAGCAACACGATAACTTGTTTCACATGTGATGCCTCGTCAAGGGTAAAGTGTGTAGTCTAATCATTGATGGAGGTAGTACCACTAACGTGGCAAGTGAGGTTATGGTTTAGAAACTGGGCTGGGTATCAAGAAATATCCAAAGATCTATGATCTACAATGCTCAATGATGATGGAAATGCGAGTAAAGCACAAAGTCGAAGTGGCTTTCATCATCGGAATGTATGAGAATTTTTTTTTGTTATGTCTTGCCAATGTAGGCTGGTCATATATTTTTGGGAATACTATGACAATCAGATAGGAGGTTGATTCATGATGGCTTTACAAACCAATACTCCTTTGACTCCAAGGGAAGAAAAAACTACTCTAGTGCCATTACCTCCCCCATGAGGTTTATTTGATCAAATTCAGCTTAAGAGTAATAAGGCAAAGGTATCAAGGTTAATCTATTTACTGGGATGCGAAGAACAAACTATGCTGATCCATCTGATCCTATAAAATTTGTTCGTATAAATATTAAACTTGTATTACTATCCTAGTACCAGTTTTGCCGTGTAAGATTGATACTTTTTTGCATAATAAACCCTTATAAGAGGAAACAAGACAAGGAGATCAAGGTTCTCATAAAAAAGACACACACTGTAATGAAAGAAGTGATCATTTACAAGCAACACCAACGGATCACTAAGGCTATTGTGGTTACTGAGCTGATTTGGGCGCCAAGTACTTGGCATTCGATGGGAAGAATACTTGATATTAAGATTTATTTTTTTCCTAGGTTATCAATTACCCTAAATGCGTTGTAGCATAAAAGGGAATCAATCCAACTTGGAATCTAGTTTCTACACATTAGGAATGCAAATTATGTCTTAATCTAAGTGAATAAGGTTTTGGGGGTTTTGAAAACAGAATTTAAAATGCAAGTAAACAGCAAAATAAGTAAAAACGGTTTTTGAAATTAAATTAATAAAGAAGAATCCTTGGAAATGTTATGGATGATCTAGACTAATCAATGCTAAGCTAGTGGAGTCTTATTCTACCTCTTAGAGCTAATCCAATGGTTCCAAAACACTAAACTTGACTAATCCATTCTCATGGTACTAATCACTTCACTAATCAGCTTAAATGTTCATAACTCTCGTTAAACACTAATTGATCAATGAGCATTAAACACAGATTGTCTTAACCTCTAATCATCCTAAACATCAACTCTCATTGGCTAGGACTGAAAAGAGCTTGAAAAGTTTGGATCAAGCATTTCATCAAACACCTTGTGGGCATGAGAAATGCTTAAGATCTAAACTAACAATCTCTTGCTAATCTAGCATTAAACACAACCTAACAAGCATGGATCTAAAGATTACAAGCCTAAACTCCACTAACCTAACACTAATCAACCTAGATCTAACATTCCAAAGACCCTATAAAAGACTACTCACTAATAGCCATGAAAACACAAAGTAAATGGATTGATCTTTGCATAATCATAAGTATTAGAAGAATAGAAGTGAAGATAGAAAAGAAATCAAACTTTATAAACTCAGCAAACCAAGAAATCTCAAATTCCAAAATATCTCAAAACAAGTTTAGCAAAAGAAAAGATCAGCCCCTAACATAAGATTAGGATTAGAGTATTTATAGTCCAAGTCTAGGGGACCAACATAACCCCTAATTAACCAAAATGAAATTGAAAACATACTAAAGTTGACTTCACTAAACCAAAGTTGACTTGGTTTAGTTTTACAAAATAAAGGGGCGGAGCAGGTCCCATCGGTTGGTCTTGATCGATGGAGTGGCCTGGTGCGTTTCTGGGCTTCCCATCGGTTGAAGGTGATCGATGGAGTGGCCGATGGGAAACTCAGGAGCATTTCTTGGCTTCCCATCGGTTGAGGGTGATTGATGGAGTGGCTGATGGGAAACTCAGGAGCATTTCTTGGTTCTCCATCGATGGAGCTTGGCCGGTGGGAGTGGCCGATGGGAGTAAAAGAAACATATCTCTCTAACCCAAGATCCAAATCACTTTAAATCACCTTAATTAGAAAGCTAACTCAAGTTCCTACAACTTTGATGAAGCATTCAGGAACAATATCACAACGTAAAGTCTTCAAACGAGTCGATCTTTGAGATGATTAAGATTGGTTCTGGGTCATGATTTATGTTTTCTCAACCATTTCCTCTGTTTGTTGTTCTCTTCAGCTCCAAGACCTATCTAAGAGTGAAAAACATGCAAACATGCATCTAGACCCTAAACATGTAATGAAAATGCAAGATAATGGTAAAAACTCATTGCTAAAAACATTAAAAACACAATATATCAATACTCTATATAGTTTTGGAGTTGTGGAAGGGCTTTAGGCTGAGGTAAACATCCAAGTTAAAGCCATGAACATTGAGGATCCACCAGGATCTCTTAAACTATTTATAGAGCAACATGGTCCTGTTGTTGATTTTCTAACATCTAACCATGGTTTTCATATTTTTTGAACAGCTTGACAAATCAAAATTGGTTATGAGACTTGCAGGAAATGAGTGCTTGAGCTGAAGAGTAGTAACTCAACTAGTGACGTAGAAAGAGATTGTTTTTCTAACTACTTCCGAACTACAAAGGCGATGAACACATTTCAAAGATTCGATGTGGTGGAACTGTTTCATAAAATTTGATTGATGTTCCAATCTCTCAAATATAGCAGCTATGATGCAGAACCTATTCAGAATTATCTTCATCATTCTTTAGAAACCCGAGGTAAGCTTTCTTTCATTTATACAATTTATTATTTTAACTTGGGTTTATTTGTGATAGGTCCAATAGATTTGAGGACAAATCCTTTTCCACATGGGGAGCATGATGCGATTCTGGATAGCTTTGAAGACTGGGCAAGGGCATTAAGAAAAGGACATGAAGCTAAAAAGCAAAAGGAGTCTAAAGATGCATGTAAACTCTCTTTTAGATTCAAAAAGGCCAATGGGAATACCCTCGGAACATTGGTTCGAGATTATACTTTTTCTACTTTATCATGGCACAGGGGTGGTTACACTTCATGATAAAACAGATATAGAAAAGGGGAGACATGTATGAGAAATTAGGAAATTGTTACTTTTGTTGTGTTTAAGCCTACTATCTGGACAGTTTGGGGTTATCAAAATCCAAATAGTTTAATCTATGATTCTATCATTGAATACATCATTTGGTTTTTATATATAGTAACACAAATACAATGAACAAAACTAACCAAATATACTGCATGTAACCTGTAGCTCGACTTCACACTAGCAAGTCAATGATACTGGATAAAAAGTGTTTCCAAAACAGTTATACTGAATTCATTTTAAAATGTTTAGTCAGAAACTAGTAAAAGGATAACTTAAAATATATATCCCCAAAAAATAAATTGTTTGAATACAAATCAAACTTTTAAGTTAAGGAGATAAACATATTATTTATCTAATTTTATATTGGATGAATATATATCACTTTTGAACCCATAAAATCATAAATCCTAGCATGATATCAATATTCTTTGGACCAAAATAGTAGATAATCTGTAATAAGATACCCAACATAGTCCAGGATAATCCCTATTATTTTATAAAAGAGAGAAAAAAATACTTAGAGACTTATAACTAAATTTTGTAAAACGTTTATACTACTTATCATTTACAGCATGCTTACTAAGTGGTGCCAGTGGCCAAATGTTTATAATAGGGGTCCTCGTGGTCGGTTTTCATCCGTTCAAATCATTTATTATTCAGGTAGGTATCCTACTAAAGCTAGCTCCCATACTAGTAAGCCATCAATATGTATCTATCCAACTAGTAAACTAGATTGTAATTATTCATCTTTTTCTTAATCTATAAATGTTTGGCTAAGTAAATTCACCAACCGATCACCATAATCCAGTCCATAAACTAGAGGATAGGAGGATTACCGCATCCAATACAAACAACCCCAAAAAATCTTCGAGTCTTCACTTTAACACCTTAGAATTTTATTTAATTTTTAAATTAGATCCATAGAACTCAGCTAGTTATTCCAAAACAGATAAATTCTTTCCGTTTCAGGGACATAGATGTTAGAGGTTCAATTCTAAAATCAGACTGGTTTACAATCAGTTTAGGAGTCAATTTTGGTCAGATGTTTCGTACATCGGAAACCTATGGTCGATGTGAGTCAAAATTGTCCCACAAAATACATGGTAATCTTTCATCACTATAAAACATTAAATTTAGATGTAAACCATGAATTCATAGAAATTAAAAGTTTGTGAATTTTTTTGAAGTGTATGTATACCGTTGATTGGTGTATTTGTTTTGATATAGATTAGGTAAGTGTTGAGTATTTTTAGTGATAAACACATGTTAGATGTTGATTAGAATTTTTAACATCACATTGGTTGTGAGACTTAATGTTTAAAGGAATGTGATCAATGCTTGTTTCTTTTCTGTTTTTTGAAATTGTTTGGTTAGCTGCACCGTTTAATCTGAAGAAACCCCTTGTTTTTCTCAAATCAATGGAACTGTATGTTGTAACTCTCGGGAGAACTTGAATCTGCAGAGACTGTTTGAATCTAACATTGTATCTGGAAGTTATTCTCCACTTATCAAATCATTACTTTGCTCGGTAAGGCCATTGAACTAAAGAGGACATCAATGGTTTTAGACATACACTGTTTGAAATCAAACTTCTTTTCCTCCCTAATCCTTGCGTGAACCTTACTGATCCCAAATCTAACTCTAATTCCTCTTCCTCACCATGAAATCTACCGTTTAGTTTCCAAGTCATTGCTTAACTTAACTTCCAACAAAATCAAATTTACTTAACTTTTTTATAATTTTGAAATAATATTTTTATTCATAAGAAAATTCCACTTGGGCTTCTACTGTTCTACATTGGGAATGAAAAAAAATTAAGGAGATTCTTAATTTTCAGTTTTTCATAATTTATAATAAAAATAATTCTAAGAACCCATGAGGGGTTCTTAGAGTTGGAGATATTCTTAGACTATCCTCATCAGACATCTCCATCAAAAATATCTTTAACTAATTTTATTATTAAATATTAAACAAAAAAAGAACTAAATAAATTGTGACACCTAGTCAATCAAGTGTCTAATAAAATTTCAAGTGTCTTGGTAAAGACACTCTCATATAAAATGTCTTTAATTTAATGATAAAATAAAAAGAAGACACCTCCTTTTATCACCAATGGAGGTTTTTGGTTGTTAGCTTTAAACAAATTCATTTAAGTATTCTTCAAAAAATATTTATTATATATTTTATAGTACTTCAATAATTTTTGTTAACATCTATATGAATTTAATTTTTTGTTAATCAAGAATATTTATTTCTTTCAAAATAAAATCTAATGGTTCAAAACTCTTATACCCGAATTACTCAAGTCAGAGAAAACCCAAACCAAATCCGATCCAAAATTTGAATGTCCAAACCTATATACGTATTTAAAAATCCGAATCACAACATATATAAAAATAAACTTTATTTTTATATGTGCTATATAATAATTCAAATTAATTTTAAATAAGATAAAATAAAGTTAAAAAGGAGATTCAAATGTTTTCCTCAATATATTCCTTTAAATTAGGTATAGAGATTTCAGAAAATTTCAAATTAGTATTGTTTACTTTTATAATATAAATATGTAGATGAACGTTTGGATGCAGGGATTAGATAAATATTGTTTGGACACAGAGTTTTTAAGAAAGTTCAATTATAATAGTGTAGGGGATTTTAATTAAAAATTCGTAATAACAAAATAGCACATAGAAATTATCTTGATTTAATTTCAGATTACTAAACATGCATATATTTTAATAGGAAATTTTATTGAAACAATCATACATTCATCTCAATAATCATTTGATTTATTTATTTATTATTTATTGATATGTTAAAAATATAATTTAAAGTAAGGCATTATTCATGGATCCTTCTCCTTCTCTTCTGTAGAGTAATACTGATTAGATCTATAGTTCTTGGAACTGTGATATATGATGCTGCAAATTCATGTAGTGAAAATGTTCCACAACATATGCTTAACTCAAGTTGATACCATGGTGCTGAAAGATGTGTGTCAGGGGGTTTTAAAACACAACAAAATTGACTCAAAAGTTAATATTATAGTAAGAAGAAATACACTTTAATTCTCAAGCAGATAATAACAATCATACGGAAAGTTTTTAATAGAATAATCAACTAGATTTTTCAGTCAGAGTTTTATTTTTCCATTTCTTACATTTTGAATGTATATCTAATTATGGTTGTTAGTTTCGTTTTATTGAAAATAAATAGGTTGCTTAATTTTCATTTTCATGACATAATGAAGATTTGATATTTTTAAATATTTATTTTTATTGATAGATAATCAATTGAGAAAACATATCACAATTAGAAATTAATTACTAATTCAAAGGACTAGGTGTTGGAATGTATTTGACTTTGTTTCCGCAACAACAAAGAATGCCACGGCAAACTCCCATTGGCCATCCATTAGTTTTGCACACTTTATCGCAGACAGTGTCGCTGGGACATCCCATCTCACATTGAAATCCAACTCGTTCTGATCCTGTTGATTATTAACAATACATATTAACATTTTAGCATGTGAATGCAAATAAAAATCATATATCTTGGCATTTGGCAGTTTCTGATTTAATTAGTAAGAACATTGTGAAAAGTTTAAGATAATTTTAATTAATATATGTATGATATACAAAAGTAGTATTCGTAGATCAATGTGGTACCTGAAATCATGGGTAAAAGGATGAGAGAAACCATTATCAATGAAAGTAATGGAAAATGTGACACATTCTTGGTTGCCATTATTTATTTTTCTAATAAATCAAAATAGCTCTTTTCAGAAATATTTGAATCTTAAGAGAAAACAAAACCTAGAGCTGAATAATTTTCAAATCAATATTATTAGTTGTTTGGATGTTATAGGGGATTTTGTATGTGTGTTAATATATACATACAAATATATATATACACATATATATATATATATATATATATATATTATGTATAATATATATATATATATATTTTAAGAACTTTCCCATATTATCTAGTTAATAGTATATATGTTTAGTCAAATGCTTTTTATTTCATAAATGAGTTTCCCCAAGAACAATTGTCACTTTATGGTTTGGTCAAAGGGTCCCAATTCTTTATTTATATTCTGGTTTTAGATTCTTTTACAAGTTAAATTGTTCTAAAACCATTTATTAAATAAAATCATATTTGTATATTAATACAAATATATGGAAACCCTTATATTACATGCATTTTAATTTTAATTTTTGTCGATGTTATACACACTCTCGGTTTATGTGGCATTACTTGCTAAAAACCAGTTATATTATAACAGTTTCTAAGGATGATAGTAAGAACTAAAACATTAATTTATAGTTAAAAATAACAAAACAGTATACAACAAACAAAAGAGAATATATCAAGAATCCTAAAGAAACATGAGCCACGTGATAATTTTAAGTTGTGAATCAGTTTCTTTCTATCTTTCTCTCTCCATGAACTCAAATACTCACTACAAAAAAATACTTACAATTATTAATCAAACATTGGTTACGAGCGAAGCCCGACAAGTATGTTTTGAAACCTAAGGTTAATAAGAAGAGGGGACATGGTTCCATCCCTTCTTCTCAAGATTCCTTTCAGTTTCTAATGGCATCTTCTTATAGCCTCCACCTTGTTTAAATCATATAAATTTACTTGGTCAGCTAGTTTGTGATAATGGTAACTTGTCCAGAGGCCTGAGTGTCTTGAATGAATAAATAACTTAGTAACAAAGTTATTATTACGATAATAAACAAATTTACCAAAGGGTAAGAAATCTAACAATCTCTTTACTTTTGTTTTTCTGTACAGTGGAAAGAATTTGGTTTACAAGGTATTCAAATTAGTTTGTTTCTCGGCAAAACCAATTTGTACACTACCACTTCTATATAATAACAGGGAGAAATTATCTTAGGTAACTGTTTCCATCTTTTAGTTGTTACATGACCTCTTTAGTTATACATTTTCCTCAACCCTGGTCCTAGTTATAAAAGGGTCTTTTCTGTTGGTCCATTTCCTAACTCCCTTTGAAGTAGATATTTATTTTTGTGATTTCTCCAAATTTCCTTCGAATAAGGAGTTTATGTCGGTTCTATCTTAATAAAAATGACAAACCATCGATACTACCTGATTAAGGACCATTAGTTATTGTTACACAAATATTAAGTATTTTCAATCATTTCAATATTGACAAGAATGACATTACATCAACGTATAAGGGCTACCACATAGTATGGATTCATTAATGGAGGCACCTAAATTTCTGTTTTGGGTTTTCTCCTCCTTCCGCTGTCTCTGTTTTCTTGTCTGGGTAGTTCGCTGTAACCGTGCATGTTCATTCTCTAGGTGGTGGTAAATCAATGCTCAATCTTTGCGCAGTGGCTAGGAAAGACTTGGCAGCATAATGTTGCTACAAATTGTCATCTCTCTGAGCGCGTTAGCTAGGTCATTGGCTTTGGTTCCGGATTGTGGCTTGGTGGAAACAGCGGATGGGCTCCAGGCTTCTGTCACGGTTGTTAGCTCCAGCACAAATTAACTGTTGGATGGTATCCGTTTGTCAGATTTCAGAATCTTGCCTCTCTGCGAATTTTTGGCTTTGTTCTCATCTTCTCACCAGAAATCAGATCAATAGCTTATATACATCGCTCATTAAAAAAAAGTCTCATATACATCCCTTCTAATATTTTTTTTATTATTTTTATTCTATATATAAAATTAGTACAATTACAAAACCCTTATGATCATAATTTAATTTCTTGATAAATTATGGACCCATAAAAATGACCGAATACAATCCATTCATGAAAATTAACAAATTAAATAAGAAGTTCAATCCAAATATATATATATATATATATATATATATATATTTGGGGGTATCAAAACGGGCCAAAGGAATTGATCAACCATGTCTACCTACTATTTTAGTGGGTTTGGGTTAACTTTTGTACCCATATAATAAATGGGTAATAATACGTCGATCCTAATTGGTTTGTTGGTTTAGTGGGTAAACTCATTTAGTTTCTTGGTTACCCATACGTTTATCAATAAAACATAAAAATAATAAATTTATATTCAATATGTAAAATATCTTAACCCTACAACAAAAATTAGAGGATTTTAGGTGCTCCATTCTTTTATAAAAGTATTAGTTGTTTTCTTAATTCTCTTCAATCATCACTACGGTCATTTCATAATCATTTTCGGTGTTGGTTATCTTTTTCTTAAAAACTATCAGAACTGATTCTTCCTAAACATGTTTAAGCTTTACTTTTTTACAGGAACTTAGTTATATTTGATTATTTTGTTGATAAAAATGTAAACTTATCATCTATATTCATTATTTATAGTATTAGATATAATAATTATTATTATAATTAATTTGCTAATATTGTTTTTCGAACAATTTGTAAAGAATGAAATGAAAGATGAAATCAAAAAGTACATCAAAAGAAGATTCTAAGTGTTATTTATTTTAAGTTATTTTAATGGTTTAATGGTTTTAGATTTTTATGGATTTATGGTTTATAATATTATTATGGTTTTAGGATTTTATTATAGTTTTATTTATTTTAATAACTATTTTTATTTAATTTTTTTTCTAGAAATATATTTTTTACAATTATATGATATGTTTCATTTTTAATAATATTAATACATATGGGTAACATATATAATATATTTACCTAGTGGTTTTAATGATTATGGTTTTGGGTATATCAAATTATGTTCATTAAATATATGGGCCAGGTCGGGTAATCCATATAAGTCTCAAACCCACATGGGTTTGGGTCGGATTGGGTTATCTATTTTGACACCCCTTCTAATATTCATTAGAATTCTTTTAAATGTAGAAATTATACAATTACAAAAAAAAAACTCTTAGGATCATAATTTAATTATCTTTATGAATCATTGATCCATAAGAAATGACCCAAATCCAATCTATATGCATGGAAATTAACAAATTAAAAAGATGCCCAACCCAACAGCAAAAAATGCTAAACTTTGAAAAATCGGATATAACCTCATTTTTATCTTTTTCTCTTTTTCTCTTCCGTTAGAGTTCTCCAAACTCTGAAACCAGAAACCTTGATTTTTTTCTTCCTGATTTCTTCTTCATTTTTCTTTGTTCACTCATTTGTCCTTAATCACCTCTCTCTCTCTCTCTCTCTCTCTCTCTCTCTCTCTCTCTCTCTCTCTCTCTCTCTCTCTCTCTCTCTCTCTCTCTCTCTCTCTCTGTTTTGTTCTTTGTTCTTCATCAAACACTCCCTGTCCCTTCTTTGCATTTTTATTCTACAGATAGTGGTAAATCAACGCTCAATCTTTACGCAGTAGCTAGGAGAGACATGACAGCATAATGTTATTTTGGTTTGTGGCTCGGGGAAATCTCACTTTAGATGGTTTATCTTGGTCATATCTCTGCACGTGGTAGCTGGGTCATTGGCTTGGTTCCGGGTTTTGGCTTGGTGAAGACGGCAGATGGGTTCTGAACTTCTCTCAAAATGGTTTGCTCCGGGCTTCTCTCACAGTGTTCAGCTCCGGCATGTTTTTAACTGTTGGATGGTATCCGTTTGTCAGATGTCTGCTTCTTGCCTCTCTATGAGTTTTTTTGGCTTTGTTCTCCATTTCTTACGGGAAATCTCAGATTGGGGGTATAACATCCGTGTGCCGAAAACAGAAATAATTTATTTGTTTTGGAATAACGAGCAAGTTTTATGGATTGTATTTAATTCAAATAAAGTTCAGAGGTGTTAAAATGGAGACTCGTAGAGTGTTTTGGGTTGTTTCTGTTGGATCAAAAATTATGATGGGTTAGTTTGATGCAATCAGAAATTTTGGGGATGATTTATATATATCAGAAAATTGAGGGACTTAATTATAATTTTAGGAAAGAAAAACCCTAAAACCATATAAAAGCTGAAAACCTACATTTTCCTCTAAAAATTTTGGGGCCGTAGAAAAGAGAGATTGAATGTTGTTGCTTATGAAAGAGGAGGAAGCTGAGACTTTGGAGATGTAGACAGAACTATTAAGTCATGATAAAAAATGGATTCGACCAAGTTAATCGTCTTCAAAGGTAACGAAATTTTATGAATTTGTAGCTAAGCCTTAGAAGTAGATGTTTTACTTTGCGGATTTGGATTCGAAGTAGTAGTTTAAAAGTTATGTGCGTTTTAGTAAGATGTTCTGTTTCAGACGCGATTTGGACCAATATGCAGTCAAAGAAATATCGCGAGTTCATCTATGGTCGGATCTTCATCAAACTTTGGTGATTGTTTCAGTACATCTAGGAGTTTATTTTCAACGGAGAGAATAAGAAAATAACGGTTATATTTTGATTCGTGATCCCTTCTTAGAGGATCATCGTTTCTGTTATTTTCCAGATTTTCTTAGTTTAGATATAATGTTGTTTTGTGGATGTGATTGGTTGAAAGGTGAGAAAATGAGGTTCTTATGTTGGTGTGACCTCTAGGAAACCCTAAAAGCTCCAGAGAGTCTAGGTCTTGTGAGGTTGAAAGGTGTGTTGTCAGGAGACTGCAGAAATGTTAAGGTGAGTGCAGTACCGTAACTTATCTGGGTTTTACGAATAGTTCATAGTATAATATATTTTGTTTGATTTATGTGTTGTATGTTAATTGAGTGATTGCTGAGTTTGTTGATTTGATGTTTATGCTGAAACAAGTTATTGGGAATTAAATTGCCAAAAATGTTAAAATTATTTATGTAGAAATAAATTTATGAAAATTGTTAAAATTAAATATATGATGTTATTTCTAAATATTATTTTGCTGATTTTAATTAATTAATTACTTTCTGATGATTAATTGATTGATGAAGTTCTTGTTGTGTTGTTTGCTGAATTCTCTTAGCATATGTATTATGCTAGAAAACTATTTGTTGGCCTGTGTGTATAGCTGTGAGACGGTTTAATCGTCTCACTCAGTATTTATTAAATACTGATGCATCTCTTCGTAATGATGCAGTAAATTTTAGCTTGATGGAGCTCGTGGGATCAAAGCTACAGAAAAGAGATGACATATCGGGGTTGTTATTATTTTATTTTATTATTGTTATTGTTTTATGATGATGATTTGTCATACACTTCTAGGTTTTTAGTTGATAATTATGTGGATATGTTTTTGTGAGTTTAATGAGTTAATTAATTTAATTTGTTTTTGAGAATTGTTTAATTCTGTCTATGCTATAAGATATTATTATTTATGGGAATATTATTATCGAAAATGGGTTAGGATATTTTAGGGGGAATTTGGTGAGGCAATATACAGTGATTTACTCTATTTCTTCAGCCTTACCATGGAAGGGGCTTAGTCTTGTTCTTCGTCGATGGATTTTGAATAATGGCCTTTTCTATCTCGAGGCAAGGTATGGTGGTTTGGTGAAGCAACAAATTTGAGGGCGTGTTGATGTAGCTCTACGACAGCGGAGATTTAAGTAAAAATCTTGGTTCCTTATGTGAACGTCTTTGGCTCAAGCTTTGTGAGGTAATTGTGTTCTTCGTGGCATAAGGATTTTATTGTCTTTATAGTCTGTTGCTTTGTTTTAGCAGCCTTAACGGAGTAGTTTGGGATGAAGTGGTTTCTTTGCCTTTTTCTAAGGGTTTGTTGGGCTCTTAAGTTGTTGTTTAATTGACCTGAACTCTGGTTTGGGATTGAGTTTAGGTTGGTTTCTTGACTTCCCTAGGTTGTAGAGGAGCTAGTACAAGTGATGGGTCTTTTGATGCTGTTTCGTACTGCAATTGTTTTTCTTTGTGGTAGCCGAGCACATGACATGTGCTTGGTCGGGTGAGTTAGTGCTAATTGCCTTCATTGGTTCATGTGGCTCAAATCCGAGATAAGTTCGTTTGAAGATCTGCTCTCACCTGATAGAGGAGTTTGTGATCGAGGCATTGGGAATTTTGCCATTGACAGCTTGTTCTTTGGGCCTCCAGTGAAAGACTTCCCCTACTTGGAGTCTTTGTGTTTGCAGTTTTTACCCTTTCATTTCTGTTATTTGTCTTATGTAGCTCACATTGAAGGATTTTCAGAATCGTGTATCACTTCATCTAAGACCGCTTGTTTCACAGCGTACCTTCAGTCTATGGACTGATTGTTTTAGCTTCCATGTTTTATCCTTTTTGCCAAGGGACCAATTCTACAGATTTATAATTTATGATTGTAATCTTAAACAATTTCATTTATTAATGAATATTTACATCCTAAGAAAACATAAAAAACAATTTAATGTCTGCTAACATTGGTTTTTAGCCCATTTTCATATGTTTTCTTTAGATTTCCAATAAAAATTAAGTGATTACAAAGTTTTCAAGGGGTTTTAAACCATTTAAATTTCCAATAGACTTTTATGAGTTTTAGAAGAAAAGTTACCAAAAAGAGACCAAAACCCATTTTCGGACAGATTAAGAAGCCCAAAAGTTTGATCTTCTTTGAAGACCATACCATACAAAAAATTCGGAGATTTTGATTTCTATGGAAATCTATAGAGTTCAAGATTCACCTTAAATAAAAATATGAGCAATCCCTTCAGGCGTTCAGAAAATATCATCCGAGAAGTAAAACAACGTCAAGAACGGTCACAAGGAGTGTTAATCATGGGAGCGTGACCTTGGCACCGGTTGAGAGGGCCATGACCAGTCAACACAAGAGGCACACACACTACTAGATAGATGGCCCGTGACCAGTCTCAGAGCCTCATGAAGATCCATCCCCGCAATTTATAAAAATACGTCATTTTCCTCTTATTTTCCCGGAAGCAATGCCTATAAATATTCAATCCAAAAGTAAAACCCTAAGCGTATTTTTTGGAGACCTCAGAGACACCTCCACAAACCTTAGACCCTCCTCATCATCACCCAAGACCTAAGAAGTATTCCCTTGAATTTTCATATTTGTTCTTCATTGTTTCTCTCTTTTTCTTGTTATTTCATCGCTTTGGAGAGATAAGCAATCTTCTGTGAAATCTGTAGAGAAGTTTTCTTTGAAACCCTGTGATATATTTTTTGTTTGATGATGATGTTTTTATGATATCTATATCATTTCTTTTCATCATGAGCGAGTAATTCTCTTGTTAGGTTTGATGGGGTGATTTAAAGGGAATTCTTGGTTAAATTCTTACAAGTTGTTAAATCTGATTTTTGGCACTGTTCGGTATCTTTGGAACATCTTTTACTTAATGCATGTAGCTTGACCTGATCACCAAACTCGGATCTTAAAGGATATGAGTGTTACCCGCGTAAACCTAGAATCAGACATAACGTTACTAAAGCCATGTGTTATGGCCTGAATGAGTTGAGTCATGAAGCTTTATTAGCTTATTGAATTCGTTTATAATCTTAGGATACATTCGCTGTTTCCTGCGTGAGTTGAGTAACAGAGTTATAGACTTTAGAATTTCATTCTGTTAACCGTAGGGTTTTAGTTCTTTCATGTTTCGTAGTTGAGAACCTAGGCGAGAAACTTATAGATAACATGATTATGATATTTTTCTTGTTTAGTTTAGAACCATGGAAACCCTGAGATGATTCTCCTAGCGTCCGAAATTTTTATTTCATATTTTACAACCAATTCATTTCATTGTTTAGTTATCAGTGCATCCACAAAAACCCCCTTTTCATATTGCATCTTATTTTGATTTTTTCTCAGATTTATTTCCGTGTACCTGATACTTTATGTGGGATCGATCCTAAAGCACTATATTTGAGTTGATTGTGCACTTGCTTAATGTGTGTTTATTAGAGGTAAGACATGACCGTACATATTGGTTAGTGATGAGTATGATATTTGCATGTTTTTAGCATACTTAATCCTCTATATTTTGATACTTTCGTTATCATTTCCACTAGTTTCTTATCCATTTGGCATACTTACTACATTTACTTAGGATTTGCATTAGGTATTGCATTCGCATTGCACATTGGATGATTCTCAGGTACTTAAGGAGGTTTATGGAGCTTTTTGGAATAGACGTGGAGTAACTTGACCAAGACACTCGGTTTCATATCGAGCTTGAAGACAAAGCAAGGATCTTGGAGCCACTCGATCAAGACCACTCGGTTTCATCCCGAGTTTGAGTCAAAAGATGTATTCTTGGAGCCACTCGATGACAAGCACTCGAGATCACCCCGAGTTTAACATGCCAAGATGCCAACGTTGGCTCCACTCAATCAAGCATCCCGAGTCTGACATTTCAAGATGCCAACTTTGACTCCACTCGATCAAGCATCCCGAGTAAAGCTCTCGCCTTTGAAGAATGACCCTACTCGAGATGTCCACTCGGTTTAGCATCCTGAGTATAGCCTCATTTTTACTATTTTACTTTCCTTAATTACTTTTACTTAGGAGTTTAATGCGCCTCTACAAATACTTATCTCTAGGCCATTTTTGGTCAAGTCTGTTTAGTTTTATCTTTAAATACATTTCATTTAAGCACTTTTTATTGTTCTTCATTTTCTGGGATTTTAGATCCTTAGATCTGCACATTTTGTTTGTTCTACAATCTTGTTTATCTACTCTATCTTTTTATGATTATGCAGTTTATTTCATTTTCTGGGTTTTTACGTTTTGTCATGTATTCATCATCTGAGTAGTGAAATTTAGGGTTCTTGGGAAATGGAGTATCTCGGTTAGATTTTGTCTCTTTAATGTTGCTAATGCTTTAATACTTCCATTTTCTCTTCTTGATTAGGGTTCTTAATGCATATTCTTCTCTGATCAATTGGAATATGATCCCAGACATTCACCACTCAAAGGGTGTTCAATGAATGTATGATCATCTTAATTCCAGAGATTTGTTCATACTAGCCTAAGATATTAGATGTCTAGGGAGTATTTTGGCTTTAATGATCTGGATCTTTATGCCTATCTCAGTTATGTTTCATTGATGAGAGTCAAGATTAGGATGTTTCTGAGATTTGAGGTTAATCACCATGAGAGTGGGTTTAGCTTGTTGTGATGATCATTGTCTAGAGAATATGTTGCATAAATTGTTTACGAAATCATCATTTTAGGATAGATTGAATCTCAGATCTCACCAAACCCCCAGGAATCCTATTTGCCATTCTGCTTGTTAATCTCATTTGCATTTCTTATTTCTATTTTATTTGCTATTTCATACTTGTTACGTCAACACAAATCATCATCTAGCTTGATTTAGAATAACCTGATCATATTCTTTTTGATTGCATCTTTCCCATTATGGCTTGACATCTCAAATGCTATAATGACAAGATTTGGAGAATTGATTTAATAGATCAAAAACCTGTTTATCAGTTAGGTAAATGACGCAGCAATATCTTAATGCAATAGCCATGTGCAAGTATTTTGGTTTCCTGATCTTTGTATTACTGTTACATGCAAACCCTAAATAGCCCAAGGTTACTAGATTCCTCTTGGAACATAATTTAAAGACAGAGACCATATCTGAAATTATGTGTAGGGCTTTCAAGATGAAATTTGATCATCTTACCAGTGAGCAGACATGCAATAAGAAACTCGAAATAATTTTTCTTTTTATTTTTAAAATAATTATTTACAGTTTTGTACACATGGGCATTGCATGAAAGAGTACAGATATAGATAAAGTTACATATTTAAAATAAATATTTACAAGACATGCCGCATACATATATAGTTCCTTTTGTTGGTCTTGGAATGAAATTACCAAAGAGTACAAATATAGATAAGGTTAGCAGGGCTGGACCTGTGAATTAGGGGGATCTAAGCAAAACATAAAGCAAGCACTAACAAACGTTGATAATAAAACATAAATTATCCAAAAAAAATTCAAAACAAATAATAATATACTACTTCAAAATATAATATATATATATATATATAAACTAATTGGAGGGCCCATAAAATGGGGGCCTATGCAACTGTTTCAGTTATCTGTCCTTAGATCCGGCCCTAGGTTATTAGTGCCAAAATTCACGATCGAGATCTAGAACCGTAGTTGTGCAAAGTCATAGGTGAAATGAAGGTACATGGGCCTTGTGAAGTTAAAAACAAAGAGAGCATTTGTATGAGAAGTACAGAATGTACAAAAATGTATCCCAGGGCTATCTATAATAGCACAACAGTTGATGATGATGGATATCCATATTGGATCATGAGAATGACCCAATGGGTCTTATTAGAATGTGAATGAAATATGATTTGGGTTATATATTAAAAAGCCCACAAAAACAAGTCATGAATGGAAATAGTCCCACATTGGATGAAAGAAAAAAGGAGACTAGCATATATATTGTCACACATATGTATAAGCTTAAAAGGCTTGGAGAGAAGAGAAGTGTTCACAAGCACGCGCCGCCGCCGCCGTCTGGGCTGGGCTGGGCTTGGGCATGGGCTTGGACTCGAACTTGGTAGAGGGCCTCCGGCCCAATAATAACCTTTCTTTTTGAGACCAAGTAAGCCTAAAACAACAAGCATTTCATTTTTAAAAATGACAATAGTTTGTCTAGAAAATGAAAACATCACTCATTTCTTTCTCTCAGATATTTAAACGAAAATAGAGAGTATTGCAGAATAAGTTTCAAAACTTAAATCCCTTGATGTCCGCCAAGATTTCTTCCCACGTGCAGCAGCTGTTACGGAAAGGTGGGTCTCGTTCTCCTCTTTAAATAGTCGCTTCTTTCTTCTCATTTGAGAAAACGTTTTTTCATTTTCCTTTTCACGCAAACAAACTGGAATCTCTTTAATAAATTAGTGATAATCCATTTCTACATCCGATGTGTGATCTTAACACGCCGAGATGATGACTTTTACTATCTCATCACGAATCAAATCCCACTTTAGGATTGATACTAAACCCTTCTTGGGCCGCCTTACTTGGGTTAACAAATGAAGTTCTGATACCATGTTAAGTTCTGTGACATCTCATGTGGGATCCTAACATCTATAAGTACTTAATATTTTAAGACAATGTATAAATTAAATTTTTGTACGTTTTAAATCTCTTTGTTTTCTGATTAAGGAAATCATAATATGAGATTTAATCACTAAGCTCTATAACTATTGTTTTAATTAACGAATTACAAAATTAACAACCAACCCAAGCGCGCTTTCATTTGGTGGTGTCTCATACATCTTGTCCAAAAGATGTTGTTTCCTATATCTCCCATTTAATACATGATATCATAGTTTTTATGGGGGTTAAGCCATGATATATGTATATCATCGAGTCTCTATTAAGTCTTTAACATGTTTACATATCTGAGTAGATCTTTTGTTAGGTTTAGGGATCCCCATAAGGAATTTAATGGAATGGATTGTGAATTGATTGGTTAGGATTGAAACTGTAAGTTAACCTATATCTTAGGTTATTAAATTGGCACAAAAGTGTGATTTAAATCCGTATAGAACCTGGAGTGAACGAATTTGATAATTGCAAAACAAACTTGGATTAGATAATTTTGGATAAATCAACGTGTGATTACTGCATGTTTAGACTTAAGGATTCTTGAAGAAATATGATTTCTTAACTTTTAATCATAGTTAATTCTCGTAGCGATAACTGATTTATTTTATAATTATGTGTGAGTTTAAGAACGGGTACTTAGCTTGATTCTCTCCAATTAATTTGCATTCATGGCTTAATTTCCTGAGAAGTTCCCTAAACCTAGTGCTTTTCCCATATGAGTTTAAACCAACCGATTTATTTTAATTATTTTCACTGCTATTTTCATTTTCAATTAATTGCTTAGCTGAATTTGAAGCGAAACAATATATTGTGAATCTGTGAGTGCTTGTGGATTCAATACCTAAGTACTATCCTGATATCTTAATTTGAGACAGTAGCTCTATGACCCCCAGTCCATGGAGATGTATGACTCTCGGTCTCGAACTTTGCAGTAAAACAATTTACAACCAATTAATCATTTTAATTCTAAAATGTATTGTCTTAGAATTTAGTCAAGTTTAAAAATTAATTCTCCAAAATGGGCTCAATCCAAACATATAGACATTAAGAAATATTTTTAACTAAAAATAAGTCTTAACATTAGTCAACACTTCGTGTTTTGTTAAAGAAGGAACATACATGTATAGTGATAAAATTTGTTCTTTGTTTAGTATTCAGCGGTTTTAGGAGGATTCACACCTTCTCATATCTAGATACCTTCAATACCACATGTACACATATTTCTGTTCGGCTATGTGGCTCCCTTATCTTACCGAGGCATGGTCCATAGCCCAAGCAACTGAGGCAATGGTTTAGGACATCAAATGTTTTTGGATATTTTTAGTATATTTTAAAGTTTATTGAGTTTTTATTAGGTTAACTTTATTGGACCTTTAACTATAATTGTGGGCCTTAATTGATAAAATATAAAATGGGGTGTATTATTAATGAATTTTAAAGTTAAATTATGGGTAAAAAGAAATAAAGCTAGTTGTATTTTTTTATTCTAAGTTGATTTCTTTCTCTTATTTCAAAATTTTAAGGTATCGTATATCAAGTTATATATATATATATATTAATTTTAATTATAATAGTAGAATTTTGTTTCGATCGATTATTAAGAACTTTATACTATAATTTTGTAAGTTGTAACATCACTTGGATAATTGTCAGTAAAATGAATTAGAGATTTAGTTCTTTCAGTAGTTATATAAATATTTATTATTATGATAACAAAAATTATAATAATAACAGTAAAATTCATGGCTTTTGTGTTATTTTCATAATATTGCATAAAACAAAGGGCATAGTTTTTTCTGCTTAGGGCATAAGATATCGTTAAACCGGCACTGACCTTACCATATCCTTCATCAATGCATTCATCTGACATGTATATATTTCCCAATGTGTATGAATTTCTACCTAGAAATATTCATTCCTCTTTTATTTCTAAACTCACTAACATAATATTTAATTTTTGATCACATTTTAGGGGAAATCCCATAAAAACCTTTCAGGTGGCTACCAATTCTAGTTTAAACCTCCATGGTTTAGAATTCACACTATAAACTTCAAAAATGAAATTTTATTATTTTAAAAATTCAACTTAGCAATAAACATTTGTTTAACTTTTGATCTCACAAATATTAACTATATTTTAAAATTTGAAACTCCAAAATGATTTTTGTAAACCCTAAATTATTTTATCAGATTAAAAAAAGTTTGTATGTGATTTTAGGGGTTTTAAATTTTAGAATTTAGTTAATTTTTTGTAAGATCAAAAGTCAACAGATGTTGAATGATGTGATCTTCTCTCTAAACATTCACTTTTCTCTATTTTTGGGATTTTAGACCAATGCTGTTGTATTCTCACTAACTTGAGCATTAGAAAATATTCAGAAATACTTTCTGTTGAAATTATAAGTTTAAAGAGATTGAAGAATGTTTAGAGACTAAGAGTGAGAATAGCAAGGGATTATGAAAGTTTGTATGTATTTTATTCTCTTAGTCATACATCTTTACAAGAGGTTACACATATATTTATAGACATTTGAATGAGAGGAGGCGCAGAAGAAGAGAAGAATAGCGTGAAGAAGGAAGAAGAGAAGAGAGGTTTTGCGTGAAGAAGAGAGGAGGGAGCAGCTCACCTACTCCAACAGTATTGCGCTCCATGCCTCTCTCTGGCGCCCCATGCTTGTGCCCATGCCTCTCCTTGCTTCCTTATTTAGTTTAGTTAGATCATCTAGTTGAGATCCAACACTTCCTTTTCTTCTAGTTCCTTCTTAACTTGTTCTCTTTCTAGTTCCTTTTCAACTAGTTTTCTCCTTTTCCCTCCTTCTCTTGTGTTTGAATTATTCTTCTTGAGATCACATATTTCAACACTTTTCTAATTTTTTCTCCTAAATATTGTAATGAACATGTTTCTGTAGACCCGTTAAAGAGTCAAGATTATCATTCTGGATTCAAAGAAATCTTTGATATGCTCATGACCTTGACTGTAATGCCCCGACTGCCACCGTCCGTGAGCCCCAATATCTTCTCTAGGCATATAGGCTCATACCCTCTCTCTAGGCCCATGGGCCCTACATTCTCTTTAGGCCTGTTGGGCCCACCCTCGTTCGACGGTTGTACGTTATCTCGAGAGGTTCTAAAGATTTGTTACTATCCCTACAAATCACCACATGATCTTTCTCCGTGTTTTGGCCTCACTCACATGGTACCGACAATCACTTTCCGGTAGGTCACCCATCTTATTGCTACTCCAGCCCAAACACACTTAACTCTGGAGTTCTAGCTGGACTAGTAACATAAAAGATAAGTGCACTTTGGTGACATAGGTTGCCAAATCAAATCTTTTAATCCTCTCATCATGCAGCACCATATACCAGAAACCGGAATGTTACAATCACCCCAACTAACAGAGTGCAACGTCCTCGTTGCACACCCACCACCCTCAGGACTGCCTCCTCGTACAGAACCTGTTTTTGATATACCTAAAACTCTGATACCACTTGCAACGAGCGTAACCCTCACCTTTTTCTATAGACGACAAAGACCACCAATGCTTTACTCTTCCGCAAACTTTCTCTTTCTAAACTTTCCTTTTCTAAGCTTTCCTTTAATAGAAACTTTCCAAAAATAGTAATCTTCCAAAATTAGAAAATCCTAAAATAGAAATTAGGGTTTCTGAATTATAACAACAAGGGTTTCCTGAAATAATATCATACCAGCCATCATGTTCAAACACTGATTGCAGTTGTAGGTTACATCGGAATCCAGATCGGGAAACGGATCTGTAAAACTGACATCTTGGGTTTTTAATGATAGGTTGTTCATCTTGTAACTCCTTACGGTTCTCTGGGAAACTTTTCTTGAAGTTGGATAATGACAGGTTCGGATCTGCATACATCCTCCTCAGAAGAACAGCCATAACTTTCTGAGCAGAATTCCTAATTACGATCCGCTTGTGGCTATGACTAGCTATTGGTGTCACGGAGAAGAATTGAATTCCATTTTCTCCTCCATTTCTCCTTTCTCACAGAACTGGTCGGATCTGTTTTCTGTTGATTCTGCCTTCTCTCTTTCTCTTTTCTTTCTTCTTCACAATCTCTCTCACTCAATCTCTCTTGTCTAGAGAGGCACGAAATTAAGATGTGAAAACCCTAATATTAGTTTTATATATGTCTCCTCATTAAATTAGGATTTGGATATTACTGGACTTTTAATGGGTTTTATTACTGTAATTCAAATTAACAGGTTCATGATGTTATAATTCTTTCATACTTAAATGGAATTCGTCCTCAAATTCTTGGCCATATGATTTTTATACAAGTAAAAACTTGATTGGTGCACTTGCTACAATATCTCGTTTGACATTGAAGCACTATCTCTAAAAGTTTTCTCTGCGGTATTCTAAGTCCACTACCACTACCACTACAACTAGAGATGTCAATTCGGATTGAAAACCCACGGGTTACCTTAAACCCGCACCGCTATGGGGCGGGTTAGGGTTCATGTTTTGATTGTCCAAAAAAAAGTGGGCATTGCGGGTTGATCCATCACGGTTTATGGTCTTTGATGGACAAACCCGCATGGGTTGCGGGTTGATCTGCGGACTGATGAGATTACACGCTGAAGACAAAAATATAGTAGGAAATCCATCTTCAGATAAATTTTATTTTATAAATTTTGAAGAATATATTTTGTTTTCTTTTATTTTAATAAAATGGAGACATTGACAATGCTCAAATCAATTTCATATTTGAATCTTTGAAATTTTTTTGATTTAGTTATGCATTTTATGATTTTTGTTACTATTTTCTTTTTGATTTAGGATAGATATTAGATGTATTTATTTTATTATCGATAAATTTACATTGTAAAGCTTTATTTTTTTGGTTATTAATTTGATTTTAAATTCCGCGGACAACCCGCTTAACCCACGGTTATAGTGCGGAGCGGGTTAGGGTTATGAGTTTAGAACCCATGGGTTATAGCGGGCCTACCCGCTAATAACCGCAAATTAACTTAACCCGCTGTGGACGGATTAAACGGGGCGGGCTAACTCGTTTTGACACCCCTAACTACAACTACTAAGGTACTAAATATAATAAATCTCATTTCCCTCAGGACTGTCTCTTGGGTCAGAACCGGTTTGATATGACCTGGGGATCTGATACCAAATTGTAACGCCCGACCGCCACCGTCCGTGAGCCCCCACGTCCTCTCTAGGCATGTAGGCCCATACCCTCTCTCTAGGCCCATGGGCCCTACATCCTCTTTAGTCCCATTGAGCCCACCCTCGCCCGATGGTCATACATTATCTCGAGAGGTTCTAAAGAATTGTTACTATCCCTAAAAATCACCCCACATAATCTTTTCCCGTGTTTTGGCCTCACTCACACGGTACCAACAATCACTTCCCGGTAGGTCACCCATCTTAGTACTACTCCAGCCCAACCACTCATAACTCTGGAGTTCTAACTGGATTAGTGACAGAAAAAATAAGTGTATTTTGGTGATATAGGTAGCCAAATCAAATCTTTTAACCCTCTCATCATGCACCACTATATAACAGAAACCGGGATGTTACATTGAATTTCCCTAACTTGTATAACCATGACCTTTTTAATGGTATCAAACTCTCCCATGACATTTTATTGCCCTTGCTGCATTGCATTTAGGAGATCTAAGCTTGAGCCGAAAGGGACTGATTACCATCAGACCAACAAATCCCAGTAACGTATAAAATAGTAAAGCTGGTTTCTAATTTCTAAGGTCTCTTAGTACATGTAATTCTTTTAAGTTCTTTATAGCGCAATAAGACACATCCATGAAGGAAGAAAGAACAGTAAAAGCAGAAAATGTCAAATAAAACAGTTCTCAATATAATCCTAGAGTTAAGCAAAGCATATCATTCAACCTTTAGAAAACGTCACCTGCAAATATTTATGATTGTATTTCGCTAGAACACATGTTAACAAGTCAATTATCAGTGAAAATCATGCATTCCAAGTAATATCCAATTCCTGCAAAAAAGACAGACACAATAAACTTTTTCAAATGTTATTTTACAAAGCTTCAGATTCGTTATAATATCTCTGAGGGATATTTCATATACATTCACATTCAAAAGAAACATTCATGAGATATACGGTTTGGTAAATGAAGGATATTTAAATGAAGGAATTGAAAAATGGCATTGCATATATATAATAAAATATGAACCAAAAAACTGGTAACCAATAAATCCCAGCAATGAACAAGAAATAAATCTAGTTCTGAATGACAAACTTCTAAATTTACAAAAAAGGTCAAGAGAAAAAAGAGAAAAAAGAAAAGAGAACAGTCTTTCAACCGATGGATTAATGCTTCCACAACTCCGTCGTATATTGAATTAGAACTGATATATTTCTGTTATAAGATTGTGTGCCGGTGATGCACTGTTCTTGTGGCAAATTTTTATCGTTGTTTCTTCTTCTTACTTTGCCATTTTTTTCTCTTACCTTTCAACTGGTCGATCTACAACTTTCCAACTACGATGGTAGGTGAAGCGGTTGTGCAATTTTTCCATTTTGCTCCAGTTTAGTTCAAGACCTTATCTAGACGAGATCTTAGTATTTTTTTCTTCCTCTTAATTGGACTTTAGCTGGCTATATCTTGATGCTACTCAACTAAGGTCCTATTGAGAGAAAAAACTAATCAGATCTCGGCGAGATCTGGTATTAAACTCGAGTGGAGAAAAATAAATAAAAACTGCATAACCGCTTCACCTGCCAACGTGGAGACGGAAAGTTGTAGAACGATTGGTTGAAAACCAAGAGAAGAAAACGGTAAAATAGGAAGAAGATATTGATAATAATATCTCAAAACAGCAGATCACCACCACAATGTCCACACAATCTTAAAACAAAACATGTTAATTCTAATTCAACCGACAACATGGCTGCTGAAAAAGACAACTTTCTTCTTTTTTTTCTCCCAAATTTTTTTATTTAAGAGTTAAAATATAGTAGAAAATATAATAAAAATCTATAGTTTTAAATAAACTAAAAGCAGAATAATATAGTTTCAAATATTGCACAAGATATTTCTGGGCATATAATTATTTTTCATTGTTTCTACCATAAGTAGTTGGGTATTAAGATTTGGAATATATTATCACATGATTTAGAAGCTCTTTTGTGTTTAAGAATAAAATTTCATCTATGTATTCAAGACACTGTTTATGGTTAGGGACATAAATTGATAGGGATACGAAGATAATAAACAATAAAAGAGAATAAATATAAAATATAAGAAATAGTGACGAAGGGTACGAATACATAATAACTGTCAATAAGCTTTTGGTACCACTAGTTCTTACCATTTTATTGCATTGGTAAATGATTACCGATAAAAATTAGTATCATTTGACATTCTCTCCTGACGTTATTTTGAAGACATTAATTACGAAAAGAGTATTTTCAATCAAGTTTATCACCATATCATGCTAACAATTAGTACCATGTTATAAGTAAAATTTCCTCTAAAACTAACTATATATATTTTAATTCGCAGTGAATGTAAGGAATTTGGATTTCATAAATTAAACAAAAACCATAAATCAACATTGTGTTATTAGGAAATTTATAGGTTACACATCTTGGTATTAAAAATATCAGTTGTTTTGTAATATTATATTTAATTTTAAATTTCTTTTAACTTTTAACGAAAACAATATCTTTACCAAGATATGTGATGGGCCCACACGTAATTCATTTTAGAGATGATAAAATCAATACCAAAAACTAGATAGAATAATTATTTTTCAAATTATTTTTTTTCATTTACCATTATCACTTAAAGCATCATTTACCCAGATCTATGTACTATAGAAACGGAAACGGGTACGCGGAATCAAAACGTGGAAACGATTTTTTTTAAAATTTAGGAAACAGAAACGTGTTGGAAATGTGGCAATATAATATATATTATATAATTAAAAGTAAATCCAATAGAATTCGAGACAATATAAATTTAATAAATAATACTAAAATTAATTAAAGATAAAAGATCATAACGATAAATACACATATATATATATATATATATCGATAACGTAAACAAAATATTTCATCGCTTTTAAATGAGAGTTTTTTAAGAAACGGATGGAAACGCATTTTCGTTGCGTAGAAACAGGTAGAAACATGTTCCCATCGTGCTTCCCAATTAGGGTTTCTAAGAAACGTGTGGAAACGCGTTTACATCGAGTTTTCATCAAATTTTGTTTCTAAAACGTTTCGGAAATAGGAAACAGACCTCGTCACGAGTTTACGTGCTTCCTAGCCAGATACAAATTGGTATGCACTCTGATTCAGGTTTGGAAAATCACAGAAATTAAATATAGCGATGAACCCTTTTATATTTTTTTGAGTGGGCATGGAGTTTCTGAAATTTCAGTTACATGAAATTTCAATTACATAAAATATGTTAATTGTTTTTTAGTTTTACATGCAAGAGGAGATATATAAGAAAATGTGAGTGATAACATCTACGAGTTGAAAAAAATAGTTGGGGTTATTGAAAATTTCATATTGATTAAGATAAGTGTCTATTTTCAGATGGTCATTCTTGGACACTCATGTTCTCTTTTCTAATGCTTGTGAGATATTCATGCAAGAGTCAACCCTTCGTGCTTGGAGGCATACTCAATCATGCTCTCGTCAAACCATCCAGGCATCTCATACATATTAGGCCTCAAAGAGTTCATCAAAATAAGATCAGACAAGTCATTTAAAGGTTATGAACTGCTGAAGGCCTCATATGTACCACATCGCTAAATGGTCTGGTGAGAGCGTGATTATGTCTTAAGGCACGAAGGGTTAACTCCTAGATGTCCAAGGTGACCATATGGATATTGACATTTACAGAACAGAAAATCCCCTGTAGTACTAAATATATTTCCTTCAGATCTGTTATGCTATCACTCATGTTTTTTTAAATAAAGATCACTGATGTTCTTGGTAGAATAATACAAATATAATAACCTAGAAAATTGTATATAAATAAAAGAAACATTATGTTGAAATAGATTATAGTGTTGACTCATCACAAAATTGTATGATTTATGTTTTGATAGATCTTATCAAGTTTTCAGTTGCAAGCAACAATACCAAAGAATTAAAATCCCAATATAGACAAGAATCAATTAGTAGAAAAATATAATGTTTACAATTGGCTTTTTCTAGGATGAAATGATCCTCTCTAGTTTGGTGAAATGGTAAAAGTTTAGACATGTAAATTACCGGTAGTAAGAATCATCTGGCAGACGTTGTGATTCTCATAACCACCAGTTTAAAGAAATTATTTATTATGGAACAGATCCTCCTTCTTAGTTTGTAGATGCCGGTGAAAATTTTCCGATGTGGAGAATCATGCAGCGCAGGAAGACTGAAATTGTGGTTTCTGGAGACTTCTTCAACGACTGATGGAATCTCAGTGGTATTATTTCCGACTGTCCAAAGAGGAGTAAGTTTTGGACGTGCGGCTTTGGTCGCTTTTTATGTATTTTTGTTTTAATGAGTCCACAGTTTTATAGAGATCGAAAGTCAAGGACCAGGTTTTAGGGTTTTCCATAATTTTTAAATAAAAAAGGTTTTAAAATTGGAAAAGCATATTAGTTTATGGTAAACAATCTGAGAGTTGTTAAAAACACCAAAGTATTAAACAAGTCAATAGAATAATTATATTTCTTACTTATCCTGACTCCAATTCTTTGACCTTTTTGGGGACTCATAGGGTTTAAATTCACACAAAATGTTATTATCGCTGGTTAGGATTAAGAGGGGTGATGAAATTTGATTCTCAAGTCAAGGTTTGGAATATTATGGAGATTTTCTTTTTCTTGAATCCTTTGATTTTTTTTTGTTAGCCCTGTAATTTTTGAAATTTCCATTCTGATCAAATTGAGTCTTTTACTTTTGTATCTTGAATCCATTAATATTGATTTTGCTCATCAACTAAGATGAGAAATAATAATATGTGAGTGATAACATCAAAGAAAAATATATTGGAACTAGTTAGAAATTTCTGTGGAGTGAACTTTAGAAATCACTTACAGCGGTAAAAGATGATATGTAACTTAGTACGTTGTAGACTGTATCAAGACAAGTCAAGTGAATCTTGCTGCATCAGTGGAAAAACAGAAAACCATTGATTTAAGCAGAGACGTCAACTAAAAACAAACATATATGGGTCAAGAAGGAAACAGAAGTGGGCCTACGTGAAATAAAGCCCAAAACAATTGCCGAAGAGAACCAACTCAAAAGGAAGGAAGTTACTCTGATTCAAAACAAGGCTTTCACTGGCCCTTCATCTCAACGGAAACCTGGAATGCCAAACAAATCAAACGGAATATTAGAGCTGGGTGAGAGCTATAGAATCAAAATGGAAAATAGATTCAATGCACTAGAGGATCAAAACGCGTAATAAAACAAAGTAAAGATTACACTAAGGTTATCACAGCTTTAAATCTTATCAATTTAATATTGTATTTTAGCGAAGTTTATTTAAGACTCAACGACGTAATAGCTCAGATAATATTTTGGAATGAATTAAATATTCATCTTCAAGCTCTAAGCTTTGTTCTTTCATGGTATCAGAGCACATTAATGGCTCTTGAAATCTATTCTCATTTAGCTCTAAATATCACAAACTATGTTAAAATAAAGCTTACAGAGAAGAACTACATATTATGAAAGTCTCAGTTGGAAACTTTCTTATCTGGTCAATGACTCTTAGACTTCACCAGTGGAGGACAGCACGATCTCACCCCATTTTTCGATAATAGTATTTTCATAAATATAAAAATTCACCAACAAAAAATAAATTAAATAATCCAAGAAAACCAAATTAATTTAATTAACTCAATAAATTCACAAAAAATCTACATCAGCATACTTATCAACTAATAAACCTACAAGTTCACGATAAATCATCACCATAAAACAATAACGACAATAAAATATCTCAATATGTCATCTCATTTATGCAGCTTTGGTCCCAGGAGCTCCATCAAACTAAAGCTTACTGCATCATTACAAAGAGATGTATCAGTATTTAATAAATACTAAGTGAGACGATTAACCTGTCTCACAACTATACCCACTATCCAACAAATATTTTTCTAGCATAATATATATGATAACAGAATTCAGCACCCAACACAACAACACCTTCATCAATCAATTAATTTTTAAAAAAATAGTTGGTTAATTTAATTGAGCCAAAACACTAAGGAATAACTCCATATATTTAATTTTAAAAATTTCCAGAAATTTATTTTATAATATATAATTCTAACAATTTTTGGCAATTCAATTCACAACAATTTACTTAAACACAAACATCAAATCAGTAAGGTTAACAAATCAACCAGTAAAAACAAAACAGAAAGCTCTAGCACAAAAAAATTATACTAGAAACATTCTTTAAAACTCAGATAAGCCATGATATTGTACTCACTTTAACCTCTTTGTAGTCTCCTGACAACCCAACAAACAAAGATCACAAGATCTCCCTGTAACTTTTAGGATTTCTTCAAGGCCACACCAACATAATCAGAACCTCTCTTTCTCACCCTTCAACCAATCTAATCATCAAAACAACATTATACATAAACTAAAAAAATCTGAAAAATAACATAAATAATCATCCTCTAAGAAGGGTTTACGAAATGAAAAGTAACCGTTCAGGTCTTAATCGCACCCTGGAAAATCAAATCCTATATGTACTGAAGATATTCCCAAAGTTTTCTGATGATCCTACCAAAGATGAACTCGCGATCACTCTTTGAATCCACGTTGGTCCAAATCGTGTCTGAAACAGAACACGTCACTAAAACGCACATAACTTTTAAAATACCATTTCAAATCCAAATCCACAAAGTAGTACATCTACATCTAAGCCTTAGTTACAACTCCATAAAACTTCGTTACTTTTGAAATGATTTACTTGGTCAAACCTCTTTCTACCATGAATTGTCAGTTTTGTCTTTATCTCTAAAGACTCAGCATTCTCCTCTCTCACAATCAACAAATTTCAACCTCTCTTTTCTACCGAGGTGGTCACGAAATCTTCAAAGAAAACTCTAGGTTTCAGCACTTAAATTGGTTTAGAGTTTTTATTTTCCAAAATTGTAATTAACATTCTCAACTTTCTGATAAATCATCCCAAAATTTCTTATTTTATCGTACTAACTCATTATAATTGTTTTATCATCCACAAACAACCCAAAAAACTCTCCGAGTCTCCATTTTAACACCTCAAAATTTTATTTGAGTTATATAAGATCAATAAAACTCAGTTCATTATTGCAAAACAAATAAATTCTTTCCGTTTCTGGGACACAAATGTTAGAATTCTCCCCCAATAAAATAGATTCGTCCTCGAATATGTGAACTCCAAACCCCTCGAAAAAGGAACCAACTACGAACTTTGCATTAGTTTTTTTTTCTCTTGGAAACCACCAGCGTACACAACTAAATAACTAAATTTACTCATTAGTGACCTCACTTAGCCTACGTTAAATCTTTTTGGCTCGCGATTCATATCTTCACTCTTAAAACTAGCTATCCTTTGAGTTACAAATAATATACCCTCCAAGAGGACTAGATATTCTCTTTCAACAACCAATAACCATTCCAGCCCTTAAATTCATCACAATCTAACCTCACAAGATTAAACAACTACGACTGATTCCACTCTTTAAAAACCCTCAGCATGTTATATTTCAATATTTAGAATATCAAACATAACATAGTCTTCCCATAATATCAGACATAACCAACAAAAGATTGGATAGGTCGATCTGGTTAGGATCGATCGTTTCCCTCTGCTTAACATGATCTCGGCGACTGCCTGCTATCAACAGCTTATCATACTGTAGAAGTAGCAGTTCAGCTCCGTATACCTCTACAACCACAATACAGCTCAGTATAGATCACAACCAACAAATTAACTTTATTGTAACTCCACCATTAATGTCACAATTCAGCATAGCTTTCACGGCTAACAGAACAGCATAACATAACTTTTCGACACTCTACACAACACATCATAGCCTTTTGGCTATCAGCACAACACAACATAGCCTTTCGGCTTTCAGCACAACACAGTATATCCTTACCGCTATCAGCATAACACATCATTGTCTATACTCGGTAAAAATACTTCCAAAATTGGACACCATAAAACCCCACTTGGTTTGATGAATCTGTGCCTACCGGATATTTGGAACAGCTCAGCACAGTAAGAATGACAAAGCATCTCAGAGTCTAGCATGACTCTATCAGCTAAGTTGACCAAGATCCTAAGATCTCAAGTGGCTTACCAAAACCGCATCAAGAATCATACAGAAACCTAACTGTTAAGCACCACGCAACAATGAGATTCGACAACATGGAACCCTATCAAACAGAATTAGGAAAATATCCTAACCAACCAAACCAAGTATAGGATCAACACAATATGAGCCATACAGCCAAACCAATATAAACAATAACAGAATGTACCACATATTCAACAAAATATCTTCCTAATTATTGGATATCTTCCTTATTATTGATATAAACAATAACAGCATGTACCACATATTCAACAAAACACCAACACATGTGACTTCATATAAGTCGCCAGTGTGTCAAACAGCTTCGAAATTTTGTGTTTCATTTTAGTTTCAGGTTCTCAAGTTTCCCTCTCAACCCATGGCAGTCCCATAAGACATCCATCTCCGGAACTTTCTTCCGCTTGATGATTCAGACTCTGTGAACTAGCACCTCCAAAGGCCTCGCTTTTACAACCATACTCGGCAAGATGTTAGGTGGAATCTTGGCCATCACCAGATCATTCATATGTAGACATCTCATCAGCATAACAACATGAAATCCTTTATGAAATAACTGCATCACATTCAATATCTCTATCATATAAGCAATCGGCCAAAACTGCTATAAAATACAAACATGATCTATATACCGAAGACTCAGCTTAGTCTCACAAATACACATGTTCGGACTTGTCAGCATGGCCATCTTCAGATAGACCATATCCCCCAACTGCAAACTCCATCTTCTTTCTACGCTTATCAATGTAGATTTTCTATCTTTTTGTGGTTCATACATATTCAGCTTGACCACATGGATCTCTTTCATAGTCTTATGCACAAAATCAGATGGCAATATGATGTCCCCACTTGAGTTCTATACCAAGGTATCTTGCATGGCTTACCATAGAGAATCTCAATAGCATGATACCGATAATAGCATGATAGTTATCGTTGTATGCAAACTCTGCTATACTCGATTGATCAAACTAATGGCCACTCCCAAAAAACACAAACAAAACCTTCCATATAACTACCATGCTCAACTTTCATTCCCATAATCACATAGCACGACTCATGTTCACAAGGATCCCAACACCCTCTTCTGAATCTTCAACTGCACGCATTCCTCTTAAGTATCAGCAACGAGATTAGCCTTCCCAAAATGATAAGCTATCTCAGATCAAAATAACCCACAAACTCTAACTACCTCAATAGCCCCAAATTCAACTTGGTTTAAGTTTCAAGAACTCACCTTGTTCCTTAATCTTAACAACCTAGATCATTCATGATCTTTTTCTTGGACTACTTAGAGCACAGCTAGCTCAGACCACGTGCTTACTCCCAGCAACAACTTTAATCATACTCAATTGAAACTCCTATTGATTATTGAATAACATTCCTTTCAAACTTTTTCTTTTACATAACATTCTTTTTATGAAGTTTTCCTTTTTAAGCAACCTTCCTTTTTAGGAACTCTTAACATGCCCCTCTTAAGCACCTAGAAGTACTCTACTCTTACAAAAATCTAACACCTTTGGCAAAAATTTTGCTTGATTGACAAGCCCACAATCACTACCCTTTTCTAGCGTGATTAATCTCACAACTAACGTGGAAACTTTCATAGATCTAATAAGTTGTGGTGAGTCTCACTACATCCAAGTTATTTCATGGATACCGATTTTTGAAAATAATAGATCCTTCTTGATCTAATAGCTTTACAACTTGCCCACTCCGTTGGATTTTAGAAACGAGATAACTAACAAATATCGTTTCACTACTTAACACAGTGCACTACGACAACTTTTCATCATATTTAATTTTTACCAAAATCAACTCGTCCACTTTGCAATCCCAAACTTACCCACATATGGTTTTAACTCCCAAAAGTTTCTCTGAACTCCTCCAGAATACTCTAGAACATTCAAAAACTCTTTCAAAATCTTCCAAAACATTTGCTAGCTACCCATCAGCTCTTTGTGATTCCATAAAAGCTGGACTCGATACCACAGTAGATAACCACTCCAGCATTTAAGCCAACAACCCAAGCACCGCCCCTAACTGGTTTTTTATCTCTTTGTTATACCACTCATGGAACATGATTAATTTTTTTCTGGTGAAGCATCACCAACAGCTCTCGCGTTAAGACTACCACTTCACATATCGCTATGCTCAGAACTCCACCAATGGGTTCTTAACTTTTACTTGCTCAACCGGCTCACTCCTGATTACACTCTCCAATGATTATCCAGTGACAAATCAATTATATCAGAGCACTTCTAACCAATTAATAATTCTGTCACACCGAAACTCTTGCGAGATTGTGAACGATATGTCTATAACCAAACAGAAAAAGCTTATGTTCTAGCCCAGATCGAATGATCTAGGTTTGATCCAACGATCCCTTCAGCTACATTAATTCCTTGATCACCACTTGACCATAGTCCTTCCAGAAACTTATTAATTCCTTAGCCAAATCATATGACTAAACTCCCAGAACCAGCACAAAAGTAATATGGTTTCCATCAGTCATTTCAGCACAGCTTAGTCCTTGATCGCGACATCGATCAGATCATTTTTTGCATCAGTAAAACTAGCATAACTACCTATATCAAAGTTAACAGAAAGATCTACAGTTTTATCAATCAGCAATGATCTATAGTGCTCCTACAACTAGATAACCAATAAGGTTCTACCACACTCATAAAACAAGACCCATCTACAAGGATCTACAACATGGCAAAATTCACCAGCAAGGTTCTACGACACCACAACGTCACTCTACTGCTACAACTTTAAATTCCCAGAACAACACTTCCTAGAAAAATAACAACTCTTTGTGATGCATCCGGAGTCAATACCACAACCGGTAACCGCTCAAACAGCTAGGCCAGCAATCCTACCACATCTCCTAATTGGTTCGGATTAACCCATGCAGAGTTACTCCCTTAACTGGCACAGCGCTGCCCGCCACAAGAAAAAGTTCTAATCATCAGCTATAGGGCTTACTCCCACCTGCTTCACAGTCACACTCTGCACCACACTCACTGTGGTAATCCAACTTCAACACTCATAGTCTGCTTGTTTTGCCAGCTCTGCCAGCAACAACACCCTTGAAGGGGGGGGGGGGTGGGGGTGTAACAACAACTCTCATTTGATTAGTCATATCGACAAATCAGCGAAATACTACTATTTCCAACAATTAGTAAACCTACAAGAGAAAGAGTCTTACCGTGGAACCTTTTCTGGCTGGAAAGGATGACATACCCCAAAACCCCACAACAAAAGAAAATAAATGATATACGACTAGCAACAATCAAACGATACTATATTCACCACATACAACCAATATAGCACAGCTGGAAATCTAGCAGTCATATAAATAACTCCGCTCTGATACCAAATTGAAATATTCCACCAAAATTTTCAATAATAATATTCTCATAAATGAAAAAATCCTCAAACACGAAATAAATTAAATAATCAAAGAAAACCAAATTAATTTAATTAATTCAATAAATTCACAAAAATCACATCAGCATAATTGTCAATTAACAACATACAAGTTCACAACAAATTGTCACATTCAAAGAACAACGACAATAAAATAAATAAATATCAATCTTGATATGTCATCTTTTTCAGCAGCCTTGGTCCCAGGAGCTCCAGTTAAAGTTTCACAGCTATACACACATGCCAACAAACAGTTTTCTAGCATTATATATATATGTTAACAGAATTCAGCACCCAACACAACAACAACTTCATCAATCAATTAATTTTAAATAAATAATTAATTAAATTAATTAACCAAACATATTAAGGAATAACTCCATATATTTAATTTCAATAATTTAAGATATTTATTTCAACATATATAATTCTAACAATTTTGCAATTCAATTACCAACAATTTACTTCAGCACAAACATCAAATCAACAAGGTTAGCAAATCAACCAGTCAGCAAAAAACACAGAAAACTCTAGCACAAAATAATTATACTAGAAACATTCTGTAAAATCCAGATAAGTCACAATATTGCACTTATCTTAGCCTTTTTGTGGTCTCCTGACAACACAACCAACAAAGATCACAAGATCTGGAGATTTTAGGGTTTTCTAAATATCACACCAACATAATCAGAACCTCTCTTTCTCTCCATTCAACCAATCTCATCAACAAAACAACATTATATATAAACTAGAAAAAACTGAAAATAACAGAAACAATCATACCCTAATAAGGGATAACGAAACGAAATCTAACCGTTCAGTTCTTAATCGTACCATAGAAAATCAACTAGTAGACGTCCTGAAGCTATTCACAAATTTCATGATGATCCGACCACAGATGAACTCACGATTTCTCTTTGAATCCATGTTGGTCCAAATTGCGTCTGAAACAGAACAACTCACTAAAAAACCCATAACTTTTAAAATAGTAACTCAAATCTAAATCCACAAAGTAGACATTTATGTCTAAGGCTTAGCTACAACTCTATAAAATTTCGTTACCTTCAAAAATGATTTACTTGGTCGAATCTTTTTCTACCATGCCTTGTCAGTTCTGTCTCCATCTCTAAAGATTCAGCTTCCTCATCTCTCACAATCAACAACTTTCAACCTCCCTTTCCTACAAGGTGGCCACAAAATCTTCAGAGAAAAATCTAGATTTCAGCACTTAAATTGGTTTAGAGTTTTTGTTTTCCAAATGGTAATTAACAGCCTCAACTTTCTGATAGATCATCCCAGAATTTTTTATTTCATAGACTAATCCATCATAATGTTTTTTATCCAACACAAAACAACCCCAAAAACTCTTTGAGTCTCCACTTTAACACCTCATAATTTTATTTGATTTAAATAAAATCCATAAAACTCTGTTCGTTATTCCAAAACAAATAAATTCTTCCCATTTCCAGACATGGATGTTACATGAATCATTACAACCATCGATGGAAGACATGGAGAAACTCCTAATCATGACTTCTCTTTGTGGGTTCGCATTGATCAAGTAGGCAAATCTTGGCTGCTAGGTTATTTGAAGACATTCTGAGCGTGGTGGTGGATTCTCCTACATCAAGATATGTCTGGTGTGCTTTAGCCAACCATTTCAACAGAGTATCTTCATCTAGACTCTTTAAGTTTCAACAAAAGTTGCACAATATCCAAGAATGACAAGAAAATGACATAATATCTGAAATAAATAAAAGATGTATGTGATCAACCTTCATCCATTGGAATTCCTATTCTGGAGAAGATGAAAATCTTTGCTGCTCTCATGGTCTTGGACGTGAATACGAGCCTATCAAAACCAGTATTGAAGGCCTGATGGATGCAACACACAGTCCAACCTTTGAAGATGTAGTCCCAAGACTCACCAACTATGAAAACAAGTTAACTGGGTATGATAATGGTCAAACAGATTCTGCTCACTTGGCTTTCAATATTAAAAGATAAAATTCATCATCCAGATACAACGACAGAGGCAGAGGCAGCTCCTATTCAATATTTGGCAACAACAGAGGCAGAGGGTAATTTTCAACTAGAGGAAGAGGATTCCATCAATGAATTTCATCCACTGGTTCTCAAAACTCATATGATAATGATAACATGCCTCTCTGTCAAATTTGTGTAAAGTTGGGGCATCATGCTCTTAAGTGTTGGCATCACTTTAATAATAGTTATCAGTCTGAAGATCTTCCCTCTGTTGTAGCTGCTCTGCACATAACTGATGTTACCGAACAATTCTGGACATGAATGGTACCCAGATTCTGGAGCAACTGCTCATATCACAAACTCAACTCAAAGACTACAGGAGGCTCATCCTTATCATGGTTCAGATACAGCCTTGGTTGGAGATGATAATTTCTTGCCAATAACACATGTTGGTTCAGCAAGCTTGCCATCTACTTCAGGCAATCTTCTTCTAAAAGATGTGTTAGTCTGTCCTAACATTGCTAAATCCCTACTTTCAGTGTCTAAACTTACCACATATTATCTGTTTTCTGTTAAATTTGATGCTAACAATGTTCATGTTAAGGACAAGGCAACAAAGAAGTAAGGGATTATGTGTTCTGGAAGACTCAAAGTATAAAGTGTTCTATTCAAATCAGCAACAGTCCAAGTTTTGAAGTTTGGCACATAAGACTTGGTCATCCAAATTACAAGATCCCTTTGCAACTATCTCAAAATAAGTTAATCAGTCTCAATAAGTTCAACCATAATATATGTGAAGCATGCCAGTTAGGGAAGATCAGTCATTTATCTTTCTATGCTTCAAAACCCTTAGATATGATTCATTGTGACCTCTGGGGACCAGCTCCTATAGTACCAAATCAAGGATTCCGTTACTGTGTAATTCTTATTGATAAATTTTCTAGATATTGTTGGATCTACCCTCTAAGGAATAAATAAGATTTCTATTCAGTTTTCATTATCTTTCAGAAAATTGTTGAGGTTCACTTTGGTTCAAAGATTGGTAAATTTCAGTGTGATGGTGGTGGTGAATTTACAAGCAAAATATTTCTCCAACATTTACAAGATGAAGGAATCAAACAGTTTATATCTTGCCCACACACACACCACAATAAATGTTTTAGCTGAAAGAAAACATAGATATGTGACTTAACTGGGATTATGAATGATGTTTCAAAGCGAAGTCCCTCAGAAATATTTGGTTGAGGCATTCTTCACAGCTAGCTTCTTGATAAATCTCTTGCCATCAACGGTTTCAGAGAAAAATTAAAGCCCTTTTGAAGCTTTGAATGGAATAGTGCCTGAGTATACAGCTTTGAGAACTTTCTGATGTGCTTGCTTTTCAAGTCTCAGAGGTTATGCAGAGAATAAATTTGACCCAAAATCTCTTAAATGTGTGTTTATGGTGTATAATCAAAAGTTCAAATGCTATAAATGCCTCTTTCCTCCTACAGGTCGTGTCTATGTAAGCAGACATGTACTATTTGATGAAAACGAATTCTCATTTGGAGGTGTATGCATGCAGCCACAATCTCTAAGAAAAACAGTACTGCTTGAAGCATGGCAAAAGAGTTTCTCTTCTGCATCAGTTCCAACAAAGGATCACACTGAAACTGTAATGCCTCAAGTATTTATGCCACATGTAGTAGAATTAACTACATCATCTTCAGTATTAGATCAAGCTTCAGTTCAGTTTCAAACAACTACACCAGAATCAGGTAACTCAAATTCAGAATACAATGCAGAAGAAAAAGTTGAGGTTGAATAGATTTCCAGAGAAGAATAAGTACCAAACATTCATGAAACAGAGATTTATGGGTGTTCGGCAAGAAATGATCTTGTTCCTTTAGGCAAAAACTGTCTATCTTCATCAAATGATATTGGTACCTCTCAGACGTTAACAAACTCAAATCATTCAATTACTCGGTCCAAAGCTGGAATAATCAAGCCAAATCCCAGATACGTCTTGTTAACAAGTAAGGCTTCTTATACTCAACCAAAAACAGTAACTGAAGCTTTGAAAGATCCACACTGGACAGAAGCAATGGGAGAAGAGATAAGAAAATTGCTCTGAGACAAAAACATGGTCTCTAGTACCTGCAACTCCGTATATGAATATATTAGGGAGCAAATGGTTTTTTAGAATAAAGTTGAGTGCTGATGAAGCTTGGATAATCTAAGAGCAAGACTAGTGGCAAAAGGTTTTAATCAAAAAGAAGGAATCGATTACTTAGAGACATATAGTCTAGTGGTAAGATCTGCAAATGTGAGATTAGTACTACATGTGGCTACAATCATTAGTTGGAATGTAAAGCAAATAGACGTAAGAAATGTCTTTTTGCATGGTAATCTTACTGGAACAGTTTAAATGAGACAACCAGTTGGATTCATAGATAAGGCAAGCCCAGATAAGTTTGTTTACTACACAAGTCTTTATATGGATTGAAATAGTCACCAAGGGCATGGTATGATAAATTAAGCAATTTCCTGTTGGAGTCTGGATTTAAATGCAGTCATTCTAATCCATCTTTATTTGTGTACATTCAAAATAAGGATGTTATCATGTTGCTCCTATACCTTGATGGTATGACCATAAACAGGGAATGACTCTTCAGCTATGAAAAGGCAATTTCAAGAGTTAAATCAAATTAGGAATGACAGACATGGGGCAGTTTCAGTATTTATGGGTATTCAAGCTCAATTTCATCAATATGGGTTGTTCCTATCTCAACAAAAATATGCTGAAGACCTATTAATCACTGCACAATGAGAGATTGTCAACCAATGGCAACACCGTTTCCACTTCGGCTAGAGAAGATTCCTAAAGATGAAAACAACGAAGAAGCTAATGAAGCAAATATGATGTTTTCAAATCCGAAATATTTTAGAAGTCTAGGCCTGACACTTAAAAATCAAAAATTAAAAAATGTAGTAAATTCTTTCTGTTTATAAACTCTTTCTCTTGAACCATACTCTCTCTATCTATAAGTTCTCTCTCTAAACTCTCTCTAACATATTCTCTCTCTAAAATCTCTCTAAACAATCTCTTTATAAACTCTCTCTCTCACTAATCTATCTCTATTAACTCTCTCCCTGAACTCTCTAAAACCTCTCTCTAAACTTTCTCTCTATTCCTCTCTCAAAACTCTTTTTCTCTCTCTCTCTCTCAATACTCTCCCTCTTTCAAATCTCTCTCTCTAAACTCTCTTTCATTATCTCTCTCTAATCTCATCTCAACTTTCTCTCTCTATACTCTTTCTAATCTTTCTATCTAAACTATCTCTTTTAACTTTTCCTCTCTTAACTTTCTCTTTCTCTCTCTTTAAACTATCTCTCTTTTAACTCTCTGTCTCTAAACTCTCTCTCTCTAAATTTTGTCTTTTTCTCTCTCAATAACTCTCTCTTTCTATCAATAACTCTTTTTCAATCTCACTAAACTCTCTCTCCAAATTTTTCAGTAAAAGAAAATAATTCTGCGAATTGGAATTAACTATGTCATCACATTAGCAAATCCGCGGTAACTAGATAAATAAAAAGCCTTGGTGATAACTGAAAATAGTTCTGGCAAATAAAATATCTCTGTGACTACTATAATAATTCAGCGGTAACAATCCAAACTAAAAACACGGCGCCAATTGAAAATAACTATGAGCTGGAATTAACTCTGTAACCATTATAATAACTCTGTGGTAACGAGTTAAATCCAAAAACTCAGCGGCAATTGAAAATAACTATGCGGGTGGAAATAACTCTGCAGTTACTTGAACAACTCTGCGATAATGAGAGAATTCAAAACTTTGTGGTGACGGAAAATAATTCTGCAAAAAATAATAACTTTATGGTAACATAAGAAGGAGTGGCATTTTCATAAATATCGTATAAACGGAAATTAATTAGTAATGACAGTTTCATAATATTTTCCTTCCAATGTATTTCAGGGCTATTTTGTATTTAAATGTCTAAAACAAATTCCTAATTAAAAAACAAGTTATGTTAATCAAGTAATAAATATATAAATTTGAGTCATATTGGTAATCTTCCATTTTTTAATCGATAATATTTAAAAAGTAGACAAATATATTCTTTTATATTAAAAATGTTTGAGCAAAAATAGAAGAAAAGAGGAGTCAATAGAATAGTTATTTTCCAATATTTCTTTCTATTTACTCTTACTTAAATGCTTGACTCGTTAAGGTGAATCATAGGGTAGATTCCACACCAAAAGACATTTACCTTTGGGTAAGATTAATAAAAGGTAGTAAATCCGATTTTCATGTCAATGTTTGTAATGTTGATTTTAGAAGTTTAGGGAGAGATAAGGATGAAGATAAGAGAATTGGCGTAATAAGAGAGAGAGAGAGAGATTGCTGAATTTTTCTTCTTATTTTCTCTCTTCAACCAATACAATGCACAAGTATATATAGACTTTACAAGCATAAGCTAAGGAAAAAATATCTAAGGAAGAGGGAGAGAAGAGGTGTGATGATGGAGTGGTTGAGCTGCTCCAACAGTGCAGCTGCGCCCATGCTGTTCCCATGCTGTGCCCATACCTTCTCCCTGCAGCGCCCATGCCTCCTTTGCTTCCTCACTTGGTTTAGTTAGCTTGTCTAGTTGATATCCAACAGCTTCCTTTTCTTCTAGTTCCTTATAAACTAGCTCTCCTTCTAGTTCCTTCACAACTAGTTCTTTCCTTTTCCCTCCTTTTCTTGAGTTTGAATTCTTCTTCTTGAGATCACATATTTCAACACTCCCCCTCAAGATTGGTCGGTGAATATCCTTTAGACCGATCTTGCCATATATGTGATCCCCAATGATCGAGGATGTTGCCTTGGTGAAGATATCCGCTAGCTGTTCCCCACTTGCTACGAATGCGGGTTTGATGATTCCTTCTTGAATCTTTCCCCTCACAAAGTGACAATCCACTTCTATATGCTTGGTCCTTTCATGGAATACCGGATTGGATGCTATATGTATTGCAGCTTGATTATCACAATACAACAGCATCTCCTCAGCCTCAAGTATCCCAAGATCTTCTAGGAATGCCCTCACCCATATCAATTCTTTTGTCACCTCCTTCATAGCCCTATACTCGGCTTCAGCACTTGATAAGGCTATAACTTTCTGCTTCTTACTTCTCCAAGTGACTAGATTACCTCCCACAGAGGTACAAAAATCGGATGTGGACTTTCTATCTTGCTTATCTCCAGCCCAATCCGCATCACAATATCCTTGAACCTTTGTGTTTCCATTAGCCTTCATCCATATGCCTTTTCCAGGGCTGTTTTTAAGTACCTTAGCAGCCTCTCAATCATGTTCCAATGCTGCATAGTTGGTTTTTGCATATGTTGACTCACACGGTTCACTGCAAAGCAAATATCCGGCCTTGTAATAGTAAGATAGATGAGCTTGCCCACCATCCTCTGGTATCTTTTAATATTCTCCAATGGCTCCCCCTCAGGACTATCTTGGTAGCCTTCTTCTATTGGAGTTTTGGCCGGTTTGGATCCTAACTTCCCGGTTTCTTCCAAGAGATCCAGCACATATTTCCTTTTGGAGATGAACATCCCATCTTCAAACCGTGTCATTTCAATCCCTAGGAAGTATTTAAGCTCTCCTAGATCCTTTATATCAAAAGCAACCTTCAAGAGTTCCTTGATTCGATCTACTCCATATTTGTCACTTCCTGTGATGATTAGATCATCAACATAGATCAAGACCACCACTACTCCTCCTTTAATTTTCCTTGTGAAAAGTGTATGATCAGCTTCCGATCTTATGAACTCCTTCTCCAAAAGACAAGCACTTAGCCTTTGGTACCATGCCCTTGGAGATTGCTTTAGCCCATAGATTGCTTTCTTCAATCTACAAACTTTGTTGCCTTCCTTATGATATCCTTGGGGTGGATCCATATACACTTCCTCTTCCAAATCCCCTTGCAAGAAGGCGTTCTTGACATCCATCTGCCATAGATCCCACTTCAAGTTCACTGCCACCGAGATTAGGATTCTGATGGAATGGAGCTTAGCAACCGGAGCAAATGTCTCGGTATAATCCTCCCCATAGATTTGAGTATACCCTTTTGCTACCAACCTTGCCTTGTATCTTTCTATCCTCCCATCACTTGTGTATTTGATTGTATACACCCATCTACACCCAACTGGCTTCTTATCCCTTGGTAAATCGGTTAAGTACCAAGTATGATTCCTTTCCATGGACTTCATTTCCTCTTCCATGGCTTTTACCCATACTCCACTCTCACACGCTTCTTCATATGAGTTAGGTATGGATTCCTTGCTGATTTTTCCAAGAAAAGCTTCATGCTCCATAGGTAAGGATGCCAACGAGCAAAAATGCTCAATGGGATATGTAACAGTGCTAGTTTGAGTGTTATCTCCCCCTTGTGATAAGAGAATGCTGTCGCCAATAGGATCGAGATCTAAGCTCGCCGTACGCTCAGGGCATTCTCTTATCACACAAGGAAGATTACTCGCACTAGACTCTCCTTGGAGCATGGCAGAGTTGTTGTAGCCATAGTGAACACGTTGTCGCCTCTGTCTTGTACTTCTTCTTAGAGGTACTGTTGGCTCAGGTTCTTCTTTGACAATGTCAATGCTTTCTACACCTGGATTAGGTTCACTTTCTTCATCCGTGGCTTCATGATCTGAGGTTGGGTCATTCTCCTCATGTACATCATCCCTTGTTCTTGAATCTTCAAAGAACGGTATCCACTCCATAAATGGTGAGCTCATACCTTGAGGGGTATCATGATTCTTAGCTCCATAGAAGCTCTCCTTTTCATTGAACCTCACCTCTCTTGATACATAGACTCGTCTTGTCTCCGGGTTGTAGACCTTGTATCCTTTTTGTGTTGGTGAATATCCAATGAATACACACTTCATGCTTCTAGGTTCAAGCTTGTTTCTTTGACCTTCTGGTGTGAACATAAAGCAGCTACATCCAAAGGTTTTGAGATGATGTAGGCTTGGTTTCTTGTTGTACAATGCCTCAAATGGTGACTTATTATCCAGGTTCTTGGTTGGAAGACGGTTGATCAAGTAGTTTGAAGTCATCACGGCATCTCCCCAATGAAGTTTAGGTACTCCCTTGGCAATCATGATGGTCCTTGCTACCTCCATTAGGTGTCTATTTTTTCTTTCAGCTACTCCGTTTTGTTGTGGAGTATAGGCGCAAGATGTTTGATGGATGGTGCCAAGGTTGTTGAGTAATTCCTTGAACCGCTTGCTTATATACTCTCCTCCATTATCACTTCTTAAGATCTTGATTGTTGTTTTGAATTGTGTAGACACATAGTTGATGAAGTTGGTGAATGCTTCATAAACTTGATCTTTGGTATGTAGAAGAGTAATCCATGTGTATTTTGAGTAGTCATCTATGAATGAAACAAAATACTTATATTGATCTCTTGAATTACAAGGAGCGGTCCATACATCCGAGTGTACAATGCCAAAAGCTTCATCACAAAATGTAGATGAAGTAGGAAACACTTGTCTACAATGTTTCCCTAGTACACATGCTTCACATACTACTTCTTCTTGAATGAGATTGGGTAAGGCCACTTTGAGAACTGCAGAGCTTGGATGTCCCAACCTTTCATGCCATAGTGGACTATCTCCAATCTCCTTCCTACTAGATACTTCTACATCCGCCTTCATTCCAAGCGCTTTCACATCCGCTTGTTTATTTGTGTGCAAAAGATATACTCCATCCTCTACCTTCCCTTCTCCGAGCACTTTGTTTGTTTTAGGGTCCTGAAACTTAACAAAGTCAGTCCCAAACAATGCCACACAATCCAAATCCTTGGTAGCTTTATGAACTGATAGAAGATTAGATGAGAAACTAGGCATGTATAAGACTTTTGTTCCCTTTTTGAAAAGTTCTAATTCCCCTATCCCTTCAATCGGAACTGAACTCCCATTTGCCACTTGCACATTCCCATGATAAGGCTCAAGATTTTTAAGCATGTCTTGATCCTTAATCATGTGATGAGAAGCCCCTGAATCCACAATCACTTTGTCCTTTTTTATGGAGCTTTTAGAACCGAGGAAGCCCTTACCAGATTCAGTGAGCTTGGCTAGGCTCTTGATGAGGGCTTCGAATTCGGACCTCTTGACCGTATCCTCAACTGGTTGTGCCACACCCATGAAGGCTCTAGGTCCACTTCCATTCTCCTTTAGCCTCTTAGGCCTCAAGTGTGGATGAAGGGTCCAACACTTCTCCTTAGTGTGTCCCTTCATTTTACAATGCTCACATTCCAACACCCTCTTGTCGAATGTAAGATTCTTCCTTGCAAGATGTGCAGCCTCGCTTGGTGCACGAAATAGGTCTCTTGACCCTTCCTCTCTTTGAATCATGCCACATACTTCCGCTAGACTTGGCAGCTTCTCAAATCTAAGTATGTGCTTGATAAGATCTTTGTAGGATGCGTTGAGCGCCAAGAGAAGCCCAAACACTTGATCTTGGTCACGCCTTTCTCCTAACTCCTTGGGGTCCATAGTTTGTGGCCTCAAGATCTCCAGTTCGGCCCACAAGCTTCTATACTCCCCAAACATTTCCTTGAATGGCTTCTCTCCTTGTTGAAGCTCATTCAACGCCCTCTTCACCTCAAATATCCTTGATATATTTGAGATGTTTCCATATACTCCCTTGAGTATATCCCACAACTCCTTGGCGGTATCCGCATATGAGTAGGCCGCCAGGATAGATGGCTCTAGTGAGCTTTGAAGAAGTGAAAGAGTGAACTGCTCTTCTTGCTCTTCCTTGTCATTGTATGGTTCGGCTTCTTCCTTAGGTTCAATGAACTTCCAAAGTCCTCTACCTCTTAGAACGGTCTTAGTAGTTTTTGCCCAAAGAAGGTAGTTATCTCCTTTAAGAACAACAGAAATCGCTACTCTATTCACCTCCATTCTCTTGTAGTAATACACAATCCCAGCTCTTTCACAACTTGAAGATCAACCGATCTCAAGGATTTTAATCTCAGAGTGAATAGAACTTGGTAAGATGTATTGCTATAGATTAGAAGGTTTTGAAGATAGCTTAAAGGGATTATGAAGAGAGTTTAAGCGGTTGGATAAAGAACCCGCTCTGATACCATGTTGATTTTAGAAGTTAAGGGAGAGATAAGGATGAAGATAAGAGAATTGGCGTAATAAGAGAGAGAGAGATTGCTGAATTTTTCTTCTTATTTTCTCTCTTCAACCAATACAATGCACAAGTATATATAGACTTTACAAGCATAAGCTAAGGAAAAAATATCTAAGGAAGAGGGAGAGAAGAGGTGTGATGATGGAGTGGTTGAGCTGCTCCAACAGTGCAGCTGCGCCCATGCTGTTCCCATGCTGTGCCCATACCTTCTCCCTGCAGCGCCCATGCCTCCTTTGCTTCCTCACTTGGTTTAGTTAGCTTGTCTAGTTGATATCCAACAGCTTCCTTTTCTTCTAGTTCCTTATAAACTAGCTCTCCTTCTAGTTCCTTCACAACTAGTTCTTTCCTTTTCCCTCCTTTTCTTGAGTTTGAATTCTTCTTCTTGAGATCACATATTTCAACACTCCCCCTCAAGATTGGTCGGTGAATATCCTTTAGACCGATCTTGCCATATATGTGATCCCCAATGATCGAGGATGTTGCCTTGGTGAAGATATCCGCTAGCTGTTCCCCACTTGCTACGAATGCGGGTTTGATGATTCCTTCTTGAATCTTTCCCCTCACAAAGTGACAATCCACTTCTATATGCTTGGTCCTTTCATGGAATACCGGATTGGATGCTATATGTATTGCAGCTTGATTATCACAATACAACAGCATCTCCTCAGCCTCAAGTATCCCAAGATCTTCTAGGAATGCCCTCACCCATATCAATTCTTTTGTCACCTCCTTCATAGCCCTATACTCGGCTTCAGCACTTGATAAGGCTATAACTTTCTGCTTCTTACTTCTCCAAGTGACTAGATTACCTCCCACAGAGGTACAAAAATCGGATGTGGACTTTCTATCTTGCTTATCTCCAGCCCAATCCGCATCACAATATCCTTGAACCTTTGTGTTTCCATTAGCCTTCATCCATATGCCTTTTCCAGGGCTGTTTTTAAGTACCTTAGCAGCCTCTCAATCATGTTCCAATGCTGCATAGTTGGTTTTTGCATATGTTGACTCACACGGTTCACTGCAAAGCAAATATCCGGCCTTGTAATAGTAAGATAGATGAGCTTGCCCACCATCCTCTGGTATCTTTTAATATTCTCCAATGGCTCCCCCTCAGGACTATCTTGGTAGCCTTCTTCTATTGGAGTTTTGGCCGGTTTGGATCCTAACTTCCCGGTTTCTTCCAAGAGATCCAGCACATATTTCCTTTTGGAGATGAACATCCCATCTTCAAACCGTGTCATTTCAATCCCTAGGAAGTATTTAAGCTCTCCTAGATCCTTTATATCAAAAGCAACCTTCAAGAGTTCCTTGATTCGATCTACTCCATATTTGTCACTTCCTGTGATGATTAGATCATCAACATAGATCAAGACCACCACTACTCCTCCTTTAATTTTCCTTGTGAAAAGTGTATGATCAGCTTCCGATCTTATGAACTCCTTCTCCAAAAGACAAGCACTTAGCCTTTGGTACCATGCCCTTGGAGATTGCTTTAGCCCATAGATTGCTTTCTTCAATCTACAAACTTTGTTGCCTTCCTTATGATATCCTTGGGGTGGATCCATATACACTTCCTCTTCCAAATCCCCTTGCAAGAAGGCGTTCTTGACATCCATCTGCCATAGATCCCACTTCAAGTTCACTGCCACCGAGATTAGGATTCTGATGGAATGGAGCTTAGCAACCGGAGCAAATGTCTCGGTATAATCCTCCCCATAGATTTGAGTATACCCTTTTGCTACCAACCTTGCCTTGTATCTTTCTATCCTCCCATCACTTGTGTATTTGATTGTATACACCCATCTACACCCAACTGGCTTCTTATCCCTTGGTAAATCGGTTAAGTACCAAGTATGATTCCTTTCCATGGACTTCATTTCCTCTTCCATGGCTTTTACCCATACTCCACTCTCACACGCTTCTTCATATGAGTTAGGTATGGATTCCTTGCTGATTTTTCCAAGAAAAGCTTCATGCTCCATAGGTAAGGATGCCAACGAGCAAAAATGCTCAATGGGATATGTAACAGTGCTAGTTTGAGTGTTATCTCCCCCTTGTGATAAGAGAATGCTGTCGCCAATAGGATCGAGATCTAAGCTCGCCGTACGCTCAGGGCATTCTCTTATCACACAAGGAAGATTACTCGCACTAGACTCTCCTTGGAGCATGGCAGAGTTGTTGTAGCCATAGTGAACACGTTGTCGCCTCTGTCTTGTACTTCTTCTTAGAGGTACTGTTGGCTCAGGTTCTTCTTTGACAATGTCAATGCTTTCTACACCTGGATTAGGTTCACTTTCTTCATCCGTGGCTTCATGATCTGAGGTTGGGTCATTCTCCTCATGTACATCATCCCTTGTTCTTGAATCTTCAAAGAACGGTATCCACTCCATAAATGGTGAGCTCATACCTTGAGGGGTATCATGATTCTTAGCTCCATAGAAGCTCTCCTTTTCATTGAACCTCACCTCTCTTGATACATAGACTCGTCTTGTCTCCGGGTTGTAGACCTTGTATCCTTTTTGTGTTGGTGAATATCCAATGAATACACACTTCATGCTTCTAGGTTCAAGCTTGTTTCTTTGACCTTCTGGTGTGAACATAAAGCAGCTACATCCAAAGGTTTTGAGATGATGTAGGCTTGGTTTCTTGTTGTACAATGCCTCAAATGGTGACTTATTATCCAGGTTCTTGGTTGGAAGACGGTTGATCAAGTAGTTTGAAGTCATCACGGCATCTCCCCAATGAAGTTTAGGTACTCCCTTGGCAATCATGATGGTCCTTGCTACCTCCATTAGGTGTCTATTTTTTCTTTCAGCTACTCCGTTTTGTTGTGGAGTATAGGCGCAAGATGTTTGATGGATGGTGCCAAGGTTGTTGAGTAATTCCTTGAACCGCTTGCTTATATACTCTCCTCCATTATCACTTCTTAAGATCTTGATTGTTGTTTTGAATTGTGTAGACACATAGTTGATGAAGTTGGTGAATGCTTCATAAACTTGATCTTTGGTATGTAGAAGAGTAATCCATGTGTATTTTGAGTAGTCATCTATGAATGAAACAAAATACTTATATTGATCTCTTGAATTACAAGGAGCGGTCCATACATCCGAGTGTACAATGCCAAAAGCTTCATCACAAAATGTAGATGAAGTAGGAAACACTTGTCTACAATGTTTCCCTAGTACACATGCTTCACATACTACTTCTTCTTGAATGAGATTGGGTAAGGCCACTTTGAGAACTGCAGAGCTTGGATGTCCCAACCTTTCATGCCATAGTGGACTATCTCCAATCTCCTTCCTACTAGATACTTCTACATCCGCCTTCATTCCAAGCGCTTTCACATCCGCTTGTTTATTTGTGTGCAAAAGATATACTCCATCCTCTACCTTCCCTTCTCCGAGCACTTTGTTTGTTTTAGGGTCCTGAAACTTAACAAAGTCAGTCCCAAACAATGCCACACAATCCAAATCCTTGGTAGCTTTATGAACTGATAGAAGATTAGATGAGAAACTAGGCATGTATAAGACTTTTGTTCCCTTTTTGAAAAGTTCTAATTCCCCTATCCCTTCAATCGGAACTGAACTCCCATTTGCCACTTGCACATTCCCATGATAAGGCTCAAGATTTTTAAGCATGTCTTGATCCTTAATCATGTGATGAGAAGCCCCTGAATCCACAATCACTTTGTCCTTTTTTATGGAGCTTTTAGAACCGAGGAAGCCCTTACCAGATTCAGTGAGCTTGGCTAGGCTCTTGATGAGGGCTTCGAATTCGGACCTCTTGACCGTATCCTCAACTGGTTGTGCCACACCCATGAAGGCTCTAGGTCCACTTCCATTCTCCTTTAGCCTCTTAGGCCTCAAGTGTGGATGAAGGGTCCAACACTTCTCCTTAGTGTGTCCCTTCATTTTACAATGCTCACATTCCAACACCCTCTTGTCGAATGTAAGATTCTTCCTTGCAAGATGTGCAGCCTCGCTTGGTGCACGAAATAGGTCTCTTGACCCTTCCTCTCTTTGAATCATGCCACATACTTCCGCTAGACTTGGCAGCTTCTCAAATCTAAGTATGTGCTTGATAAGATCTTTGTAGGATGCGTTGAGCGCCAAGAGAAGCCCAAACACTTGATCTTGGTCACGCCTTTCTCCTAACTCCTTGGGGTCCATAGTTTGTGGCCTCAAGATCTCCAGTTCGGCCCACAAGCTTCTATACTCCCCAAACATTTCCTTGAATGGCTTCTCTCCTTGTTGAAGCTCATTCAACGCCCTCTTCACCTCAAATATCCTTGATATATTTGAGATGTTTCCATATACTCCCTTGAGTATATCCCACAACTCCTTGGCGGTATCCGCATATGAGTAGGCCGCCAGGATAGATGGCTCTAGTGAGCTTTGAAGAAGTGAAAGAGTGAACTGCTCTTCTTGCTCTTCCTTGTCATTGTATGGTTCGGCTTCTTCCTTAGGTTCAATGAACTTCCAAAGTCCTCTACCTCTTAGAACGGTCTTAGTAGTTTTTGCCCAAAGAAGGTAGTTATCTCCTTTAAGAACAACAGAAATCGCTACTCTATTCACCTCCATTCTCTTGTAGTAATACACAATCCCAGCTCTTTCACAACTTGAAGATCAACCGATCTCAAGGATTTTAATCTCAGAGTGAATAGAACTTGGTAAGATGTATTGCTATAGATTAGAAGGTTTTGAAGATAGCTTAAAGGGATTATGAAGAGAGTTTAAGCGGTTGGATAAAGAACCCGCTCTGATACCATGTTGATTTTAGAAGTTAAGGGAGAGATAAGGATGAAGATAAGAGAATTGGCGTAATAAGAGAGAGAGAGATTGCTGAATTTTTCTTCTTATTTTCTCTCTTCAACCAATACAATGCACAAGTATATATAGACTTTACAAGCATAAGCTAAGGAAAAAATATCTAAGGAAGAGGGAGAGAAGAGGTGTGATGATGGAGTGGTTGAGCTGCTCCAACAGTGCAGCTGCGCCCATGCTGTTCCCATGCTGTGCCCATACCTTCTCCCTGCAGCGCCCATGCCTCCTTTGCTTCCTCACTTGGTTTTGTTAGCTTGTCTAGTTGATATCCAACAGCTTCCTTTTCTTCTAGTTCCTTATAAACTAGCTCTCCTTCTAGTTCCTTCACAACTAGTTCTTTCCTTTTCCCTCCTTTTCTTGAGTTTGAATTCTTCTTCTTGAGATCACATATTTCAACATGTAAAATCATTAAGATATTCCCTTGTAATAATCCTTTGATTGACTGGACCTATAGTTTCTGAAATTTGCATTCTGATCAAGTTGTTTCTTTTTGGATATTCAATCTGTTACTATAATTATAACATCCGTGTTCGAGAAACGAAAAGAATTTATTTTTTGAATAACGAGCTGAGTTTGACGGATCTAATTTAAATCAAATAAAATTCTGAGCTGTTAAAATGGAGACTCGAAGAGTTTTTGGGGTTGTTTGTATTAGATCAAAATATTATAATGGATTCGTTTGATAAGATCGGGAATTATGGGGAAGATTTGCAAAAATCAAAAAGTTGAGATACTTCATTATAATTTTGGACAACAAAAACCCTTGACCAGTTTAAGTGTTGAAACCCTTCATTTTTTCTCTCAAAATTTCGTGGCCACCTTCCTAGAAAACAGAGTTTGAAAATTATTGATTGTGAGAGAGGAAGAAGATGAGTCTTAAGAGATGCAGACAAAACTGACCAAGCATGGTAGAAAAGCGATTCGACAGTGTAAATCATTTCTAAAGGTAACTAAACTTTAATAGTTGTAACTAAGCCTTTGAAGTAGATTTGCCACTTTGCGGATTTAGATTTGAGTTAGTATTGTAAAAGTTATTTGCGTTTTAGTGATGTGTTATGTTTCAGACGCGATTTGGACTAACGTGAAGTCAAAGAGAGATCGCGAGTTCATTTGTAGTCGGATCATTTTGAAACTTTGGGAATAGTTTCATGCCATATAGAGGTTGATTTGCAGCGGTGAGATTAAGAACTGAACGGTTAGATTTCAATTCGTGATCCCTTCTTAGAGGCTAATCGTTTCTGGTTTAAGTATAATGTTGTTTTGTTAATGTAATTGGTTGAAGAGTTAGAAAGAGAGGTATTGATTGTGTTATTGTGATCTTTAGGAAACCCTAAAAGTTTCAGGGAGTCTAGATCTTGTGAGTTTTTGGCAATTGTGTTTTCTGGACAACTCGAAAAGGCTAAGGTGAGTGCAGTACCGTGGCTTATCTGGGTTTTTACGATTAATTTATAGTATAATATATATTTGCTTGAGTTTCTGTATTGTATGTGGATTGAATGATTTGTTGAGTTTGTTGATTTGATATTTGTGCTTAAGTAAATTATTGTGAATTAAATTGTCAAAATTTGTTAGAATTATTCATGTTGAAACAAATTTCTAAACAATTGTTGAAATTAAATATATTCCATTATTTCTGAATATTTTCACTGATTTAATTAATTAATTATTTGCTGATAATTAATCGATTGATGAAGTTGTTATTGTGTTATTTGCTGAATTCTGTGAGCATATGTATTATGCTAGAAAACTATTTGTTGACCTGTGGGTATAGCTGTGAGACGGGTTAATCGCATCACTCAGTATTTATTAAATACTGATGCATCTCTTCGTAATGATGCATTAAATTTTAGTTTGATAGAATTCGGGGGACCAAGGCTGCAGAAAAGAGATGACATATCAGAGTTGTTATTATTTTATTTTATTATTGTTATTATATTATGATGATGATTTGTCATACACTTGTAGGTTGTTTGTTGATAATTATGTTGATATGTTTTGTGAGTTTAATGAGCTAATTAATTTAATGTGGTTTTGAAAATTGTTTAATTCTGTCTGTGCTAGAGGATATTAATATTTATGAGAATATTATTATCAAAAAAATGGTTGGAGTGTTTCAATTTGGTATCAGAGCGGAATTGTTTTTAGGACTGTTAGATTTTCTGTTGTGATGTATTGGTTGTCTGTGGTGAATAGACTGTCATTTGATTGTTGCTAGTTTTACAGCGTTTATTCTCTGTTGTTGTGGGGTTTTGGGGTATGTCATCATTTCCAACCGCTAAAAAAGGTTTCATGGTAAGACTCTTTCCGTTGTAATTTTATTTATTGTTAGAAATATTAGCAGTTTGCTAATTTGTAGATGGTTAATCCAAGAAGAGTTGTTGTACACCCCATCAAGGGTGGTGTTGTTGGCAGAATGGGTAATACAAGCAGAGTGACAGCATTGATGCGGAATTGCCACAATGAGTGTGGCGCAGTGTGTGATTGTGGAACAATATGTGGATGCAAAACAAGTGGGAGTAAGTCAATAGTTGATGATTAGAAGTTTTTCTTGTGGCGGTTAGCGCTGTGCCATTTAAGGGAGTAACTCTGCAGGTTAAGATCCAAACCAATTAGAAGATATGATAGGATTGCTGATCTGCTGTGGTATTGGCTTCAGATGCATCACAGAGAGTTATTATTTTTCTAGGGAGTGCTGTTCTGGATATTGGAAATTGTAGCAGTAGATTGACATTGCAGTGTCGTAGATCCTTGCTGTGGATTTTGCCGTGTTGTAGATTCTTGCTGATGGGTCTTGTTTTATGAGTGTGGTAGGACCTTATTGGTTATCTAGTTGTAGGAGCATTATAGATCATTGCTGATTGATAAAGTTGTATATCTTGCTGTTAATTTTGATATAGGTAGTTTGCTAGTTTTGCTGATGCAAAAAGTATTGATCGATGTCGCGATCAAGGACTAATATATGCTGAAAGGACTGGTAGAAACCATGTTACTTTTGTGGTGGTGATGGAAATTTAGTCAAGGGATGTGGCTAGGGAATTAAAAAGTTTATGGAAGGAGTATTGTCAAGTGGTAATCAAGGAATCGATGTAGCTGAATAGATAATTTGATCCAAGCTAGATCATATGATCTGAGCTGGAATATATGTATTATCAGTTTGATTTTTGACAATTGATCCCCACCTCACAAGGGTTTTGGTGTGGTAGAATTGTTAGTGGTTAAAAATGCGCCAATAGAGTTGATGTCGCTGCGGTTAGAGAATCTATGGAGAATGTGAATGGGAATGAGACAATTGAGCAAGTGGGAGTTAAGCACTAGTTGGTGGAGATCTGAGAAGAGTTATGTGTTGTGTTAGTATTAAAGTGAGACTTGTTGGTGGAGCTTCACCAGAAAATGTTGCACCAGTGCAATCAGTGGTATACCAAAGAGATCAAAACCAAGTAAGGGTGATGCTAGGTTTCTTGGCTCAACTGTTGGAGCAGTTATCCTACTGTGGTACTGAATCCACCTCTTATGATACCACGAAGAGCTGATAGGTAGCCATGAAAGGTTTTGGAAGATTTTGAGAGAGTTCTTGAATGTTCTAGAGTATTCTTGAGCAGTTCAGAGAATGTTTTGGGAGACTGAACCACAAGTGGGTTAGATTAGGGTTGCAAGCTTGACGAGTTGTATTTGGTAAAGATCAAAGATGGTAAGAAAAGTTGTTGTAGTGCACCATGTTAAGTTGTGAACAAATATTTGTAAGTTACCTCGTCTCTAAAATCTAACGAAGTGAGATAAGTTGTAAAGATGTTAAATCAAGAAGGATCTATTATTTTCAAGAATCAGGATCCATGAAATAAGTTGTATGTAGTGAAACTCGCCACAACTTATTAGACCTATGAAGCTTTCCACGGTATTTGTGAGATCAATCACACTAGAAAAGGGTTGTGATTGTGGGCTTGTGAGTCAAGCGGAAGTTTTGCCAAAAGTGTTTGATTTTTTTAAGAGCAGAGTACTTCTAGGTGCTTAAGATGAGCATTTTAGGAGTTCCTAAAAAAGGAAGATGGCTTAAAAGGGAAAATTTGCTAAGAAAAAAGTAGCTTGAATGGGAAAGTCTTAAAAAAATTTATTCAATAATCGAGAAGATTTTGATTGAGTATAATCAAAAAATTCTGGGAGTAAGAGCATGGTGCGAGTTAGCTGTGCTCTAAGTACTCCAAGGAAAAGATCATGAGTGATCTAGGTTGTTAAGCTTAACGAACATGCTGAGTTCCTGAAGATTAAACTGAGCTGAATTTGGGGCTTTGGAGGTAGTTGGAGTTGGTTGGTGATTTTGATATGAGATAGCATATCACTTTGAGAAGGCTAATCTCATTGTTGATGCTTAAGGGAATGTGTGCAGTTGAAGATTCAGAAGAGGGTGTTGAGATCCTTGCGAGCATGAGTCATGCTATGTGATTATGGGAATGAGAGTTGAGCATGATAGTTTCGTGGAAATTTTTGTCGAGTTTGTGTGTGCTGTTTTAGAGTAGCCATTTGTTTCATCACTCGAGTTTAGCAGGTTTGACTACAAAACTAACTACCATGCTAGTATTGGTATCATGCTATTGAGATTCTCTATGGTAAGCTATGTAAGACACCATGGTAGAGAACTCAAGTGGGGACATGAGTTTGCCGTGATCTGATTTTGTGCATGAGATTTTGAAAGAGATCCGTGTGGTCAAGCTGAAAATGTAAGAACCACAAAAAGATAGAAAAGCGTACAAAGACGATGGAATTTTCAGTTGGGGATATGGTCTATCTGAAGATGGCCATGCTGACAAGTCCGAACATGTGTATTTCTGAGACTAAGTTGAGTTCTCGGTATATAGATCATGTTAGTATTTTGGAGCGGGTTGGGCCGATTGCATATAAGATGGAGTTGTTGGATGAGAGGCGGACATTTCATAAAGTATACCATGTGTCGATGATGAAGAAATGTCTACATTGAGATGATCAGGTTATGGATGAGATTCATCTGATATCTTGCCGAGTATGGTTGTAAAGGCAAGGTTGAGAGGAAAACTTGAGAACCTGAAGCTAAGATGAAATGCAAAATTTCCATGTGGCTTGACACATTGGCAACTTATCTAAAGTCACATGTGTTGGTGTTTAGCGGTGTTGGTGTTAACATTCTTGCTGTTTAAGCCGTTGTATTCAAGGAATTGTCGGTGTTACTAAATGAAGTACTTTTCCATTAATATCCAATAATAAGGTAGATATTTTATTGAACATGGGGTGCATGTTGCTATTGTTTATACTTGGTTTGGCTGTAGGGATCATATTGTGTTGATTCTAATTCTTGGTTTGGCTGGTTAGGACATTGTCCTAATGCTGTTTGATGGGGTTCCGTGTTGTGGAATCTCATTGTTGTGTGGTGTTTACCGGTCAGGTTTCTGTGTGATTCCTGATGCTGTTTCGGTAAGCCACTTGTGATCTTAGGATCTTGCTGGACTTAGCTGATCAGGTCACGCTGGACTCTGAGATGCTTTGTCATTCTTCTTGTGCTGAGCTGTTCTGGAGATCCAGTAGGTACATATCCATTCAAACCAAGTGTGGTCTTGTGGTGTCCAATTTTGAGAGTATTTGAACCGAGTATAAACAATGATGTGTTTTGCCGATAGCAGAAAGGCTATGATGTGTTGTGCTGATAGCAAAAAAGCTATGGTGTGCTGTGCCGATAGCCAAAAACTATATTGTGTTGTGCTGATAACCGTAAGAATATGGTGTGTTGTGTACATAGTCAAAAGGAAATGTTGTGTTGTTATGTTAGCCTTGAAAGCTATGATGAGTTATGCCATTAATCATGAAGATACAATAAAGCCATTTTATTGGTTGTAATTTATGCTGAGCCGTGTTGTGGTTGTGGAGGTATACGGAGCTGAACTGCTACTAGAGTATGATAAACTGTTAATTGGGGGTAGTCACCAAGATCATGTAGAGCAGAGGGGAATGAACGATCCTAATCAGATTGATCTATCTAAGATTTTGTTGACTATGTCTGATATTGGGATGTGAGGAATTCGAGGGCTGGAATAGTTTGGTTGCTGAAAGAGAATATTTAATTCTCCTGAAGGGTAAATTATCTGTCACTTAAAAGATAGCTGGTTCTAAAAGTGAGGATATGAATCGTGAGCCAAAACAATTTGAGGTAGACTAAGGGAAGTCACTAGTGAGTTAATTATAGTTGTTTAGCTGTGTACGCTGGTAGTTTCAAAGAGAGAAAACAAAAATGATGAAGGTTCATAGTTGGTTCCTTTTTGCGAGGGAATTAGAGTTCACGGATTCGAGGACAAATCTATTTTAGTGGGGGAGAATTGTAACATCCGTTTCCAGAAACAGAAAGAATTTATTTTTGAATAATGAGCTGAGTTTGATGGATCTAATTTAAATCAAATAAAATTCTGAGGTGTTAAAATGGAGACTCGAAGAGTTTTTTGAGTTATATCAAAAAATTATAATGGATTAGTTTGATAAGATCAGAAATTATGGGGAAGATTTGCGAAAATCAGAAAGTTGAGGGACTTCATTATAATTTTGGACAACAAAAACCCTTGACCAGTTTAAGTGTTGAAACCCTTCATTTTTCTTTCAAAATTTTGTGGCCACCTACCTAAAAAAAATGGTTGATTATGAGAGAGGAGGAAGATGGGTCTTCAGAGATGCAGACAAAACTGACAAAGCATGATACAAAAGCGATTCGACAGTGTAAATCTTTTCCAAAGGTAACTAAACTTTACATAGTTGTAACTAAGCTTTGAAGTAGATGTGCCACTTTGCGGATTTGGATTTGAGTTAGTATTGTAAAAGTTATTTGCATTTAAGTGAACTGTTATGTTTCAGACGCGATTTAGACTAACGTGAAGTCAAAGAGAGATCGCAAGTTCATTTGTGGTCGAATCATTTTGAAACTTTGGGAATAGTTTCATGCCATATAGAGGTTGATTTGCAATGGTGAGATTAAGAACTGAACGGTTAGATTTCGATTCGTGATCCCTTCTTAGAGGTTAATCGTATCTGGTTTAAGTACAATGTTGTTTTGTTGATGTAATTGGTTGAAGAGTTAGAAAGAGAGGTATTGATTGTGTTATTGTGATCTTTAGGAAATCCTAAAAGTTTCAGGGAGTCTAGATCTTGTGAGTTTTTGCCAGTTGTGTTTTCTGGACAACTCGAAAAGGCTAAGGTGAATGCAGTACCGTAGCTTATCTGGGTTTTTACGATTAATTTATAGTATAATATATATTTGCTTGAGTTTCTGTATTGTATGTGGATTGAGTGATTTGTTGAGTTTGTTGATTTGATGTTTGTGCTGAAGTAAATTGTTGTGAATTAAATTGTCAAAATTTGTTAGAATTATTCATGTTGAAACAAATTTCTAAAAAATTGTTGAAATTAAATATATTCCATTATTTCTGAATATTTTCACTGATTTAATTAATTAATTATATGCTGATAATTAATCGATTGATGAAGTTATTATTGTGTTATTTGCTGAATTCTGTGAGCATATGTATTATGCTAGAAAACTATTTGTTGGTCTGTGTGTATAGCTGTGAGATGGGTTAATCGCCTCACTTAGTATTTATTAAATACTGGTGCTCTTCGTAATGATGCAACCACCAAGAATGCTACGATAGAGATGAGGATTAGCAAAGTGGAACTTACAACAGCATGATGCAGTAAATTTTTGTTTGATGGAGCTCGTGAAACCAGGACTGCAGAAAAATGATATATCGGGGTTGTTATTATTTTATTTTATTATTGTTATTGTATTATGATGATGATTTGTCATACACTTGTAGATTGTTTGTTGATAATTATGTTGGTATGTTTTTGTGAGTTTAATGAGCTAATTAATTTAATGTGGTTTTCAGAATTGTTTAATTCTGTCTGTGTTAGAGTATATTAATATTTATGAGAATATTATTTTTAAAAAAATGGGTTGGAGTGTTTCAATAATAATAACATCAAATAATTAAAAATTTTTTTTGAAATTTTCACTTAGTATTTTTCGTAAAGTGAAATAATTTTCAATTTTATATAGTTAGAATAGGTAGTGATCTGATGCAGTTTTCTGATCCACGCCACATCTTATGTCCAAAATGCAACAAAATTGTCAAAAACCGAATGACTGTAGAGGGCAATGCATATAGTGGAGTCATTCATCGTAATTGTATGTGCTACAAGTAAATATTTTGGATGGATTTGGTTATTACTTAAAATATAATTAGGCCAAATAACTCTGATAATGATGTACTTTGCGACCCAAAGATAGTTAGGAGCTTTCCCAACAGTTTGTCGCAGGTCCAATACCAAAGCTAACTTAATGTCCAAGTAACAGAACACACTTTCAGCAAGTTCGTTCGTAATAGGAATCGCTACATGGGTGTTTAGAGCTAGTGGTTAAGTGCAAAACTTGATCTATCGTGCGCTTAATTTGATTTTCGGTAAGAAATATGTGTTTACGTCATGTTATAATATATATTAGTAAAGACTGATCTCTGGCCATAAAAGAATTTATATCCAATGCCCGAATCTCTTCTAACTAACCGAAAAGTTAATTATTTGTTGACATTTTAAATAATAAGAATATTTGAAATATGGACATGTATACTAGAGGGGTTATGATGGATTCTCAAATGAAAATCGATTATATTCTATCTCTTCTACTTTTTTTTTAATTGCTGAAAACTCCATTAAGAGACTCTTCTCAATGCTGATGCTCAAACCAGCCCTGACCAAGATTAATGTGGGTTCTTATTCTTCCTAATTTACTTGTAATATATATTACAGAAATGTAAAAATATAATATTTTTATGGAAACAAAATTCTGATAATTGTAGGTTTATTTTTGATTTTGATTTGTGAATTCTTCCATCTAATAGAAAATGCAAGAATCGCAAAAAGAGTTTCTTATTTCTGTTGAAAATTTCCGTTACAGATAATTAACTACTTATATAGTCTCTTGGTTTACTCTACAATTACAATGGTTAGCACTTAACCGAATTAAACCATATCTAGATTATTATCCTCCCTTAAGATGAGCTATAAATGGAAAGAAGATTCATCTTGCCAATGAGAGAATTGAAAAGAGTATGATACAGTGGCTTCGTTAAAAATCTGCAATCTGAGAAATTGTCCTAACTTGCATCGTCTTCAATAATCCTTGCTCGATTTTCTCCCGTGTGATATGAGAATCATTCTCCACGTGTTTTGTTCTTTCGTGAAAAACAGCGTTGTTGGCGATGTGAAAAGCAGCTGTTGAGTCACAAAACAGAGGAACAGGTTTAGTATGAGGAAGCTGAAAGTCAATCAATAACTTCACAAACCAAACTGTCTCACGACTTGCCATAGCCATGGCTTTATACTCAGACTCTGCTGAGGAATGAGATGAAACATCTTGTTTCTTTGACTTCCAGGAAATTAATGAATCTCCAACAAACATGCAGTATCCAGAAGTAGATTTCCCTGTATCAACACATGAATTCCAATATGCATCCGTGCAAGCTTTGAAACAGAGATCGGAGTTTGAAGAGTAGAACAAACCACGACCAATTTTCCCCTTAAGATAATGAAGGACTTTCTAATCTGCTTTCAAATGTGTTTCTTTAGAGCAGATGAGAATTGACATAGCTTATTAACAGTATATGTAATAGGATGGTTTACTCAAATGATATGAAATCTGAAAAAATCCACTACACTAGTGCAAATTTTTTTTTTTATTAGTGTAATATTTTTCATCTCCAAAATATCCTTAAAACTATGTTATAACAAAAATGTAACTACAAGAATGCCATTAATTTTATTTTCCATATCAGCGAAAATTTTGGCGCCATCCGACGTGGCACAGAAATTGCTGACGTGTATTAGTTAAGTCTGCCGCAAAAAAATTTCACTCTCGTTACGGCTGACTATCAAGAAATTTGGCTGACTTATGTAAACGGCTGACTTATATTTTTGAGGCTGACTTATTACATTCACGTTATGGCTGACATACGGTAAAATCAGCTGACTTATCATTTTAGGCTGACTTATTACCTACATGTTATGGCTAACATACTCGAAATCGGCTGACTTACGGAAAATTGGCTGACTAACAAGTATAAATAATGGCTGACTTATAAAATTGTGGCCGATTTAAGATAATTTTGGCTGACTTATTCCTATCAGCGGCTGAGTTATCAAGTTCCAGCTGACTTAAGTAGTTGATTTAATAATTTTTGGCTGATTTGAAAGAGCTTAAGTGGCTGACTAATGTTAAGTCAGCGGTCACGTGGCTGATTTTCGATTAGTTATGGCTGATTAAACAATTAATCAGTAATTACTATAATAGTATGCGTTTAACGGCTGATTTACTTACCATATCCGCTGACTTATATATTTCCAGCTGATTTATTTTTTATCATGGCTGATATTATAATCTTCTATAATTACTCAAATAGTATATTTAGTTATAGCAGACTTATTATATTGTGTTATGGCTGATTTTGGAATGACTGACTTATGAATTCATTTAGCGGCTGGTTTCCATGTAAGCGAGAAAATAATTACGTCAGATCTTATGAAATAACATGTCGGATTTAAGGATTCATGTTTAGGGATTTAGGGTTCATCTTCATTCTGCCGTGCTTCGTCTATACTTCTTTTCTTCTTCATCTTCGATGGATCCTATTATTATTGTTTCACATTCAATCCCGACCAGAGAGGATGTAGAGTTATGTAAATGAACAAACAAGTTTAAGCTGTTTAGTGGATATGATATTGGAGGACTACGGATTGGATTTGCAAAGAAGTAAGATTCAGCTGAACTACATGTTTGGAAACAAGACTATGAAAAAGTTATCACAAGATACTCCTCCAGTTTATGTCTGTAATAATCGGCAACTCCAAAGCTTTTTGACCTTTAGTAAAACCGATAAACTATGTCTATGTGTAGAATTTACCAAGATCGATGTTAGCGAAGATATTCAACATGACAATTCGAATGAGACGCTGAAACGTCCGTCTAGTAATTATGATGATTTAGAAGCCGAATTTGGGGTGATACGAGAAGAAACGAATATGGGGAGCTTCGATGGCGAAGAAGATGAAGATGGAGATGAAGAAAATGATGAGTTTGACACCAGATTTGACATTTTCGACGATCCTGATGGTGCGTCATCTGATGATGATAACTTTAGTTTATTAGGAAAGCTTGATGCAGATGAAGATTCGCCAACTTTGCCTCCTAAAAAGAGATCTCAAAATGTTGTTATAGAAGAATTGAACTCCTCTAATGTTATCCGGGATTTGGAGATGTCATCGTTAAATCTTGCCGTCGATCAATGCTACGACAATAAAAAAGATTTGGAGAAATGACTGAAACTTCTTTCGGTGATGGATAGATTTGATTTTGATGTCTCAATATCAAATTCGGAATTGTTCATTGTTAGATGTTGGGTAGATAGATGTAGCTGGAGAGTTCGTGCATCTACATATGGACATTGTCCAGAGTTTTATGTTTGTAAATTTGATTCAGAACACACATGTTCTATAACTGAGCTTTCTGCACGATCTCGACAAGCAACAGCAGATGTTTTAGGAGTCTGTTCATTGGCGACATTTATCCAACGGTTCTTCCTAGGCATGTCGGGATAGCTATCAACAAGCAATTTGGTATCAAGGTATGCAAGATATTATTGTATTGGCTGACTTATCTTTTCATCAACGGCTGACTTATCGTTTATGTGGCTGACTTATCTTTTCTAGTAGCTGACTTATCTTCTTATACGGCTGATTTATCTTTCTGTATAGATGGATTATTGGAAGTCTCATAAGACGTTAAAATTTGCGAGGCAGCTTAATACGGCCAGTCTTCAGAAGTGGTTTGAAGACTTGCCTTCTTTCTTGTATATGTTACGAAGGGCAAACCCGGGTACAGTAATGTGTAAGTTTAAAGAGATCCTTATTGATCTATAGAGGTTCTTATGGGAGAGACAAGAAGAGAGAAGACAAGAGTGGGAGAGATAAAACTTAGGCGCTTAAGAGAAGAGAAGGATGTTTTTGTTTTCCTTAACTTAATACATTACAATGTATGCACACTAACATTTATAGACAGACAACTAGGTTAACTACAAAGAGAATGAAAGGAACATGAATGGTTGGGATTAGAGTCTTAAGCGCTTCTAGACTTCTAGACTGAAAGTGACAGTTCCTTACTCCTTAAGGCGCCTCGTGACTCTTTCTTGTTCTCTTCTTCTTGGTTTCTTCTTCCAACGGCTACAAGTCATTATCAAGGCTTCTAACACCTCTTTCTCTTAGTTACAAATCAATCATATAGTTAGGAGAACAAGGGTTTAGTTCCTTGCATAAGATGTGCTTAGTCACTTGTTCCACAAGCTCCATTTCTTCTTCTTCTCAATACTCCCCCTCAAGCTTTAATCATAATGATGTTTATGATAAAGCTTGAACTGTGAATAACACCTCATTAAAAACCTTAGTAAGCAAAACCACTAGGGAAGAAAAGCTATACATAAGGGAAAAAGAGTGTGATCATCACAGTTGGGGATCTTCATCATCCCCCTGAAATAACTCCACAAGGCCGAGTCTCTCATGAATAGACTCACATGTCTTTAGGCTGGCTGCTTTAGTGAAGATGTCAGCCAATTGGTCTGAGCTTTTTGTGTAGCAAGGTAAGATGACCCCTTGCTGCATTTGCTCCCTTACTTTATGGCAATCCACCTCGATATGCTTGGTTCTCTCATGAAAGACTGAATTTGAGGCTATATGAATTGCGGCTTGATTATCACAGTGCATAGTGATTGGTGTAGTGACTTCTCTTCCCAAATCCTTCAACAGCATCTTTAACCACATTAGTTCTGTGGTTAACCTCCTCATTGCTCGGTATTCAGCTTCAGCACTAGAACATGCCACTATCTTTTGCTTATTGCTCTTCCAAGTGACTAGGTTTCCTCCAATGAATGTGCAATAGCCAGTTGTTGACCTTCTATCTTCTCTATCCTACCACTTCTGTGTTGGCATTACATCCCATCCAAATGCCTTGGCCTGGGGTGCCCTTGAGGTATCTCAGAATGCGGTCAATCATTTTCCAATGGGACATTCTTGGTGCTTGCATATGCTGACTGATCTGGTTCACAGAAAAACACAAGTCAGGTCTAGTTAAGGTAAGATAGATAAGTTTACCAACAAGCCGGCTGTATAGCTTTGGATCTTCAAACAATTGATCCTCCTTGAGATCCTCTTATTGGTAAACTTTGTATGCATCTTCCAATGGCGTTTTTACTATCTTTTCTTCTAAGGTACATGTTTCATCCAACAGATCAAGGGTGTATTTCCTTTGAGATAAGAAGAGACCTTCCTTTGATCTACAAACTTCTATCCCAAAGAAATACTTTAGTTCTCCTTGATCTTTAATATCAAATATTGACTTTAAATAGGCTTTTGTTTCTTGAATACCAACCTTGTCATTCCCAGAGATGATGATATCATCTACATATATGAGAATGACTATAATACCTTTATGGCTCTGCATAATGAACAGAGTGTGATCCGCTTCTGATCTAATGAAGCCACGATCAAGGAGAGTGATACTTAACTTTCTGTACCATGCCCTAGGAGAATGCTTGAGACCATAAATTGCTTTCCTTAGTCTAAGGACTTTCCCAGGTTGGACAATGTCTTCTAGACCAGATGGTGGTGTCATGTACACCTCTTCTTCAAGCTCCCCCTGAAGGAAAGCATTCTTTACATCCATTTGCCATAATTCCCATTCTAAGTTAGTAGCAATGGAGAGGACTACTCGCACAGTGTGTAGTTGGCAACAGGAGCAAAGGTGTCTCTATAATCTTCTCCATAAGTTTGTGTGAATCCTCTTGCAACTAGTCTAGCCTTATACCTCTTAATCTCCCCATTGCTCTTGTACTTGATTGTGAATAACCATTTTGAACTCACAGTCTTCTTCCCTTTAGGTAAGACCGCTTCATCCCATGTGTGATTTTTCTCCATTTCTGCAGTTTCTTCTCCAACTGCATCCCTCCAAACCTTCTTCTCTTTAGCTTCTTCATATGTTCTTGGTATCTCTTCTTTGTCTAGGCTTATGATGTAAGCTTGATGTTCTTGTGAAATATGAGCTAAAGAGCAAACGGCTTGTGAAGGATGAGCAACAGTGTGACAATTGTAGTATATTCTATTGTTCCTCAATCTCTGACTTCTCTGAAGTTCCATGGTTGGTTCAGCTGATGTAGAAGCTTCTTGTGTGTTCCTCAATCTCTGACTTCTTCGAAGTTCCATGGTTGGTTCAGCTGATGTAGGAGCTTCTTGTGTTCTCTCATTCTCTACTATAATTGTATCTTGTTCATCTACTTCTTGAGTGTCATCTTCCCTGTCCGCAGGCTCTGCTTGATCATGATCATGTATCATCTCCCCCTCAAGAGCAAGAGGAGCTGCGGACTGTCCACCAGGTGGACAAAGGCCGAGGTTGTCAAGCTAGGTCCAGAGATGAGCTGCATGTTCGGATTAGGAGTGAGAGAGGTTTTGGAGGCTCTCCCAGTTCTTTTCTGAATGGTATCCCTGAGTTTCCAAGAACCTTACATCCCGGGACACCAGTATCTTGTTGGTTTATGGAACCAAGCATTTATAGCCCTTTTGTGTACTTGAATAACCAAGGAGCTTTGGTACTCTTGGCATCTAACTTGTTCCGGTTCTCTCCAGGCACTAAGACATAACAAATACATTCAAACACACGTAAGTGATCAAGAACAGGTTTAGTTTTTGTGAGTACCTCAAATGGAGATTGATCTTGAAGAACTTTAGTGGGAAGCCTGTTGATGAGGTAACATGCCGCAACAACTGCGTCACCCCAGAGCCTCCTTGGTACATTGGTGTGAAACATCATGGTTCTTGTTACTTCCATTAGATGTCTATTCTTTCTTTCAGCTACACCATTCTGTTGTGGAGTGTATGGGCAACTTGTTTGGTGAAGGATGCCATTTGTATTTAAATATTGCTTGAATGTGTGACCTATATACTCTCCACCATTATCTGATCTCAAAATTTTTACTTTTGCATTATAATGGTTAGTAATATATGCATGAAAATTTATAAATGCCTCTAAAATTTTATCCTTTGATGGAAGCAATGTTAACCATGTGTACTTGGATTTTTCATCAATAAAGGTGACAAAGTATTTGTGGTTTTCTCTAGACAAACAAGGAGCAGTCCAAACATCCAAATGGATTAGATCAAAGCAATTGTTATAAGTAGTAGAAGATCTAGGAAAAATAGATTCGCAATGTTTTCCTAGAATATAAGCCTCACAATCACTATTTTGGACTTGAATATTAGGAAATAATAAGTTTAGGGCCTTATAATGAGGTGTTCTAATCTAGCATGCCAAATAACATCATTAGTTACGCCAACATTTAAGCCAAAACCACATGATACCAAGGAAGAATTCTTAAGGTCTCCAAGCACATACAATCCATCCATGGTTGTTCCATGCCCAAGGACTCTACTTGTGTCAATATCCTGAAAGCAAACATCATTAGGCCCAAAGATAGCAAGACAGTTTAAATCGGATGTGGCCTTCTTAACGGATAGCAAGTTAGAAGTAAATGTGGGCATGTAAAAGGCTATGGAACATTTATCAAACAAGTTTAAGTCACCAACACCTTCAATTTTAATTTGTTCTCCATTAGCAATACTAACATGTCCTAATGCAGGTTTAATGTTACTAATGAGACTAGGATCACTTATCATATGATGAATTGCACCTGAATCAATAATCAATGGTTTCTTATTACTACCTACAAGTTTATCCATTTCACAAAGAGCTTGATAGCTCACAGGTTTTATAGTCTTACTAAAGTCTTTGATTGCTTTAAGGAGAGAATCAAGGTCTGACTTCTTCACAAACTCAGAGTTTGGAGCTGGAGTTAGAGTTAGACTCATTCTAATGGTAAGATGAACCGCCTAAGGCAAGGTTGGAGTCTCTTTGTTCACGGTTGGAGTTGTCCCTCCAATGGCCTTGATGGGAAGGGCGTGATTCCCATTTGTTAGTGTATGAGCCAGCAGGGAACCTCTTGAGATGTGGATGAAGGCTGAAACATTTCTCCTTTACATGGCCAGGCTTCTTACAATAGCTGCATACTAAGGGAGTGTTGTCTCCGCGGCGATAAAGGCTCATGTTTGCAGTTACTCCTTCAGCTGTGTTTGCCAGCACCAGTTCTCCTCCTTTGCCACCAAACAGTCCAAGAGATCCTTGTTCCTTCTGGATTTGAGGACATACCCCACCAAGACTTGGTAGCTTAGTTCCTCTCAAGATATGCTTAACCAAGTCATTATAGGCCGGGTTTAACACCATCAGGAGGGAGAATACTTTGTCTTGATCCCTCCTTTCATTTAGGACTTCTGCATCTAGGGTATGTGGCCACAGCATTTCCAACTCCGCCCAAGAGGATCTGAATTTTCCAAAGAATGTGTTGAAGTTAACATCTCGTTGGCTCAGCTGGTTGATACTCCTTTTGATCTCAAAAACCCGAGTAAGGTTTGATACATTTCCAAAGACATTCTTCAGAGTGCTCCATAGTTCTTTGGCACTCTCACAATAGGAGTAGGCTTCAAGGACTGTAATACCTGAAGAACTTTGTTGATTTTAAGAGTTTAGATGATTATATAGTGTTTAGAATGATGAGAGGATTTAGAGAGAATGAATGTAATAAGATTTTTCCTTGTATTCATATTTTCTATAAGAGCTTTACATGTGTTTATATAGAAGTTACAAAGAGGAAGAGAGGTGAGTCCTTCTCCATTAGGCGCCCATGCCTTCTCCATTAGGCGCCCATGCCTTCTCCATTAGGCGCCCATGCTTTCTCCCTGCAGCGCCCATGCTTTCTCCCTGTAGCGCCCATGCCTCCTTTGCTTCCTCACTTGGTTTAGTTAGTTTGTCTAGTTGATATCCAACAGCTTCCTTTTCTTCTAGTTCCTTATCAACTAGCCCTCCTTCTAGTTCTTTTACAACTAGCTCTCTCCTTTTCCCTCCTTCTCTTGAGTTTGAATTCTTCTTCATGAGATCACATATTCTAACACTCCCCCTCAAGATTGGTCGATGGAGATCCTTAAGGCCGATCTTGCCATGAATGTGATCACAAGTAATGGCTGAGGTTTCTTTAGTGAACATATCCGCTAGTTGATCCATGCTGGCTACAAAGGCGGTTTTGATGATTCCTTCTTGAATCTTCCCTCTCACGAAGTGGCAATCAACTTCTATATGCTTGGTTCTTTCATGGAAGACTGGATTGGATGCTATATGTATTGCAGCTTGATTATCACAATACAATAGCATTGCTTCAGCTTCATTTATTCCAAGATCATCTAGGAGTGCCTTTATCCAAATTAACTCTTTTGTCACCTCCTTCATAGCTCTATACTCGGCTTCAGCACTAGATAAGACTATGACCTTCTGCTTCTTACTCCTCCAAGTCACTAGATTGCCTCCCACAAAGGTGCAAAAACCAGATGTGGATTTTCTATCCATCTTATCACCAGCCCAATCCGCATCACAATATCCTTGAACCTTTGTGTTTCCATTAACCTTCATCGATATGCCTTTCCCGGGATTGTTTTTCAGATACCTTAGCAGCCTCTCAATCATGTTCCAATGCTGCATGGTTGGTCTTTGCATATGTTAGCTCACACGGTTTACTGCAAAGCAAATATCCGGCCTTGTGATAGTAAGGTAAATGAGTTTGCCCACCATCCTTTGATACCTCTTAATATCTTCCAATGGCTCCCCCTCAGGATTATCTTGGTAGCCTTCTTCTATTGGGGTTTTAGTCAGCTTGGATCCCAGCTTCCCTGTTTCTTCCAAGAGGTCAAGGACATATTTTCTTTAAGAAATGAATATTCCATCTCCAAATTGTGTCATCTCAATCCCTAGGAAATACTTAAGCTCCCCTAGGTCCTTTATATCAAAGTCGGCCTTCAAGATCTTCTTGATTTGATTTATTCCATCTTTGTCACTTCCTGTGATGATTAGATCATCAACATATATAAATACGGCAACAATTCCTTCTTCACTTTGTTTTGTGAACAAGGTATGATCCGCTTCAGATCTTATGAACTTCTTCTCCAAAAGACAAGCGCTTAGCCTTTGGTACCATGCTCTTGGGGATTGCTTCAGCCCATAGATTGCTTTCTTCAATCTGCAAACTTTGTTGCCTTCCTTATGATATCCTTGGGGTAGATCCATATACACCTCTTCTTCCAAGTCTCCTTGCAAGAATGCGTATAGTCCTCCCCATAAACTTGAGTATACCCTTTTGCGTATAGTCCTCCCCATAAGTCTCGGTATAGTCCTCCCCATAAACTTGAGTATACCTTTTTGCTACCAACCTTGCCTTGTACCTTTCTATCTTCCCATCACTTGTGTATTTGATTGTATACACCCATCTACTCCCAACCGTTTTCTTATCCTTTGGTAAGTCGGTTAAGTACCAAGTATTATTCCTTTCCATGGACTTCATTTCCTCTTCCATGGCTTTCACCCATACTTCACTTTCACATGCTTCTTCATATGAGCTAGGAATGTATTCCTTGCTGATTTTTGTGAGAAACACTTCATGCTCCATGGGTAATGTCGCCAAGGAACAGAAATGCTCAATTGGATATGTGATAATACTAGTTTGAGTGTGATCTCCTCCTTGTGATATGAGATTGCTGTCATCAATAGGATCGAGATCTAAGCTCGCCGTACGCTCAGGACACTCTCTTATCACACAAGGAAGATTACTCGTACTAGACTCTCCTTGGAGCATAGCAGAATTGTTGTAGCCATAGAAAACACGTTGTCGCCTCTGTCTTGTACTTCTTCTTAGAGGTATGGTTGGCTCAGATTCTCCTTCCTCAACATCCGCTTCTTCTTCAGCTGAATCCTGATCTGGTTCCATATGTGTATCATCTGCATCTCCATGTTCCATGATGCTCTCGGATGCTGCATTCTCTCCTTGTATTTCATCCCTTGTTATTGGCGCTTCATTGAACAGCATCCAATCCATAGATGATGAGACTATACCTTCAAGAGTATCATGATTCTTGGCTCCATAAAATCTTTCTTTTTCATTGAACTTTACCTCTCTAGACACATATACCCTTCTTGTCCCCGGATTGTAGACCTTGTAGCCCTTTTGAGTTGGTGAGTATCCAATGAAAACACACTTCATGCTTCTAGGTTCAAGCTTGTTTCTTTGTCCTTCTGGTAGAAACATGAAACACTTACATCCAAACGCCTTAAGGTGATGTAAGCTTGGTTTCTTTTTGTACAACACTTCAAACGGTGATCTATCTTCCAAGTTCTTTGTTGGAAGCCGGTTAATCAAATAGTTTGAAGTCATTACCGCATCTCCCCAATGAGATTTAGGTACTCCTTTGGCAATCATGATAGTCCTTGCTACTTCCATTAGGTGCCTATTTTTCCTTTCTGCTACCCCATTTTGTTGTGGAGTGTATGCACAAGATGTTTGATGGATGATGCCAAAGTTGTTGAGTAGCTCCTTAAATCTCTTGCTTACATATTCTCCTCCATTATCACTTCTTAAGACCTTGATTGTTGTTTTGAATTCTGTAGAAACATAGTTGATGAAGTTGGTGAATGCTTCATAAACTTGGTCCTTGGAGTTTAAGAGTGTGACCCATGTGTATCTTGAGTAATCATCAATGAAAGAAACAAAGTACTTATATTGATCCCTTGAATTACATGGTGCGGTCCATACATCCGAGTGTACAATGCCAAAAACTTCATCACAAGTTGTGGATGAGATAGGAAAAACTTGTCTACAATGTTTTCCTAGTACACATGCTTCACATACTACTTCTTCTTGAATGAGATTGGGTAAGCCCATCTTGAGAACTGCTGAACTTGGGTGTCCTAGCCATTCATGCCATAATGGACTATCTCCAATCTCCTTCCTACCAGAAACTTCTACATTTGCCTTCATTCCAAGAGCCATTGGATCCTCTTGTTTATTTGCTTCCAAAAGATATACCATCCTCTACCTTCCCTTCTCCGAGTACATTGTTTGTTTTAGGGTCCTGAAACTTAACAAAGTCAGTCCCAAACAATGCTACACAATCCAAATCCTTTGTAGGTTTATGAAGTGATAGAAGATTAGATGAGAAACTAGGCATGTATAAAGCTTTTGTTTCCTTCTTGAAAAGTTCTAACTTTCCTATCCCTTCAATCGGAACTGAGCTTCCATTAGCTATTTGTACATTTCCATGATAAGGCTCAAGATTTTTTAACAAGTCTTGATCCTTAATCATGTGATGAGAGGCTCCGGAATCTACAATCATTTTACCCTTCCTTATGGCGCTTTTAGAGCTGAGGAAACTCTTACCAGATTCTGTTAACTTAGCTAGGCTCTTGATAAGAGCCTCAAACTCTGATCTTTTGACAGTATCCTCAACTGGTTGTGCAACCCCCATGAAGGCCCTATGCCCACTTCCACTCTCCCTTAGCCGCTTAGGCCTCAAATGCGGATGGAGAGTCCAACACTTCTCCTTGGTATGCCCTTTCATCTTACAATGCTCACAGTCCGACACCCTTCTTTCAAACATGATATTCCTTTTTGCAAGATGTGCAGCTTCACTTGGTGCTCGGAATAGGTCTCTTGAGCCCTCCTCCCTTTGTATCAAGCCACATACTTCTGCTAGACTTGGCAGCTTCTCAAATCTAAGTATGTGCTTGATAAGGTCCTTGTAAGATGCATTGAGTGCCAAGAGAAGCCCAAACACTTGGTCTTGGTCACGCCTTTCACCTAACTCCTTGGGGTCTATAGTTTGTGGCCTCAAGATCTCCAACTTGGCCCACAAGCTTCTATACTCCCCAAACATTTCCTTGAATGGCTTCTCCTCTTGTTGAAGCTCATTCAGCGCCCTCTTCACCTCAAATATCCTTGATATGTTTGACACATTTCCATATACTCCCTTGAGTATATCCCACAGCTCCTTAGCGGTATCCGCATATGAGTAGGCCGCCAAGATGGATGGTTCTAGTGAGCTTTGAAGAAGAGAAAGAGTGTACTGTTCTTCTTGCTCTTCCTTAGCTTCCTCCTTCTCATTTCTCACCACCGCCTCCGCTTCCTCCTTTGGCTCAACATACCGCCAAAGTCCTCGGCCTTTAAGAATGGTTTTAGTGGTTTTTGCCCAAATAAGGTAGTTGTTCCCTTTGAGCATGACTGAGATTGCTACTCTATTTGTCTCCATTTTCTAGTAATAATACACAATTCTAGTTCTTTCACAACTTGAAGATCCTATGATCTCAAGGATATTAATCTCAGAGTGAATAGAACTTAGAAAGGTGTATTGTTATAGATTAGAAGATTTGTAGAGTGCTAGAAGAATTATAAGAGAGTTAAGCGTTTGGAATGCTCAACCTTGCTCTGATACCATGTAGAAATATAGATTTGAAGTTAAGAGAGAATGAAGAATGATTGGAGAATGAGAGAAAGAATAGCAAGAATGGAGAGAGTTTATGCAAGTCTTAATAATCTTATTAGCTTCTTTTTCTTTCTCATATATTTTACAAGAGATTTACAAGGATATATATAGACTTTACAAGGAGAAGAAGAAAGGGGCATGGAGAAGAGAGAAGAAGAGAAGGAGACTTGTGGCTGAGCTACTCCAACAGTGTCTCAACAGTAAATGGCGCCCATACCTCACCCATGCTGCGCCCATACCTTCTCCCATACCTCCTTGCTTCCTAGTTTGCTTATCTAGTTGATATCCAACAGCTTCCTTTCTTTTCTAGTTCCTTTTCAACTAGTTCATTCCTTTTGATCACTCTATCACTTGAATAAGCATCTATCTCAACAATTTCCATAAAATCCTTCTTCTTCATTGAATCTCACCTCTCTAGATACATAGACTCTCCTTGTCTCCGGATTGTAGACCTTGTATCCTTTTTGTGTTGGTGAGTAGCCAATGAACACACACTTCATACTTCGAGGTTCAAGTTTGCTTCTTTGTCCCTCCGGTAGAAACATATAACAAGTACATCCAAAGGTCTTCATATGATTCATGCTTGGCTTGCTTTTGTATAGCAATTCAAATGGTGATTTATTATCCAGATTTTTGGTTGGAAGCCGGTTGATCAAGTAGCTTGAAGTCATTACTGCATCTCCCCATTGAAATGTAGGTACTCCTTTGGCAATCATGAGGGTTCTTGCTACTTCCATGAGATGTCTGCTCTTTCTTTCTGCTACCCCATTTTGTTGTGGAGTGTAAGCACACGATGTTTGGTGTATGATACCAAGGTTATTGAGTAACTCCTTGAATCGTTTGCTCACATACTCCCCTCCATTATCACTTCTTAAGATTTTGATTTTGGTCTTGAATTGGGTAGAGATATATTTGGTGAAGTTAGTAAATGCTTCATATACTTGATCCTTTGAATGTAAGAGTGTGATCCATGTGTGTCTTGAGTAGTCATCAATGAATGAAACAAAATATTTATATTGATCTCTTGAGTTACACGGGGCGGTCCATACATCCGAGTGTACAATACCAAAAGCTTCATCACAAGTTGTAGATGAAGAGGGAAAAACCTGTCTACAATGTTTCTCTAGTACACATGCTTCACAACCTTCTTCTCCTTGAACGAGATTGGGTAAGACCATTTTGAGGATAGCTGAACTTGGATGTCCTAGCCTTCCATGCCATAATGGGCTATCTCCAATCTCCTTCTTGTCAAAAACTTCCTTATCCGCCTTTACTCCAAGAGCTTCTAGCTTTTCTTGTTTATTTGTTTTCAACAGATACACTCCATCCTCCACCTTTCCTTCTCCGAGTACATGATTTTTTTTAGGTCCTGAAACTTCACAAAGTCAGTCCCAAACATTGCCACACAATCCAAATCTTTTGTGGCTCTATGAACTGATAAAAGGTTGGATGAGAAACTAGGCATATATAATGCTTTAGTTTCTTTTGTGAAAAGCTCTAACTCTCCTATCCCTTCAATCGGAACTAAGCTCCCATTGGCTATTTGTACATTTCCATGATAAGGTTCAAGATTTTTCAGCATGTCTTGATCATTAATCATGTGATGAGAAGACCCCGAATCCACAATGATCCTATTCTTCTTAATGGCACTTTTAGAGCTAAATAGGCTCTTACCGGATTCTGTGAGCTTGGCTAGGCTCTTGATGAGAGCCTCAAACTCGGATCTTCTGACCATCTCTTCAATAGGTTGTGTGACTCCCATGAAGGCTCTAGGTCCACTTCCATTCTCCTTTAGCCGCTTAGGCCTTAAGTGTGGATGAAGAGTCCAACACTTCTCCTTAGTGTGGCCCTTCATCTTGCAATGATCACATTCCAGTACCCTCTTGTCGAATGTGTGATTCCTCCTTGCAAGATGTGCGGCCTCACTTGGTGAACGGAATAGATCTCTTTACCCTTCCTCCCTTTGTATCATGCCACATACTTCCGCTAGACTTGTCAGCTTCTCAAATCTGAGTATGTGCTTGATAAGATCTTTGTAGGATGTGTTAAGTGCCAAGAGAAGCCCAAACACTTGATCTTGGTCACGCCTTTCTCCTAACTCCTTGGGTCCATAGTTTGTGGCCTCAAGATCTCCAGTTCGGCCCACAAACTTCTATACTCCCCAAACATTTCCTTGAATGGCTTCTCCTCTTGTTGAAGCTCATTCAGCACCCTCTTTACCTCAAATATTCTTCATATATTTGAGACATTTCCATATACTCCCTTGAGTATATCCCATAGTTCTTTGGCGGAATCAGCATATGAGTATGCCGCCAAGATGGATGGCTCTTGTGAGCTTTGAAGAAGAGAGAGCGTGTATTGTTCCTCCTGTTCCTCCTTAGCTTCTTCTTTTTCATTTTTCACTAAAGCTTCCGCCGCCTCCTTTGGCTCAACATATCGCCAAAGTCCTCTTCCTCTAAGAATGGTCTTAGTGGTTTTTGCCCAAAGGAGATTGTTGTTTCCTTTGAGTATGACTGAGATTGCTACTCTATTTGTCTCCATTTTCTAGTAACAATACACAATTCTAGTTCTTTCACAACTTAAAGATCCTATGATCCCAAGGATATTAGTCTTAGAGTGAATAGAACTAGGAGGATGTATTGTTATAGATTAGAAGCTTTGTAGAGTGATAGAAGAATTATAAGATGAAGATTAAGCGGTTAAAGGATAAACCCGCTCTGATACCATGAAGAACTTTGTTGATTTTAAGAGTTTAGATTATTATATAGTGTTTAGAATGATTAGAGGATTTAGAGAGAATGAATGTAATAAGATTTTTCCTTGTATTCATATTTTCTATAAGAGCTTTACATGTGTTTATATAGAAGTTACAAAGAGGAAGAGAGGTGAGTCCTTCTCCATTAGGCGCCCATGCCTTCTCCATTAGGCGCCCATGCCTTCTCCATTAGGCGCCCATGCTTTCTCCCTGCAGCGCCCATGCTTTCTCCCTGTAGCGCCCATGCCTCCTTTGCTTCCTCACTTGGTTTAGTTAGTTTGTCTAGTTGATATCCAACAGCTTCCTTTTCTTCTAGTTCCTTATCAACTAGCTCTCCTTCTAGTTCCTTTACAACTAGTTCTCTCCTTTTCCCTCCTTCTCTTGAGTTTGAATTCTTCTTCTTGAGATCACATATTCCAACTAGTAAGCCTTGAAGGGTCGCTAGGACAGATTGGTCTTCAGAGAACCATGCTTCATCAGCTTTGGACTCCTCTTTGCCTTCCTCCGGTTCAACATGGTGGAAGACTTTCTTCCCATTAGGACGGCCCTTGTGGTTCTAACCCACAAGAGATAGTTGTCAGCTCCCTTAAGAGTGACTGGAAGAGAGATAATCTTGTTGTTTTCCATAGAGTAGCTTACGACGAAGAGATAAACAGCTATAGACCGGAAGTTAAAAGGAGGAACTCAGCTATGGACCGCTGGATAATGTGAGTTTAAACACAATTTCTGGAAGGAATCACTCCACACGGATGATTAAGGAAGATAATAGAGAGATTTCAAAATGAATAAGAGAGTTTTTGATGACTAGAACTGAGCTTCCAGAGCTATTGTCCATTGGACAAAGATATATGAATAACAAGGTTTATTTAGGAGATGAAATCGGAAACTAGAATCAAACAGAGTTTATCCCAGAAGAAAAGGAAATAGACTAACGCTCTGATACCATGTAAGTTTAAACAGATCCTTATTGATCTATAGAGGTTCTTATGGAGAGACAAGAAGAGAGAAGACAAGAGTGTGAGAGATAGAACTTAGGCGCTTAAGAGAAGAGAAGGATGTTTTTGTTTTCCTTAACTTAATACATTACAATGTATGCACACTAACATTTATAGACGGACAACTAGGTTAACTACAAAGAGAATGAAAGGAACATGAATGGTTGGGATTAGAATCTTTAGCGCTTCTAGACTGAAAGTGACAGCTCCTTACTCCTTAAGGCGCCTCGTGACTCTTCCTTGTTCTCTTCTTCTTGGTTTCTTCATCCAACGGCTACAAGTCATTATCAAGGCTTCTAACACCTCTTTCTCTTAGTTAAAAATCAATCATATAGTTAGGAGAACAAGGGTTTAGTTCCTTGCACAAGATGTGCTTAGTCGCTTGTTCCACAAGCTCCATTTCTTCTTCTTCTCAAGATGTGACTTATCTTTTATGTGGCTGACTTATCTTTTCTTGTAGCTGACTTATCTTCTTATACAGCTGATTTATCTTTCTGTATAGATGGATTATTGGAAGTCTCATAGGACGTTAAAATTTGCGAGGCAGCTTAATACGGCCAGTCTTCAGAAGTGGTTTGAAGACTTGCCTTCTTTCTTGTATATGTTACAAAGGGCAAACCCGGGTACAGTAATGCGCCTTCAACTAGACATAGAATCGAGATTCAAGTATCTGTTTCTTGCTTTTGGAGCGAGCGTGAGTGGATTACCATACATGCGTAAAGTAGTCATTGTCGATGGTATATTATTACATGGAAAATACAAAGGGACGCTCCTCACTGCATTAGCTCAAGATGGTAACTTCCCAATTTATCCTATAGCCTTCGGTGTGGTTGACACTGAAAATGATGAATCTTGGCAATGTTTTTTCCCCAACTAAAAATTATTATTCCTGACGATAAGGCTCTTGCAATCATATCAGATAGGCATAAATCGATAGGGAAAGCAACTGGAATAATGTATCCCCTTGCGGCTCGTGGAATTTGTACATATCATTTGTATAAGAACATCTTGTTACGGTACAAAAGTAGAAGCCATTTTTTCCTTGTGAAGAAAGCTGCCAATTGTTATAGAATGGATGATTTTCAGGCTACCTTCGATAAAATTTCTACCCTTAATCCTGACCTTCATGGATACCTTCAGAGAGCCGATGTACGGATGTGGGCACGAGTTCATTTTCCAGGCAAGAGATATAACTTGACGACCACAAATATTGCAGAATCGATGAACAAGGTACTTTCAAAAGCTCGGGATTACCCTATTATTAGACTTTTGCAATCGATTAGGTCAATGATGACGAGGTGGTTTGCTGAGCGATGTCAGGATGCGAGGTCGATGAGGACCACGCTAACACGGGCTGTTGAAAAATTGCTAGAGGTAACTTTTTTGATTGATTAGTCCGCCGTTATGCTGTTATAAACCAGCCTTAATTGATTAGTCAGCCATTATGCTGTTATAAATCAGCCTACATTGATAAGTCAGCCATTATGCTGTTATAAATCGGCCTATATTGATGTCAGCTATTATGCTGTTATAAATCAGCCTAAATTGATAAGTCAGCCATTATGCTATTATAACGGCTGACTTCCTTTTATAGTCAGCCATCATTTTTTATAAGTTAGCTATATTTTTTATATACTTGCAGGGCCATGTCAGTGGGGCAAGACTTGCGAATGTACAGGAGACTGATTCGGTTCATATAGAAGTTGTATGCGGATCATCATTACATATTGTTAACTTGGCTGAGAAAAAATGTACATGCCGTCATTTTGACACGGAGAAAATACTGTGTGAACATGAAATCACAGCTGCGGAGTATAAAAAAGTATCTCGTATCCTACTATGTGACCCATGTTATATGACAGATTATATGGCGAACGCTTACGCTTGCATAGTCATGCCTGTAGATACGGCGCTCCTTGTACCGGATGGTATAGCTAACTTAGTTTGCACGCCCCCAGTTCCTCGTCAACAACCAGGAAGGCCCAAGAAATCTCGTATGAAATCAGTATTAGAAATATCACAGGAGAAGAAACGTCCTAGGAAGCAACACACTTGTTCTCGATGTGCTCATGTTGGACATAATGCTAAAACTAGTAACGTGTAGTTTATTCATCATAGATTCATAAACTGTTTATTGTATTTGAACAGATTCAATTAGTTATTTTTAATAAGTCATTAATAAGTAACAAAACATTTTAATCAGTCAGCTATAATTTAAATGCGTTAATTGATATATCAGCCATAACGCAAATGCGTTAATTGTTAAGTCAGCCATAATTCTAATCGCCTGATTGATAAGTCAGTCATAACTCTAATGCGTTAATTGATAAGTCAGCCATAACTCATATGTGTTAATTGATAAATCAGCCATAACTTTAATGTGTTAGATAAGTCAGCCATAACGCTAATGCGTTAATTGATAAATCAGTCATAACGTTAATGCGTTAATTGATAAGTCAGCCATAACTGAAATGCGTTATTTATAAGTCAGCCGTTTAGGCGGGAACTATCAATTTTTGAATTTTAATTTTCGCAGCACTTTTGATTTGGCGTAATAATAATTTTCATCAAATAAGCAACTTTGCTTACAAAACTTTATTTACGGAAATTAGTAAGTTAATTAAATAAGTCATTACATCAACCAAAATGTGAGAAAAGATTTGACGCCTCTTGTAGCAGATTTGACGCCATACACTCTCTTATCTGTTGCACATTAACGTCACAAATGTCATCAAAACCACACCGAGGGCTAGACACTCCAGGTACTTACATGCAAATACACCACACTCGCCTGAATTTATGTTCTACGGGACTCCTACTTTGATCCTTCTCCAACCAAAAGGCACCATACTCGGGGATCTGATATCTGAGGGTATAAACTCATTCAAGAAATGAGGTACCATCCGTGTGACAAAACGACACTGGTCGAGAATCACTCTATCTAATTCATCTGTCGCTGGACCCAAGTTGCTGTCATAGCAATCTATTGCGGACTCCTTCAGATTCACATCCATAGCTATCCAATGTTTGAATTTACTTGATGCACTATATATATGTCGTCTATATCTTAATACCACTTTTTCCTAGTTACCATTTCTTTCGGTATCAGACCATTAGCTAAATACAACCAAGCTTCTGGGAATTTCCAATTCCTAGGATCTATCTTGTACTGCAGATAATCTAGCGCCCAAAAACTAACAAACCCTTGGTCCATAAACATAATACGCGTACTGTGGTAAGGGGATGGATCTTTCAAAGACCTTTTAGATAGCATGCTCAAAAATGCCTGGATATGCTGTAAATATTTAAAGTGAAAGATTAGTTAGTCATCATAATTTAATAAATCAGCCATAATGCAGTTATAAATCAGCCGCTAAACGATAAGATAAGTCAGCCGTAGTGCAGTTATAAATCACCGCTAGACGATAAGATAAATCAGCTGTAATGCAGTTATAAATCAGCCACTAAACGATAAGATAAATTAGCCGCTAAACGATAAGATAAATCAGCCGCCAATATACGATCAGATAAATCAGCCGTTATATAGTTATAAATCAGCCACTAAAAGATAGGATAAGTCAGCCGTGATACGATAAAATAAATTAGCCGTAAAACAATTATAAAATCAGTCATTACTTACATCATCACCTAACCATCCAATATTTTCAGTAGGCCATTGGTCCCTCGGAGTTGTTAGAACAAAATAAAAGTTGATTTCTTCAAGTAGTTTATCCTCTGATGTGACCTGAAAAAAATATTTATACAATGAGGAAAAACGTATACTACCAACAATATTTAACTAAATTGAACGTACCTAAACGGTTGGAGATAGTTCATAAAGGCCTCTAATCTATGTGGATCAGGTGCCTTACATGGATCATATATCGTTACTGAAGGAACTAACCCTTCCCTTATACATGTCTGCCCTGTATGTCCAACATACGGAAACGGTAGCGAAATTGTTTGATTATGGTCTTTCCCAGCTTGCATTGCTAGTCGTGCTGCCCTCAGCTTATTCTCCACGGATTCCAAGGTCTTTTCTTCTGGTTGAGGCAACATTTTGTAATCTGCTTCCTTAAATTCCATAGTAACGTCGATAACATCACTTTCATCTTTCAGCTGAGGAATATCATGTTTCTTCTTTCCAACTACTCTTGGTTGCTTGAAGACGATTTTGCTCTTATAACCAACAGTTTTTTTATTCTCCTCAGTTTTTTTTCTTCTTTTCATCTTTATGTTTCTTCTCCTCAGCTTTCTTTTTCTTTTCTTCTTCTTTCCTTTTCTTCTCTTCATCTTTCCTTTTCCTCTCTTCCTCCTTCTTTTTCTTCTCTTCCTCTTTCTTTTTCTTCTCATCCTCCTTCTTTTTCTTATCTTCTTCTTTCTTTTTCTTCTCTTCGTCTTTCTTTTTCTCTTCCTCTATCCTTATTTCCTCTTCCTCTATCTTTTTTTATCTTCTTCTTTTTTTTCTTTTCCTCTTCTTTCCTTTTCTTCAATTCGTAAGCCTTCTCTTTCTGCTCTGCTTCAGTTTTCCGCTCTGCTTCAGTTTTCCGCTTCTGTGCTGCCTCTATCCTCGAGGCAGTTTGCCTCAACAATCTTTTATTCTTCTTCGCGTTAGGTAGAAGGTCCTGGATAACAAAATCATCATCCATATCTATGATTTGTGACGGCTGTGTGACTTTCATTGTCTGGGCTACAAACTGTAATAGAAAAAGTATCATATATCAGCCATAAAGTAATGATAAGTCAGCCATAAAATAAACTAAAGTCAGCCATTATAAGTTAGCCATTAATATTGATAAGTCAGCCATAAAGTAATGATAAGTCAGCCATAATAGAAACTAAGTCAGCCATAATATAAACTAAAGTCAGCCATTACATTATTTCAATTCTTGCCTACTAGTAACATCAGCCTGTGATTCAGCGTCATCAGCATCAGATCGATCCACTTCAATATGTTCTTTGCGATTTTTCATCTCATGCAGTTCATCTTGAAGACATCCAATTCTGTCTCCAAGTAAAGATATATTGTGACCAAATGTAGTAATCTTTTCTTCCACCCTACCTTGAAACTCAAAAAAAAATTTCTCCATTCCATCAAATCTTCTCAAAAGATATTCAACTAATTCCACTATGCCAGATCGTTTGTCCTCTATATGACGGTGCTCTTCCATTATACCTTTCGATTTCATCGTTACATCATCAATGTTTTGATTTAATGGGCTATTGGACTTAGTCGAATCATCATCACCTTTTGATTTTTTTCCTAGGTGGTTCGATAAGATCAGCTTTCTGTTTTTTTTCTTATTCTTCTTTGCTAGGACTATAGCATCATTATCCTTCACATCCCAATACCCTTCGACGAAACGCTCTTCAATTATGTTGACTACCAAGTTATGAAGCTCTTCATCTACACATTGGTCGCCATTGGTAAAAGGATAAATCTTATCAATGGGCGGCACGATCATCTTTCTTACACGGACCTAGTAAGATATTTCAACAACATCAGAAGATAAGTCAGCCATAAGAGAAACGAAAGTCAGCCATAAAAGAAATGAAAGTCAACCATAAAAGAATACGAAAGTCAGCCATAAAAGAAACGAAAGTCAGCCATAAAGAAACGAAAGTCAGCCATAAAAAATGAAAGTCAGCCATAAAGAAACGAAAGTCAGCCACAAAAGAAACATGTCAGCCATAAAATAAACGAATGTCAGCCAAAACAGAAACGAAAGTGAGACATAAAAGAAACAAAAATCAGCAATAAAAGAAACGAAAGTTAGCCATAATAGAAACGAAAGTCAGCCATAATAACTTACCTGACCATGTGTGCTAATCTTTTCGTTAATAACCTTTTCCAAATCAGCTTGAGTATGTGTTCCGCCCCATTTGAGGAATGGAATTTCATTTTTATCAATGATTCTACCAAAACGCTCACCAAATATCGTTATTGATTCAGATGCCCAAAAGAGAAGGGCATGCACGCAACCATTAACCGTGTATCCATTTCCATCCAACTGCGCATTATTAACACCCTCAATAAGAGATTTAAGAGCAACTAAACCCCAACAATAATCATCAATCCATTCATCTTTGAAGACTCTTTTTCGCAGCTTCTAGCGGTATTCTCGAGTTGTGATGTAGACCATAGATCCCCATATGTAGGACACATAACAACCCCAACATTTTCCGCTCTTCATGATTCCATCCCGGACACTTACCAAACACATTAGCCAATTCATCCCATTTTGGGCCACCTGCACTCCCTCTAGGAATACCCAATTTCTCCTAGAATATTGCATAATCGGGTTCACATGATTCTATACTAGGCGGCTCTGTCTTTAGGTGAGTTATGTTAACAAACTCATTTAAACCTAGTCTTATTGGCTGTCCCCCAATTACAAAACAAATTTCATTTACACTCTTTATGAGCAACTGATGAGAAAGAAGATACTGCACAATCTTCGCAGACCACTGATAATCATTGTCCACTAACTTAGGAATTATTTCTAATTTAGTGCCCTTGATTTCATTCCACACATCAATCCCTATTGCATCTCGGACGGATGCTAAACTTGATGTAATAGAATTGTGGTTCATACTCTTATTGTGCAAGGGAACCTTTCCTTCTTTATAACATCTAGGAGGGTATTTAATTGGTCCATCCATCTGCGTCAAACACATAAATTAAACATAAGTCAGCCCGTTAAGTCAAACAATAAGTCAGCCATCAAGCAACTAATAAATCAGCCAGAAAAATAAGTCAGCCATAAAATAACCCATAAGTCAGCCATAAAGCAACCCATAAGTCAGCCATAAAACAATTCATAAGTCAGCCAGAAACATAAGTCAGCCATAAAAAAATCCATAAGTAACCCTAAGCAATAACCCTAAAATTTCTTACCGTAGTTAAACGTTACGCCGAGAATTTCTCAGTGATGGAGTACAACGACAGAGAATGCGATTTCGAGGGAGCGAGAGAGCGAGAGAGATGAGATGCGAGATCGAGAGAGCGAGAGAGCAAGACAGCGACACAGTAAGAGAGCGAAAAGAGCGAGTGAGAGATGAGAGAGCGAGAGAGATATGAGATTTTGGTAGGTAGGGTTTTTTTTTAACGCTAAAATAGAAACTGAATATGTGATATGAGCATGGAAACGCCAACACTTGGAGGAAAAGAAGAAGGAACCATGGCCATTCCCAAAGGTCCTATGACCCGGGCAAGATCAAGAAAACTTCAAGAAGCTGTAGGAAACATCTTAAGGATTACATGGAAGCATGAAGAAGCTAAGGAAAAACAACACAAAGACATGCTCACTTTCATTCAAGTCGCTCTAAGTTAAATCATCTTCAAAGTGACTTGAGTGTGCTCTTTTTCCCTTAAGCTTGGTTTTATCCCAATGGGTTTTCCGGCTAAGGTTTTTAATGAGGCCTCAGGTTCACTTATATCTCTTAAATGATTAGTTTAGGAGCTTCTTTGATGCCTTGGACGATTTCATGAAGCTATGGACCGACTCAAGCATGAACTTTATGATATAACTTAGATTATGGTTTTATTTCATCTTTTCTATTTTGCAAACTCTTTTATTTTCTTGTCTAGTCGACTTCTAGTCTTTGTTCAAAGTCTTAGGTGATTGTTTAGAGTCCCAAGAAGTAGTAATCACGAGGCACTTGAGTCTGTTCAAGTCACCTCTCTTTATAAGTCAATTGTATGCCTCACTCGGCAATCATCCAACTTTTTAATCAACTTCTTTTCAGAGAAAATTCTCTAAGTTCTTTTAGAACATTTCCGATTGTTTGGTGTGTCATATCCAGCAATCAACCTCGGTTCTCTGGTGTATCATATCCAGAAAATCAACCTTTGTCTTCCGCGAGTGTGTCATATCTTGGAGAGACATTGTTGAGTGTTTATTAGATGTGTAATATCCGAAATAAACCTCAAGGAGTATCAAGGAGCCTTCTGCAACTTCTTGTGTCCCGCATCAATCCATCACCTTGTCCAGTTTGAGTCATTGATTCGCTAAGGCAAGGATCTATCCCATATCTATCCAAAGAACCATTCGGCCGCTTCAAAGAAGACCCTTCAAATGGTCTTTTTCATCATCAACTCGGCCACATGGTTTCTTCTATCCTTTTGTCTATCATTCCAACCTACCAACGAGAAAGTTGAATCTTGGGCGTGACCGAGATCGTGTCATTTGGTATCAGAGCAGCTTTTTCGATTTGGTAGTAAGTTGTTCATCTTCTTGTTCTTTCATCTTCTTGATCTTTCATCTTCTGTCTTTTCATTTCCAATCTTCTTGGCCGAGATTCTCATCTCGCCAATTCTGTTCTTCTATTCTTTCTATTCTATTTCTTCTAAAAGATCCGTTGGATCTCATTCAAAAAAAAAAAAGAAACGAAACAAAGCAAAAAAAAAAAGAAAAGAAAAACAAAAGAAAAAGTCACCAAGAAACATACTACTTATCATTGGATTCGGGGTTGTTGTTATATTTCTCATCAAATTTGATTTGATTTGTTTGATAAGAACTCTGTGAGAAAATCTTTGAGAGAAGTATTTGAGAGAAACACTTGAGAGAAACACTTAAGAGGAAACACTTGAGAGGAAAACACTTGAGGGAAACACTAGTGAGAGCTTATTCTTCTAACTGTTTGTTAAGTTTTGTAGGGAAGATGTCTCATAGTAAAGCTGGGAGTGAAAATACCAACCGCCCAAGAAGAGCCAGACAACCAAACATGGACGTACAAACCCTCATGGAAGAGATGAGGCGACTCTTAAGGCAGGAACTGGACCCTGTCCATGAGAGAATGGACACAATTCAGCAATCGGTGAACCAAGGACTTCCCCAACGTCCTGCTGAAAGGAGAAGAAGGGCGCAAATACTAATATATGAAGATGAAGGCCCAGATTATGACAGCTGTGGAAGCTAAGCGTCTAATGGACGTCCAAGACGTGCACGAGAAGTAAGGGAACGCCATAAAGATAATCTTAATGGTCTTAAGTTGAAAATACCACCATTCTATGGAAAGAATGATCCAGACGCCTACTTGGAGTGGGAGAAGAAGATAGAACTTGTCTTCAATTGCCAGCCTTACACTGAACGGAAGAAGGTTCAAGTGGCAGCAACCGAGTTCTATGAGTATGCAATCAATTGGTGGGATCAACTTGTTACCAATAGGAGACGCAACCAAGAACTGCATCTGGAGACTTGGGAGATGATGAAGAACCTAATGAGAAAGCGGTTTGTTCCAAGTCACTATCACCGAGAGTTGCACCAGAGGCTTAGGAGGTTAAGCCAAGGCAGTAAGAGTGTGGAGGATTATTACCAAGAGATGAAATCTCTCATGATCAAAGCCGACATAGATGAGGATCAAGAGGCAACAATGGCAAGGTTTCTAAGTGGTTTAGCGAGAGACATTCAAGACAGGATGGAGCTTCAAAGTTATGGAGACTTAGAAGAGATGCTTCACAAGGCTATCCTTGTGGAACAGCAGATCAAAAGAAGGAGTCCTTCTAAGAATTCCTATGGAGCCGGAACAAACTATTCTAGATCAAGCTACAAATCGGAGGACAAGACCATTGTCAAACCAAAGACTGATTCCAAACCTTACACCACAACTCAAGACGCCAAGGTAAAAGCTGTAGCTACTTCTTCTAAAAACCATGATGTTAGATACTTCAAGTGTCAAGGGAGAGGACACAATGCCAAAGAATGTATCAACAAGAGAACCATGATCCTTTTGGATAATGGTGATATAGAAACCGATGAAGAAGAAGAACTTGAAAGAGAAGAGAGCTCTGATGCTGAGGAGATTGAGTTACCAGCAACAGGAGAGCTATTAGTCACAAGGCGATCACTAAACATTCAAGCCAAGGATATGGATCAGGAGCAATGCGAAAACTTGTTTCACACTAGATGTCTGGTACAAGGCAAATTTTGCAGCCTTATCATCGACGGAGGAAGCTGTACCAATGTGGCAAGTGAAACCATGGTAAAGAAGTTAAGTTTAGAAGAAAAGAAACATCCGAAGCCCTACAAGCTTCAATGGCTGAATGATGAAGGAGAGATGATCGTGCATAGCCAGGTATTGGTTCCTTTAACCATAGGCAAGTATCAGGATGAGATATTTTGTGACGTTCTACCAATGGAGACCGGTCACATTCTACTTGGAAGGCCATGGCAATTTGATAAGAAGGTCATCCATGATGGGTTTACCAATCGGTATTCCTTTGTACACAATGGCCAAAAGACCATTCTTGCTCCATTGACGCCACCAGAAGTTTATCAAGATCAAGTATGGCTAAAACAAAAATACAAAGATAGAGAATCCCTAAACACTTCACCACCAAACAAAGAAGAGAGTTTGAAAAAAACCAAGAAAAAGACCTTTGAGAGCAAACCCGAGAGACAATCAAACTTCCTTGTGAGATCTAGTGTTGTTAAGAGAGCCATGTTCTCTAAGCAAACCATTCTCTTGTTTGTTTACAAAGAGGTTTTGGTAAACCTTACTAACTCAGTGCCGGAAGTTCCGAGTATTGATCAAAACAAACCGAGTTGTCTCCATAAGATAAATGGAAGTTTTCCATTTATCCTAAGTTTTCCTTTTCTCTTGTATCAGCATATTCTCTTTGTACTATTTCCATTTATCTTAGGCGTGCACCTCAAGGGTTTCTCTTAGCCTATAAAAGGGAAATCCCGCAGTCAATGTAATCAACTTAACCTAATAAGAATTCTCTTCTCAAAGGCCGCCAAGGCCACCTTCATCTAGTGTGTTCTTATTCTCTTAATCTCTTAATCTCTTATGGTATCAGAGCATGGTCCTTAATCCTTTATTCTTAATTCATTCTTAGTGGCCTTGGCGTTTCAATTCTTTTGTTTCAGTATTTTCTAGAAACCTTTAGCCTAGTCTTTGGCGGGTTAAAGTTTCATCTCTGTCATTTTCTTGATATTCTTTCATTCAAATTCTCTCAATACTTCTTGAAATCTTATCTTTGTTAACTGGTACAAGTGAGTTGATAGATCTGGTGAGTCATGGAAAACTCCAAACCCATTATCAACCTGGTAGTTCTCAAAGGAGTAAACTACTTGTGGGCTAGAACAACCAGAACAACTCTTTCTGGCCGTGGGCTTTGGAGTCATATAGAAGGCATCCAAGTGAAGAAGGAAACCACGGAAGAGAACCAATGGTTCCAAGAGGATCAAAGTGTTCTTGGGCTACTCCACAACTCTTTAGAAGCGCCAATACTTGAAGCCTACTCCTATTGTGAAACGGCTAAGGAACTGTGGGACACTCTTAAGAATGTCTATGGTAATGTTTCCAATCTCACCCGTGTGTTTGAAGTAAAGAAGGCTATTAACAATCTCAGCCAAGAAGACTTAGAGTTCACGACTCACTTTGGAAGGTTTAGGTCACTTTGGGCAGAATTGGAGATGCTTAGGCCTATCTCAATAGATCCGGCAGTCATCAGGGAAAGGAGTGAACAAGACAAGGTCTTTGGCTTGCTACTTACCCTAAATCCTTCCTACAATGATCTGATCAAGCATATCCTTAGAGCAGAGAAGTTACCAAGCTTAGAGGATGTGTGTTCTCAAGTTCAACGTGAGCAAGGATCGGCTGGACTCTTTAGTAGGAAAGGAGATATGGTCATGGCTCACAAGGTAGCATTTAGACATGATGAGAGGAAGACCCTGGTGTGTGATCATTGCAAGAAGGGAGGACATATCAAGGACAAGTGCTGGATCCTTCACCCACATCTTAAGCCGGCCAAGTTCCAAACAAAAGCTCAAGCACACTTTGTCGAGGAGATAAGTGATCAAGGACAAGCTGGATCATCTAAGCAAGGAGAGGAACTTGCTATGGTTACCTATAGCAATGATGTTGTGAGGAAGTCAGACTTGGAAGCCCTTATCAAGTCGATTGCCACCCTTACCCAAAGGGAATCTGGTATCACTCATTTAGCTTCTTTACCTAATTCACCTAGTAAAACATTAGTAATTGATTCAGGGGCTTCACATCACATGATTAGTAATCCTAGACTCATTAGTAATGTTAAACCAGCTAGTGGTAATGTGATAATTGCAAATGGTGATAGAATTCCCGTAAGAGGAATAGGTGACTTGAAATTGTGTGATAAGAACTCTAAAGCTTTCTTTATGCCTGATTTCACTTCTAACCTGGTATCAGTAAAAAGGGCAACGAATGATCTCAATTGTTATGCTATCTTTGGTCCTAATAGCTTTCATTTTCAGGATATTAAAAGTGGAAAGGTTATTGGAGAAGGAAACACTAAGGGAGACTTATACATTCTTGAAGATCCTTCATCTAACAACTCTTCATCTCTTTCTTTTAAATCTTGTTTTGCTTCGAGTTCTAGTACACTATGGCATGCTAGATTAGGACATCCTCACTCTAGAGCCCTTGAAATAATGTTACCTAATGTTGTCTTTGATAATTCGAGTTGTGAAGCTTGCATTTTAGGCAAACATTGTAAAACTGTTTTTCCCAAGTCTTCAACAATATATGAACAATGCTTTGACCTAGTGCATTCTGATGTATGGACTTCACCTTCATTGTCTAGGGATAATAATAAGTACTATGTCACATTCATTGATGAAAAGTCTAAGTATACGTGGGTCACACTATTACCATCTAAGGACAAAGTATTTGATGCATTTCTAAACTTCCAAGCATATGTGACTAACCAGTTTAATGCAAAGATTAAGATACTTAGGTCGGACAATGGTGGAGAATACACAAGTCACAAGTTCAAAGATCACTTGAAAAAACATGGGATTCTACATCAAACCAGCTGTCCCTATACACCACAACAGAATGGAGTGGCCGAGAGGAAGAATAGACATCTCATGGAAGTGGCAAGATCCATGATGTTTTACACCAATGCCCCAAGAAGATTCTGGGGGGATGCAGTCATGGCAGCATGCTATCTCATTAATAGGATACCTACACGGGTCCTTAATGATATATCACTATTCGAGGTACTAAATAAAACAAAACCTTCATTGGATCACTTACGTGTTTTTGGGTGTGTATGTTTTATCTTAAGACCAGGTGAACTAAGGGACAAGCTTGAGGCTAAGAGTACAAGAGGAATGTTCCTAGGATACTCCACTACTCAAAAGGGGTACAAATGCTATGACTTCTCAAAGAACAGGACTGTTGTTTCAAGGGAAGTCAAATTTATTGAACACCAAGGGTACTATGAGGAGAAGGACTGGGAGAGCTTGAAAGATTTGGCAAGCTCACCAAATGATAGAGCCGCAAGCCTCAGATACCTTCTAAGTCACCTTGGGAACAACCATGAAACTAGGAATACCAGAGAAGAAACCGAGAACATTCAACCAGAACCAGATTCCCTTGATAAGGAACAAGACCAAAATCAAGAGGAGGAGGCTGTTACTGGGGAAATAGGTCGGGAAATCCAAGATCATGGGTCAGAACGAGAAGAAGAGGCTACTCAAGAAGAGGAAACCTTGATTCAAGAAGAGGCTACTCAAGAAGAGGAACAAGAAGAGGAAACTTTGATTCATGAGGTGGAAGAAGAGGAGGCCCCTCCTCTTAGGAGAAGCACAAGACAAAAGTTTGGTCCTGAGCATGGGAAGAAAACAAGAGTGTATTTCAATAATCAAGCTGTGGCACACCCTATTCAAGCTGTATGTTCCCTTGACCTTTTACCAATCGCTCATCAAGCCTTCTTAGGAAAGATTGAAGCCCAATGGATTCCCCAGAGTTATGAGGAAGCAAAGAACAACAAACAATGGTTAGAAGCTGTGAAAGATGAAGTTGAGGCTATGGAAAGGAACCACACATGGGATGAGGTTAATCTTCCTCAGGGAAAGAAAGCTGTTAGCTCCAAATGGGTCTTCACTATCAAATACCTAAGAAATGGAGATATTGAGAGGTATAAGGCGAGACTAGTTGCTAGGGGATTCACACAAACATATGGAGATGACTACACGGACACCTTTGCTCCGGTAGCCAAACTCCACACGGTTAGGGTGGTTCTTTCCCTAGCAACAAATCTGGATTGGGAGCTATGGCAAATGGACGTGAAGAATGCTTTCTTACAAGGAGAACTTGCAGAAGAAGTATACATGACACCACCACCAGGTCTTGAAAGTTCCATTACTCTAGGAAAAGTCCTCAAACTTCGAAAGGCAATTTATGGGCTGAAGCAATCTCCAAGGGCATGGTACCACAAACTGAGCTCCACTCTTAAAGGAAGGGGCTTCAAAAGATCAGAATCCGACCATACTCTCTTCACTCTTCAAAGCTCCAAAGGGATCATTGTGGTCTTAGTCTATGTGGATGATCTTATCATTTCAGGCAATGATAAGGACGGTATTCAAAATACTAAAACTTTCCTTAAAACTATCTTTGATATTAAAGATCTTGGAGAACTAAAGTATTTCCTAGGGATTGAAATATGTCGTTCAGAGGATGGCTTATTTCTTTCACAGAGAAAATATACTCTTGATTTGTTAAATGAGACAGGAAAGCTTGGAGCAAAGCCAGCTAAAACTCCACTTGAGGATGGCTACAAGGTCAAGCGAAAGGGGGAGAACATGGAAAGAGAAGATCATGACCCATCAGACAAGCCCTATGCTGATCCACTTCAATATAGGCGATTAGTAGGTAGGCTTATCTACTTGACTGTCACCAGACCTGATTTGTGTTTTGCTGTGAACCAGGTGAGTCAACACATGCAAAAACCCACCATATATCATTGGAAGATGGTGGAACGGATCTTGAGGTATCTCAAAGGGAGTCCAGGGCAAGGCATATGGATGGGAAAGAATGGGAATGCTGAGATTGTTGGCTATTGTGATGCGGACTATGCTGGTGATACAAAGGATAGGAAATCAACCACAGGCTATTGCACATTTATTGGTGGAAACTTGGTTACGTGGAAGTCTAAGAAACAGAAAGTAGTGTCATGCTCGAGTGCTGAATCAGAATATAGGGCAATGAGGAAGCTCACAAATGAATTGGTGTGGCTTAAAGCACTGCTCAAAGACCTAGGCATTGAAACTACAAGTCCTATCATGATGCACTGTGACAACCAAGCTGCCATCCACATAGCTAGTAACTCGGTGTTTCATGAGAGAACAAAACACATAGAGGTGGACTGCCACAAAGTTAGGGAGAAGATCGAAGAAGGAGTGATCCTACCCTGTTATACAAGAAGTGAAAATCAACTAGTTGATATCTTCACCAAAGCGGCAAGTCTTAAGGTCTGCAACCACATACATGGCAAACTAGGACTTGTGGATCCTTCTCATCCTTGATCAGATCCTTTACACCCATGGACGTTATGCTCTTTTCCTCATCATAGGTTTTTTTCCCAAGTGGTTTTCCCTTATGATGAGGTTTTTACCGAGGTAACGCCTATGGGGTATCCAAGCTTAGCCTTTGTTACCAACGGCTAAACTTGAGGGGGAGTATTGATCAAAACAAACCGAGTTGCCTCCATAAGATAAATGGAAGTTTTCCATTTATCCTAAGTTTTCCTTTTCTCTTGTATCAGCATATTCTCTTTGTACTATTTCCATTTATCTTAGGCGTGCACCTCAAGGGTTTCTCTTAGCCTATAAAAGGGAAATCCCGCAGCCAATGTAATCAACTTAACCTAATAAGAATTCTCTTCTCAAAGGCCGCCAAGGCCACCTTCATCTAGCGTGTTCTTATTCTCTCAATCTCTTAATCTCTTAATCTCTTAATCTCTTAATCTCTTAATCTCTTACCGAGCAACATTTCTTTTCTTTTGCAGGAGTTTGAGGATGTCTTTCCGGAGGAGAATCACAAGGGATTACCACCTATCCGTGGGATTGAACATCAAATTGATTTGGTGCCTAGAGCTTCACTTCCGAACCGTCTAGCGTACAGAACCAATATTGTGGAGACTAGGGAGCTTCAAAAACCAAATAGATTACTGTTAGACTTTGATGATATTGAAGCTGCTGGGGAGATCAACCTTTGTGAGGTAGGAGAAAGATCACTTCCGAGTTGCTACAAAAACACGGTGACATCAATCTTTGAAGAGTATGGACTTATAAGTTTTCGACTCCATTTCTATAAATTTTTTCTTGAAAACAGGTTCCAGAAGTTGCTTAATTCTTGTGGAGATATGCTTGCGGAGCCATCTTTTGTTGTACCAAAAATGAACTTTGAATGGAACTATGCAAGCGAGAATATGGAACAAAACACCTATGAGATGCCCAAACCCCTTGACAAAAAGAAAGAGTTTGCTTTCCATCGACCAGTCAAGCTTCAGTCCTTGACCTATTCATCAAGATTAAAGGAGACCATTCCTCTTGGTAGGTCACCGGTGATGGATAAAAATGTCCTTTGCCATACGAGAGGGAAGGAAGAGGGATCCTCATTTGAGCAAAATGGATATTGTGTGAACAAGGGAAGACGAGAAAAAGTCTTTGAAGAAGGTGACCAAGTGTGGATTCACTTAAGAAAGGAAAGGTTCCCGGAAGGAAGAAAGTCCAAGCTAATGCCAAGAATCGATGGACCTTTCAAGATCATCAAAAAGATCAACAACAATGCCTACCAGTTGAACTTGCAAGTAAGTATGATATAAGCAACAGTTTTAATATTACTGACTTGGTTCCTTTCATTGCAGATCATCCAGATTTGAGGACAAATCTTGATCAAGAGGGAGGGGATGATATGAGCATGGAAGTGCCAACACTTGGAGGAAAAGAAAAAGGAACCATGGCCATTCCCAAAGGTCCTATGACCCGGGCAAGATCAAGAAAACTTCAAGAAGTTGTAGGAAACATCTTAAGGATCACATGGAAGCATGAAGAAGCTAAGGAAAAACAACACCAAGACTTGCTCACTTCCATTCAAGTCGCTCTAAGTTAAATCATCTTCAAAGTGACTTGAGTGTGCTCTTTTTCCCTTAAGCTTGGTTTTATCTCAATGGGTTTTTCGGCTAAGGTTTTTAATGAGGCCTCAAGTTCACTTATATCTCTTAGATGATTAGCTTAGGAGCTTCTTTGATGCCTTGGACGATTTCATGAAGCTATGGACCGACTCAAGCATCAACTTTATGATATAACTTAGATTATGGTTTTATTTCATCTTTTCTATTTCGCAAACTCTTTTATTTTCTTGTCTAGTCGAATTCTAGTCTTTGTTCAAAGTCTTAGGTGATTGTTTAGAGTCCCAAGAAGTAGTAATCACGAGGCACTTGAGTCTGTTCAAGTCACCTCTCTTTATAAGTCGATTGTATGCCTCACTCGGCAATCATCCAACTTTTTAATCAACTTCTTTTCAGAGAAAATTCTCTAAGTTCTCTTAGAACATTTCTGATTGTTTGGTGTGTCATATCCAACAATCAACCTCGGTTCTCTGGTGTGTCATATCCAGAAAATCAACCTTTGTCTTCCCCGAGTGTGTCATATCTTAGAGAGACATTGTTGAGTGTTTATTAGGTGTGTAATATCCGAAATAAACCTCAAGGAGTATCAAGGAGCCTTCCGCAACTTCTTGTGTCCCGCATCAATCCATCACCTTGTCCAGTTTGAGTCATTGATTCGCTAAGGCAAGGATCTATCCCATATCTATCCAAGGAACCATTCGGCCGCTTCAAAGAAGACCCTTCAAACGGTCCTTTTCATCATTAACTCGTCCATATGGTTTCTTCTATCCTTCTGTCTATCATTCCAACCTACCAACAAGAAAGTTGAATCTTGGGCGTGACCGAGATCGCGTCAATATGTTAGTTATAAAGATATAAAAGAGGAAATGTTTCAGTTTCCAACTGTTACAAACAAAAAAAATATTTAAAAACCGCCAACAAAAAAAAAACTAACTTCAAAATCCTAAGGGCATAAATGACATTTACATGACGATTTATATTACTCTAGTAATTCCAAAAATAATGGGTACATTCTAGTAATATATGGTAAAATATAGTATATTTGAGTTTTTCTCTCTATGTAATATCAGGTCTAGTAATTATCAAGTACATTTTTCCAACCAATCTTCTATAAACTTCTGGATTTTCCAACAAAGCCTCATCCTTATCATGTTGAGTTAACTTCAAACTTGGCTCCATAGGAATCAAATAAAGACGACAACCCAATAGACCAATATCCTCTAACAATTATAATGTGTATTTCCATTGACATGCAGAGATACCTTCCTTTAATCTTGCAAATTCCAAGCCTAAAAAATACTTTAAAGGACCTGAGGAGGAAGAACAGGTTCTGAATAAAGAAAAATATCCTGAGGAATAGTCTTGTTGTTGTGGAAAAGAAACACTGTTTCAAAAAACACAACATGCCTCAAAATGTGAATCGCATTAGTTTCCAAGGCAAGTAATTTGTAACCTTAATATCCTGCTGGATAACGAAGAAAAACTCAGGCTCTTTCTCTCGGCTCAAACTTATGCCTTTGATGTATACTAGTAGATTGATAGCATAAACAACCAAAAACACTTAGTGATGAGTAATCTGGTACCTTGGAGTATAGTATTTTGAATTGTGATTTGTTGGACAGGAGAGGAGAAGGCAGTCTATTCATCAAGAACACTGTAGACAATACACAATCTCCCCAAAAATTCAAAGGAATGGCAGACTGAAACATCATGGCCCTGGCCACATTCAATATGTGTAGGTGCTTCCTCTCCACAACTGAATTCTGAAGTGGTGTTTCAGGCATGAATGGTATGAAACAATACCTTTTTCTGTATACAACTTCTCAAACTTTAAATCTGGAGCATTATCCGATCTGACTCCTTTGTTCTTTGTCTGAAACTGAGTCTCTATCATAGTAATAAAATCAGGGGAAATCTTCAAAACATCAATCTTGTTTCTCATCAAATAAACCCATGTGGCTTGACTATGATCATCAACTATTGTTATGAAATACTTATAACCTTCAGTTGGTGATGTTGCAAAAGGTCCCCAAGTATATATATGAAGAAGATCAAATATACTAGTAGTCATATTATTCTTTGATGGAAAAGATAGATGTTTCTGTTTTTCTTGTTGACAAACGGAACAATGAACTAACTCATTTTTATTTCTCTTCTTTAAGCTAAGTACATCATGTAATACATCAGTCTTCTCATATGAGGGATGGCCTACTCTACTTTTCCATAAGGCACTATCAACAACAGCACTGCAAAACAGATCAGAATCAACAGATGAAGTATTACTGAGACTTGAACATTCATCAGAACTAGTGTCTAAAACGTATAAACCTCCAATCTATTTACCATTTCTAATCGTCTTCTCCCTGATATGATCCTGAATCATACAACAAATCTCATCAAAATAAATTTTGAATTTTGTTAATTTGGTGAACTGGCTGATACTTAAGAGATTAAGTCGAAATTCAGGGATATATAACACATTTGATAATGTGATATAATCATTCAACCTAACTGTAATGGCTCCTGCAATTTTGACATTAATACCAGTAGGAAGTGTATATGCACTACTTAGAACACTAGATAGGCTTTCAAACAAATTTATATCATAAGAAACATAATGAGTAGCACAACTATCTATAATCCAGGTATTAGTAGTTGACACTTTCCTAAAGGTTGTCAAAGCACAAATAACTCTGAGAGTAGAAGGTGAGAAAGAGATACCATTACATGCTAAACCATTATCATCACTCGAAGATGCAACTGAAGCAATAGTTATTGGTTGTGCAGAGTTGTGAAGATAAGAATTGAAATATGCAATCATGCCTTGTATCTGGTTCTTTGACATATTACCCACTAACTCTGTAATAAGTTATTATCTTCTGTTTGTGTTTAAAACCCGGAGGGTATCCATGGATCTTGTAACAAGTGTCGACATTATGTCCAGTGTATCCACAGTGAGCACATTGAACTTTATTCTGTCATGGATTGTTTGGAAAATAACATGTAGCATTCACAAAAAAAATATCATTAGGAGTGACTGTAACATTTAAAGCAGAAGCATTAAATGGAGCTGAAATAATATTGTGTTGACTATGATATTGGTTTAGGATATTGTAAACTTCTGCAGGATCAGGGATAGTATTCTTCATAATAATTTGACTTTGAATGGTTTTATAAGCTTTAGATGCAGTAATAACATTACATTTGCAATTTCTAAATCATCCCATAACGTTTTCAGTGTAGTGTAATACTCAGAAAGACTCATTGAACCTTGCTGCAATGCCAAAATCTTTTGAGTTAGTTTATAAGAGCGGGGAAGATTCATAATGTGAAATCTTGACATCAATTATTTCCAAATTTCTGCAGCATCAGTGAATCGAAGAATACTTTTGTAAATTTGCTTCGTGACAGAATTCAGTATCCATGATTTAACCAGACTGTTACAATGGACCAAACTCTAAAACTAGGATCAAATTCAAGTGGCCTCGGCAAGGATCCATCAAGAAAAGCAATTTTATTCTTAGCATCTAGTGAAACAAACATTGCTATCTTCCAAGTAGAGTAATTAGTTCCACCAAGAACTTCAGAGATGATTGCATTACCCGGTTTGTCACCATTTGTGAGAACAAAAGGTGAATTGACATCCATGAAATCAAACTTTAGAATTGGTGGAATTAAGGTCGCAAACTGAAATTTGCTTGAATAGGTGGCGAATTAGATAAAATCGGAGAAGATGAAGCTGTATCTGGTGTTTTCTTAGCTGAATTCTTACTCGATCTTCTTGTACGACGCTTAAATTTCTGTATTGAAACCATTACAAGATCTAGACTCAAACAGCTTGATTTTGAACAAAATAATTGAATATGAAGATCAAATTGATTTAATCAATGAGTTTGGTGGAAGAAAACTCAGAGATCCATGAAGAAAATGTGAAAATGGAGCAAAAAATCTCTGATACCATAATAGTAATGCAAGAATCGGAAAAAAATATTATTTCTGTTGAAAAACTTTGTTACTGATATTTGACTATTTACATAGTCTCTTGGTTTCATCTACAATTACTTGGTTAGCACTTAAATTTAACCATATGTAGATTATGACCATCATACAAAATTGGATTTTAATCTTACACATTCCATATCCATCAGTAATAATAGATAGTATCAATACATATTTATATTATGTTAATTATTTAAAAAATAAAAAACTAACAAAACATTATTAGAAAAGAAATAGAAATGATTTTTTGGCACAAAAATGGATAACTAACATTATTTTAAACCAACTTATTTGACACAAACTGTAATCTCACGTATGCTAACATGTCACACTAATATTAAACGTTTCAAGTTTATATTATAAAAACAATAGATTTTATTAAATAATGTAAAATTTAACTATCTCAAATCATATTATTAAAAATATATTGTAAAATTAAATTTCATTAATTCTCTAAGCTATTGGCTTTTAGGCAGCACTCATCCTTTTCTCCGGCACATATACCACTACAAGAAACATTATTTTTAGTGTCATTTTTTGAATTTTAGTATCATTTTAAATGATACTAGAATTATAGCATCATTTTTAAAAGTGATGTTAAATCTAGTGATGCTAAAAAATTGTATCATTTCTGTAAATGACGCTATAACTAAAATTTAGTATCATTTTTAAATGATATTATTCATAAATCTAGCATTACTTTCAAAATGATACAAATTGATAAATCTAGTATCACTTTAAAAGTGACACAAATTGAAAGATCTAGCGTCAAATTTAAATATATATCATAAATGACACTAAATTTCAATTTTTGCATCATTTCAAAATATTTCACTAGCATCATTTCAATGTGACTCTAAACTATATATGACAAAAATAATTTATTTTTGAAATTATTATATATATTTATTTGAATATGGTACAATTTATACATAATATATTAATAACAAAATTTAAATTTTCTAAATGAAAATAAATATTTGGATTACAATTGTCCTAAAAATGATGTTTAATGGATACATAATCTACAACCAACCATTACAACTCCTTTTGTCTGCAAGAACAACTCATTTCGTCTTTACACCAATAGCAGTAGAACCACGCTACAACCAACCATTCATCTGCTTCTCGCTTTGACAATGCCTGCAAAAAGAAAAAGAAAAAGAAAAAAGGCAACAAATCATTTTAAATGTTCCTAAACTTGTATATGATATAATAAGATGAAACAATGAGATTGTTAAGAAGCTTGTAAAGCTTATATGAGATTAACTAACATGAAATATACAAATATATTTGACAGAATTGAGGAGTCTGACCTTAGCACAGAGATAAGCATTTTCTTTTCCAATAGATAGCACCTTCTTCCTCATAACATCAACTTTTCCTAACACCTAAAAACTTAATTTATAAAGGCTATCCTAAAATCAGAAATACAGAGCAAAAGATGCAATGAACTTACTTTCATGAGCGAATCAAGCTGTTTAGCACCTCTAATTCTTTTTCGCTTAGCAATATTAGCAATGCCTGAGACAAAAAAATGGACAAAGACAGTTAAAGTAGTTCCAAGGAGTGAATGTGTGAACAAAAACAATAATAAAAAAAATCAAATTGACCTTTAGGTACTTGTTCAATCAAGTTCCACAATCCCAATGAAACACTCATAGCAACCTCTGATTGTTCACAACAGCAGACTTCAATGATTCAATCACCATGGCATCACTCCAAATTCTATATATATATATAATCAATACTCTGAAAGCGATCCAAAGAAGTAGAAGATCTCTACCAGAGGATTTCAGATCAAATAGATTCAAACTTCACAATATGGACCAAACTCAACAATGACTCTACGGTTCTCCATTCCCCATACATCTTGCACAGTAAGACGTTCCTCTATGATATTTTTATCTGAATCTGCAAGGAAAATACACAAGAAAAATCATTAACCTCAATTTTTTAATTTCATTACTCTAAGATTTGGACAAATCGATTATCACTCCTATAACATGGAACCACAAAATCAATGGTGATACTGCAGGTGTTCCCAGAAACCAAACCACAAAACCAATGAGAAAATCCAATTTTGCAATGATGATAACTCATAAACAGATTCTGCAGGGCCATTTGACAATTCTACTATCGAGAAAAAGCTGCCTATCATTCAGATTTACCATACAAATGTAATTTAGTTAACCTCCACAAACACAAAATGATCTCTGCATATCTTCATTTGACTGGTTTAACAAGAAATCTACTTAGTGTTGCTTCAACAGCCACAAAACAGCAGTCTAAAATTTCAACCCTCATTACCAAAAGATAAAGCAGTAACTTCAGTCAATGAGTAATTACATCACAAGAAACCAGAGAAAGTGAAACACCTCAACTGAAAAACAAAAGCAAGGCAGAGAGTGAAGAATCACCAAAGTTACCTAAAACCTTAACCACCCATTTTCCCTGTTCACGTCCTTGTGTGTAGTAAACTTTTGTTTGATTCCCTTCCTCATTATCATCCATCTACATTTAAAAGATCAATCAATTCAGAAGAACAAGCTCTAGACAGATCTAAATAGTAAACAAGCTAAGAAAATTGTTTTCCCATACAAATCGATCAATTATTTGAATTTGAATCATCATAATTTTTATAAGTGATGCTAAATAAGTGATGCAAAAAGTCAAATTTCTAGTAGTGTACGGTCACAACTTCGAATCTCTTCCGGATAAACCAACCATTCGGATCCAGTCAGGCGAGGAACAAGCAGGTTCCCAGGTCTCGGTAGAGGAAAGGGAATGGCGGCTCAACGAACACTTGCTTCCACCAATCCAAGAAAAGCTAGCCGGACCCAAATATGAATGCAAAAACCCACCCATTCGCTACCAGGCATCCGCCGCAAACCACAATATTACACATGCCCAATTGACCCGTGAGATGGCTCCACATCATCTCCTCGACCGTCCTTGACCAGAGAGAAATGGAAGAGAAGCTTCTCGAGACCGTCTGTTAAACAAAAACTAACTCTACTGAGCGTAGTGATGAGGTAAATGGGGAAAAAGAGTACATGCAAATAGAGTAACTTCCTCTGTATATAAAGTAAACGTACCTCCTTGTCTATATGTTTCATAATGGATTTGGCTGCCTTTTATCAGGGATCTATCGAGGTGTTTCAAAGTCGTTGTATATGTGGTCGTATCCAAATGTTTTGTCTTAGGTCTTATTCTTGGAGCAAATCTTGTCGGATTATGAAGCCTTATCCTTAAAGTGCTATGGTACTATGGATTTACTATAGGAGGTCTTCGTTATTTTTGGTTTGTTTTGCTCAACTTCCTCAGAAATTTCCTGTCGATGATTCTCTAGAAGTGTTGGATGTTTTGCGGGGCATGTGTATTTTTTATTTCTCAGGTTTTATCATCTTTCTCTTGTCTTGATTTATGTTTCTAAGGTCTCTTTAGACTCTGAGCACATTATGTTGCCTGTCGGATTAGTTATGGTGGGTGTCGTCTTAAAATTTTCTTTTTTTTTGGCTAAAACTGATGATGATTGTAAGATACTTTCACTTCATTGGTTATACATTGATATATGACAAAAACTAAGTAAACGATTAAAGAATTTCTTTTAGAGAGAGCCATGATGAAATTAACTTAAACTCTCGTGTTTTCACACTCTAAGAAAATGAGTCCACACGGATATTGGGCAGATTTCTTGGATGGGTCTTGGTGACGAAATACACCAGCAATAATTTGAGAACAAATGAACATTTCCGAGAAGGTGTGGTGGAGGTTTCGAAGAGCTATTTGATCGTTTTGCTAAGAATAAAAATACAATGCTTCTCAAAATAAATTTTAATTCATTTTAAAAAAACTTAAAGAACCAGAAAATAATCCAGAAATATCTCTATCATTTCTTTAATCCTATATAAGCCAGATTGGATTTTGAAATATGTCTAGGTGTAACAACCCCTGGTGAAATAGCAAGCAACGGTTTTACTTGATGAAGCAATGAAAATATACAGAAACTAATAAAAAATGTTTATTCAGATGGATTATCCAAATGAACAATCTAAAATGGAAACATACAACATTCGAAAAGATTATCTAAAGGGATGATTTGGATGGGTCATTTAAATAAAATAAATAATAGATAAAAAATAGTCATTTATACATGTATTGATAATGATATTATGGACTTTTGGCTGGACTGAATTAAGATTGGGCGGGCCAACAAGATTGACAGAATCTGCCGGCATCATTTTCAATTTCATTTCTTCTAATTGGAAATTTAGTCTCTATCCCGCCAAATTTTTTACCAGTAATTGCCAGTCACTATCCAAAACTCCTCAAATTGAAAACCTATGTCTTCACGGATCATCCAAAACACCTATGATTTCACTATTTTTTCTGAATTCAAAAGCCCTAATTTTTTATTCTTACACTGATCTCTCTAGATTTTTCTATAATATAGGGTTTTACATAAAATATTTTCTTGATTTACTATGAGGTCAATCAATATCACTAACATCACCGGTCTTAGATAATCCAGCACCATTTGTTAATTCTTTCCGGTTGAGATTTCTTATGAGTGCTTGACATCTCTCAAAGATGGTACCTTTTGCTTTCCTTAATCCTCTATTATTCAATTTTTGATTCTATTTGTTATTGATCTTATCTTGGTTGATATGATTGAAACTGTATACGTGAATAGTGTTACAAAAATTTCACCTTTTAGGGTTTTAAAACTTGATTGTGTTACAATGTGTTTGCCATATGTATACAGCTTTGATAGTCAACATTCTAGTTTTGTGTATTAAAAGGTTTTGTATTGTTTGCTCAATTGTTAAATTAGAACAGTGAAAAGTTAGTTATGATGTTTTATTGTGAATATTGATTTTGTATGTTCATATTTTGGAGGTGTTGGCTCTGTACAGTATTGATTTTACACATTACTTACTAATTATTTAGAAGTTGTGACAGACAACTGTTGTTCTAGACCTTTTTATTTGCTTACCCTTCTGCAATAAAACTGTTAAAATAAATATAAATGGTTTATATTCGGTTGCTGCCTGATATTATTAGTTGCTTGTCATGATCACATTCCTGTAAGCTCGATGTATATGATAGTGTTTCTTCGGTTTTGGTACTGATTTGGAATGAAAGCTTATTTATGTAGGATCAGCTGCAGATGAAACCTATGATCAAGTTTTGGAAAGTGTTTTAGTTGGGCATGTTAATGTTGGGAACTACCGATTTTTGTTCCATGTAAACATATGATATTTTGCTATACTCATCTCTCCCTTTCTGTTGGTTTTAGTTGTAAATCTCAGTCTAACTTTTGTTCAAATATGATAGGCTGAATCTCCAGATCCATTAAAGATCTGTGAACAATATATTCTTGGTGTAATTGTGTTATTGTTGACTTGTTCTTACATGGATCAAGAGTTTATAAGAGTTGGATATTATGTGAACAATGACTATGATGATGAACAACTCAGGGAATAGCTTCATACTAAGGTTTTGATTGATAAGATTCAAATCAAGATACTCACAGACAAACCAAGAGTAACTAAGTTCCTTATCAACTTTCATCCTGAGGATGAGCAAACCAATGGTGATGCACCTCCTCTTACTGAGCCATTTGATGAGCCTGTTGTAAATGGAGAAGCTTTAGTCTTGCCTGAAGAGCCACAAAAGTTCCAGGAGACAGAACCATTTAATGATTCGGATGTAAATGGAGAAATGTTGCTTGAGCAGTCATAAAAGGTCCAGGAGACGGAACAATTTAATAATTGTGATGTAAATGGAGAAGTGTTGCTTCAGCAACCACAAAAGCTTCAGGAGACATGATTCTAGTTTTACTCAAGCCTAATTGAAAACTGGATTAGAAGTATCATCTCAATACATTTTATGTTTCTTTTTTCCTAGAACTTTAACTCTAACTGTGTTCTTTTTTTAGAGATTTATGTTCATTTTTTTTGTTTTTGCAAAATCTCTACAATGGGCTATTTTCAGAGTTCTTAGTTCCCATTCTGTTTTTTTTTTATCTTTGTCCAAAGTTTGTTGTGTTCTTCTTTAATTGATCAAACTCCTAATCCTTGAAGTTTAAAGACTACAAGGACTCATTATGGCAGCTGAAGCACTCACATGATTGAATTTACCACTCCATCCTCCTAAAAAGGCAAGCTTACATATCGTTTACCTCTCTATCTTCTTAATTCATATGTGCTTATTTTGGTAAGAAATGGCTAATGCATAGGTCAGAGTTCTTGGCATTTGGTCTTATGTTTTTGGCTACATTAGATTATAGCTTTGGGTCTAGATTGGTGAGATTTGTTTTGTGGCTTATGGATTTAAAGTATGTTAGTTTACATATTGGAGAGAAGGATCTTATAAAAATAGATGTATCTAATTTATTGCAGCTGTTTGGGAGTTCTATTCAGAGATTTACTCATCATTTTTTGCACAAACCTTGATATATCAATTCATGGTTCAAGTATAATAGACAAAACAACATAAAATTACATAATTCAGGATAAAATTAACCTACACAAAGATTGGTGATGCAAATTATTTTGGATAGTTAATAATTGCCACACATATTTTTTGTTTTTTATATGAATGGTAAAACATTGTTTAAGGGTATTTGATTGTTCTTCAGATTTCTTCTCCTGTTTCAGAAAAGCTTCCACCATAACAATTTCACTGCACAATCCATGGCAGAGACAATAAATGGTAAGCTACAAACAACCAAATGCTTCTTAGTTTTTGTGTGTTTTCAAATCTGCATGATTATTAGCTCGTTAACGCTTTCATAAAGAAGTTTCAAGTTTAACATAGGTGTATAAATCCCTTCAAAGAAACAAAATATAGTTGGAAAATGCCTAATGATCGATCTGGATTCATGTTTCTGCACACCATAATGATTGTTGTGTAGAAAAAAATTCAAATAAAACCACCTGGTGATAAGGATTGAGCTCAACATCTTCAATGTTGATAAAATCTGTAGCCGTTCCATGGAACTGCTTCTGGTGAAATGCAAATTTAAACAAGATATTTAACTTAGCATTGTATAGAACTGTTTGTTTCAAGTTATATCAATCGAAACATAAATTGATTTACCTCATGAATTAGGTCTATATCAATTGGAGACTTCAGGTTAGGCACATTCAGATTTTTTGTTTTTTTAATAGGCATATTCACATTTGTAGGTAAAAATATTTGTTGATGCACTTCAAGTTGTGGCTCACCCTAAACAGAACATAATAATATAAGCACATTTATTATCAGCTTAACATGAAATAACACATGTTTAGCAAACAGATGGATGCACAACTTTTGTTAAACTTTTGTAATTTCATAAGGTGATTTTCAAAGGAGAAGAAATCTAACTTTATGGCTGACAAAGCCTTGTTCAAAAGAAACAAGATCAATCAGGTCTTTAGAATTTCTGAACTGTCTAAACCTTGATATATATCAGAACACATGATAGTTTGACGAGAGCATGATTGAGTATGCCCCTAAGCACGGAGTGTTAAATCCTGAATGAATATCTAACTAGCTTTAACGAAAAGTACAGGAGTGTCCGACCTCACCATCTGTGATAATAATGAAATTTTCATAAACTCTAAGCAAAGTTAACAAAAACAAATGGGTTTCACAAGAGACATTTTTGTGATTTTTCAAACCTTGACTTGAGGATCAGATTTCATAACTCTTTTGATCCTAGCCAGAGGTAAATCAAGGTGCCCTATGATTCACCCAAACAAGTCAAAGAGTCAGGTAAGGAGAAGCGGTAAGAAAAATATTTGAAATGATTTACCATTAGAATTTTCTAAACCATATCTTTTCTCAGCCCAAAACTTCTCTAGATCTTGTTTTAGCATTTCCCTCTATCCATCAAAAATTTATCACCATTTTAGTTCCACATCATAATCATAAGTTAAAGATACATGACCCAAAAATACATCAAACAAAGTGAGAAAAGACTAAATTAATCTACCTCTTTAATCGCAGGAAAAATCCCTTGATTAGGCATCACTATGTGTGATCAAGGCGTAGTATGTTCCATACTCCCAAATAGATAGTGAAATATCAGAGAATATGAAGATGATGAATAGAACGGTGCTAAAGAAACACACACATATATATATATATATTGAGTTGTAGTCATAGTGAGCAATAACTACCCTTAAATAGACTCATTAGCTTTAATGAATTCTACGAGCTTTGGTAAATAATAAATGTATACCTTTTTGGGATGAAGAGGTTTGAAAAATAAACAGTCTCATATAGATGGCATAAGATCCATGCGCCATGTAAACACAATGATAACCAACTGTAAAAAGAAGAAGAATTAAAATCTAGATTCACAACCTATAATCCTAAAGGGTGGAAAGAATACACTGTCGAATTAATACTAATACATTGAAAAATATATACGTCTTTTTTGCTTTTTAGGCTTGAATATGGAATTGTTAGTACTAGTATTGGTGGTGCAACAAGATGTAGCTGTAAAAGACGAGAACATAGCACATGAAGTTATCAAGTAACATACAGGCGTTTACTCGTTGGATCGTTGGAGCAACCTGGGACATTCATTGGATCCTTGGAAGATTTCAATTGGAGCAATGAAGAATTTTTGGTGGATATCTTCAAATAAAAAAGGATTTGGAGATATCAAGAATATAGAAATATAGCTATTCGATGTGTAGCAAGAAATGCTATATATTTAGAGTTACTATGTGACGTGCTCTTCAGCCGTTGAGACCATGAGAAAAAACATTTAGGTTCTTCGTGAGTGATTGAGTGATATACACAGTAGTCCTTGTGTTGCAGGTTGCTGGGAGAATGAGTAGATATGAATATATAACTATCAAGAGATCTTGACTAAAACTGAACAAAACAGATGTTGTAGTAGGCCGTTAGATTATCAGTTGACTATATCATTGTTAAGTACAACAGTAGACTGGAACGATCAAAACTATTTAACGCTAGCCATTTACCAGTTTACTACATCCATCATCAAAGATAACACTAACATTTTAATTTATATACGTAAAGAAAATTATGTCTTCCATCGAACCGCTTACAACTGGATTAGGTTTATAAATTAAAAATAATTACTAACATTTTAATTTATATACGTAAAGAAAATTATGTATTCCATCGAACCGTTTACAACTGGCTTAGGTTTATAAATTAAAAATAATTTCTAATATTTTAATTTATTAATTAAAATAATTTACTAACATTTTAATTTATATACCTAACATAATTTATGTAAAAGGTTAAATCGATGACATAATTTGTTTTAGGTATATCAATTAAAGTGTTCATAGTTTTTAATTTATAAATAAAAACTAAAAATGTTATAAATTAAAATTTTAGATTTTCTTTTTAAATTGATATTCCTAAACCAATTGTAAGCGATTAGACCAAAAACATAATTTCTTTTGGGTGTATAAATTAAAATGTTACTGTTTTCCTCGGTGATGGTTGTAATTTATTGGTAAATGATATGCAAAATGTTTTTGAGGTGGAGCATTCGAGCCTAGTGTTCACCTAGTTTTTTAAAATTGAAGACATTAAAAATACTTTAGGTATATAAATTAAAATATTAGTGTTGTACTAGATGATAGTTGTATTATACTGGTAAATGGCATACAAAAACGGGTTCAGGGACGAGACCTTACCAAGTTTTTGTAAAAACAACCCCGTGCATAAAATGTTTAATTAACATCTGTAAACAACGACTCTGATTTAGGAATAAAATTAAAAGTGGGAATATGAAATTTAAATTTTATTAGTGTATCTTTTTATATTGGCACTAAATGACTGTCCAGGTAGGAAAATACACTTCAAAAATTGCACGGGTCAAAAATATGGTTATGGATTTGATGTATAGATTTTAGTCATACCTAGCCAAATTATCCTTATCGCGGAAACTTCTATGGATACACATTTTCATTTACGATAGTCCTTCACTGAAGCAGAGACGGTCACGTTAGCCTAGGAGAAAAGCAAAAGGGTTTAAATTATTAGCGTTTACTACAGATTTATATACTATATATTATCACTTTCTGGTCTTGATTCCAGGTTTACAATTTGTATGGTTATAGAAATAATTAAGGATATATATGAAAGGAGAAAGAAGACTTACTTGATTCTTTTCCACTTCAGAATTTTAATACCAGAAGTACTATTGTTGACTTCACTAAGAACTTGATAAGATCTACCAAAACATAAAGTATGTAAAGTGGTTTGGTTGTATATTTTGGTTTGGTTTGGTTTGAATTGAGTTGAGTTTGATTGGCTCATTTTGGTTGGTTAAAATGCCCACCCCTAGTTCCGACTACGTATTCTAGCCGTTAGATGGAAGGTTGCTACCCGTTTAACGCCTAGTGATTTATTGAGCACTGGTTATATGCATGGTTCATGTATTTAAGAACAAAAAATATTTTCAAAAAAAAATAATAATAATAAATAAGAACCAGACTGATAAACTGTAAAATATCATTTGTTACTTTAGACATTTTAGCTAGAAGATATATTTAATATTAAACATTTCTAAGTGTTATGTGATTAGTTTTTCTACAATTTGATAATCATAAGTTTGTGTAAAGTACTTTATTCCATAACACTTTTTCTACTAATATGACTGTTTGTAATATTGATTTTGTTTTTGTTGGAAAATATTATGTATTGGGTAACATCCCAAATATGAGGTTTATCAGTGAAGCACAAATTACATGCATAGCTGGCTCTCAAAATCTATGGGCTACCAAAATAAAATAATTTTGAGTCTATGATTAATGAAAAAAAATTATTAGTGGGATGAAAGGATCGAACTTCCCGCCTCTTAAATATCTCATTGACGTAGGTGACCAACTTCACTAATAAATTTCTTAAAAATCTGTTGGCATAAACTAAATTTATCATCTAGAAAAATGAAAATATGGGCTTGGCCTACTAGTAATAAAAGTCTAAGTATTTTCTCAAAAAAAAAACCTAGGTGACTCCTCCCCTATATAAGTAGAATAATAAAAAGAGGTTAGCAACCTTAAATCTATTTTCGGCCGCCGCCACTGAGATGCCTCATGCCGCTACAGCACCATTACCACCAAGGAGGCTTATGCCACTGCTGCCACCATGCGTCACTGAGAGGATTGAGCACAAATATGGGAGATAAATAGGTGATATATATATCATTGATGGTATGAATTATGTGATTTCAATATGCTGATTTTGAGTATGATGATTTTTCAAGTATTGATCATAAAAACATGATTGTGTATGTCATCATATGTGACATGGACTATCAGTTAAGTTATTAATGGCTTTAGGGTCATCTACTACATCTATTAATGTAGAGTGGTCAATGTGTGAGATCTTATATGGTTACTGGGAGATGGTATTCTCTCTTTGTAGGCTCAAATGAAATACTAAGAAAAACAATGGTACGATAATTTTTTAAAATTTGGAATGTGAAGCGATTCATATTTTTTTTCTCTATGGATAGTGTGCATGTGATTCTAGCATACTAACTTTTGATTTATTTTTCTTGTGACTATTTCTGATATTTTCCAATTTTTAATTTGCCCACGGACATGTGGTTAGAATATTTGTTAAACTCACTAACTTGATTTGCTTTTTTTGGGTTCTTTAGCCTACCTCAACACTGCACTTTGTATTTGATACAACAAGGGTTTTCATGTGGGATACTTTTACCATGAGACTTAAATTGAAGACTTCATCAACCACGATTTACCTCTTTGTACTCAGGTTCACAAAGAAAATTGTTGTCAAAGATGTAGGCTGAATAGGGTAAAGTGAAGCGCACATCTTTATTTTGAGGTAGACGTAGACTATATTTTTGTTAAAGTCTCTGCCTAAATTTTACCTTGATGATGTATACTATCACACATATGGTGTATTGCTGACTACCAACAAAACTTTACCTTAATGGATACCATGTATTTGTTTTCTTCATTCGAGTATATGTTGGGATATGCTATCTTTGAGTTGATGAAAATACATATCTATTGCGACATATTTGCTCTATAGATATTGTAATCGAAGGTACCTAAGTATTATGCTATGATGTTTTGGTGTGATCAGTTATTGTTTTTTAATTTTTATTTACTCTTGGTTAGCATATCTTTTCCTATGCGGCATATGGCATCCATGGAAGAAGTATGTGACTTGTTATTCCTTGCTAAAGCCTCACACGCGCAGAGAGGTATGTATTTTCCAACTTGTTAGTATTAATTTCATGATGAATTTCTTTTTCCTATTTAAGTTGCTCGTATAGTTACATTGGTATTCTCTTAATGATAATTATTGTTTATTCTTGTGACTCTACCTTGATATATAAATATGCTTTTCACCACCGATCTCTTCATATTCTTCATTATCTTTGATTTTTACTATCCATTGCGTGAGGATGGAACATAATATGTCTTATTCATAGAAAGTGAAGTCTAATCAATTGTTTTCTAACGATTAGAGGGGTAAATTATTCAGTTTTTTCCTGATTTTTGTTTGAGTCTTTTTGATTCTCAAGTCTTTAACTTGTACGCATGATGATTCAGACTATAATTTTGACAAAATTTTGATTTGAAGAGGGATATAATAAACAAGATCTAGAGATGTTTGGATTCAGCAAAGATATGAGATTGAAAATTTCTCACATATATCTTTTTGACTCCAAAACATCTCTAGATCTTGCTTTAGTATTTCCTCTTTCCATAAAACTGTTGTCACAGATTTAATCTTAATCATCATACCCAATGGTCAAAGACACAAAAACCAGAAAGACATCAAGGAAAGCTAGAAAAGACCGAATACATTACCTATTTAGCCTATTTTGATATCGAGGAAAATTACTTGATTAGACATCATTCTATGTGAATAAGGCGTACTACGTTCCATCATTACTCAATAGATAGTGAAAATTGTATATGATCAAGAGGATGAAGAGAGCAATGGTTAAAAACACATAGTGAAAAATTACTATCATATAACCGAATACCAACATAACTAGATTCATTACATTTAGTGAATATCTTAAAGTGGAAAACATCCATTATGAAATTAACTCTACAACTTAGGTAAATCATTAATGTATATCTTATTCCAACCTCACGAGCACAAAATGTATAAATGTATGATTTATCAAAAGTTGTAGATTTAGTTTAACAATAAGTTTGTTTTCCTCTTTGTGATTTTCATTAAAGGTAATGAATCTAGTTGTATTAATACTTTTTAAATGGTTATCTAGTTATATTGGAATTCTGTTCAATGATAATTGTGGAATTAGAGAAAATTATAAAACAAATATCATTATGAAACTAATACTAACAATTTGGAAAAAATATATATATATATATATCTTTATGTTTGTTATGCTTGAATAAATAATTAAATTGTTGCAGACATCTTAAGTGAAAACTAAAAATTACAATAAAAAATAATGATAAGAAATAAAAAAATTTAAAAACTATATACAAGAATAACTGGTCTTGCATACATGTTAGCATAATGCTTCCTTAGAGTAGCATAAAATACAATAATAATCTTTTGTAATTTGATTTTGATTCATGGAATGTATTAGTTATCTACTTCTTTTGTTTATAAGAATGGTGTTGCAAATTTTCAAATTTTAAGGTTTCAAACTTTAATTCGATAACTAATTGACTTAATTGTGTTACGATATGTTTGCATATGCATCCGATATATTTTTTGTTAGAATAAGCCACGATAGTGTGAATCTTGAGTTCTAGTGTTCTTTCTGGTTTAACATTGTTTTTTGTCTTTTCTGTAGAAAGCATTGTTTTTTCTTTAATAATATGAAAACATTCTAGTTTTCATATTATAAGAATTATATTGTCTGCCAGATGTCAACTTCCTTATTCTTTATAAAATTATGAATAATGATTTTATATGCTCAATTTGGAGGTGTTGGCAGAGAACTATTGTTATATACATGTTCTTTTGTTTCTTATCTTTCTGCAATCAAGGCTGGTCCAATGTTTTTGTATGCTATAAGCAAAAAAAACAAATTATGCACTTTTATATTTTTATACAAAATTATAAACAATAGTAATATAATGAAAATACTATTATTACTTCATAAAACTATTTTTAATTTCATAAACGCACTTTACAGAGGGAAAATATTTATGGACCGATCAACAAATTACAATATTTAGTAATAGTATTGAAATCCTAATAAGGAAAGAGAGCACATTGTGAAAGTGATACTTAACCATTGGCAACATAAATACTTTTTTGGTTCATGAAATTTGAATAAAGAAGACTTTTCACAGACGTTTACTGGGAAATATTTTTGCCAAGTAGAAAAAACATAATAGGCATTACACAGAATTTTTTTCTCCCCCCCCCCTTTAGGATTGTCAAAACAAATAGTAATTCTAGTTATACTAGTGTTTATCATGTTTTCTCCGTGGCGTGTAGCATTCACGGAAAATTTCTATGACTGTTGATTCTTTACTCAAACCTCATGAGATTAGAGAGGTTTATATTTGGCAAAGCTGTACTATTAATTGGGAATACGACAGAAAAACTCAACTTTTGAAGGAATTGCCAAAACAAAGACAAAACATTGGTCTCACTAGATAAACACTAAATCCTTTGTTTACTTTCAAAATTTTCAATAACTTACTGTTGACTTGCCAATAAAACATACATTTATCTTTTAACAGAATAATAAATGCCATTAATGGAAAGCTTACTGTTGATGTTAAGTCATACAATATCGTATTGAAAGACCTATTTTAAGATAAAAATTTGACCATAAAAACTCAAACTTTGCAGAAATTGCCAAAATAAACAAAAACTTTTTCATGGCCAAATAAACACTAAACATTCATTGAATTACAAAATTTGTTCACTAACTTATCATTAACTTGCCAGTAAAGCATACCGTAATCTTTTTAACAGAAAATTTAAATGCCATTAACATGAAATTTACAGTTGGTGTTAAGTTATATGAAGTCGTTTTGAAAGTTTTATTTTTAAAAAGTTTATCCCTAAAGGGGATTTTTGCCATTGAGTCAAATGACATTTTTGAAAGTATGTAGAATAAAATGGGTTTTATTATTTGGTAACGGAGTTGAATCCTTTTTATCTTAGGATTTCTTTTGTCGGAAAATATGACAAAAGTATCATTTTTATTTTTGTAAAATTAGACTATAAATGTAAAAAATAGCTATTTTAGAGATTTTTTATGTTCTCTCATTCAGTTCGTAATAGCTTTGAGAAACATCAGAGTTCACTCTTTTTGAAGAAATAAGGCACTGTACATTCAAATTAAATTTTTGAAGAGGTGATTTAATCTTACCCCAAAAACCAAAAACAAAAAAGTCTTTTGTTTAATTATTATTAGGCAATGGAGGAATCAAAGGTTTTTATGGTTCTTGAGTAGAGAGGAAAAGCCACAAATCAATTTTTGATTTTGAGAAATTAGGGTTCGTGTAACTTTATAATAAAAATGTTCAGTTTAGAATACAATGTAAGACATTGTAATTGCTATACATTTGAAAGTGTCACTAGCTCAATGGATATAAACCCCTCAACGTAGCCCGACTACACGAGTTAGAGTCCAATTAAACATAAGTTTTTGGTAAAAAATCATCCAAAACAATGTCTTATTGGGTTTTCTTCTTCAGCCAAACTCATAGATGATACAACGTCCTATGACTTAACACCAGATATAAATCTCACATTAACGGTATTTAAAGTTTCTATTAAAAAGATGACGATATGTTTTATTGTCAAGTCAACGATAAGTTAGTGAATAAATTTTGAAAGCCAATGAAAGTTTAGTATTTATTTGGTCATGTTAAAGTTTTTGTTTGTTTTGGAAAACTCTAACCATGGATGGTAACCATCAATCATAATACGAGCCAGAGACAATGAACTTGAACTCATTAAGGTAAGTATATTTGTTGGCAAGAATCCTTTTATCCTTAACCACAAAGATATTATTCGCTTGTCTATGTCAAAAGACCAAACCCCGGTTTTAGAGCAGTCTTGAAAAGCACAAGAAGAACAAAAAAAAGAGAGGAAGACAAATGATTCAAGCCACCTGATCTAGACCAAGATAAACATCAAGACATCAATTGATTCATACTGATCAAAGAAGTCTACTATGATTCTGAACCTATATTAATGAGCCAAGACAATCCCCAATTACCGTTGTGTTCCGGAGTATGTGGTGGGCTCGTCATATGCGAAATCCCATGAGTTGAAAGAAAAGTGTTCAGTCCTATATATTCAAACCTCACGAGCCCAAAACGTATACATTTCTGATTTATGAATAGTTGTAGAATTAGTTTGACAATAAGTTTTTTTCCTCTTTGTGGTTTTCATTAAAGGTAATAAATCTAGTTATATTGGTATTTTTTAAAAGATTATCAAGTTATAGTGGAATTCTGTTCAATGAAAATTGTGGAATTACAGAAAACTGTAAAACAAATATCATTATGAAACTAATACTAACCACTTGGAATACATATATATATATATATATATATATATATATATATATATATATCTTTGTGCTTGTTATGCTTGAACAAATAATTAAATTGTTGGGGACATCTTAAGTGAAAACCACAAATTACGATAAAATAATGATAAGAAATAGATTTAAATATATATATATATATACAAGAATAACTGGTCACACATACATTTAGCATATTGCCTTTGTTTGAGTAGCATTAAATACAATGATAATCTTTTATAATATAATTTTGTTTCATGGAATGTATTAGTTATCTACTTCTTTGGTTTATAATAATGGTGTTGCAAAAATTCATCTTTGAAGGTTTCAATTTTTAATTCGATAACTAATTGACTTAATTGTGTTACAATATGTTTGCATACACATCCGCTCAATTTTGTGTTAGAATAAGCCACAATATTGTGAATCTTGAGTTTTAGTGCTCTTTCTCGTTTAATATTGTTGTTTAGGTCTTTTTTGTAGAAAGCAGTATTTTCTTTAATAATATAAAAACGTTCTAGTTTAACATATGAAGACTTATCTTGTCTACCAGATGTCAACTTCCTTATTTAGGAAAAATGGATATTATTTATAAAACTATGAATAATCATTTTATATGTTCAATTTTGGAGGCATTGGCAGAAAATATTATTATAGACATGTTATTTTGTTTCTTATCTTTTTGTAATCAGGGCCGGTCCAATGTTGTATGCTATAAGCAAAAAAAGAAAATAAAATAATGCCCTTTTATATTTTATATAAAATTATAAAAATAATAATATAATAAAATAATATTATTACTTATTGAAACAATTTTTAATTTCATAAGTGCACTATTAAAAATGAAAAATAGAAATAATCGTATTGTTGAAATATAGCTATTTGTTTTTTTCTCCCTGCAAAATCATTCAACAAGTTTACGTAGTTCAGATTTTCAGCCATATGTTTCTCAATTGATAGCAAAATTATTATATTCAATTTCACTTGTAACATAGTAGATCGCATAGAATTGTTTATCAATATTAGCAATCGATACTGGAATAATCATCTTTTGCTGATTTTAGTTTCATTAAATAAAAAAAACAAATATGTTCCTACCTTTGTAATTGTTCGAATATTTGACTCAAGAGAAACTATATATTTTAGAAGAACAATTTTTTGTCGATTAGTTTTTTTCCCTTTCAAACTCAGAATTTAATTAAGAAACCATTAATAACATATTAAATTTCAGTTTTTGTTAAATTAAAATATGCTCCTAATATGATGATGCCCTAGGTGGCCGCCACACTTGCCTGCTCTCTGAACCATAAAACTAAAAACCTAAAGGTTTGGCTGATAGCAACTGGTTCAGTTTCTGTGCTCTTGTTGATTTTAATAATTATTTTTCATAATTACACTTTCATATGCACATTCCGCATCTGAGATTGCATTTATTTTCTTTAGATACAGAATTAGAACAAAAGTTTCTGAGATCAATATATCATTTATCTCTGTGGCTATTAAGTTACATACAATTTTGGGCTTTTGGTTGACTTAGAATACATTTTGGCCAAGGAAGTTCTAACACTGGTCTCTTTTGCCATTCTGATAATTTATTGTAATATCAAAGATGGCATTTTGTAGCCCAAATTATCTCTAACCATTGAAACTTTCATGTCCATGCATACGATATATTTTCAATAAAGAAACATTGTAGACAGTACAACCAACAAGCACTAATTGTATTAAGATTGTCTCTTTTGAAAATATTGGATATTATTTTTTTTAGCGTTGATCACATAGGACTCTTTTGTTAAGTGGAGTGGATCAGGACCAGTCGATAGGAGGTTTCACAACATTATTGCGATAATAATCTGTGTAACATCCCGGTTTATGGTCTATGTAGGGCATGATGAGAAATTAAGAGATTTGATTTGGCTACATGTGTCACCAAAGTGCACTTATCTTTTGCGTTACTTGTCCAGTTAAAACTCCAGAGTTAAGTCTGATTGAGCTGGACTAACGCTAGGATGTGTGACTTACTGGAAAGTGATTGTCGGTACCGTGTGAGTAAGACCATAACACGGGGAAAGATCATCTGATGATTTATAGGGATAGTAACAAGTCTTTAGAATCTCTTGACATAACGTACTGTCCACCGAATGAGGGTGGGCCCATGGGCCTAAAGAGAATATAGACCCCATGGGCCTAGTTAGTCGGGGTCTCACGGTCAGTGGCAGTCGGAGCGTTATAATCTGGACCAGGATTTAGCCCGGTCGGATGTTTCACTTCATCAAAACCATCAGGACCAGTGGGAGGTTTTGTATCATCAGATTCACCAGGTCTAATGGGAGATTTAATATCATCCTAATCACCAGGTCCAGTGAGAGGTATTGTATCATAGGAACGACTAGGTATATTGGTAGGTTTTGACAATCATTTTCTTCAGGCCCAGCTGGAGGTTTTGCTTCACCACTCGGATTGGTACCATGGATGGAGGATCTGGATTGGTTGGCAGTTGTTTTCGGCAGCCGGTGGCATGCAGCTTAGTGGTGGTGGGTATTTGGATTCATGCATGTAAAAAGATTTCAAAGTTTTGACTACATATACATGAAAATTTTCAAATATTTCATTGCAAGCTGTTTGTTCTATAGTTTACTCTACAATTAACTTTATGCTCACCTAAATGAACAAAACATTAACACCCCTTAAAGCTTCTTCAATCTAATTATACTAGCAGAATCATAAAATGAACAAAGTTCATAAACTATTAGAGATTTATAAATACTGTAATTGCTTCAACCTTATAGCTAGTATTGGCGTTTGATGTACATTTCCTCTTTCCTCTCGAGGCATTAACAGCATGCTTGCAGCTAATCTCAGACGAGAAAACAAAAATACAACTGATTCATCAAGCCAGACCCATCCCTGGGGTAAAAATTAGAGCAAATATGTGCTTTTGGCACCAAAATAATTATTTATAATTTTAGGGCATCAATTTAACAAAAGTATCTGTAGTGCAAATGTTCGGTTCTGCATCAAGAAACCTTGATGTGAGCATTAGATTTAATAATTAACTTTTTTGATCCTCATCAGAGGTAAATGACCATCATCAAGGTTGGAGCCCTATGATTCCCCCAAACATAATTCTTATATCTATGATTGTTTTTCCTATTTTGGTGCTTTATAATAGCTCCAAAATGACTCACTTGTGGTATTTTCAATCTCATGTCTTTGTTGAGTCAGTTTTCTGAATTAAGTGAAGATCACGATTTTGGTCAGACTAGGAATCAGTTTTTGCTAGATGCATTATCTCTTCACATGTTTACAAAGTGGAATGTTAAACCTAAATTTGTGGACATGATTTTATATGGTTTTTACATATATGATCCTTAAGATGTCAAGAAAAGATATGTACATGCATCTATGTCAAGAAAAATAAAGTGTCAAGATATATATAAACATAAATGTGTATATTTATATATTTCTTGTAACACGCATGTTTATATTTCTTGAAATCTTAACGTTCATAGATATCTAAAGTGTTAGCGCATTTCCGTAAATATAAGGTTAAACTTTTGACTCTGTATAGCAAAAACTGGTTAGTCTGATCTATTTAAATCTTGATCATCTTCACATGATTCAGAAAATAAAACTATTGTATAAATTGTATGCAGCTCTTCTATAGATTTTACCATTGTGGGAATTAGTCTGAATTTTGATTCAGAATTTGGTTTTTATAAAAAAAAACTAAAAAAACATAGACATGATAATAAGTTGTCAAGAGATATATAAACATGTACATGCATCTTTTTACTGGAAAGAAGGATATTCATGCCAAAATCCTCATCATCTTTCAGTATTTGTTTTCTTTCTTCTTTCACTAAATAAACAACATAGACATATATGTTTTAAAATTATAATTTCAGGGTTTCAGTTTTTCGGAAATAAAATTTTCATATAATAAGAGGTATGTTTGAATTTGCTATGTGTTATGATAAGGTTCTAGAAGACTAGGAAGTTGTTAATAGATGGCATCATATATTTTGTGATAAGATCTAATTAGATACTTTAGGATTTGATGTTATCTAAATTGTAGTATATATGTTGTATCATTGACGTTAATGGAACCATCCAGTTTTCTTCAAATAGCTCTCTCTCTCAACTTTCATGGTATCAGAGCCTGGTGTTCAAAGAAGTTAAGTTGTTTGAGAGAGTTTATTCAAAAGAAAAATAACAAACAAACACGTAAAAGATGGGAGACGTGACTGGAAAAACAATGGTGAAATCAGAAAGTTCTGGTGTGAAGGATGTCATGGCAGGTACGCCATTCTATTTGCACCCGTCAGACAACCCAGGTGCGTTGAAAACGCCTGTGATCTTGTCGGGTGAAAACTACGCCGAGTGGGCAAGAGAGATGGAGAACGCACTCAGGGCAAAACGAAAGTTCGGATTTGTTGATGGAAGTCAAGTAAAGCCAGAAGAAAACTCTGATGAAGTGGAGCAGTGGATGACGGTAAACTCCATGATAGTAGGATGGATCCGTGCGGCGATTGCTCCAAAAATCAGATCTACGATGACTTTCATTGCTGATGCCTACAGGTTGTGGTGTGATCTTAGAAAGCGGTTTTCTATTGGTAATACAGTTCGTGTGTATCAGCTCAAGTTTGAGCTAGCAGCGTGTCGACAAAGTGGTCTCACGGTAATGGATTACTTTGGTATGTTGTCTTCTATGTGGGAAGAACTGAGCAACTATAAATCTATACCTCTGTGTTTGTGTAGTGCAAAGGAAAAGTATCTTCAAGAGTATGAAGAAGAACGTGTCCACCAGTTTCTAATGGGTTTGGACGAGTCTCGTTTCGGAAACGTATGCACAAATATCATTGGAATGGAGCCTCTTCCGGATCTTGATAGTGTGTATCAATGAGTAGTTAGAGAAGAGAGGCGATTAAACTCAGCTCGCACTGAGCAACAAACTAATGTGGTTGGGTTTACAGCCAAAAACGAGTCAAGTGGAGGCGATGAAGGCATGGAGTACTCGGGAGCAGTAACTGCAGCAGTCGCACGGACTAGGGACAAGACAGCTGTCTGTGCGCATTGTGGCCGTACTAGTCACGAGAAGAAAGAATGCTGGCAGATTGTTGGTTTTCCGGATTGGTGGGTTGAAAAAAACGAAACAGGACGTGGTGGAGGAAGAGGTAGGGGATCTTGGATCGGAGGAAGAGGAGGACGTGGCTCACAACAATATCGCTCAAACGTCGCTCAAGTTCCTCATACATCTCAGGTCTCAGCAATACCAAACTTCACCGCAGAGCAATGGGCCTCGTTGGGTTAGTTGCTTCAGCAACAAAAATCGGCTCCTATACCGGAAAAGTTGACTGGTAAGAAACAAACAAGGGAAGTTATACTAGACACTGGTGCATCACATCATATGACAGGTGATTTTAGTATACTTTCAAATGTACAAGATGTTGGGTCGTGTACCATAAGCTTCGCGGACGGTAGTAAAGTATACGCAACACAGTCTGGTTGCATAGTTTTGTCTGCTCGTATCACTTTGGAGAATGTTTTATTCTTTCCTAATCTCAATTGTACACTCTTGTCAGTTGCAAAAATACTGAAACAAACTGGTGGTTTGGCTATATTCACTGACACTTTGTGTGTGTTACAGGACCGTTTTACGAGGACCCTAATTGGAGTCGGTGAAGAATGGGACGGTGTGTATCTTTATCGGGATGTTGCTGTCGCACGAGCCAACAAGATTAAAGCTTCTGAAGATCAGTCCTTGTGGCATCGTAGATTAGGACATCCTGCGTTTAGTGTTTTGGATTTTCTTCCTTTTATTTCTGGTGTTAAGAGTGTTCCCGATAAGTTCGGAGGATGTGACGTTTGTTTTAGGTCCAAGCAAACTCGTGAAGTTTTTCCTGCAAGTATTAATAAAACAGAAGGTTCTTTTGATCTAGTTCATTGTGACTTGTGGGGGCCGTATCGAGTGCCCTCTTCGTGCGGTGCAGTATATTTTCTAACAGTGGTTGATGACTATTCTCGGGCACTATGGATATATTTTCTCTTAGAAAAAGCAAGGTTAAAACAGTGTTGCCAAACTTTGTTGCCATGGCTCTTCGACAGTTCGGGAGAATGGTTAAAATAGTGAGAAGTGATAACGGAACTGAGTTCGTTTGTTTGTCGAGATATTTCAAGGAGAATGTCATCTTACATCAAACATCTTGTGTAGGAACTCCTCAACAGAACGGGAAAGTGGAATGGAAGCATAGACATATTCTCAATGTGGCTTGATCATTGTTGTTTCAGACACATTTACCGGTCAGCTTTTGGGGAGAAAGCGTTATGGCAGCAGCTCACATCATAAACAGAACACCATCAAGAGTTCTACATGGCAAGACTCCTTATGAGATGCTCTTTGGGTCGCCACCTTCATATGATGAGATCAGGATTTTTGGTTGCCTAAGCTATGCACATCGATCCTCTTGGGATAAGAACAAATTTGGTGAAAGAAGTAGACGGTGCATTTTTGTAGGGTATCCATTTGGACAAAAGGGTTGGCGCCTTTATGACATAGAAGAGAAAGTGTTCTTTGTGTCAAGAGATGTTGTGTTTGATGAAAGTTGCTTCCCGTATAAAATAGAGGACAAGGATGAGTACTTACCAATTTTGGAGCAAAGCGGAGTGTTGATAGATGAGGTTTTCCCAGAATATGCAGTAGAGACAAACCAGATGAAGATTCAACAGGTAGTTGATGAGCCAGTGCCTGAAGACGTCACGGGAAGTGAAAGTAATGAGCCTGCTGTAGTGGATAATGAGTACAACACTAGTGAAGAATTTGTTGCAGAGCCTCAAGATCAGCTACTTGGAAAAGGTTGTAGACAGAAGTTTCCATCCGTTTTACTAAAGGATTATGTGACGAATAATGCTCAGTGCTGCAAAGATACAAATAAAGATACACACATCCCACCACCACTTCCCAATATATCAGAGGTCCCTCGTGCGGTCAAAGGTAATACCCCATATCTCATTGAATATTTTGTGTCTGATGAGAATTTTTCAGAACGACATCAAGCTTTCTTGGCGGCAGTATCGGCTGGCATTGAACCAAAAAATTATAGTGATGCTGTTAAGGACAATAGATGGCGTAAAGCTATATCATTTGAAGTAGATGCTTTAGAAAAAAATAATACATGGACCCTGGAGGATCTGCCACCAGGAAAAAAGCTATTGGGTGTCAATGGATTTACAAAATTAAATACAATGCAGATGGTACAGTTGAACGGTACAAAGCTCGCCTTGTGGTCCTCGGAAATCATCAAGTCGAGGGGGAGGACTTTGACGAGACCTTTGCACCAGTAGCTAAGCTCACCACAGTCCGTGCGTTGCTGGGAGTTTCAGCTGCAAAAGGATGGGAAGTACACCAAGTGGATGTACATAACGCCTTCCTACATGGAGATTTAGAGGAAGAAGTGTATATGAAGCTTCCTCCGGGCTTCAAACCTTCTGATCAAAATAAGGTTTGCAAACTAAAAAAGTCCCTTTATGGCTTGAAACAAGCACCACGGTGTTGGTTTGCAAAGTTACAAGAGGCATTGCTAAAGTATTGCTTTGCTCAGTCTTATGCAGACTATTCTCTGTTTACATGGGTTAAAGGAGATGTGTCTTTACGAGTACTTGTGTATGTGGATGACTTGATTATAAGTTGCAGTGATTTGAAGGTTCTAGAGAAATTCAAAGCATACTTAAGCACATGCTTCTACATGAAAGATTTAGGAAAAGTGAAATACTTCCTTGGCATAGAGGTTGCACGAGCTGCTACGGGTATTTTTATGTCACAAAAGAAGTATACACTCGACATTATAACTGAAACAGGAATGTTGGGTAGTAAACCTTTCAGCACACCCATGGAAATTAATCATAAGCTTCTTGCGGACAAAGGAACAAGGTATAGTGATCCTGCGGGTTTTCGAAGATTGGTTGGCCGGTTGGTCTATTTGCGCATCACTCGTCCAGACATAGGCTATGCGGTGCATGTTCTATCTCAGGTTATGCATGATCCACGTGTGGCTCACTGGGAGGCTGCTATTAGAGTCGTTCGGTACTTAAAGGGATGTCCTGGTCAAGGTATTTTTCTAAGTGCAGACAATGACTATCAGATTTATGCCTACTGCGATTCCGACTATAATTCATATCCAAATAAAAGGCGCTCGTTGTCAGCGTTTGTGGTCAAGCTTGGAGGTTCTCCGATTTCTTGGAAAGTAAAAAAGCAAGATACAGTTTCACATTCTTCAGCGGAGGCAGAATACAGAGCAATGTCAGAGGCGCTGAAGGAGCTTAAATGGATAAAGAACTTGTTAATAGATCTTGGCGTGAATCACAAGCAGCCGATGGAACTGTTTTGTGATAGTAAGTCGGCCATTTACATAGCAGCGAATCCTGTTTTCCATGAAAGAACGAAGCATGTGGAGTCTGATTGCCACAGTGTGAGGGATGCAGTTCGGGAGAAGCTCATTGTCACTCCACATGTTCGTACTACAGAGCAAGTTGCAGACGTTCTCACCAAGTCACTGGGAACTTCCAGCTTCAAGTATTTGGTATCCAAGTTGGGCATGTGTGATTTACATGCACCAACTTGAGGGGGAGTGTTATGATAAGGTTCTAGAAGATTAGGAAGTTGTTAATAGATAGCATCATATTTTTGTGATAAGATCTAATTAGATACTTTAGGATTTGATGTTATCTAAATTGTAGTATATATGTTGTATCATTGACGTTAATGGAACCATCCAGTTTTCTTCAAATAGCTCTCTCTCTCAACTTTCACTATGCAATATGCAGTGACTAATCATTGAGTTTGTTTTTAGTTTACATAACAAAAACTATTTATACTTTCCAGTGTAAAGGTATCTATTTTTTCAAAGTTCGGATTTCAAATTATTTTTAACATTGCAGCAATGTTGTGTAAGAAAACCAACTAGATTCCCATTGAAGATGATGTTACACTTGGAATTTATTGATATTTTTCTTATTGGCTATTTGATAACATTGCAACTAGGTAGTTACAAAATTAAGATTTAGGAAATCACAGATGTGAAAGAATGTGAAGCTGCTTATGCGTTAAACGCATCTGTCAAAACTTTGAATTGGGAAGTTTCCTCAATCTCCTCCATTATATTTCTCCCCGCTTGGCTCTATACTTGTTTTCTATGAATGGACTGTCTCTATCCAAAAAGATTGATGGAAATTTGTGAGTTTTCATTCAATAAAAAGAAGATAACTAAAACTGGAAGAATTCATTTGAACGCATAACTTATAGATATGATTTTAAATTTTGTTGCTTTTTCTATTCCTTTTGTTTTTCTTTTCCTTTTTCTTTCTAATAGTTTACCTTTTGTAATTAATTAAAGTTCTTAAGGATCGACGATGGCGCCGATCTTTTCTATATATATTTTTTTAAGGTGAATTTTGTTAGTGAAAAGTATAAACTTGAACTTGGGCTTATGTGTCTCCCATACGTGAAGCTTTGTTTCTGAAAATAGTTTTTTTGGAATTTTATTCCTATTCCACCACTATTCTGAACTTTACTTCGTTCCATTCAACATTTTCATATAATTTCCGTGTGTACTCTGCAACCTATGTTCAAGGTCTAAGGAGAATCAAAGCTCCTCCAAATATTTTTAACTTTCTAAGGAGATGATTAACTAACTATTATTAGAGCATCTAGAATACAAGGCACATCAAAGTAAAGAAGTCTAATGATACATATCAATCCCATGTGTTTTAGGGTTTCAACCAAGTTAGTTTCATATATATATCTTCATATACGAACATTAGATTGTAACTTAGAGAGAGATAAATTTATTGTTCTCTAAGTTCTTCATTTTCCTTTTACTTTCCTTGCTACAAATTTTCGATTTCTATCTTATTTTAACTCATTTGAGCACGAATATTCTTGTCTATAAATCCCGTCAACTATAAGAGCATTTTTCACCTTTCACCATTTCATCTCAATGTGAAAAGAAAACTGAGAGTGCCTTGATTGGATCACACCCTTTTTAATACATGCACGTAAACCGTAAGAACAGCTGACCACTAGCTTCATCTCCAGAACAGCTGAATCTTTGGCTTGGTTTTTGTTGATCCTGGTGGTTCATCATTGGCGGTGGTGACCCTACCAGCTGAGTTTTCCCTCGAAAACCGTCTTTTACTTATTTTCCCTCCTCAAAAATTCTTATCGAAATTCCAGCTCTCTCAATCACCTAGAAAGGACTCCATACATATGCAATATGCAAGAAACAACACTATCTGATACTAAAATATGAAACATGTAAATCTAAGACTTAAATTCATATTTACAACAGTACATGATGTGAAATGGAAAGAAAAAGGATGCAAAATCCATTGATATCAGTCGAGACATGCTAACATCCCACTAACACAAAATATAAACTGTTGATCAGATAGCATATTTAAAGCAATAATAGAGTTTTTGTCTCTGATTTCCGTGTCTCCTTGATCAAATATATTAGAAGTCATGCAGGAGGGAGAGAAACGACGAAGATAAGCATCTCGGAGACAGATCCAATCAGTTAGGGAGAACAAACAAACAAAGGAGCAAGCAGATTCACTTTTTCAATAAATTGTTTGAAGATATGTACCACACCTATATCTGGCCACAACGGAAAGACAACTGAAGTTTATCCTGGAAGTAGCTCCAAATCATACTTTCCAAACCACAATTATGTATTATAAATCATACCACAAATTATAATTATTAACGCATAACTACAAAAATTTAATCTATTTATTTTATGTTACTTTCAGGTATAACAAATCTATCTCTATTTTAAATCAAACAAATAATTAATGAAAATGTATGGTAAATTTTACAGTTAATTGTATATAATCATTAATACTTCTTCTAGTCACAAACTCTCATCACCCTCAATAACAATATCTTATATACAAGTGACTAGATACAACAATTCTTACTATTCATACAAAAGTTTTTTGTTAGGTCATAATATAATCTGGAGAAAGCTACTCTTACCATTTCTTTATATATAACAAATCTATGTGTATTTTAAATCTAATAAATGAATGATAGTTTATAATACGAAATAGTATAAGGTTGGTTGTATATTCAACGCCAAATACATTCTTCGGGCTAACTTGTCAAATGGATGGTCTTGGCACAAAGGTTATCTGATTGTAGGGTTCGGATTTTTCTTTTGGATTTTCCGGTTCAACTGGCTAGAACCAGAGCCGGCTTACATGTTGGGGAAATTTGGACCACTGCCTTGGGGCCCATAATTATAAGGGGCACAAATTCTTTTTTAATGAAATTTGTTTTGTAGATTCATCAATAATGGACATCTCTATTTTTCCAATATTTCTCTTCTCTATACAATGAGATGAACGATTATAATCTAGGCTTTTTCTTGCTGAATTTCAGAAATTCTATCATATTCTCCTATTGTATCTCAGTTTGGTAGCTGTCTCCCAAAACTGGTCGGATCTGTTTCTCTTTCTTCTTTTTTATTTCTTCCTTTTTCTCAATCTCTATCTACTCTCTTTTCTTGACAGTAGAGGCATGAAATTAGGAAATAAAACCATAATAATCCTTTATATAAATTTTTTCATTAAATTAGGATTTGAACTTAATGGAATTTTAATGTGTCTTAACACTACTGTAATCCAAATTCACAGGGGTGTTACAGTGTATAGCGTCAAATGTGGTGGTGTCTTCTAATGATTAACACATGCCACCAGGGTTTAAATTGGTACAGTTACACCCGACAGTTAAAAGTTACTTTTGCGTATAAGTACATTTGTATTTTTGTGATCAAATTCCTTCATATTTCTCTTCAAAAAAGTACCGTCTCTGGTCAACACAAACATCTCTCACTGAAACCATAATCCATATAATATTTTCTTTGGATTCCAAAAATTTCAAAGTGTCTTATATATATATATATATTTAAACTCACTGAAACCCCATAAAGAAAACCAAATTTTACCAAAATCAGCAAGTTATTCACCGGATATAACATAAAAACATAAAAATGGTGTATTCCTTAAAATATAACTAAATAAAACAACAAAAAAGGTAAGAAGCAATTCAAAAGGTATAAATATAGCTAACTAAATAAATGTGCTTTTCTACGAGTCATTATTATATTCTTCCTTTTTATGCTTCTTATCTATATGTTGTTTTATTTAGTTACATGGAGTTAAGGAATACATTACAGATGGTAGATTTACTTTCCAAAAAAAAATGTTTTTCTTTTGAAGAAATCAGCTTCCTCTGGTTTGTTTTCTTTGCTATAATATGTCAAGAATAAGGTGATTAATTACGGTTTCAGTGAGAGATGATATTTTCAGGAGAAGAAGATGAAGGAATTTGGTCACAAACATACATATGTACTTAATAAGCATAAGTACAAAAACAATTTCTCTATTAATTTCTGTGTGCCGCTTGAGTCTCAACATTGGAAAAAGTCAGCGGCACCTACTTACCAAGACAGATGATCTTTTCCAATAACAACAGATCTTAGAATCATCTATTAGAGAAAAGTTGACACTGTGAGGTCGCATGGTTTAGTCATCTTCAGCTGCTGGGTTCAGTCATTTTCAATACTATGCTGAAATATATGAGTATCGTTTCTAAGTTGGCCAATTTAACTATTTCTATGTCTAAACTCGTTTTCCTATTTTGAGAAAGAGAGAAAATTAATCGTTTTTCAAATACTTCTTAAGAAAAAGGAAAACAAGTTTAGACATAAAGTATAATCTTTATAAATTAATACTCGATAAATTAATAACATATTTAAATTAATAAATTATCACGGTCTTGAGTTAGACCGGTGTAATATTTGAGATATTTCGATAAGATAATAAGATAATAATTTTTTTTGAAATTTCTATGTAAATATATGGTCTCAGTAATAACATAAATTAATAATCATATAAATGTATTGTATATATATAATATATTTTAGTAAAATATGATTTTAATATTGTTTATTTATTAATTAATTTATAGTTTTGTGGGAGTTTATTTTTCTTTAAAACATCAAATTATATGATATTATTTTCTCAAATTGGATCAAAATTTATGTTGAAAATTATATGTGCAATTATTATTTCCTAATATGTACATGAATTAAAACATATTGAAACATTATTTTTATTTTTTTAATTTTTATAAAATATGTTTTTTGAAATTTGGAAAACTCTCTATAAATTAATAATTTATTAATTTATAGATAAATTAATAACTTTCTAAATTAATAAAATTCTCCAGTCCAGATATTATTAATTTATAGAGATTTTACTGTATAACTAATAAAATTAGCAAATTTAGACTCGTACTCTTGAATCTCAACTTGATATTGCAGGCCTCCTCTTTGTCTAACCTTTCTTAAATTAAGAAATCTTATAAAAAAGTCTCTTTATTTTTTATCAGAAGATCTGCTTGTGGATACTTCTTCATGTACATGGAGTTCTTCCTTGTCAGCGTTGTGAACTCAAGAGTCAGACAAGATGGTTGACTTATAACTGCTCGAGAAAGAAGAGGGCTATCAGAATTTTAAGAAATGGAATCTTCAGACCAATTGCTTGAGAGAAGATTTAGAGTAAAGGTAAGTTCAGGGTCAAACCACTATGTGGTGTTGTGTAACACTGAAACCTAAATGAGTTTTGTGTTTGTTTCACCCCTGTCTTTAGTTCTTCAAGTTTTTCGTAATTTATAGTTTGGAAATCTGAAGATATTTATGTTCATGATTATAGTGAAAGTATTAAGTTCAAAATCCAAAGACTATTTTAGTGTCTTACGTAGCAAATATGAGATTCGAGAAAATCAAATTTACGAACATCCAACGAATCGTTGAAATAGGATACCAAGTAAGTATTTATGATCTTTGTAATTGGATGATTTTATTATTCAGCCTAGAGATACAATTTATACAGAGAGTGTATTTACAAGAATGGTAAAAAGATATATGTGCAATGAAGGAGAATAAATCAGATGAGAGATTTATGTAATCAAATCCTCAATGATTGATATGGAGAATCCTAATATCCTCCCTCAAGATGGAGGACCTTGTGTTACTCTTATCTTGTTACGAAGAAGATGAAATCTTGCATTACTGAGAGGTTTTGTGAGACCATCAGCAAGCTGATCATTAGTAAATACGTGAGATACTTGCAGCTTGCTTTGTTGAACTAGTTCGCGGATGAAATGATAATCAAGACCAACATGTTTTCATGCGGCTGTGAAAAACTGGGTTGGCACAGAGGTATGTTGCGCCAATGTTGTCACAGAAAATGGTAGGAGATTTGTGTTGGTGAATGTCGAGTTCAGTAAGTACCGAGCTCACCCAAATTATTTCTGATGCAGTGTTGGCTACCGCACGATACTCTGCTTCTGTGAACAATCGGGAAACACTTTTCTGTTTCTTAGAGGACCATGATATGGGGTGTTTGGCAAGGTAGACAATGTATCCGTTTGTTGACCTCAAACCATCAGGATCACCAGCCCAGTCTGCATCCGAATAGGCATGGAGCATCTGGGGGTTTGATTTTGTGTAGGTGATACCATAGGTTGGTGTTCCAGCGAGGTATCGTAAAACTTGTTTAGCGGCCTGCCAATGAACTGTCGTAGGTGAGTGCATGAACTGAGATAATTTGTTGACAGCGAAGGCGATGTCGGGTCGAGTAAAAGCGAGGTACTGGAGGCTGCCCACTAATTTTCTGTATTCGGTAGGGTCCAAATATTTTTCTCCCGTGAGTGTGAGTTTGGGCGAGGTAGCCATGGGTGTGTTGACAGGTTTGGCATCTTGCATCATCGTACGAGTGAGAAGATCAAGCGTGTATTTACGCTGGTTGAGATGAAGACCTTGCGGTGATCTGAGCGCTTCAATACCCAAAAAATAAGAGAGGTCGCCCATGTCTTTGAGTGAAAACCGTACAGCCAAAGCATGTATTATCTTTTCTACTGCTGCGTCATTGTTTCCTGTGACGATAATATCGTCTACATATACGAGTAAATAAAACAGAAGTGTACATTGCTTGTAAAAAAATAGGGCTGTGTCTGAAACTGAGTTTTTGAATTCAATAGAAAGTAGATGCTGTTTCAGCTCAGTGTACCAAGCTCAGGGCGCCTGTTTAAGTCCGTAAAGAGCTTTCCGCAAGCGGCACACGAATGTGGGTTTGTCGGTGTCAATAAAACCTTGAGGGTTGACGCATGTAGACCTCTTCCTCTAAGTTGCCTTGTAAAAAAAGCGTTGTTAATGTCTATTTGTCGTAGACACCAATCTCTGCTAACAGCCACATCCAAGATAATGCGTAGAGTAGAGGATTTAATTACAGGACTGAAAGTGTCAAAACAGTCAATACCCGATTGTTGCGTATAGCCTTTTTCGACCAAGCGAGCTTTGTGTTTGTTAATTGTGCCATCCGGGAGATACTTGATTCGAAATATCCACTTGCAGTCGATGATGTTGACATTTTGGGGGTTCAGGGACCAATTCCCATGTACAATTTTTGATCTGGGCATCGAACTCTGGGGATATGGCTCCACGCCATTGTTGATGTTTTAGTGCTTGAGTTACCGTGCGAGGTTCAGTGGCATCTGTGATTATAATAATAGCGGTGAGACCAAATTTTTGGTTGGGTTTGACTATTTGATTTTTGCCTCTAGTTTGCATCGGATGATTGTTGGCAATTAGCGGTGGTTGATTCTGGTGATTGATGTTGTCGACTTGAGAAGGAAGCTGTAGATTATTATGTTGTTGGGCTTGTGATTGGGGTGAATGAATTGTTAACGAGCCTGGAGATATTTGGGCTTCACCATTTGATGTTGAAGGAGTATGGGCCTGAGAGTTTGGGCCTGTTGGCAATGAAGTGGAAGAGAGAGAATTATCTTCATCGTGAGAAGATGCAGATACCTGAGGCATCGATGGAATGACAGAATTGGCCGGAGATAGTTCTTGTGATGCCGAAGTCGGTACAGGCGAGTGGTTTTGCGGCGGAGCCAATGATGATTGTGATGAGTTTGAGTTCTCTGATGATGAATCTGAGGGCAAAGTGAGCTATGCCTCCAAGGCTCCAGAAGGAGCTATAGTGAGTGGCGGATGTAATATCGGTATCTGGGTTGCAGAAACGGTGTGAGGGGGTTCGGTATTAGGATGTGTTGGGGATGATGAAGATAGTAAGTTGAAAGGGTATTTTGTCTCATCAAAGCGGATGTGGTGTGAGGTATATAAGCGATTGGTTTTGGGATCTAGACATAAATAAGCACTCTGGGTTAATGAATAACCTAGAAAAATGCAAGGATCTGGGCGAGGTTCGAGTTTGTTTGTGGCATACGGTCTGAGATAGGGAAAACAGAGGAAGCCAAATTTTTTTAACTTTGTGTAGTTTAGGTTTGTTCGAAAAAGTATTTGGTAGGGTAATTTTGTGGAAAGGTTCGGAGTTGGCATTCTGTTGATTAGATAGACTGAGGTGGCAAAAGCATAGGTCCAGTAGGTGTTTGGGATATTGGCTTTGGTGAGAAGAGTGAGACCAGTTTCGACAATGTGTCTATGCCATCTCTCAGCAAATCCATTTTGTTCTGGGGTGTGGGGTGAGGAGGTGAGATGTGTGATACCCTTGGAAGAAAGGAAGGAACGCATGGCGATAAACTCACCACCGTTATCTGAGAATAAGGTACCCACTTTGGATTGAAACTTTTTTTCAACTAGGTTTATAAATTGTGTGAATGTTTCGCTGGTCTGGGATTTTAATTTAAGGGGATAAATCCAAGAGTATCTAGAAAAATGGTCGACAATTAGAAGATAGTATTTATAATTATCAATGGAGGTAATAGGAAAGCACCAAAGATCAGTGAAAAGATATTCAAGAGGTCTTGTCGAGACAATTGTCGATTCAGAAAAAGATAGCTTATGAGCTTTATTGATCATACAGTCACCACAAAGAGAAGACTGAGATAAGGACTTTGAAACAGGTAAATCAAAGGAAGAAATAAGAGTTTTTAAAATAGGGTGAGCAGGGTGGCCTAGCCTGGCATGCCAGTCATCAATGGTGGTTTTAAGGTTGGTGGTTGCGGTAAAGAAGGTGGAAGCGAAAGGCTATAGGGTTGGTCACTCATATAGCTCATTCTTGATGCTGCCTTGGAGTAACGGGACACCCGTTCTGAGATCCATCACCTGAAAACATGAGGGAAAGAAATGCACTGAAACCTTATTAGTATTGCAAAGTTTATAAACTGAGATAAGGTTCTTTTGTATTGTAGACACATGTAGAACATTATTGAGTTGTAGAGCGCGTGTAGATGAAGGAAAAGAGACAGAACCAGTGTTGTTTATTGGCAGTCCGGACCCATTCCCAACGATGACCTCTTCGCCTCCAGTATAGGGCTGATGCAGTGAGAGTGCCGCAAGATCTGATGCAATATGGTGTGTCGCACCGGAGTCAAGGAGCCAAGGGCTGTTTGATGGTGTTGTGTTGACATAGTTAGCACGAGGTTGATATGAGGATGTGGCAGAGGTGGGGCGTTGCATCTGCATCGCAAGTTGAGAGCACCTTCGTGCACTATGACCTTGTATGCCACAGATTTGACATTTTCCCAAATACGGTTTTGGGGCACGATAGTCAGAGAAGTTCCGAGCTTGTTGTGACTGCCATGGTTGATTTCTGTTGTTGCTTTTGTTGGGACGATATGTGTTGTTGGTAACAACGTTAGCGGACATCGGATACGATGAGGGAGCTTGAGCCATGAGGAGCTTGGCTTCATGGTTAAGGAGCTTCTCATGAAGCTCATTGAGTGTTGGAGGAGCATCACGGCTCTCAACTTGATCTACAATAGATTTGTAGTCTTCGGGAAGACCATCAAGAGCAAATTCAATTTGATCTTCAAGATCTATGACTTTTCCAAGCAAGGCGAGTTGGTCAACACGAGTTGTGAGACCTTGAAGATACTCATCAACTGTTTTGGTACCTTTCTTCCATTGTTTGAGTTGGTACTTCAATTGTTTTATGTGACCTCTGCTTGGTTTTGCGTAGGTGGAGATTAGAAGTGCCCAGATTTCGGCAGCGGTGGTGGCACGTAACAGGAGAGGCTGAATATTAATCGATATAGCGCCAATGATAGCACTATAGATTAGTTTGTCTTGTCGCTTATGGAGTGCATAGGCTGGATTGGTGATGGTGTTTCCATCAACGGTGAGCAGCGGATCTGGAAACGGTTTTGAACAATCAAGAAAAAACGCCAAGTCATAGCTGTCAAGTAGGGAGTGGACTTGGTGGCTCCACATTAGGTAATTTGTGGTGTTAAGCTTCATGACGTTAGACATGTTAACGTTGAGAAGTGAACCTTGAGCAGTGACAAGAGTGTCAGTGGAGGTTGTGACTCCGGCGGAGTTGTTTTCAGAAGTGGCCATTGTCGTAAAGGAAAATAGAGGAGTTTGAGATTTTTTTTTTCTTTCTAAGTTTTGATCAAAGGCTCTGATACCATATGATCTTTATAATTGGATGATTTTATTATTCTAGAAATACAATTTATACAGAGAGTGTATTTACAAGAATGGTTAAAAGATATATGTGCAATGAAGGAGAATAAATCAGATGAGAGATTTATGTAATCAAATCCTCAATGATTGATATGGAGAATCCTAATAGTATTATCCAGAGGATGATAGCAAAAAATGACGATTTCACAACATTGATATTGATTCTGAAGAAGAAAAGTAACATTTTTGTTAATCATTTATCAAATAAAGCTCACGTATCGAAATTATTGTGTAAATTCACCTTTTATGTATTCCGGATGTATCAACTGTTGGATGCGATCACGACTGATTCAGACTTGAAAAAATAAAAATAAAAATAAAACCACATTATGGATGTTTTTGTGGAAGCCACACGCCCCGAAGAATGTCTATGGTAACCGAAATTTAAAAGTCAGTAGTATCGATTATTCATACAAGTTAGCAAATTATAGTGTATATTTGATTGTATAAATAATTAAGTTGAGTATTACTTAAGTTATTTTACTAAATAAAATTTGACGTCAAAAAGAAAGATTTTACTATGTTCACTTGTTCTATCATTGATAATTATTTGCTTATAATAGTTCTGCCTCAACTTATAGACGTGCTCTTTTCATTATTTTTTCAGTCTAGATCTTCGACAACAATTGTATTTGTTTATTGAAGCATGAAGAAGCAAATTACGGTTTATCTAATCTGGTATATGTAGGAAGTTAGGTACGTTATTTCTACAATAAGATATAATAAATTATAAAGTTAACTATATATATAAATGATACTAATATAGCAATTATGAAAGAGATTTGCAGAGACGAGACATTTTTTCTTTAATTCTGAAAACGGCCTGTAGTGTGACGGTTGTATGATATTTCGAATCTCAGGATAGAACTACAACTATTTCGTTTTGCACAATGCAACAACAGTATCTAACGAACATTTTTCTGTGTTATACTCTCAAACGAAAAAACCAGAAAATGAAGAAAAAGAGAGTAAAGAGATTGATGGTTATTATGTGATCAACACAACCATTTTAGAACTTGTTTCTTATATCTCAAATGAAAAGAAGAGTTGTGCTTTTATAGCCACCCAAGAACGAGTAATAGTAATTTCAGCCATTATGATTTGATCTATTATTATAATCTAGTGGTTATAATCTTACCTATTATGGCTAAATATGCATTTAGCTCTATGACATAAAATATAACATTAAGATATAAGACTAGTCAGTTTTTGATTTGGTTTGTATGAATTTTAGTCAAACTTTTCATACTTTTTATCTTTATAATTTATATAAGATATCCAATTAAAAACATTTATTTTTTATTCAAATTAAAATCAATTTTGACAATAATCATTTGTCTAAAATTGAGTTCTAATAGTATCAGGGCTGGCTTAACGTTTTTATGGACTCTAGGCGACAAACAAAAACATTGGGAAAAAACCTTTTTTTTTTTAAACCCATTTCTAAAGAATTAACAAAAAGAATCAAAAAAATTAAACTAAGTCTTTTCTGGTTTTAAGGTTTTTCAAAGAAAGAGCAATTTAAAAATTATTTTTGTATGTTTTTGATACATATTTTCGAACTTTTATGAACAATATTGTTTGTAGGTTTTGCAATAAAAACTAAAATATTTACATATATAATATTGTTTTACTTCTTTCAATATAATATTTTATTTTTGATAATATATATAGATATGTATATACATTAAAATTGAAAACCCTTAACTGTTATAAAACGGACACATGATTGAGCTCCAGACCGTCGGCCGTTGCACCTCTCGTCCTACATGAGCCGGCAGCAACTTCTCTGGTTTGGTGAAACGGGAAAAACTGAAGGCATGTAACTTCACCTTATGTACAGAATTAAGTAAAATGTGTCAAACTAACGTGGATTGTTAGTATTTAAAAGGAGAATATTTTTATTTTACCATGACATGCCGTAAATTGTGAGTTTCATAGATAAGTTTATAGGTAAACTTATCAATTGGATTGGCACGTGTCGTAATCTAAAAACTATTATTCTCTTTTCTTTTTGGTTAAACAAATAATGAAACAATTTCCTGACCTCCTCCACTGTTTCCTATTAACAAGACTCTTTTAGAATTAACAAATTCTCAGCTTAACATCCCCCTTTGCACATAGTTATTGAATGAAAGTTTCTTTTGATTAAGAAAAAAAAGAAATAAAAAGGTTTTTAGTTTAAATATAATCGGTTTATTTTGGATGCTGGTAAGAATAATCTGGTGTCAATTATAAACCAAATTATAATTACCAAATTCTTAAGAAACTGAGCAAAGCATTACGGCCAAGAAATGTTCAAAATATAAGTTATATTTCCGCAACAGTAAACAGAGTAGTAAGTTACATATCATAGTTTAACACTGTAAATGATTTCTGGAAGTTCACTCAACAGAAATTTCTAAATAATTCCAAATTTTATGTTTTTCTTCGATGTTATCTCTCATATTTTATTATTTTCCAGTATGCTACTAAAATAAATATTAGTGGATTCGAGATCCCAAACAAAAGAAAAGAATCTATTTAGTCAGAATGGAAATTTTAAAAATTCTAGGCATATTCACCTAAAATCTGAATTATCATAAAAGAAAATCTTCATGATATTCCAAACCTTGATTTTTAGAATCAAATTTCGTCACCCTTTAAATCCTAGCCAGAGATAAATAATACTTGTGTGTGAATTTAAAAGCTATGATTCGTCTAAACAAGTCTAAGAATTGGAGTCAGGGTAAGTAAGAAATATAATTATTCTATCGACTTCTTTTATACTTTGGTGTTTTTAAAAACTCTCAGATTGTTTACCATAAACTAATATACTTTTTCAATTTTAAAACCTTTTTATTTAAACATTAAAAACCCCTAAAACCTGGTTTTTGACTTTCAATCTCTATAAAATTGTGGACTCATTAAAACAAAGATACATAAAAAATCGATCAAAGCCGCACGTCCACAACTTACTCTTCTTAGGACAGTCGTCAATAATACCACTGAGATTCCATCAGTAGTTGAAGATGTCTCCAGAAACCACAATTTCAGATCTTTCTGCACGCCGCTTAATTCTTGACATCGGAAAAATGTCACTAGCATGTACAAACCAAGAAGGAGTATATGTTCCAACATCAACAATTTCTTTAAACAGGGTTATGAGAATCACAATGTCTGCCGCATGTTTCTTACCAGCGGCAAGTTCCATGTCTACACTTTTCCCATTTCACCAAACTTGAGAGGATCTGTTCATCCACGAAAAAAATAGACAAAAGGGTAATGGTCATTATCTTTTTCTAATAATCGATTCTTGTCAATATTGGAATTTCAATTATTTGGTATTGTTGCTTGTGATTAAAGATTGGATAAGATCTATCAAAACATAAATCATACAATTTGTGGATGTATCAACATTATATTCTATTTTAGCATTTATAATTTTTAGGTTATTACACGTGGTATTCTACCAAGAACATGAGTGGTAGCATCACATATCTGAAGGAAATATTAAGTATTACTGAGATTTATTTTGTTTTGTAAATATTAATTTTCATATGGTAACCTTGGACATGCATGCATGTTCATATTCTTCTAGAAGTTAACCCTTCATTCTTTGAGACATAGTCAATCAAGCTCTCACCAGACCATTTGGCCTTGTGATATATAAGAGGCCTTAAACAGTTCATAACCCTTGAATGTGTGAAATATGTGATCTCAAGAAGAAAAATTCAGCAATCTCTCTCTCTCTCTTATTACGCCAATTCTCTTATCTTCATCCTTATCTCTCCCTAAACTTCTAAAATCAACATGGTATCAGAGCGGGTTCTTTATCCAACCGCTTAAACTCTCTTTATAATCCCTTTAAGCTATCTTCAAAACCTTCTAATCTATAGCAATACATCTTACCAAGTTCTATTCACTCTGAGATTAAAATCCTTGAGATCGGTTGATCTTCAAGTTGTGAAAGAGCTGGGATTGTGTATTACTACAAGAGAATGGAGGTGAATAGAGTAGCGATTTCTGTTGTTCTTAAAGGAGATAACTACCTTCTTTGGGCAAAAACTACTAAGACCGTTCTAAGAGGTAGAGGACTTTGGAAGTTCATTGAACCTAAGGAAGAAGCCGAACCATACAATGACAAGGAAGAGCAAGAAGAGCAGTTCACTCTTTCACTTCTTCAAAGCTCACTAGAGCCATCTATCCTGGCGGCCTACTCATATGCGGATACCGCCAAGGAGTTGTGGGATATACTCAAGGGAGTATATGGAAACATCTCAAATATATCAAGGATATTTGAGGTGAAGAGGGCGTTGAATGAGCTTCAACAAGGAGAGAAGCCATTCAAGGAAATGTTTGGGGAGTATAGAAGCTTGTGGGCCGAACTGGAGATCTTGAGGCCACAAACTATGGACCCCAAGGAGTTAGGAGAAAGGCGTGACCAAGATCAAGTGTTTGGGCTTCTCTTGGCGCTTAACGCATCCTACAAAGATATTATCAAGCACATACTTAGATTTGAGAAGCTGTCAAGTCTAGCGGAAGTATGTGGCATGATTCAAAGAGAGGAAGGGTCAAGAGACCTATTTCGTGCACCAAGCGAGGCTGCACATCTTGCAAGGAAGAATCTTACATTCGACAAGAGGGTGTTGGAATGTGAGCATTGTAAAATGAAGGGACACACTAAGGAGAAGTGTTGGACCCTTCATCCACACTTGAGGCCTAAGAGGCTAAAGGAGAATGGAAGTGGACCTAGAGCCTTCATGGGTGTGGCACAACCAGTTGAGGATACGGTCAAGAGGTCCGAATTCGAAGCCCTCATCAAGAGCCTAGCCAAGCTCACTGAATCTGGTAAGGGCTTCCTCGGTTCTAAAAGCTCCATAAAAAAGGACAAAGTGATTGTGGATTCAGGGGCTTCTCATCACATGATTAAGGATCAAGACATGCTTAAAAATCTTGAGCCTTATCATGGGAATGTGCAAGTGGCAAATGGGAGTTCAGTTCCAATTGAAGGGATAGGGGAATTAGAACTTTTCAAAAAGGGAACAAAAGCCTTATACATGCCTTGTTTCTCATCTAATCTTCTATCAGTTCATAAAGCTACCAAGGATTTGGATTGTGTGGCATTGTTTGGGACTGACTTTGTTAAGTTTCAGGACCCTAAAACAAACAAAGTGCTCGGAGAAGGGAAGGTAGAGGATGGAGTATATCTTTTGCACACAAATAAACAAGCGGATGTGAAAGCGCTTGGAATGAAGGCGGATGTAGAAGTATCTAGTAGGAAGGAGATTGGAGATAGTCCACTATGGCATGAAAGGTTGGGACATCCAAGCTCTGCAGTTCTCAAAGTGGCTTTACCCAATCTCATTCAAGAAGAAGTAGTATGTGAAGCATGTGTACTAGGGAAACATTGTAGACAAGTGTTTCCTACTTCATCTACATTTTGTGATGAAGCTTTTGGCATTGTACACTCGGATGTATGGACCGCTCCTTGTAATTCAAGAGATCAATATAAGTATTTTGTTTCATTCATAGATGACTACTCAAAATACACATGGATTACTCTTCTACATACCAAAGATCAAGTTTATGAAGCATTCACCAACTTCATCAACTATGTGTCTACACAATTCAAAACAACAATCAAGATCTTAAGAAGTGATAATGGAGGAGAGTATATAAGCAAGCGGTTCAAGGAATTACTCAACAACCTTGGCACCATCCATCAAACATCTTGCGCCTATACTCCACAACAAAACGGAGTAGCTGAAAGAAAAAATAGACACCTAATGGAGGTCGCAAGGACCATCATGATTGCCAAGGGAGTACCTAAACTTCATTGGGGAGATGCCATGATGACTTCAAACTACTTGATCAATCGTCTTCCAACCAAGAACCTGGATAATAAGTCACCATTTGAGGCATTGTACAACAAGAAACCAAGCCTACATCATCTCAAAACCTTTGGATTTAGCTGCTTTATGTTCACACCAGAAGGTCAAAGAAACAAGCTTGAACCTAGAAGCATGAAGTGTGTATTCATTGGATATTCACCAACACAAAAAGGATACAAGGTCTACAACCCGGAGACAAGACGAGTCTATGTATCAAGAGAGGTGAGGTTCAATGAAAAGGAGAGCTTCTATGGAGCTAAGAATCATGATACCCCTCAAGGTATGAGCTCACCATTTATGGAGTGGATACCATTCTTTGAAGATTCAAGAACAACGGATGATGTACATGAGGAGAATGACCCAACCTCAGATCATGAAGCCACGGATGAAGAAAGTGAACCTAATTCAGGTGTAGAAAGCATTGACATTGTCAAAGAAGAACCTGAGCCAACAGTACCTCTAAGAAGAAGTACAAGACAGAGGCGACAACGTGTTCACTATGGCTACAACAACTCTGCCATGCTCCAAGGAGAGTCTAGTGTGAGTAATCTTCCTTGTGTGATAAGAGAATGCCCTGAGCGTACGGCGAGCTTAGATCTCGATCCTATTGGCGACAGCATTCTCTTATCACAAGGGGGAGATAACACTCAAACTAGCACTGTTACATATCCCATTGAGCATTTTTGCTCGTTGGCATCCTTACCTATGGAGCATGAAGCTTTTCTTGGAAAAATCAGCAAGGAATCCATACCTAACTCATATGAAGAAGCGTGTGAGAGTGGAGTATGGGTAAAAGCTATGGAAGAGGAAATGAAGTCCATGGAAAGGAATCATACTTGGTACTTAACTGATTTACAAAGGGATAAGAAGCCAGTTGGGTGTAGATGGGTGTATACAATCAAATACACAAGTGATGGGAGGATAGAAAGATACAAGGCAAGGTTGGTAGCAAAAGGGTATACTCAAATCTATGGGGAGGATTATACCGAGAAATTTGCTCCGGTTGCTAAGCTCCATTCCATCAGAATCCTAATCTCGGTGGCAGTGAACTTGAAGTGGGATCTATGGCAGATGGATGTCAAGAACGCCTTCTTGCAAGGGGATTTGGAAGAGGAAGTGTATATGGATCCACCCCAAGGATATCATAAGGAAGGCAACAAAGTTTGTAGATTGAAGAAAGCAATCTATGGGCGAAAGCAATCTCCAAGGGCATGGTACCAAATGCTAAGTGCTTGTCTTTTGGAGAAGGAGTTCATAAGATCGGAAGCTGATCATACACTTTTCACAAGGAAAAGTAAAGGAGGAGTAGTGGTGGTCTTGATATATGTTGATGATCTAATCATCACAGGAAGTGACAAATATGGAGTAGATCGAATCAAGAAACTCTTGAAGGTTGCTTTTGATATAAAGGATCTAGGAGAGCTTAAATACTTCCTAGGGATTGAAATGACACGGTTTGAAGATGGGATGTTCATCTCCCAAAGGAAATATGTGCTGGATCTCTTGGAAGAAACCGGGAAGTTAGGATCCAAACCGGCCAAAACTCCAATAGAAGAAGGCTACCAAGATAGTCCTGAGGGGGAGCCATTGGAGAATATTAAAAGATACCAGAGGATGGTGGGCAAGCTCATCTATCTTACTATTACAAGGCCGGATATTTGCTTTGCAGTGAACCGTGTGAGTCAACATATGCAAAAACCAACTATGCAGAATTGGAACATGATTGAGAGGCTGCTAAGGTACTTAAAAAACAGCCCTGGAAAAAGCATATGGATGAAGGCTAATGGAAACACAAAGGTTCAAGGATATTGTGATGCGGATTGGGCTGGAGATAAGCAAGATAGAAAGTCCACATCCGGTTTTTGTACCTTTGTGGGAGGTAATCTAGTCACTTGGAGAAGTAAGAAGCAGAAAGTTATAGCCTTATCAAGTGCTGAAGCCGAGTATAGGGCTATGAAGGAGGTGACAAAAGAATTGATATGGGTGTGGGCATTCCTAGAAGATCTTGGGATACTTGAGGCTGAGGAGATGCTGTTGTATTGTGATAATCAAGCTGCAATACATATAGCATCCAATCCGGTATTCCATGAAAGGACCAAGCATATAGAAGTGGATTGTCACTTTGTGAGGGGAAAGATTCAAGAAGGAATCATCAAACCCGCATTCGTAGCAAGTGGGGAACAGCTAGCGAATATCTTCACCAAGGCAACATCCTCGATCATTGGGGATCACATATATGGCAAGATCGGTCTAAAGGATATTCACCGACCAATCTTGAGGGGGAGTGTTGAAATATGTGATCTCAAGAAGAAAAATTCAGCAATCTCTCTCTCTCTTATTACGCCAATTCTCTTATCTTCATCCTTATCTCTCCCTAAACTTCTAAAATCAACAGAATGACTTATCTGATCTTGTTTGTTTTAGACTACATATTGCCAGCCATAATGTTAGATATCTTCTCCTTTCCAGCCCATCCATAATTTCTACCAAATCATTGTTCATTTTTTTTGTTTAGCATGTATTATTCGTATTCGAATGATTTCATATATGTGCTTGTATTGTTCTTGTCTATCTAGGGTATGCCACAATGTGCATCAAAAAGTACTTTCATATGCTCATATAAATGTACTAGACATGAAGGTTTCAACTGATCTAGATCTGAATCAGTAAGTGTGTATCTATTTATGTTTTGGTTTGTATGGCATGAGACCAGGCAGTTTGATGCGATGAGAAGTTAAATATTTTGTTTGCTTCTTGTCTTGGCTCCCAAACATGTATAACAACTTATCATTTTATCATCATTGAAGATTTTGTGCTCGACTCAGATCTCCAAGATTTTTAATGTTGATAAAATCATCAGTCTTTATATTGTATAGGATTTACTGCAAATGCAAGAAATAAACAAGATATAGCATCATCTCAAACTCTTTGTTATAAAGTGATACCAATTAAAACATAAAGTGATAGACATGCAGAATCATGTCCTTATCAATTAGAGCTTTCATGTCCAATACATATACCCTACCAGAGAGAAACACTTGCTGATGCATTTGCATGTTCTAGCACACCCTAAGAAAAATAGGATAATTTAAGCAAATATTCTATCATCTTAAACTGAATAACACATATAGAAGCTTAAAAAAATGAATAACACATATTAAGCAAACAATGACCCCAACTTTGGTTGATTATCTGTGATTTCATGGGTGAGTGGAAAAGTAGAAAAAGCTAACATCTTGACATAAAAATTATCGTTCAAAAGAAACATGATCAATCAGGTATTTAAGAATTTATGAACTCTTTAAGACCTATGAGATGTCTGGATTGTTTGGCGAGATGAAATTTTATCAGAGATTAAATTTCAAGAACCCCCTTCCCACTCCAAAAAGGATCATCGCAAGAGTCAATTTCCGTGATTTTACAAACCTGAGAATCAGATTGTGTAACTCTTTTGATTCTAGGTAAATGATGATTTTCTGTGGAAATCTATAACTCACTTAAATAAGTCAACAGAGCTAGGTAATAATGGTATGGTGCTAGGTATGAATTTTTTGAGTTATAATTGAGTTAGGTGTGAATTTGTTTGTTATGCATAGCTTTTAATACATAGATGAGATTTTTATTAAACACAAAAGAAAATTATGTCAATGGTGTGGTATTTATTTAGAGATTTATAAACACTGTTTTTAATAAATAGATGTTGTATTTAATCTCATCTATGTATTTCAGTACATATATGAGATTTTCAATCTCATCTATGTATTTTAGTACATAATGAGGTTTTCAATCTCATCTATGTATTTCAATACATACATGACATTTTAGTTTAAATACAAAATCTTCTAATTCACGTGGTAACATAATTATTTTTTTCTATTTAAAGTTTGATATTATTCGCATCTATGTATTTCAATGAAGCCATATGCCATCCACCACCTTCGAATCCTCCTAACCATCCCACGGACCGACCGCCAGAAGGACCTATTCAAGGATATCCATCCGATGATGGGTTTGATCCATACCATCTTCGACCAGGTTGTCCCAAGAGACGATAACGACCAAACGTCTACGACCGAGATGATCGCGCCCCTCGATCCGAAGCACCCATCCAGAAACTTATTCGACCTACCTTCGTGGAAAATGTCACTCCAGAAGCATATATCGATTAGGAGCGATGAATGGACCACCTGTTCGACTGCTACGATTACTCCGAGGCCAAGAAGGTAGCATATGCGGCAGCCGAACTGACTGATCACGTCCTCACTTGGTGGGATCGTAACCTGGCCGAATGAAGATGTCACCAGGAAGGTATGATCCTTTCTTGCGAAGTCTTAAAGTTCATTATGAGGTGACGCTACGTCCCTCCACTCTACCAAGGTGCCCGATCCATGGAAGACTACTATGATGAATTTGAGCACTTTCGAAACCGCCTGCAACTTGATGACTGCGAAGAAACCGTGATGGCCCATTTTTTGACTTTATGTAAGACCGGATCGCCCGCAAGGTTGAAAGGCTATCCTACCATGGCTTTGAGGAGGTATTACATTTGGCAATCCAATGGGAGACACAAAGAAAGGCTGCTACCATTTTCCGAGGGCGAGTGCCTCCAAACTAGAACTGGTCTCCCAATCCCACCAAGTCATCCTCTGGCCCCAAACCAAATGCCGGTTCTAAGGCAATCACAGTAGAGACCCGCTTAAAGCCTCGGTAACCCAAAGCGCCTAAGCCCAACTGTTCTGACCCAAGCCGAGAAGCCAATGTCGGAAGAAGACAGGACGTGATCTGCTATAAGTGCCAAGGACAAGGGCACTACTCCAGGGATTGCCCAAACAACCGCGTAATGATCATCACTGCTTAAGGTGACTATGAGTCTCAATACGAGAAACTGACTAAGGAGAATGACCCAGAACCCGTTCAGCCAAACAAAGGGGTTGAGTATCCGGATGTTGTGGACATGCTGGTCATCCAACGTAGCTTATGTATCCTGACCCTTCCCGAGCCAGCCGAACAGCGAGACAACATCTTCCACACTTGCTGCACCATCAACGGCAAGGTTTGCGGTTTAATCATCAATGGTGGATCATGTACCAATGTGGCCAGTACCCACCTTGTGAACAAACTCTCTCTCCCTACTACTAAGCATCCTCATCCGTATAAATTGTGCTGGTTGAATAACAAGACTGTCATACCTGCAGAAGTACGCGTTTGTCTTCCGGAAGAGATCCTCCATGGATTGTCCCCTCTCCGAGATATTAAGCATCGGATAGACTTCGTCCTTGGAGTCTCTCTACCCAACCGTCCCACCTACCGCGTCAACCCCAAAGAGGTCAAGGAACTGAAACAGCAAGTTGCTGATCTTATGTCCAAGGGGTACGTTCGGGAGAGTCTCAGCCCATGTGTTGTACCAGTCCTCTTGGTTCCCAAGAAGAATAGCAGCTGGCAGATGTGTGTCGATTGCCAGCCCATCAATAACAACATGGTCAAGTACCGACATCCAATCCCATGTCTGGGCGCTATGGTGGACGAGGTAAGTGGATCATCCATCTTCTCCAAGGTCGATTTAAAAAGCGGATACCATCAGGTCCGAATGAGAGAAGGCGACGAGTGGAAGACAGCCTTCAAGACCAAGGAAAGGCTGTACGAGTGGCTCGTCATGCCCTTTGGCCTATCCAACGCGCCCTCAAATTTCATTAGGCTGATGATCCATACCTTGCGCGCATTCATCAACAAGTTCGTGGTCATCTACTTTGATGACATCCTGGTCTACACCAAAGACGTGACCGATCATGCGAACCACCTCGACGATGTCCTCCAAACCCTTCGGCAAGAAGAACTCTGTGCCAATATGAAGAAGTGCATCTTTGGTGCTAAGGAGTTGGTCTTCTTAGGCTTCATTATAAGTGGAGAAGGTCTGAAGGTAGACCAAGAGAAGATCCAAGCCATCCAAGATTGGCCTACCCCAACCAATGTCAGCCAAGTTAGGAGTTTTCATGGCTTGGCTGCTTCTACAGCCGATTTGTTCGAGACTTCAGTTCCCTAGCCGCTCCCCTGAAGACACTAGTCAAGAAATCGACCGGTTTCATTTGGGAAGAATTCCAAGAGAAAACCTTCCAAAAACTCAAGAACCGTCTTACTCAAGTCCCATTACTGGCATTGCCCGATTTCAATAAAACCTTCGAGATAAAGTGTGATGCCTCTAATATAGGCATAAGAGCCGTTCTTATGCAAGGTGGGCGGCCAATTGCCTACTTCAATGAGAAGCTCAGCGGGGTCACCCTCAACTACCCCACTTATGATAAAGAGCTCTACGTCTTGGCCTGAGCCCTTGAAACCTGGCAGCACTACCTCTTCTCTATGGAGTGTGTGATCCATTCAGATCACGAGATGTTGAAGCATCTCCGGAGCCAGACCAACTTGAAGAGGCGACATACAAAGTGGCTTGAGTTCATCGAAATGTTCCCCTATGTCAACAAGTATAATAAGGGAAAACAATGTGGTGGCCAATGTCCTATCCCAACGCCAAGCCCTGATCACTACCGTAGAAGCCAAGGTCCTAGACTTCACCCATCTGAAGAACCAGTACCAAGATGACTCTGGTTTGAAGGCACCTTATTCCGATCACGGCAGAGAGCCCTACAAGGACTTATATGTCCACGAAGAATTCCTTTTTAAAGGAAGAAGGCTTTTCATCCCGGATTGATCCGTTCGAGAACTCCTTTTCGAAGAAGCTCATAGTGGTGGATTGATGGGTCACTTTGGTACCTATAAGATCTTGGACATGCTGAGAAGCGACTTGTAATAGACAAAGATGAGAATCATGGTTGAGCCTTTTTCTCTCGATGTTCGACTTTCCGGCATGCCAAGACCAAGGCCCACCCTTATGGCTTCTATATGTCACTGCCGATCCCAACCACTCTATGGGTCGATCTCTCCATGGATTTCCTCTTAAGACTGCCCCCAATCAAATAGAAGGACTCCATCATGGTTGTGGGTAATCGCTTTTCCAAGATGGCTCACTTCATGCCTTGTTCAAAGGCTTGGGACACCACGACCATAGCCGACCTCTTCTTCCGGACGTGGTAAAACTACATGGCCTTGTCCAAACCATCATCTCTGACCGAGACCCCAAGGTTTTTGGGCAATTTTGGAGGACCTTATTGAGGCGCATGGGAACCAAGCTCCTTTTCTCTATGGCTGTCCACTCTCAGACTGATGGCAAAACCAAAGTGGTCAACCACACTTGGGGGCATTGCTTAGATCAGCCGTTGACTCAAACCAGGCCAACTGGCGCCAGAGCTAGCCCTATGTGGAGTTTGCCTACAACTGAGCTACCCACTCTACTACCGGCCTTCTCCCTTCGAGATTTGGTATGGCTTCAACCCACTTACGCCTTTAGACATGATCACTTTGCCATCGAATCGCATGGAAGATCAGAATGGGGTCACCAAGGCAGAATACATACGGAAGCTCCATGAATTGGTCCACATGAATATCCTCAAGAAGACGGAATAATACAAAAAGAAGGCTGGTCGTGGAAAGCAACCCATGGTCCTACAACCCGGCAACTGGGTTTGGCTGCATACAATAAGCTTAGCCAGACCCAAGTTATAACCTCGAGGATATGGGCCCTTCCGAGTGCTAGAAAGCATTAACAATAATGTGTAATAGATCGACATCCCATGTAAGGATAACATGTCTACTACCTTCAATGTTGCTGACTTATCCTGTTTTAATACAGGAGATCATGTTTTGAGGACAAAAACATCCTCAAGAGGGAGGGCATGATAAGGCCGAAACCTCCTCCGACCCAAAGGATGACTCCCCAGATAATACCGACTTAGACACGGGAAGAAGCCAAGGAGCTTTACCCCATGTACCGGTGGCAGTCATTGACTACATCCAGTCCAAGCGCTATCAAACGAGGTTCAACCTCGCTATCAGTCAAGGCCTAATGGAGAATGCATGGACCAGACCCAAACCATTGAAGACGACCAAGGATCAAGTGCTTAGCGTTTTTATTCTAGAACTGTTGTTACTTTAGAACTTAGTTTTTATAGTTTAATGTGCATATAAATGTCCAAAGACATACTGGTCTTTTGTAAGGGTTGGATGTCCTAGTAATCCCACCTATTTAAGAACTTGTAACTTCACTCTTTGAACTCAGATTTGAATAAACGCATTAAGCTAAAACGCTTTGCTTCAAATCTCACTTAGTTTAAACATCGGACATCTTTCAAGCTCTGCTCGGACTCCGGTCAGTCGTATCATGGTGTTGTTCAAATACCGTATGGCCGGCTATCGATTCACCTTGTTCTTGTTTGCTCCTTACGTGTTTGATCCCATTTCCATTCCATTGTCCTTTTTGCTTCATCCATTATCATCATCCTTACTATCGCTTCCTTCCCCCAAATTGTCTAAACATCACCGCTTCGTTCCGTACCGCCCTCATAAATCACTAATGAGGAAACCTTTCTGTATCGGTGACTCATTAACGAGAAACCATATTGCATCAGATATCACTACCAAGGAACCTTTACCGCATCGGCAACTAATTACCGAGGTTCCGTACAGCATCAAGAACTCACCGACAAGAGACTCTTACTGCATTGACAACTCGTTACCAAGAAACTGTACTACGACAAGAACTCGCTACCAAGGAGAACCTTTACCGTATCCATGACAAGTTATCGAGGATACCGACCATACCAAGAACCCACTATCGAGGAACTCTTACCATACCGAGAGTTAAATATCTAGATCACCTGACCGCAACTCGGTCTGTACATGTATCCTCACAAGTTACTCGGTCACCCTATGTATAGCCCTTGGCTGTCCGTGCAGGACCCGACTGGGCTGATATTGGAGTTACCTTTTCGGGCGTATCACCTTGGGTTGGGGAGGCTGGCCTTAGGGTCTTCTGGATGCCTAGGTTTGAACCGAGTCCAAGATAATTTTCTTGGGAGCTTTGGTAGTCTGGGGTTCAGTAGGTGGAACCGATTGGTTCAGAGACCAGATGTGGTTTGGGCTGTGGCCAAGCTCGTGGGATGCTGGCGGTCTTCCGGTGGATCTGGGACTCCACTTGGATGGCTAGGTGAAGTAGCTCTTCTGACCCACAGTAAGATTGCCTCTCGACCTTGAGAATAATTCGGTCGTCCATCCTGTCCAAGAACTGGGCCATTAAGGTCTCTTCGCAGTCTTCAAGTTGCAGCAGCTTCCTGAGGTATTTGAACTTGACGAAGTATTCTTCTATTGACTATAAACCTTACTGGAGTTTAGGAAATCTCTTATGTAGGTCATGGTGGTAGAGGAGAGGGACGTAGCAACGCCTAATTACAAACTTAATGACTTCCAAAGAAGGAATTATGCCTTTTTGATGGCGTCTTCATTCAGCTAGATCACAGTCCCACCAAGTAAGAGCGTGATAGGTCAACCGGGCTGCGGCGTAGGCTAACTTCTTGGTCTTGGAGTAATCGTAGCACTCGAACAAATGGTCCATGCATCTTTCCTGCAAAGGTCAGAGGTATGAGTTTATGGATGAGAGTTTCAAATCGAGGTGCTCGGTCATCCCGTCCATAGGCATTTAGTCACTCTTGTTTTCCGTGATGGCCTGGTCGAGGATGGTTCGGTTCAAAATCTTTATCGGATATGTACCCTAGGATGGGGGCTTTGGGCAAATGTTCGGCTAGTTTTTCAGGTGGAATTAGTTGTCGTGGAGAGACCTCAGGAGATATGTCGTAGCATGCAATCTGCTGGGCAAGCTGTTCAAGCTGCACATGGAGAGTGGTAAGTACCATTCCCACATCAACGAAAGAGAGGCTCTTCTACTGGTTTAGCCATGGTATGGACATTAGGACTGTATGGATGACGGTGTATTGATGTCGGAGTAAGGTTGTTGGGGTCTGAGTTGGTGAGGTCCAACCAGCGAGATTGACCGATATGGACGGCAGCGGGGTACAGACGGCGGTGGTCCTTCCGAGGTATTAGGACCGGACAGGTTAGAACGCTGATGGTTTCCTACCAGTAGGGTCAGCAGGTAGAGTCTCCTACCGATACTAACTGGGACTGGCTGGTGATGATGACCCAGAACAGCGGGGTACGGCCATCAAGGGGTTTCATGCTCAGCCAGTATAATTGTTTGGTCGTTGTACAGGACCGTCCCATGTGTTACCTGCAAGGGATAAGATAATAGGGTAGTAAGGCTTGGTTTACTATAGTTACAAGCTATAATAGTAGGATAAGGCCGCAAGATATGGGACACAAAATAGTACATGTTTTGAACCAAAGGAACAAACGGACAAAAAACGATGAGTCCTACATGCAATCACACCAACCACTAAATAAAACAACACATAGGTGAATCCCAATGATTGGCAAGGATGGATAATAACACGCAGTTCAGCTAAGGGACAAACGAGTTGCGCGTGTCGACCAGGTATGGTCCCTACATGGTTCGTTTTCAACCTTGAGTCTCACTAGGGCAACAATGGCAGACTGTGACAAAGACTTGGTCTATTTCAGAGCTTGTCTAATGGCTAGCAACAAGCACAAGGTTTTGAGATCGTGATACAACTGGACCAGAATCTAAGCTGAGCTTCAAGAATTTCTGGTGTTTAATCTAGTGAGACTTGAGAGAACAAGGCGTTTTTTGGCTAAGATATTTATTCAACTCTGAACTTTTAGATTGAGGTGTGCATGGGTTAAATAGGCGGGATATTAAGACATTCCGACCCTTACAAAGGACCAGCCTGTCCTTGGGCGTTTACATGTCTGGTAAACATTATACAATGTTCTTAAGTAAAAGTAAAAAGAAGGAAGGATATGAATTAGGTTCGGACGATACTCCACAAACCAGGCACTGGTAAGGAAGGTGAACGGTTTGAGGCTAATTCATCCGAGATGTAAGGCTCATTAAAAACCTTATTGGCAAAATTGCTTAGAGATAAAAAACCAATCAAGAGAAAATGAGTACCTACTTTTTCATCCGATATGTTATTTTTCATCCGACATGTCCAAATTGGACTCTTAGCCATTGTCAATTTTTTTTCTAAGCCATTGGTATCTTTTAGATAGAATGGTCTAGACATGGGTACCGATATGTTACTTTTTCATCTGACATATGCAAAGTTTACTCATAATTATTGTCATAATATTTTTTAAGCGGGTTGTAATTTTCAAAAATCAAGGTCTAGCCGTGGGTAGTTGAATGTTATTTTTCTATCCGATATGTCTAAATTTGACTTTTAGTCGTTATCTAAATATTTTTCTAATCTATTGCTATCTTCCAAAAAAAAGAATCTAGCCATGGGTACCGATATGATACTTGTTCATCCGACATACCCAAATTTGACTCTCAGTCATTGTATCTAAGTCGTTGGTATCTTTTGAAGATAATGGTCTAGCCGTGGGTACCGAGATGTTACTTTTTATTCCAGTATGTTTCAAAATAAAGGGTCTAGCCTTGGGTACCAACATGCTACTTTTTCATCTGATATGTCCAAATAGAAATCTTAGTTATTCTCATAATATTTTCTAAACCATTGGTGTTTTCCAAAAATATGAATTTAGCCATGGGTTCCGATAAATTACTTTTCATCTGACATGTCCAAATTTAACTCTTAGTCATTGTCATAATAGTTTTTAAGCCGCTGGTATCTTTTGTAAATATGGGTCTAGCCATGGGTACTAATATGTTATTTTCTATTGACATATCTAAATTCAACTTTTACTCAAAGTTATAATATTTTCTAAGCCGTTGGTATCTTTCAAAATAATATTATAGCTGTGTGATACACGCCCAAAACGGTAGCTTCACTATCAGTTTAGTCGGGCTGATATGGACAGCCGGAAGGCCATACGTAGAACCGGCTAGGAAATGGATATGGACCGAGCTGCGGACAGGTTCCCTTAATGATAGGCTCTTGATGTCGGTATGAACTCTCGGTTGTGAATTGCCGATGCGGTAAGGATTCCTCAGTAATTAGATCTTAATGCCGGTATGGATTTCTCGATAGTAAACAATCGATGCGGTAAAGATTCCTTGGTTATAGGATCTCGGTGCCGGTACGGATTCTCGGTAAAGAACTAGGATCGGCTTGGATAGATGTGCATGCGATGGAATGGGACCGATGATGGATGGTGATGAAAATGACTAAGGACAACGGGAACAAGATGAAGATGAAATGAAGTGAAGGATGGAATGGGAAAGATGGATAAAATGTAAGAACAATAGATTGATAGCCGGCCATACAGTGTTTTGACAACTCCGTAATATGGTTATCGGAGTCCGAGCAGAGCTTCGAGGACAAAGATGTTTAAACTATTTGAGATTTGAGAGCAAGCTATAAGCAAATGTGTTTATTCAAATCTGTCTTCAAATGGCGAGGTTATAAGTTCTTAAATAGGCAGGATTCTTAGGGCATCCGACCTTTACAAAGGACCAGCGTGTCTTTGGGCGTTTTACATGCCCGTTAAAACTGTAAAACAAGTCCTTAAGTTAAAAGGGTAAAAACAACAAAAAAGAAAGGGATAGAGATTAGGTCCGAGTGATAATAACTCGAACCATAGATTGGCAAGGTGATATGATCCAAATAGATGGTTTGACCCGCAAGGAGATCATTACGGTTGATGGAGCTCAAGAACGGTTTCTAAGGGGATGATGGGGTTAAGCTAAGGGGATGGACTTGATCCAAAGATAACAAAAGAGTAAAGGAAGGATAGAGGTTGTTAGTAAGGATATGAAGCCTCACAATACAACTCCTTGAGGGAGTTCCGAGTCAAGACTCCAGAAGAGCTCAAAAGAGGTTCGTGCACAAGTTTAAGCTACTTTGAAGGATCTACTCGACCTAGAAACAACTAAAGGAGTAAACAGGATAGAAAAGGTTTGAAAAGCAAGGTAAATGCCTCACGATTCAGCATCGGGCAGCGAGTACCTAGCAAAAATTCGGAAGAGATCACTCGGTGGTTTGTTCAACAGCAACAACTTGAAGAACTATAAGGAAATAACTAAGCAGTAATGCATTCAATATTCAATAATAGTATGAAGTTACAAGTGATGTTCAACCTAGGCTGCCAAGGTAGGTTAAGGTTCACAAAAAGACAAGACCCAATGCTAAACAACACGCGCAATTTGGGGTAAAGGATAAATGAGCAAAAGCGAGTAAGGGAAAAGGAAGGAATGTAAATGTGTTGGGCCTTCCCTGGATAGGATCATTGTTGTGATGTTTAAGTCCAACCAATCTGGCAATAATGCACCAAGTCTCTTTGCCACATTAAAAACCCATCCGGTAAACCTCTTTGGGAAAAACCCAAATGGGCAAAAAGAGTACAATTCTCTTGGTGTCTTAATGAGGTCCTTACCAAGTGATGGTAAGGACAGCAAGATAGCTTCACTTATGTCCTGCTAGTCGCCTAGTTGCGGGTCTAGGTTCACCGTCCATTGCCCATAGATTCCTCGATCAAAGGCATCTTAAAGGTAGCCGTTGAAAAGAGTCCTATATCGTTTGGCCTTGGTCCGCTTGATGTTGCCGGGTTAGACGGTAGGAAATGTCCGGTCTTGATGAAGTAGACGGCCTATAGTTGGAATGGGACGAGCTGGTTCTATGATGCCATGCGGTCTGGGATGATACCCAGTGCCAGACGGAACCTCACCCTGATCCGCGGTACGATCAGGGTCTGTGTTACGCGGGACGGTGTCAGCGGTACATGGAGTAGCATTATCTCGACTTGATACCGGGACGGACCATCCCCTCTTGGGGCGAGCTTGTCCTTCCAGTGCTTGGAAAACCATTCTGGTCGGAAGTGCAACCAAACCCAATCATCTACTTCATAAGAAGCTCTCCTCCGATGCTTGTTAGCTTGCTTGGCATATAGCTCTTCCTCCTCTTGATGTTTTCCCGGACCTTCTGGTGCAACTCCTTGATGAACCTGGCCTTGTTTATGCCACACATGCTATCTTTGTCTTCGGCCGGCAAGGGCAATAGATCAAGCGGGGTAAGGGGTTAAACCCATAAACAATCTCGAATGGCGACGCCTTGGTCGCAGAGTGGACGGAGTGGTTGTAAGCAAACTCGACATAAGGTAAGCATTGTAGCCATGTGTGTTTATTGCTATTTAGTACAGCCCTTAATAGCGCACCCAAGGTTCTGTTAACAACTTTGGTCTGTCCATCTGTCTGAGGATGACATGTGGTAGAGTAGAGCAGTTTGGTTCCGAATTTCCTCCATAGAGTCTTCCAAAAGTGGGCAAGGAACCGAAGTTCTCGATCGGAAACAATGGTCTTTGGGATTCCATGCAGCCGGACGATCTTCTTGAAGAAGGTGTCAGCCGTTTTGGGGGCGTCCAAGGTCTTGGAGCATGGAATGAAATGGGTCATCTTATAAAAATGGTTGACCACTACCATGATGGAGTCATTTCCATCAAGCACGGGTATTCCCATGATGTAGTCCATGGATAGGTCGACCCAAGGTTCGGTTGGTATGGGTAATGGCATATATAAGCCATGTGGTTGAGCTCTGGACTTGGCTACTCGGCAGGCAATGCAACGTGCACAGAATCTCTCCACCATCCGCTTCATCTTAGGCCAATTAAAGTGGCCTCTCAGCACTGCCAAGGTCTTCTGGATACCAAAGTTCCCCATGAGCCCTCCTCCATGCGTTTATTGGATCAAGAGGTCACGGATGGAGCCATTGGGAACATAGAGCCATTCTCCCTTGAAGAGGAAACCTTCATGAGTGTAGTATTCCTTGTATTCGCCTTTACCTCGGTTGAGGTACTTATCGCGGAATCCGTGGGGTATTGGTCCTTGATTCCTTCAAAACCAAGGACTTTGGCTTCAATCGTGGTGGTCAGAGTATGGTGCATCGACAGGGCATCAGCCACGATGTTTTTTTTGCCTTTCTTGTACTTGATGCTGTAGGGGAAGGTTTCTATATATTCCAACCATTTGGCATGCCTTCTTTTGAGGTTGGTTTGGCCCCTTAGATGTTTGTGCGTCTCATGATCGGTATGGATGACAAACTCCTTAGCAAGGAGGTAGTGTTGCCATTCTTCTAAGGCCCTAACCAAGGCGTACAGCTCCTTATTGTAGGTTGGATAGTTGAGTGTGGCTCCTCCTAGCTTTTCACCGAAGTATGCTACCGAGCGGCCTCCTTGTGTGAGGACGGCGCCTATGCCGACCCCGGATGCATAACATTCGACCTCGAAGGTCCTTCTGAAATCGGGCAAGGCCAAAAGCAGGGCTTGGGTTAGTCTCTTCTTGAGTTCTTCAAATGTTTCAGTCTGTTCTGAACCCTATTTGGTGGTCTTGGCCTTCTTAAGAATGGCAGTCAAGGACGTGGCAATAGAGCTGAAATCCTTTACAAAACGGCGGTAGAAGCTAGCCAATCCATGGAAGCTCCAGATTTGGCTTGTGTTTGTTGGGATGGGCCATTCCTCTATGGCTTTAACCTTCTCCTTATCCACCTTGAAGCCCTGAGAACTCACAATGAAACCTAGGAAAACTAACTCGTTAGCACAAAATACACACTTCTTCAAGTTCGCAAATAGGCCTTCTTTCCGAAGTGTGTCCAAAACCAATCTCAAATGCCCTAAAAGATCCTCAATGTTCTGGGAGTAAACTAAAATATCATCAAAGTAAACTACAACAAACTTGTTGATGTAGGGCCGAAAGGTATGGTTCATGAGCTACATGAAGGTTAATAGGGCGTTGGACAATCCAAAGGGCATCACAAGCCATTCATAGAGACCTTTCTTGGTTTTGAAGGCAGTCTTCCATTCATCGCCTTCCTTCATTCGAACTTGGTGATAGCCACTTTTAAGATCGATCTTTGAGAAGACCTCTGATCCGCTAAGTTCATCCAGCATGTCATCAAGCCGGGGTATTGGATGTCTATATTTGATGGTGATGTTGTTGATGGCTCGGCAATCAACGCACATCCTTCAAGTTCCATCCTTCTTTGGTACTAGGAGAACTGACACGGCGCAAGGACTTAAACTTTCTCTTACATATCCTTTGTTCATCAGTTCTTGTACTTGGTTTTCTAGCTCGCAGGCCTCTTCTGGGCTCACTCGGTAGGCTAAACAGTTTGGCAGTGGAGCCATCTGGGATCTCCTCCGGGAACACGTCCTGGTACTGCCCAATGATTCCGTGAACTTTCTCTGGTATGTGGAGCTTAGTAGTACCTGTATCCTGCACATCCTTGAAGACCATTAGTACCACAGGGATATCCTGGCTCAAGGATTTCCTTACAACACTAGCGTTGATAAGGAAGTTAGACTTGGCGTTAGGATCCTTAGATAGTTTACGCTGCAACTCATTCACCTCGTGAGATTTAAGAGGAGCAAGACTAATCTGTTTGTGGTCATGAGTGAAGGAGTAAAGGTTAGTTCGGCCACTATGAGTGACATCCTTGTCAAACTGCCATGGACGCCCAAGAAGGACGTGGCTAGCTTGCATTGGGACTACATCACAAAGGACTTGGTTCTTGTATTGACCGATACTAAACGGAATCATAACTTGTTCATTAACTTGAATTAAGGACTTATCGTTCAACCACTTGAGTTTATAGGGATGGGGGTGTTTAGTGGTGGGGAGAGTAAGTTTGGCAACCATGTGAGAGCTTGCCACGTTAGTGCACGAGCCTCCATCAATGATCAACCCACATATCTTCCCATTTATCGTACAACGAGTGTGGAAGATCGTCTCCCTTTGGGTGTCATCCGCGTTGGTAGGTGTGGTACTAAGGATCCTCCTGATCACGAGCAGCGCTCCTTCGTCAGGGTACTTAGTGATGGCCTCCGTGGATTCTGCTGGCTCCTCCTCTGGTTCCTCCGCCTCCTCTTGAGACTCGTACTCACCTTCGGCAGTGATGATCATAACCCTTTGGTTCGGGCAGTGTTTGGCGAAATGGCCATGACCTTGACATTTGAAACAAATGATGTCCCTGGTGCGTAAAGGATTGGGGTCTGGCCTTGATGGAACCGTCGGCTTTACTTCTGGTGGCCGGGGTTTGAAACGTGAGTCAATCACCGCCGGTGGGGGTTTAAAGTTCTTGATGTTGGGAGCCCAGCTTGGAGCTCCTTGGGGATGCGGCCGGTTGAGACTAGCGCTCTTTCTCTTGACTTGACCCTCCACTTGGATAGATAGATGAAGTAGTTCTTCTAACCCTCCATAGGATTGGCATTCGACCTTTTGGGCAATACGATCTTGTAAACCACCTAGGAACTAGGCCATCAAAGTCTCTTTGGTTTCGTCCAGTTGGAGCCGGTTCCGGAGATGTTCAAATTCTTTATAGTATTTCTCAACGGACTTGCCTTCTTAGGTTAAACAGCGAAACCATTGTTGGAGGTCTCTATGGAAAAGAGGTGGTACGTACCGACGTCTCATTACAAACTTCATTACTTTCCAGGTTGGGATGGGGCCTTCGCGGTTCCTGCGTCTTTCTGACTGATCTCGATCCCACCAAGTCAAGGCGTAGTCAGTCAGTTAGGCGGCTGCGTAGTCAATCTTTCTCTATTCATCGTAGGCATAGCAACTGAATATGTGGTCCATGCGCCTTTCCCAGTCGAGGTAAGCCTTTGGATCTATTCGGCCAGCAAAGGTCAGAGCGGTCAGTTTTTAGGCTGGGTACGTACAGACGTAAGTGTCGGTCATCCTGACCATCTTCGTTCGGTTATATTTGTCTGCGGGGTCAGATACACCTATGGTCGGGGTCCTCAAAATCTTTGTCGGTGATAAAGCCTGCTTTGAGGCCTTGTCGTGCAGGTGGTACGGGTAAGGGACTGGGACCAGGGATGGGGTCAGGCAGTATATCGGGTATGGGACGAGCCTCCATTAAGTTGAGGCATTCGGCCATGCGCTGGATCTACGCTTGGAGGTCGGTAAGAAGGTTACCGATATCAGGTGCACCGGGCGGTACGTCTATTAATTCACGTGGGCGTTCAGCTCCAGGAATATTCTGTAAGGTTTCCTTGGTGGCCGGTACGAGACTCTCGATAGCGGGTGAGGATTCCTTAATGGTCGGTAAGAGTTTCTCGATAGCGGGTGAGGATTTCTCGATGGCCGGTAAGAGTTTCTCGATAGCAGTAACTTTTACTGAGGTGCGGTAAAAGTTTAGTTACGGAACGGTAAGGTTTTGCCGATAGGTATGGGTTGCATGGACGTGATGTCAGCATTACCCCTAGTACGTTTGTCGGTAGATGATTTTTGGCGGTATGCAGACGTAAGGGCGTTACGACCGGGGACAGTCTCGCACAGATAAACAAATGGTTTTAATGCTCAGACAAACAGAATAACAGCAGGAATAAAATTAATAAACACGGATTGAAATGTTCACAAGGCAACAAAGATGGTGGGACCTCTCAAGGGCGGATCCAACCAATCACAAGGCTTGGTTCCTTGGACCGGAATAGGACACGTCTTGCTACGGCATCAAGTCGAGATAATGCTACTTCCGGTACCACTGACACTGTCCCGTGTAACACCGACCCTGATCGTACCGTGGTCCAGGCCGAGGTTCCATCCGGTATTTGGTATCGTCCCGGGCCGCATGGCATCATGGAACCAGTTTGTCCCATCACAACCTTGGGCCGCATACTTCATCAAAACTGAACAATTCCTACCGTCCAGCCTGGCAACATCAAGCGGACCAAGGCTAAATACTATAGGACCCTTTTCAACGCCTACCTTTAAAATGCTTTGGATCAAGGAATCTATGGGCAATGAACGATGAACCCCGGCTCGCAGCAAGGCGATCAGCAGGACACAAGTGAAGCTATCTTCACTGTCCTTACCATCACTTGGTAAGGACTTCATCAAGACACCAAGAGAATTGTACTCTTTTTCCCCATTCGGGTTTTTCCCAACGAAGTTTATCGGATGGGTTTTTAATGAGACAAGGAGATTTGGTGCATCATTGCCGGTTTAGTGGATTTAAGCATCTCGGCAATGATCCTATCCAAGGAAGGCCCAACACCATTGCCTTCTTTCCCTCTTTTCCTTACTCGTTTTAGTTCATTTTCCTTTTAGCCCAAATTGCGCTTGTCCTTAAAGCATTGGGCCTTATCCTTTTGTGAATATCTGAACCCTACTTGGCAGCCTATTTAAAAGGCTGAACACCACTTGTATTTGCAGACTATCTTTGATTATTGAATGCATTGTTGCTTATTGTTCGTTTCTTAGTTCTTCAAGTTGTTGTTGTTGAACGAACTACCGAGTGAGCTCTTCCGAGTTGTTGCTAGGAACTTGCTCCCTGGTGCTGAATCGTGAGGCATTTCCCTTGCTTTTCAACCCTTTACTATCTTGTTTACTCCTTTAGTTGTTTCTAGGTCGAGTAAATCCTTAGAAGTAGCTTAAGCTTGTGAACGAACCTCCTTTGAGCTCTTCTTGAATCTTGACTCGGAACTCGCCTAAGGAGTTGTATCGGGAGGCTTCACTTCCATACTCACAACCTCTATCTCCCCTTTCCCTCTTTGGTAACCTTAGGGTCGAGTCAATCCCCTTAGTTTAACCTCTCGTACGTTTAACACTTGTTATTGTACTTCACCAACCGTACCGATCTCCTTGCGGGTGAAACCGCTTAGTTGGAGTCTATCAGCCGGTGATGTCCAGGCCGAGTGATGGTGGCCCAGTAAAGACGTCCGGTCGTACTCCCGGTAGGTACGATGAAGAACTCTTTGATAGGATCACTCAACCGGTAAGGATTTGATATGAACTTCGAAGGAAGAACTGATAAATTGAAGGGTCACACAAAGATTGTGGAAGAGCCTTTGATATTCCCGTGCTTAGATGTTGCTGGATGTGACGCACCAATCCAACAACGAAGCGTTCTCGATCTGTTGCCTGATCTGACGCACAGGTCCAACGAGATAGAGAGTTTGTTCGCTTGGATATAACTCACCAAGTAAAACACGAAATGTTCAGCAAAGAACAGAGAGATAAACTCAAAAATGAAAGAAAAGTTGGATTGATTGAATGAACTGCAAAGTTTACATATTTATACTACTTAGTAGTCAAAGAGACATAAGAGATTATGCGGAAAATAATGCATAAAAAATGACAACATTGACTAGAATTTTGAAGGTCAGTCAATGGTGGGGGAAAACAAGGAAGACTGGTCAATCTGACCCTTCAACTACGTGTCCAGATTTGATGTATCCTGCTGTAGGAACTGCGGTAAGGAGATGGACGAACAGAAGTCTGTCCGCGGGATGGTTCAGGTGACTTTCACGTACAGGATGCATCTCTACTTGACCCAAGTCTTCAGAAAGCTTAAGAAGTCTTGCCTTAGAGAAATTAAGAACATCAAAATCCGTTAATGGATCAAAAAGGTCGGTCCGATTATGAATATGTCCTGCGGTATGGACCAAACGGGCCAGAAGAGATAGGTTGTGATCCAAATTGAACTCCTCTCGATCCAAGTTGGCTCTGACTTGACTGTTATTCTTAGCTTGACGAGTTGGCCGGGAAAGACGCTCTGTGGTACGGCTAAATTGGTCTTCAGGTCATGGATCCATCCTTAGCTCCTTTCTAGACGTACGCGGGTTGATCCGATAGATGGCTCGGTCCATAGAATCGGAATGGTGAACCTCGGATGAACTGATTGGGATGTTCTGATCTCCGTGCTGAGCTGGTTCCACGTACTGTGGCACATCATTCCCTCCTTCTTCAACAGGATTTGTCCACAAATCCGGATCATCTTGGTTGGATGCCTTAGCTTTGGATTTCTTGCAAGTTACACATCGGCCACAGATCCTTTCTACATCTTTCATCAAACTTGGCCAATATAAGTGATCATGAACTGCCTTGTATGTTTTCTTAACTCCAAAGTGTCCCATAAGGTCTCCTACATGAGCTTCCCTAAGAAACAACTCCCTCAAAGAACATTGGAGCACACACAGACGGTTATCATAGAACAGAAATCCAGAGTTTTGATAGTATTTTCCATAAGCCACCTTGAAACATTTTTGAAAAACCTCTTTGAAATCCTGATCAGTTGCATATAAATCTTTAATAAATTCAAAACCAAGCAACTTTGTTTCAAAATCCTGATCTTGTTCAACTTCTGCTGGCCCTTAAGGTGTTTAAATGATTGGTGGTCAGTGTGAATCACAAACTCTTTCGGCCAAAGGTAATGCTGCCATGTTAGGAGAGCCCTCACCAAAGCATACAGCTCCTGTTCATAAATGGGATAGTTGAGTGTTGCACCTCCAAGCTTCTCACTGAAGTAAGGAATGGGTTTCCTATCCTGCATCAAAACAGCACCAATACCCACTCCGGAAGCATCACATTCAATCTCAAAAGTTTTAGTGAAATCTGGAAAAACAAGTAAAGGGGCTTAAGTTAACTTCCCTTTAAAGATCTGAAATGCCTCTTCTTGAGCTTGTTCCCATTTGAACCCAACATTTTTCTTGATCACCTCAGTGAGTGGAGCTGCTATAGTACTAAAATTCGGCACAAACCTTCGGTAGAAACCAGCAAGGCCATGAAAGCTCCTCACCTCACCAACAGTTGATGGACTAGGCCAATCTCGAATGGCTTTGATCTTCTCTTCGTCCACGTTATCTGTTCAAAAAGAACACTTTCCAAGATTAGCAAACAGGCATTCCTTCCTAAGGATTTCAAGAACAGACCTCAAATGCACTTTATGTTCATCAAGGCTTTTGCTGTAAACAAGAATATCATTAAAAAAAACAACAACAAAATGTCCAATAAAAGACCTCAAAACATGGTTCATCAAACGCATGAAGATGCTAGGTGCATTAGTAAGACCAAAGGGCATGATTAGCCACTCATACAAACCTACTTTCGTTTTGAATGCAGTTTTCCATTCATCTCCTTCTTTCATGCGAATTTGATGATAACCACTTTTCAAATCAATTTTAGAAAAGATAGTAGAACCATGCAATTCGTCTAGCATGACATCAAGCCTAGGAATTAAATGCATATACTTTACCGTGATATTGTTGATGACACGACAGTCCATACACATACGCCATGAACCATCCTTTTTTGGCACAAGCAGAACAGGCACGGCACAGGGGCTGAGACTTTCCCGAATATAGCCTTTCTCAAGAAGATCTCCAATCTGTTTATGTAGTTCCTTAGTCTCCATTGGATTGGTACGATAAGCTGGCCGGTTAGGTAGAGATGCACCCGGAACAAAATATATTTGATGTGCCTCGTATTGGTGGTAATCCCTTGGGATTCTCATCTGGAAAAACATCAGAAAAATCCTGCAAAACATCTAGCAACTCACTCGGAATCTCCGGTGCATGGTCAAAAGAAGAAGAAGCCATAAGAGATTCTTTGTACATAAGTAAAAGAAATAGCTTTTGAGAGAAAAGAGATTTTCTTACCTGACTTTCTTTGATAAAGAAGTTGGAGTTTCTTTGAGATGCTTCAGGTTGGTCCGATTTAGTTGTTTTATCTCGACTGCTCTTAAGCTGGACCTGATCTTGGTGGACCTCCATAGGAGTCAAATGAACTAGGGTGATCTCCTTTCCTTTATGATCAAAAGAATGTCGGTTGGTGAACCCATCATGTATGGCCTTTTTGTCAAACTGCCAAGGTCGACCCAAAAGTATATGGCATGCATCCATGGGAAGGACATTACAAACGACCTCATCCTCATATCGACCAATGGTAAGAGGGACTGTGACTTGTTCCTTCACATACTGCTCATAGTCTTCATTTAACCATTCCAACCTAAAAGGTCGAGTCAGTGGCCTTGTCACAAGCCCTAGTTTCCTGACAAGAATGTCACTAGCAACATTAGTGTAACTACCACCATCAATGATCAAAGAATAAACGTTTTCAAAGATTAGACAACGAGAATGAATGAGATTCTCCCTTTGTTCTCTTTCGTTGGTTTTGGGCTGAACACTCAAGGATCTTCTGGTGACAAGTAGGGGACCGTGAGCTGGGTAATCAAGGCTATCCTCTTCATCAAAGATCGGACCATAATCATCTTCAAAGATCGATCCCAAGTTACTGGCTTGATCGTCATTCTTCTCATTGAATATGGGATCATGTGTGTCATCCAAAGGCTTCCTAGCAACAAGAAGTGGCCCATGATGTGGATATTGAAATGGTTCTTCCTCATCAAAGATTGGTCCAAGATCCTCCTTGTCCTCTGTCTTCCTCAGACTCCATCTCACCATTCTCCATGAGAATCATCACTCGTTGGTTAGGACATTTGTTGGCATAGTGTCCTAGTCCATGACACTTGAAGCACTTGATATCTCTAGCACGTCTGGAAGTCTCCACTGTTTTTCCTTTGTCAACACGAGCAGAAACATCAGTTTTAAACGAATTTGTTATGTTTGAAGACTTACCTTTGTCTTGATAGCTAGATTTGGGAGTAAAGACTGGTTTGGAGTAGCTCTTTCTCTTGGTTTGTTGCTCAATCAGAATGGCTTTGTGCAACATTTGGTTTAGACTTTCATAGTTTTGAAGCTCCATTCGATCTTGGATGTCCCGGTTGAGTCCAGCAAGAAATCTGGCCATAGTTGCTTCCAATGTCTCATCTACATCAGCCTTGATCATCAGGATCTCCATTTCCTGGAAATAATCTTCTACGGACTTGGTTCCTTGCAGCAAACATCTCACCTCTGGTGAAAGTCACGATGGTAGTGTTCTGGAACAAACCGTCTCCTCATCAAGGTTGTTAGTTCATCCCATGAAGCTATTGGTTGGCTTCCATTCCTTCTCCTGCTAGTCACAACTTGATCATACCAATTAATAGCATAACCAGTTAATTCAGTAGCAGCCAATCTAACCTTTTTAAGTTCAGAGAAATTTTGGCAATCAAACACAAGTTCTATTTTTTCCCATTCAAGGAAAGCATCAGGATCATTTTTACCATCAAAAGTTGGGATTTTAAGTTTCAAACCTCCTAAGCCATTATCAACTCTTTCTTCCCTAGCAAAAGGATTGTCATCACCTGGATCTTGGTTTCGCAGACCTTTCCTAGGTCGGTTGATGGAACGAATATCATTCTCTTGGTATTCCTCATCATCATGGCTGCGATGGTTCCTCCTTGGACGGTCTCGTCGTGCTCTAGTTCTGGCTTGGGTTTGCTGACTAACCTGCATCTCATCAAGTCATTGATGGATTTGTTCCAAACCTGCATTCACAAGGTTAGTAATATTATCATTCAAAGCTCGCATCTGCAAGTTAAATAAACCAGCATAAGAGTTTCCTGGTCCGCTCATTTCATCTTCACTACTCATGGCTTCCGGAAAAGCTTAAACACAAAAGATTAGTAGATAAAAATCCTCACACTCTCAAGTGTTTGATCTCATCCCCTCAAGTGTTTCTCTCAGAATTCTAATGGTCACTCAACAAGTTTCTCTCAAAGTTCTAAGTGATCAAATCAAGTAATCCAATGGTCAATCCAAGCAAACAAGAGAGTTTTTAAGATAGAAAGATAAGAGATTAGATGTGAAAAATCTGTGTTAACCACCTCAAAGGCTGAATTTCTCCTCAGCCAGCAGGATTTCTCTTCCACCACCAATCCACTCAATTCAACTTTTGAACTTCTTTTCTCTCTTTTTTCTTTTCTTTTTTTAAATTTCGTATAACTTTTTTTTTTATATATGGATGGTAATGAGAGGCCCAGATTTAAGATAGGTAGAAGAAGAAGTGATTGAAGAAAATGGAAGATGAGAAAGATGGAAATAAAATACCAGAAGAGTGGCTCTGATACCACATGAAGAACCCTTTGATAGGATCACTCAACCGGTAAGGATTTGATATGAAATTCGAAGGAAGAACTGATGAATTGAAGGGCCACACAAAGGTTGCGGAAGAGCCTTTGATATTCCCGTGCTTAGATGTTGCTGGATGTGACGCACCAGTCCAACAAAGAAGCGTTCTCGATCTGTTACCTGATCTGACGCACAAGTCCAACGAGATAGAGAGTTTGTTTGCTTGGATATAACTCACCAAGTAAACCACGAAATGTTCAGCAAAGAACAGAAAGATAAACTCAAAAATGAAAAGAAAGTTGGATTGATTGAATGAACTGCAGAGTTTACATATTTATACTACTTAGTAGTCAAAGAGACATAAGAGATTGTGCGGAAAATAATGCATAGAAAATGATAACATTGACTAGAATTCTGAAGGTCAGTCAACGGTAGGGGAAAACAAGGAAGACTGGTCAATCTGACCCTTCAGATACGTGTCCAGATTTGATGTATCCTGCTGTAGGAACCGCGGTAAGGAGATGGACGAACAGAAGGCTGTCCGCGGGATGGTTCAGGTGACTTTCACGTACAAGATGCATCTCTACTTAACCCAAGTCTTCAGAAAGCTTAAGAAGTCTTGCCTTAGAGAAATTAAGAACATCAAAATCCATTAATGGATCAAAAGGGTCGGTCCGATTATGAATATGCCCTGCGGTATCGACCAAACGGGCCAGAAGAGATAGGTTGTGATCCAAATCAAAATCCTCTCGATCCAAGTTGGCTCTGACTTGACTGTTATTCTTAGCTTGACGAGTTGGCCGGGAAATACGCTCTGTGGTACGGCCAAATTGGTCTTCAGGTCATGGGTCCATCCTTAGCTCCTTTCCAGACGTACGCGGGTTGATCCGATAGATGGCTCGGTCCATAGAATTGAAATGGTGAACCTCGGATGAACTGATTGGGATGTTCTGATCTCCGTGCTGAGCTGATTCCACGTACTGCGGCACATCATACGGACTGGGATTGGTCGGTCGTGGGGATGGTTGGGAACGGTAAGGTACGGCCATTGGAACTACTGTATCCGGCCAGTACAGGCAATGGGTCATACAATGGCGGGATGGGACCTACGCGCATAAAACGACAAGAGATGAATGCTCGGGGTAAGTTTTCAAATGGTGGATAAGTTGTACGTACTATGGGTAAAAAAATAAAAAGGGCCATTGTGCTAAGTGACAAAAGGGCCATCCAATAGTCGAACGTTTGATCAAAAAAGAAGGACGGTTAATAACAACAAAACAAAGGACAGCTTGCACACGGTTTTCTATCGTTCCGCCAATGAGACGGTTCCCAATGATAAGGCATGGACGGAATATTCCACGCGTGGCCAGGCTAGAGGACAGGCGAGTAAGGCGTGTTAACCAGGTATGGTCCCCACATACTCGTCTTCAACCTCGCATCTCACTAGGGCAACAATGGCGATCTGTGGGTTAAGACTTAGTCTTTTACATGTTTTCGACCAAAGGCTAGCTACAAGCACAAGGCTTTGAAGGAGAGCTGCTCATGATCAGGAGGATCGTTACTACTGAGCCTACAAACGCGGATGAAACCCAAAGGGAGACAATCTTCCACACTCGTTGTACGATAAATGGGAAGGTATATGGATTGATCATTGATGGAGGCTCGTGCACTAACGTGGCAAGCTCTCACATAGTTGCCAAACTCACTATTCCCACCACTAAACACCATTATCCCTATAAACTCAAGTGGTTGAACGATAAGTCTTTAATTCAAGTTAATGAACAAGTTATGATTCCGTTTAGTATCGGTCAATACAAGTATCAAGTCCTTTGTGATGTGGTCCCAATGCAAGCTAGCCACGTCCTTCTTAGGTGTCCATGGCAGTTTTGACAAGGATGCCACTCATAGTGGCCAAACTAACCTTTACTCCTTCACTCATGACCATAAACGGATTAGTCTCGCTCCTCTTAAACCTCATGAGGTAAATGAGTTGCAGCGTAAGCTATCCAAGGATCCTAATGTCAAGTCCAATTTCCTCATCAACACTAGTGTTGTAAGGAAATCCTTGAGCCATGATATCCCTGTGGTGCTAATGGTCTTCAAGGATGTGCAGGATACAGGTACCACTGAACTCCATATCTGAGAAAGTTCGCGGAATCATTTGGCAGTACCAGGACGTGTTCCCAGAGGAGATCCCGGATGGATTACCTCCTCTTCGAGGCATAGAACACCAAATCGACTTCATACCCGGTGCTCCACTACCAAACCATCCGACTTACGGAGTGAACCCAGAAGAGGCCCGCGAGTTAGAAAACCAAGTACAAGAACTGATGAACAAAGGATACGTAAGAGAAAGCTTAAGTCCTTGCGCCATGCCAGTTCTCCTAGTACCAAAGAAGAATGGAACATGGAGAATGTGCGTTGATTGTCGAGCCATCAACAACATCACCATCAAGTATAGACACCCAATATCCCGGTTTGATGACATGCTGGATGAACTTAGCGGATCAGAAGTCTTCTCCAAGATCGATCTTAAGAGGGGCTATCACCAAGTTCGAATGAAGGAAGGCGATGAGTGAAAGACTGCCTTCAAGACCAAGCAGGGTCTCTATGAATGGCTTGTGATGCCCTTTGGATTGTCTAACGCCCCATCAACCTTCATGTGGCTTATGAACCATATCCTTCGACCCTACATCAACAAGTTTGTTATAGTTTACTTTGATGATATTTTAGTTTATTCCCAGAACATTGAGGACCATTTAGGTCATTTGGGATTGGTTTTGGACACACTTCGGAAAAAGGCCTATTTGGCAACTTGAAGAAGTGTGTATTATGTGCTAACGAGTTAGTTTACCTAGGTTTTGTTGTGAATTCGCAGGGACTCAAGGTGGATAAGCATAAGGTTAAGGCCATAGAGGAATGGCCCGTCCCAACAAACACAAGCCAAATTCGGAGCTTCCATGGATTGGCTAGCTTCTACCACCGTTTTGTCAAGGATTTCAATTCCATTGCCACGCCCTTGACCGCCAATCTCAAGAAGGCCGAGACCTTCAAATAGGGTTCCGAACAGGCCAAAGCATTTGAAGAACTAAAGAGGAGACTAACTCAAGCCCCGCTCCTGGCCTTGCCAGATTTCAAAAGGACCTTTGAGGTCGAGTGTGATGCATCCGGGTCGGCATAGGCGCAGTTCTCACGCAAGGAGGCCGCCCGGTAGCATATTTCAGTGAAAAGCTAGGAAGAGCCACACTCAACTATCCAACCTACGACAAGGAGCTTTACGCCTTGGTTAGACTTAGAAGAATGGCAACACTACCTCCTTGCCAAGGAGTTTATCATCCATACAGATCATGAGACACTCAAACATCTAAGGGGCCAAACTAACCTCAAAAGAAGGCATGCCAAATCGTTGTAGAATATAGAAACCTTTCCCTACAGCATCAAGTACAAGAAAGGCAAGAAAAACATCGTACTTGATGTCCTGTCGAGGCGCCATACTCTGATCACCATGTTTGAAGCCAAAGTCCTTGGCTTTGAAGGAATCAATGACCAATACCCCACGAATTCCGGCTTGAGCGATAAGTACCTCAACCGAGGTAAAGGCAATTACAAGGAGTACTACACACATGAAGGTTTCCTCTTCAAGGGAAAACAGCTCTGTGTTCCGCACGTGCCCCCACATAACGCCAGAAGTGGGTGGTGCGTTCTGTTAACTCGGTCAACTCGGCCTAGTTAACCAGTGACTCAGGGAGCTGACTCTTTCTCTCAGCGAGTTGACAGTTTACCGGTTGAATCTGACTTTGAGTTGTGTGAGTGGTTCAATTCGATTTTGACTGGTTTGACCGGTTCATTTCGATTTTGACTGGTTCGACCGGTCAATTCGATTTTGACTGGTTGGACCGGTTTAATTTAATTTTGACTAGTTTGACCAATTCAATTCGATTTAGACTGGTTTGATCGGGTCAATTCGATTTTGACTTATTTGACCGGTTCAATTCGATTTTGACTGGTTTGACCGGTTCAATTCAATTTTGACTGGTTTGACCGGTTTAATTCGAGTTGACCGTTGACCTTGGCCATTGACTTTGACATTGACTTTTACATTTGACTTTTGCTGTTGATTTTGAATAGTTGACCGGTTTGGTCGGGTCGGTCCAGGTTGGTTGGGTCGGTCCGGGTTGGTCGGTTAGGTCTGATTTGGTTGAATCGGTACACAATTAACTGGTTTTAGACCGTTCGAGCACTCGAGAGTTCGAAATCAACTTTCTGTGGCTAAGGTGAGGTCTAACCGCGCTTTTCATACTTGCCTTAAATTTTTCTACGATAGTTTAGGGTCTGAATCTGTATTGTTTGTGTGTTGAGTCTGTGCCTTTCTAGTTAACCGCACATAGGAATTTTAGATGATTTCACGTATTGTTTGACTGGCATGTTGATTTGTTAGTGTGTGATATATATGTAGAACTGTGTTAGGAGACTTAGGCGGGATACTGTCGTATAACCAGGAGTCATGTGTGGGGAGGATACGAACGATAAGCCAATCTGCCAACCATAGCGCCCTATGATCGATAATGCGTCCACTGAGTGTGTGATTTATCACTATCCCATAGAGTTAAGCATATTCGGAGGGTGGACGAGCACTTTTCTCGTTTAGGGACCATTGCGTGTTTTTTTTTTAGTGTTTTAGGTGTCGTGATTGTTACATGTTCTAGACCTAGACTTTTGTGGGATGGTGTAAGCCAGATTCGACTACTGTGATGTATGTACCATCTCATACCTCACCCAGTAACTCCCCTGTTACTAACCCCTTATTTTACTTGCAGATGAACACGACTGTTGAATAGAGCTTGGCAAGATGTATTGCTATAGATTAGAAGATTTGTAAATAGCTTAGAGAGATTATGAAGAAAGTTTAGGTGGTTGGATAGAGAACCTGCTCTGATATCATGTTGAATTTAAGAGTTTAAAGTATTAGAGAGTGTTTAGTATGATTAGGAAAAAAAGAATAGATGTAATAAGACTTTTCTTGTATTCATTTTTTTATTGTAATTACAACAAGAGGTATACATTGATATTTATAGAGGTTTTACAATGAAGGAGAAAGAGAGAAGAAGAAGTGCATGAGGAGTAGCTCTGGTTAGCTAACTCGAGGGGAGTAACCCGAGTTAGCACACAGAGTTACTCCTTGTTCCTCTCCCACGCCCATGCTTCTCCATGCTGCACCCATGCTTCTCCATGCTGCGCCCATGCCTCCCTTTGCTTCCTTACTTGGTTTAGTTAGTTTGTCTAGTTGAGTTAGAACAGCTTTCCTTTCTTCTTGTTCTTTCTCAACCAAGACTCCTTCTAGTTCCTTGTCAACTAGTTTTCCTTTCCCTCTTTTTGTTGATTTTGAATTCCTCTCTTCTCCTAAGTGATCACATACTTCAACACTCCCCCTCAAGATTGGTTGATGGAGATCCTTAAGACCGATTTACCATGGATGTGATCACAAGTGATGGCTGAGGTTGCATTAGTGAAGATATCCGCTAGTTGTTCCTTGCTGACTACAAAAGCGGTTTTAATGATTCCGTCTTGAATCTTCCCTCTTGCAAAGTGGCAATCAACTTCTATGTGCTTGGTTCTTTCATGGAATACTGGATTAGATGATATATGTATTGCTGCTTGATTATCACAATACAATAGCATTTCTTCATCTTCATGTATTCCAAGATCACTTAGGAATGATTTTATCCATATTAGCTCCTTTGTCAACTCTTTCATAGCTCTATACTCAGCCTCAGCACTAGATAAGGCTATGACTTTCTGTTTTTTGCTCCTCCAAGTCACTAGATTGCCTCCTACAAATGTACAAAAACCAGATGTGGACTTTCTATCATTCTTATCTCCAGCCTAATCCGCATCACAATAACCTTGGACCTTTGTGTTTCCATTGACATGCATCCAAATGTCTTTCCCCGGATTGTTTTTTAAATATCTTAGCAGCCTCTCAATCATGTTCCAATGCTGCATAGTTGGCTTTTACATGTGTTGTCTCACACGGTTCACTGCAAAACATATGTCCGGCCTTGTGATAGTGAGGTAAATGAGCTTGCCCACCATCCTTTGATGCCTCTTAATATCCTCCAATGGCTCCCCCTCAGGATTATCTTGGTAGCCTTCTTCTATTGGAGTTTTAGCCGGCATTGATCCTAACTTTCCGGTCTCTTCCAAGAGATCCAGTACATATTTCCTTTGAGAGATAAACATTCCATCTCCAAATCGCGTCATCTCAATCCCTAGGAAATACTTAAGCTCCCTTAGGTCCTTTATATCAAAGTCCGCCTTTAAGAGTTTCTTGATTTGATCAATTCCATCTTTGTTACTTCCTATGATGATTAGATCATCAACATAGATCAACACCACCACTATTCCTTCTTCACTTTGCCTTGTGAATAGAGTATGATCAGGTTCAGATTTTATGAATTCTTTCTCCAACAGACAAGCGCTTAGCCTTTGGTACCATGCTCTAGGATATTGTTTTAGCCCATAGATTGCTTTCTTCAATCTACAAACTTTTTTGTCTTCCTTATGATATCCTTGGGGTGGATCCATATACACTTCCTTTTCCAAATCCCCTTGCAAGAAGGCGTTCTTGACATCCATCTGCCATAGATCCCACTTCAAGTTTACTGCTACCGAGATTAGGATTCTGATGGAGTGGAGCTTAGCAACCAGAGCAAATATCTCGGTATAATCCTCCCCATAGATTTGAGTATACCCTTTTGCTACCAACCTTGCCTTGTATCTTTCTATCCTCCCATCACTTGTGTATTTGATTGTATACACCCATCTATACCCAACTGGCTTCTTATCCCTTGGTAAATCAGTTAAGTACCAAGTATGATTCCTTTCCATTGACTTCATTTCCTCTTCCATGGCTTTTACTCATACTCCACTCTCACACGCTTCTTCATATGAGTTAGGTATGGATTCTTTGCTGATTTTTCCAAGAAAAGCTTTATGCTCCATAGGTAACGATGCCAACGAGCAAAAATGCTCAATGGAATATGTGATAGTGCTAGTTTGAGTGTTATCTCCCCCTTGTGATAAGAGAGCGCTGTCGCCAATAGGATCGAGATCTAAGCTCGCCGTACGCTCAGGATATTCTCTTATCACACAAAGAAGATTACTCGCACTAGACTCTCCTTGGAGCATGACAAAGTTGTTGTAACCATAGTAAACACGTTGTCGCCTCTATCTTGTACTTCTTCTTAGAGTAATGATTAGCTCAGATTCATATTCCTCAATATTATCTTCTTCTTCAGCTGAATCTTGGTCTGGTTCCATGATGTCCTCAGATGTTGTACTCTCTCCTTGTACTTCATCCCTTATTATTGGTGACTCATCAAATCACATCCAATCCATGGATGATGGGACCATACCTTCAGAAATATCATGATTTTTAGTTCCATAAAAACTTTCTTTTTCATTGAACTTTACTTCTCTAGACACATAGACCCTTCTTGTCTCCGGATTGTAGACCTTGTAGCCTTTTTGCGTATGTGAGTATCCAATGAATACACACTTCATGCTTTTAGGTTCAAGCTTGCTTCTCTGTCTCTCTGGTAGAAACATGAAACATGTACATCCAAAGGTCTCTTCTTGTATAGCGCTTCAAATGGTGACTTATTGTCTAGGTTCTTGGTTGGAAGCCGGTTGATCAAGTAACTTGAAATCATCACTGCATCTTCCCAATAAAACTTAGGTACTCCTTTGGCAATCATGAGAGTTCTTGCTACTTCCATTAGGTGTCTATTCTTCCTTTTTGCTACCCCATTTTGTTGTGGAGTGTATGCACAGGATGTTTGATGGATGATACCAAGTTGTTGAGTAGCTCCTTGAATGGTTTGCTCACATACTCCCCTCCATTATCACTTCTTAAGACCTTGATTTTTGTCTTGAATTGGGTAGAGATGTATTTAATGAAGTTAGTGAATGCTTCATATACTTGATCTTTGGAATGTAGAAGTGTGATCCATGTGTGTCTTGAGTAGTCATCAATGAATGAAACAAAATATTTATATTGATCTCTTGAATTACATGGGGCGGTCCATACATCCGAGTGTACAATGCCAAAAACTTCATCACAAGTTATAGATGAAGAGGGAAAGACTTGTCTACAATGTTTCCCTAGTACACATGCTTCACAAACTACTTCTTCTTGAACGAGATTGGGTAAGACCATCTTGAGGACAGCTGAACTTGGATGTCCTAGCTTTCCATGGCATATTGGGCTATCTTCAATCTTCTTCTTGCCAAAAACTTCTTTATCCGCCTTCATACCAAGAGCTTTTAGGTTTTCTTGTTTATTTGTCTCCAACAGATACACTCCATCCTCCACCTTCCCTTCTCCGAGCACATGACTTGTTTTAGGGTCCTGAAACTTAACAAAGTCAGTCCCAAATAATGCCACACAATCCAAATCTTTTGTAACTCTATGAACGGATAAGAGATTGGATGAGAAACTAGGCATGTATAATGCTTTTGTTTTTTTGTGAAAAGCTCTAACTCCCCTATCCCTTCAATTGGAATTGAGCTTCCATTAGCTATTTGTACATTTCCATGACATGGCTGAAGGTTCTTTAGCATGTCTTGATCCTTGATCATGTGATGAGAAGCTCCCGAATCCACAATGATTATATTCTTCTTTATAGGGTTTTTAGAGCTGAGGAAACTCTTACCGGTTTCTGTGAGCTTGGCTAAGCTCTTGATAAGAGCCTCAAACTCGGATCTTCTGACCATATCTTCAACAGGTTGTGCTATTCCCATGAAGGCTCTAGGTCTACCTCCATTCTCCTTTAGCCGCGTAGGCCTCAAGTGTGGATGAAGAGTCCAACACTTCTCCTTAGTGTGCCCCTTCATTTTACAATGCTCACATTTCAACACCCTCTTGTCAAATGTGAGATTCTTCCTTGCAAGATGTGCAGCCTCACTTGGCGCACGAAATAGGTCTTTTTACCCTTCCTCCCTTTGTATCATGCCACATACTTCTGCTAGACTTGGCAGCTTCTCAAATCTTAGTATGTGCTTGATGAGATCCTTGCAGGATGCATTGAGTGCCAAGAGAAGTCCAAACACTTGATTTTGGTCACGTCTTTCTCCTAGTTCCTTGGGGTCTATAGTTTGTGGTCTCAATATCTCCAACTCGGCCCACAAGCTTTATATTCCCCAAACATTTTCTTGAATGTCTTATCCTCTTGTTGAAGCTCATTCAACGCCCTCTTCACCTCAAATATCCTTGATATATTTGAGATGTTTCCATATACTCCCTTGAGTATATCCCATAGCTCCTTGATGGTATCCGAATATGAGTATGCCGCCAAGATGGATGGTTCTAGTGAACTTTGAAGTAGTGAAAGAGTGAACTGCTCTTCTTTCTCTTCCTTCTCATTGTATGGTATGGCCTCCTCCTTAAGTTCAATGAACTTCCAATGTCCTCGGCCTCTTAGAACGGTCTTAGTAGTTTTTACCCAAAGAAGATAGTTATCCCCCTTTAGGACAACAGAGATTGTTACTTTATTCATCTCCATTCTCTAGTAGTAATACACAATCTCAGTTCTTTCACAACTTGAAGATCAACCGATCTCAAGGATATTAATCTCAGAGTGAATAGAGCTTGGCAAGATGTATTGCTATAGATTAGAAGATTTGTAAATAGCTTAAAGAGATTATGAAGAAAGTTTAGGCGGTTGGATAGAGAACCTGCTCTGATACCATGTTGAATTTAAGTGTTTAGAGTATTAGAGAGTGTTTAGTATGATTAGAAAAAAGAGAATAGATGTAATAAGACTTTTCTTGTATTCATTTTTTTATTGTAATTACAACAAGAGGTATACATTGGTATTTATAGAGGTTTTACAATGAAGGAGAAGGAGAGAAGAAGAAGTGCATGAGGAGTAGCTCTGATTAGCTAACTCGAGGTGAGTAACCCGAGTTAGCACACAGAGTTACTCCCTGTTCCTCTGCCGCGCCCATGCTTCTCCATGCTGCACCCATGCTTCTCCATGCTGCGCCCATGCCTCCTTTTGCTTCCTTACTTGGTTTAGTTAGTTTATCTAGTTGAGTTAGAACAGCTTCTCTTTCTTCTAGTTCCTTCTCAACCAAGACTCCTTCTAATTCCTTGTCAACTAGTTTTCCTTTCCCTCCTTTTGTTGATTTTGAATTCCTCTCTTTTCCTAAGTGATCACATACTTCAACAACGACGAGTAGTCAGTTACACAGAACAACGGTGATAGTTTTGGGGACTTCCTAATTTATTTTGAATTTATTTAAATCAGCTTACAATATTTATGATTTGGTTATTTGGATTTATATTTTGGTTTATTTAAATTTAAATTTAATTATTGGATATTTAACGATTTCAGTTGGATTATAATAATAGAAGTTATTTATTTTTGAAAATATTATTACTATGTAAGTAAAAATTTATGATTCATGATACACTGTATTGAAGAGGAGATGAGACGGATATTACAGTTTTATCCAAATAGAACCTTTGTGTTTCTTTATACGTCTCTTGGATTGTGAATGTTTTCTGTCATGTAGTTTTGAAAGTCGTATGCAACTTTTCTTTCTCCTCTCGAGTCGCCTCTTTTATCCCTCTTTGTCAACTTCTTTATTTGTTTCTGCTTTGTTTCGATTTCAACATTAAATCAATTGATCTCAGTATTACTCCTGTCCATATCATAAACACATGAAACCAAACTTCACATTTTTGTCAGTTAACTGAGTCATTAGTTTAGCGAGGCTAGCAAACCCATTCATAAACTTTCAGCAATATCTCGTTAATCCCAAGAAACTACAAATCTTTGTGGCATTCTTGGGAGTCGGCCACTCAGTGATTGCTAAAATTTTCTCAGGATCTACAGCCACTCCCTCTCAAGAAACAATGTGCCCCAAAAATCTAATCTTCCTCTGCCAAAAGCTACACTTGCTGAGTTTTTCAAACAACTTATGCTCCCTTAACTTACTGAGCATAAAACTCAAATGCTCAACAAGTTCTTCTCTACTTCATGAGTAAATCAATATGTCATCAATGAAGACAATCACACACTTATCCAAATATTCCCAAAATACATTATTCATCAGTTTCATGAATGCCGATGGTACATTTGTCAATCCAAATGGCGTAACCACAATCTTAGAAAATCATGAAACCCCCTGTAATTGATCTAATAACTCGTCAATTTGTGGTAATGGATACTTGATCTTGATAGTCACCTTATTCAGATCTATGTAATCTATGCAGAGTCTGTAACTTCCATTTTTCTTCTTTACAAACAAGACTAGTGCTCTCCACGACGAACTGCTTGATCGGATAAACCCTTTATCAGTCAAATCCTCTAGTTGCTTCTTTAACTCGGCCATTTCTACTGGCAATAAACTATATGGTGCTCGTGATACCAGTATCATCCATGGATCCAACTCAATAGTAAAAGCATCACCTCTTACCGGAGATGGTCCCGTAAATAGTGCAAATACATCTTTGTACTCTCTAACCACTAGTATAACAGTCGAATCCTTTTCCTCTTCGTTATTTGCTATGGTTGCTAGAAACGCTTCACATCTCCTCTCCTCTAACCTCTCCGCATGTAACATAGAGATAATTGGCCCTCCATTGCTTGTCTGAATACCTTGATATATGATCTTTTTCTGCTCTTTAAATATGTACTTTAGCCCTTGGACAATCTAACACTACTCGATGATGTGTCAACCAATTCATTCTAAGTATCACATCATAGTTGTTTAATTTCATCTCTGCTAGGTCTCCAACGAGCTTAACTCTTTCGAGTTGTACTGGCACATCCCAATGAAAACATGTAATCCCTAATTTTTTCGTAACAGCGGTCTGAATTTGCTTGGTCTTTGGTTCAAATATCCCCTTGAAAGACCAACACTTGACCAAATTTTGACTCACAAAACTATGCCTAGCTCCAGTGTCGAACAAGGTTAACGCGACCCCACCCAATCAAAACTGATCCTACACGAGTTTATTGACTAAGCAAAATTTACAGTTACTGCACATACATAGATAAATATAATACAAAACACATACCAGCTATTGGCTCAGCTCCTTCGTGATCTAGGATAGCAAACACTCGTGGAGAAATGACTTGATGCTTGGCTGGTGGTCCAGGTAGTTGCTGCTTATTCATTGGACAATCCCTGATCAAATGACACCCACTTTATCATCCACAACCGCCACTCAAACCATCAACTCCAATCTACTGAGTTCTAACTTTTATCTCTTTAAAACCGTAATCTTTAAATGACTATATATTTTTATCTGTATAGAATCTGGTAAAATCTAGATAACCATTAGAACCATATCGAGCTCGGAGGACAGCCACCGCATGCGGTGCCAAAAGTGGGTGGTGTGTTTTGTTGACCCAGTCAGCTCGACCGAGTTGACTCGGTGACTCATGAGCTCACTCGGTCAACTCAACCGAGTTGACTTGGTGACTCTTGAGCTGACTTGGTCAACTCGACCGAGTTGATTCAGTGACTCAGTGAGCTGACTTGTTGACTTAGTGAGCTGACTCGTTGACTTAGCGAGTTGACCGGTTCAATTCGATTTTGACTGATTTGGCCGATTCCATTTGATTTTAACTGGTTTGACTGGTTAATCGGTTCAATTCGATTTTGACTGATTTAGCCGGTTTTATTTGATTTTAACAGGTTTGACTGGTTAATCGGTTCAATTCAATTTTGACCGGTTGACCGGTTCAATTTGATTTTGATTGGTTCACCGGCTCAATTCGATTTTGACTTGTTTAACTGGTTCAAATTAATTTTGACTGATTTGACTGTATAATTTGAGTTAACTTTGACCTTTAATTTTTATAGTTGACTTTTACAATAAACTTTAAAATGTTGACCGGATTGGTCGGGGTCTGTCTGTGTTGGTCGGTTATATCTGATTTGGTTAAATCGGTACAAAATTAATTGGTTTTATATGGTTTCATATAGTGAAAATATTTCTGATTAGTTTTTCTTCTGATTTAGATTCAAAGACCGTTCGAGCACTCTAGAGCTAGGAATCGACCTTCTGTAGCTAAATTGAGGACTAACCGCGTTTTACGTACTTGTCTTAAATCTTTCTCAATTGTTTAGTATCTGAATGTGTATTGTTTGTGTGTTGATTCAATATCTTTCTTGTTAAACCGAACTTAGGAATTTTAGATGATTTCATGTATTGTGTGACTCGCATGTTGATTTGTTAGTGTGTGATATATATGTAGAACTATGTTAAGGAACTTAGGCGGGATACTGTGGTATAACCCAGAGTCATGTGTGTGGAGAGTACGAATGGCAAGTCGATCTGCCGACCGTAATGCCCTAAGGTCGATAAAACGCCCACTAGGTGGTGTGATTGGGCACTATCCCGTAGAGTCAAGCTTCTTCGGAGGGTAGACGAGCACTTATCTCGTTTAGAGATCATTGCATATTTTTCTTGGGTACTTTAGGTGTCGTGATTATTACATGTTCTAAACCTAGACTCTTGTTTGATTGTGTAAGCTGGGTTCGAGTAGCGTGTTGACCCTAACATCACATACCTTACTGAGTAACTCTCATGTTACTCACCCTTTGTTTTACTTGAAGGTGAGCATAACGAGTAGTCGGTTACACGGAACAGTCGTGCTAGTTTTGGAAATTTCTTTGTTTTATTTTTAATTTATTTAAACTAATTTTATGACATTTATGTTTTGGTTAATTGGATTTATATCTAATTATTAGATATTTAACGATTTCAGTTAGATTTTAATAATAAAAGTTATTTACTTTGTAAAAAATTTATTATTGCGTAACTAAAAAGTTATGATTCGTGATACGCTGTACTCGAGAAGAGTTGAGACGGGTGATGCAATTATGTATGAATTTATACAGAGATAATGTATGTATGTGTGCATTGATTAGATGTGCATTTATGTATGTATGAATGCATGTATGTATAAACCTTGTTTAAGTGATTGAGAAGAACCCATATAAAATTATTTGGTTTTGAGATACGTCACAATTAGACTATGAAATTTGTTCCTGCAGGAATAAAGAGACACAACACGAAAGTGTGAACGCAAACTCAGAAGAAGATGATTTAAGAAAACATACCTTGTGGGAAAATCAAACTATTGTACCTCTTACCTCAACTTATAAGAGGACGCACCCATAAAAGCGACAGTAACGTCGTCATTTTTTGCTTCACATCCTGCCTTTCAAACTCTTTGAACTTCTCGTCACAAGTCTTGAAGTCCATTATTAAGACCCTAATCATTGCAAAAGAAGACATAGGAGATAGAGAAAGATTTTAGCAACTTCAAACATGAGCATGAGAGTAGAAAACATTTGTTTTATGTTTTCAAACATACCATGTGTCTCTTCTTATGTTTTTTCATGCACATACTCATGATTACTCTCATCCATTTACACTCTGAAACATAAATCTGATGACATTTGTTACATATGAATTCATAAACATCTGTTAGATTCCAATGAAACTATTTTGAGAATAAGTATAGACAATACACCTGTAGTCAGGATCAGCCAAAGATTCTGCTGCTTTTGAATTATCCTTTAGTCAAGCGAAAGGTAACTCAAACCCACAATTTTTGTCTCGTTGACCACAATACACCAAACACTAAAGAGATATGAAAAGAACCTTACTGCGATCTGGAAAATATGACCGTGCCATCAAAGCTGCCTCTTGTATTCGGTTGCTGGAGAAATATAATATTGTCATAATTTTGATTTTACAAACTCTTAAGTGTATTCTAATGAGTTTACCTCTCCAAACAACATGTTCTTTAGAAAGAGTCGAAAGTTTTGTCAAACCTTGAGCATCTCCCAGAGAAGAACGAACCAGTAACAAATCCATTGCATTACAACTTAAGCAGACAACCCTAACAAGAACACCAAAGATTAACAAAACATTTGTATTAAAGATTAGCGTTAAAATCGGAGAATCTAAACCCTATATTATCATATTACGCAGTTACACACTCTCTCTTTTGATGAATTCTACAAACAAAAGTTCTTAAGGATTTGTTTAAAGTGTCCATGATGTAAAAAGATAAAGTCTTTGCAAAGAGTATTGCGTTTGAGGATTTCATATCAAATAGTTTTGAAGATCCTACCTACACCCAAGAGCCGATTATAAAAAAGATGGCTCCGACGAAGAAAGCAAAGAAGACCAATTGGGCCGAATCAACGACGGCCAAATCCACCGCCACTGAATTTCCCACTTTTCCGGCGTGTTTGCGACTCGTTGCATCTTCCTCTATTGCCATCACCATCAACGCGAAGCTTGGTTCTAAATCTGCATCCATCACAGGTATTTTATTGCTCTTGTTGTTCGCTGCTCTACTATAAGTTTTCCCCAATTTTCTCAGAAAAAAGAAAAAGAAGGAAATTTTTCATTTACCAGTTCTTGATCAACATTTTCATTTTCTGGGAGTCCTCTATTGTAACAGCATCATCATCATTGTCTTCCTCCATCGATTCTCCCTCCTTTCTTTATCTCCTTTATTTGCTTTCGCCTTTCTTTTCTTCTTCTCTGGAGAATCTGAGTATCGCTTTATTCATAAAATCTCTCTGTAACTACTTCGAGAGAAAGATTCATTACGTTGCAAAGTAATGAGTTTTTTTTATAAGGACACGTGTCAGCAAATTTGAATGGGTTAGATTATCTTGCTTTTTCATTTCTCTTTTTTTTTTTTTTAGTTGTTTTTCCGTTAGTCAAGTGTGAGCTGGGAGTAGAAGAACAAAAAAGTGTGAGATAAAAATAAATATTTTCAATTAACAGAAAAGACACGTAAAAGGGTTGACATTTTTGTATTTAATTATCTTTCAGTGTTTAAATTTTTCTATACTTGGTAAAAAGGGATGACATTTTTTTTTTGATATAAATGAGAAACATTATCTATTTTCTTCCATATTCTAAAGTTTAAATGTTTCTCAGTTTATTGCAGAGATACTGTTATCTTGTTTTAATCTTACATTTGTAAATTGCTAGGTTGTTTTACCAGTTAGTCTTCAATATAGTTTTATAATCTCTTACATATTACTTTGGATAATCCTTTGGGACTGAGATGCATTTTTCCATGGACAAACTATAGGAATATAGATATTGACAGCACTAAGAACACCTCCAGTGGAGGGTCTTCACACAGGTTCTTTATATTAAAAAATAATAAAATTGAAGAAAAAATACAGCAAAAATGAAGAACCGTAGCTTTAAGTTCTGTTTGAAGAAGTTCTGTTTGAAGAAGTTCTGTTTGAAGAACTTCTGTCTAAAATTCAAGAACCTCATTTATACATATATTGTCTTTTAATTGGCTAAAATTTCTTTTTAATAAAATTTTTTTTTTATTTTTTTTTGAAGAACCTTGTCCACTTTTTATAAGATGGAGCTGATCTAAATAGCTTAACTTTAGGACTAATTACTTCTATATATTCCCTCATTAAATTGTGTATATCTTATTTCTCTATTTTGTAAACTTCTCCGTGTATATAAACATAGTTCCTCAACTCAATAATTGATATGATTCATATGTTCAATATGTATCAGAGCCTAATAGGTTTTAACCTATTTTTCATCTACTCTTTCTCTTTTTCCTCTTTCCTCTACGCCGCCAGTGTTACGTCGTCTCTTCTACGTCTCTGTAGTACTCTGTTTTGTGTTTGTTTTCAGTCTTCATCTCTCTCGTTTCTTTTCTCCTCATAAAACACCACAATATTCTTATATAGTCAATGTCAGAATCCACTGCTGAAAGGACTTCCGTTTTCAGTACACAAGATCCACAAAGTACCTTGTTATCTGTCAACATGTCAAGCGTAACAAAGCTCATAAACCTAAACTATTTGATGTGGAGCAGACAGGTTAAAACTCTCCTTGAGGGTCACGAACTGCAACACTTGATAGAAAACACCGGCACTGTTCCATCTCCAACGGTCGAAACTAATGGTGTCACAACTCCAAATCCAGCATACACTCCATGGAGAAGACAATATCACCTTCTCTACAGCTCTATCATTGGAGCCATATCTCTTCCTGTCAGGTCAGTGATTTCGTGTGCAAATACCATCCAAGAGGTCTGGGATACTCTAGCAATAACTTTTGGAAACCCCACTCGTGGACACATACGCCAACTCAAATTTCAGATCAAGAAATGTGTGAAGGGGACAAAGACCATCTCTGAGTATCTGCGCTCCATAAAATCAAAAGCTGATGATCTTGCATTATTGGGGAAGCCAAGGGATCCTGAGGATCTCCCAGAACAAATTCTCGCTGGCCTAAGCGAAGACTACAAACCCGAGATTGATGCTATCAATGGACGAGATATACCTATCTCTTACTCAGAACTTCATGAACGTCTCCTCAACCGGGAAGGAATGATACTCTGCTCCAAGCCTTCGTCAACATCCATACCTGTAGTGACTAATGTTGTAGACACCAGAACACTCCAACAAGGGAGAAACCAGAATCGTTATGGTAACTACTCCAACCATCCTCGTCCCAATACAACCATCAATAATCAGAATTGTTTTTCCAAACCATATTTGGGTCGCTGTCAAGCTTGTGGTATTCAAGGGCACAGTGCAGAATATTGCCCTGAGTTTCGTATTGTTCGTGGGTCATCACATAATTCATCACTACTTGGACAACCTCGTACACACCAGAGCTGGTCGTCCTTCCCTCACTCTCAATCATGGCGCCCAAGTGCCAATACCGCTGTCATGTCAGACTCGTCTACATGGCTGCTTGATTCCGGAGCCTCTCATCACATGACATGAGACGTAGCCAATCTCTCTCTGCATAATCCTTATACTGGCGGTGATGCTGTCCTCCTTGGTGATGGATCCGGTTTGCAAATTTCCCACTCTGGTTCCCTTTCTCTCCCATCTTATACTAAACCATTTTTCTTAAACAATATTCTGTGTGTTCCATCTCTTGAAAAGAAATTACTTTCAGTTTTTCAACTTTGTACAACTAATGGTGTCGCGGTCACCTTTACACGTATGTACTTTCAGGTGAGGGACTTGCAAACAGGAACTCTTCGGCTTGAAAGAAAACCTGAAGCTGGAACCTATCAATGGCCGACCACAACATCCTTCAAACCACCCTCTCTTGCTTTCGCTTCAACCACCAAAACCTCATTAACAGATTGGCATTCTCGGTTGGGTCATCCCGCATTCTCTATTCTTCAAAAAGTTGTTTTGAAATTTAGTTTACCTACTGTTTCAAATGGTATTTTGGCTCAGCCATGTTTTTCATGTTCAACTAATAAAATGCACAAGTTGCCTTTCACAAATTCTACTCTTCTATTCATGCATCCTCTTGATATTGTTTTCTCGGATGTGTGGACTTCTCCTATTATTTCAATCGATGGTTTTAAGTACTATGTTATATTTGTAGATCACTACACTCGGTACACTTGGATGTATCCTTTATATAAAAAACTCAAGTTCTTGATATTTTCACCACGTTTAAAGCGTTGGTTGAAAACAAATTCCAAACCAAACATAAAGCACTATACTCTGATAATGGGGGTGAATATATAGGACTGATCACTTTTCTTTCAACACCATGTGTCTTCCTAGGATATTCATTAACACAAAGTGCATATTTTTGTTTAGATAGAGAAATATCTCGTATTTATACATCTCATCATCTGGTCTTCCATGAAAATGTTTTTCCGTTTTCTGTCACAGCGGTACAACCTAACGAGGATATAATTCAATCCGTTACACCTCCTTCATCCGCACCGACTCTCACTGTCTTACCGACATGGCCTCCATCTCAGCCGCCAGCCCCCTCGCAACCCACAGAACCTCACACAAACACTACTCCAATCATACAGTCTCAACCGGATACTACTTCTCCAGTAACTAACTCAAATGAATCTATTTCATCTGAACCAGAACTGAACCCTCAACCCTCTTCTTCAACTTCAACTACTTTGTCCACATCTCAACCACTACCCCTCCTCTGTTACCCACTAGTAAAAGCACCAGAACCCGTAAACCAGGTACAAAAATGAATCTTCGTACCACGGTTACATAAACCACCGAGATCCCACCTACCAGTGTTGCTCAGGCCTTAAAAAGCTCTCATTGGCGCCAAGCCATGAGTGATGAGTACACAGCTCAAACCGACCATAGAACTTGGGATCTTGTTGATTTAACTAATGCTACTAACAAAGTTAACATCATAGGTTGCAGGTGGATTTTTACGATAAAGCGACATTCTGATGGCACCATAGCTCGCTACAAAGCTCGTCTTGTTGCCAAGGGTTACTCTCAACGCCCAGGGGTAGACTATCATGACACTTTCAGTCCGGTTGTCAAACCAGCCACCATCAGATCAGTTCTAAGTGTTGCGGTATCATACAACTGGCCTCTTCGACAACTTGATGTCAACAATGCCTTTCTCCAAGGCACACTGCAAGATGAATTCTATATGGCTCAACCGCCAGGTTTTATTGACAAGGATAATCCGGCTGCTGTCTGCAAACTGCACAAAGCGATTTACGGACTCAAACAAGCGCCAAGAGCTTGGTACAATGAGCTTCGTACATTTTTTCTTCAAGCGGGATTTACCAACTCACTGGCTGATGCATCACTTTTTATTTACAGTAAACAGGGAGTACTTATTTATATGCTTATTTATGTTAATGATTTGATTATTACAGGAAATAATTCATCTTATACAACTCGGTTTATTGAATCTCTCTCACAACGATTTTCTCTAAAAGATTTAGATGACTTATCTTTTTTCTTGGCATGGAAGTTTTCAGATCAAATGATGGATTACATCTAACTCAAACTAGATATATTGCAGCTCTTCTTCATAGGACAAAGATGGACACTTGAAAACCTATCTCCACGCCTATGTGTCCAAACTCTATACTCTCTTTACACACAGGTAACACCTTGGAGGATCCTACAGAGTATCGTTCCGCTGTTGGGAGTCTCCAATAGTTATCTCTCACTCGCCCTGATATTACTTTCCCTGTCTACAAATTATCTTAATTTATGCATCATCCCACAATTGATCATTGGAATGCTGTTAAGTGAATTTTGCGGTATCTTGAAGGCACAATGACAAAGGGCATTATGTTCAGCGCAAACAACAAGCTTATGCTACACGGATTCTCTGATGCAGACTGGGGAGGCAACAAAGATGACGACACATCCACAAGTGCTTACATAGTGTACCTTGGACAACATCCAATCTCATGATCTTCCAAAAATCAAACTGGAGTGGCACGCTTGTCAACAGAAGCAGAGTATCGCTCCTTGGCAGACACAACATCCAAACTGTGTTGGATTATTTCTCTAGTCAAAGAATTTGGCATCCAAACAAACCCACAACCAGTCATCTATTGTAACAATGTTGGAGTTACCTTCCTTGCTGCGAATCCAGTTTTTCACTCAAGAATAAAACACGTTGCATTAGCCTATCACTTTTTCGTCAATTTATCCAATCAGGCCAAATGCGTGTGTCTCACATCTCCACAGAAGATCAGCTAGCCGATGCCTTAACCAAACCACTCACAAGAACACGGCTTGACAAGTTTAGTGTCAAGATTGGACTTTGTAACCGCCGTCCATCTTGAGGGGGTGTATAGGAATATAGATATTGACAGCACTGAATAGCGTAACTTTAGGACTAGTTACTTCTATATATTCTCTCATTAAACTGTGTATATCTTCTTTCTCTATTTTGTAAACTTCTCTGTGTATATAAACAGAGTTACTCACCTCAATAATTGATATGATTCATATGTTTAATACAACCATTATTATGAAACGACATTTGAGCAGACTTATCAACAATATTTTTACTTTATTAAATGTGATATTGGACTTATGAATTCATAATTTGTTTTCAACATGAGTTTGATTAAATTCACAACATTTGTGAATGTTACAGTAAATCTATTGCTTCAAGCGAGACAAACACACACACACAAGAGTGTGATTCAAGCGTATAGCTCAATGCCCCCAAAATATGGCTGTTTGGTGCGTTTGGTATTTCCTGTCTATTCTATTGATCACTTATATGTCCTCTTTCCACAGTTCGATGTCGAAAATCAAATAATTCTCTTCCAATCTCTCAGGCTTCGATGTCTTTGGTATCACCACTGTGTTCCTCTGGATTTCCCACCTCATAACAGATTGTGCCACTGTCTTTTTGTACTTCTCAGCCACATCCTAAGATATAAGACAAACATAGTTCTTTTTAACTATCAATGGTTCAGTCTTCAACTGTTTTAATCCAAGCCTTTTAAGCTATAGAAGATAAGAATTGGGTCATCTAAACATGACACTGTACCAAACCACTCGGCATTGGCTGTGGCCCCTCCAAGTGGAGCATGAGCGGTGACACAAATGTCGATGCTTCTGGCAGAATTTGACAAGATAATCTCATTGGAAATGAGGATGAGTCTCCATCTGATTCACTGCTGGCTTGATTTTGGAGTAACTAAGAAATCTCTTGTTTAAAGAACAACATGGAGGAGCAATTTCATTTATCAGTTCTTGATCAAGATTTCATTTTCTCAAAGTATCAAGATTTCATTAATCTGCAGAGAGATTAAAACTCGATCACTAATGAAGCTGAAGCATGCGATCTGGTAAATCAAGCTACAACAATTAAACGGACTAGAGGCTTACAACAGATCAAGCATGCCTATATGCTAAATTTTGGAGGGAAAATCATTTAACTTTGCAGCCGATAAAGCAAGATCAAATAAAGGGTAACAGTGATTTTACCTTTGGGGATGGTGAGAAGATACTGCGAAGAGCAGTCACAGACACAAGTAAAGCAAGAAGACGCTGAAACAGCCGAGGCCTCTATGAGGTGCCAGTACAGTGGAGGACCAAGTATGTAACCAACTAAGCTTAGAGCAAGCAAAGCTAGTCCCACTTTTAATGTCGTCGTGTGCTTAGCCAGGCTATCAAAGTTTGAATATCGAGCTGTGATTTAGCTGTTTGCAGCGGGGGAAGCTTGAAGATGGGAATGGATTTGAACCATTAATTTGGACTCAAATTTTGCCTGTGGGTCATGGTTAGTACAAAATGATTAAATGTGTGTGAAACAGCGTTTACAAACTTTCACACTCGTAATATAAACAGGTGTTTATTTAGTCCAAGGGACCAGAAGAAAATGTGACTTGAGTAATATTAATTAGCCAACTGTTACACTATGTGACTATGGTTGAATGATTTTTTTTTTAATGAATGATGATACAAAGTTGACTTTTACATGATACGTTACATATTCTTCGTCGTATAACCGGGAAAACATAGTTTTGAATTTGACATATGAAGTAATAAAAGATTAGCCAAAATGGGATCGTCTATTGGACAATTTTAAAAACAGCACTCATCTAAATGTAATCTTTGATATTAAGGGATGCTTAAAAATAGATACGGTCCAGTTTTGTGGTATGACAGACTAAATGAATTGACTTAAGTTTCACTTGGAATTCTGGTTACAAATAGTGTCTCGGATTTCTAAATAATTGAAACATACTTAAGAAAAGATACAACAATGTTGAAAGAGTATCTAGGGTCATCTGTAAAAACATTTCCAGACAACAACATACGGGTTTTCATAACTCTGTCTTATTAGTGTATTACTAAAAACAAATATGCATATTATACCTGTTATATATTTGTGGTTGTATTTTTCATATCTTGCTTTCAAAAATATTGTTTCCGCTACTTCATTGCTTTTTCCAGCTTCTAAAATCAGTTGCTTCCAATATCAGCTACTTGATCATCTTGCAATAGACACGACTCCCAAAATAATATTTTCTAAGTGGTTTGTATCTTTCAAAAATAAGGGTCTAGATGTGGGTGCCGATATATTACTTTTGATCCAACATGTCAAAATTTGACTTTTAGTCATTGTCATAATATTTTTTAAGATATTGGTATCTTTAAAAAATAAGGGTCTAGTCGTGACCAACATGTTACTTTTTCATCCAACATATCCAAATTCGATTCTTACTCATTGTCATAATATTTTCTAAGATGTTGGTATCTTCCAAAATAAAGGTCTAGCTGTGGGTACCGATATGTTAATTTTTTCATCTGACATGTCCAAATTTGACTCTTAGTCCTTGTCATAATAATTTCGAAGCCATTGGTATTGTCCGAAAATAAGGGTCTAGCCGTGGGTATTGTATGTTAGTCTTCCATCCGACATGTAAATTTGACTTTTAGTCATTGTCTGAGTATTTTTTAAGCAGTTGGTATATTTCAAAAATAATGGTCTAGCCATGGGTATTAGTATGTTACTCTTCCATCTGACATGTCTAAATTAGACTTTTGTCATTTTCTAAATATTTTCTAAGCCGTTGTTATCTTTCGAAAATAAGGGTCTAACCGTGGGTACTGATATGCTTTTTTCATATGACATGTCCAAATTGACTCTTAGTCATTGGCTGAATATTTTTTTAAACTGTAGCTATCTTCCAAAAATAAGGGTCTAGCCATGGTTACTGATATGTTACCTTTTTCATCTGACAGGTCCAAATTCGAATTTTAGTCATTGTCTAAATATTTTTCTAAGCCATTGGTATCTTTCAAAAATAAGGTTCTAATCGTGAGTACCAACACTTTACTTTTTCATCCGACATGTCCAAATTAGACTGTTCGTCTATGTCATAATATTTTCTAAGCTGTTGGTAGCTTTCAAAAAACTATTCTAGCTGTGGGTACGGATATGTTATTTTTTTATCCGACATGTTTGAATTTGACTCTTAGTCATTGTTATAATATTTTTTCTAAGCCTTTGGTATCTATTGAAGGGTCTAGCCGTAGGTAACGATATGATACTTTTTCATTTGACATGTCCTTATTAGACTCTTGTTACTTTTTCATCCAACATATCCAAACTCGACTCTTACTCCTTGTCATAGTATTTTATAAGCCGTTGGTATCTTTCAAAAATAAGGGTCTAGCCGTGGATACCGATATGTTAATTTTCCATCAGAAATGTCAAAATTCGACTCTTATTCCTTTTCATAATGTCTTTGACGCCATTGGTATCATTCGAGAATAAGTGTCTAGCCGTGGGCACTTGTATGTTATTCCATCCGACATGTCTAAATTTGGCTTTTAGTCATTGTCTGAATATTTTTCTAAGCCATTGGTATCTTTCAAAAATAAGGGTCCAGTCATGGTATTTATATGTATTCTTCCATCTGACATGTCAAAATTTGACTTTTAGTCATTGTCTGAATATTTTTCGAAGCCGTTGTATCTTTCGAAAATAAGGGTCTAGCCATGGGTACTGATATAATTTTTTATCCGACATGTCCAAATCGACTTTTAGTCATTGTCTGAATATTTTCTAAGTCGTTGCTATCTTCCAAAATTATTGGTCTAGCTTGGGTACTGATATGTTACTTTTTCATCTGACATTTCCAAATTCAACTTTTAGTCATTGTCTGAATAATTTTCTAAGCCATTAGTATTATTCAAAAATAAGGTTTTAGCTGTGAGTACAAACATTTTGCTTTTCATCCGACATGTCCAAATCAGACTTTAGTCCTTGTCATAATATTTTCTAAGCCATTGATAGCTTTCAAAAATATGAATCTAGCTGTGGGTACCGATATGTTACTTTTTCATCCAATATGTCCAAATTTGACTCTTAGTCCTTGTCATAATTTTTTTCTAAGCCGTTGGTATCTTTTAGAAAATACGGGTCTAGTCGTAGGTAATGCTATTTTACTTTTTCATTCGGCATGTCTTAATTCGACTCTTGTTGCATTTTCATTCGACATGTCCAAATTCAACTTGTACTCGTTGTGATAATATTTTATAAGCCGAATATATCTTTCAAAAATAAGGGTGTAGCCATGGACACTGATATGTTAATTTTCATCCAAAATATCCAAATTCGACTCTTATCCACAGAAGGCCCAACCCAAACTGGCCCTTCCTTCCCTTCCTTTTACTCGCTTTTGTTTACTTTACCTTTAGCCCAAATTATGTGTCTTTAAGCATTGGGCCTTGTCATTTTGTGAATCCTTTAACCTACATTGACAGCCTATTTAAATGGTTGAACCCCAGTTGTAATAGTTAGATTATTATTGCGTATTTAAATGAAGTTTTGCTTAAGTTATTCCCCATAGTTCTTCAAGTTTTTTCTGTTGAACGAACCACTGTGTGAGCTCTTCTGAGTTGTTGCTAGGAACTCGCTTTCCGTTGTTGAATCGTGAGACATTTCAATTCACCTTTCGAAACTTCCTATCCTGTTTACTTCTTTAGCTAGCTCTAGATCGAGTCAATCTTTAGAGTTAACTTAAGCTTGTGAACGAACCTCCTTTGAGCTATTCTTGAGTCTTGGCTCGGAACTCGCTCTTAGGAGTTGTATCGCGAGGCTTCATCTCCTTACTTACAACCTCTATCCTTCTATTCATCTATTGGTTAGTCTCAGGGTTGAGTCAATCCCCTTTGTTAACTCCACCATTCCGTTTGAACCGCTCTTGAACCCCACCGACCGTACCGCCCTCTTTGTGGTTTATACCGCCTATTTGGAGCGTATCAACTGGTATCAGAGCTTTAAAAGGCTCTTGAAAGTCCAGAGGTTGTGTTGTTCTAAGCTCGTTTGATCGCTTTGGTTTTACCTTATTTCTTTTCCTGCATCTTAGTTAGCTTCCTCTTCATTGCATTCATGAACTAAAACTCTGGAAAAACCTATAAAAACTTTGCTTCTATCTTGTTTTAAGTTTGTTCGCATCATGTTAAAACTACCTCTTAAACATGTCATCTAGAGCTGCATATTCAACGAGTTACTAAGTGCGAGAGACTTGACCAATTGTTGAGACTTCATAGCTTAGAGACCAACATTGTTGTTCAGTCAAGCTCAGGGAAGACGAGTCCTTTTCTGGTCCAACAAATACAGCCTTGTGATTGGTTGGATCCGCCCTTGAGTGGTTTTACTGTTCTTGTTTCTTTGTGTAGGTTTTAACTTAACATTTGAAAATTTCATATTTTAGCCTGTTATTCTGATTGCCTAAGCATAAAGTGGTACCGGTCGTACCATCCGTGTGTCCGCATCCTGCCAAAACCGCCAGCCGACAAAACCCTCGGTCATACCGCTGAACGACCACCTGGAGTATGTACCTGCACGTCCATGCGGTCCCCCACCTATTGGCAAATCCTTACTGTTTTGGTAACTATCTTTACCATGCATCGGGAAAGTTACCAAGCCATCAAGGAAACCTCACCGGTTCGAGAAGCTCTTACCAAGCCATCGAGGAGTCCTTACCAAGCTATCGAGGAATCCTTACCGAGCTATCGAGGAAACCTTACTGCATTGAGGAATCCTTACTGAGCGATCGAGGAGACCTTACCACTCACTGAAAATCCCTACCACACCTCGACAAACCCAGACTGCCGAGTAAACCGATGGACAAAGTACCAGGAGCTCTTGATATCGGGAACCTCCTTACCGACATCCAGGTCCAGATTCAACATATGGCCAAACGCCTGATAAACAGATTTTCGATACTATTGAATTAATTCCCCAAATCTTGTCATTATAGTACTTGAGGTATTAATTCATATGGGAAAGATGTAATAAAAAAGGATGAGATCAGATTGTTCTAAGTCAAGCTAGATGATGGTTGGTTTTGATGTAACAAGTATGAAATAGAAAATGAAAGAAAATAAGAAATGCAAATGATATGATTAAGCAGATTAACAAATAAGGTTCATGGAGGTTTGGTGAGATCTGGGATTCAATCTATCCTAAAATGATGTTTTCTTAAACAATTTATGCAAGCTATTCTCTAGATAATGATCATCACAACAAGGTAAACCCATTCTCATGGTGATTAACCTCAAATCTCAGAAACTTCCTAATCTTGATTTTCATCAATGAAACATAATTGAGATAGGCATAAGGATCCAGATCATCAAAGCCAAAATGCTCCCTAGACATCTAATCTCTTAGGCTAGGATTAATAAATCTCAGGAATTAAAATGATCAGACATTCATTGAACACCTTTTGAGTAGTGAATGTGTGGGATCATATTCTAATTGATCTGAGAAGAACATGCATTAAGAACAATAATCCAGAAGAGAATTGGAAGTATTAAAGCCTTAGCAATATTAAAGAGATGAAATCTAACCCAGATTCACCTTTTCCTTAAGAACCCTAAATTTTACTACTCAGATGATGAAAACAAGACAAAATGCAAAAACCCAGAAAATGAACTAAACTGCATAATCATAAACATATAGAGTAGATAAAAAGATTGCAGAATAAACAAAATGCAAATTCGTAATGAAAATAGGCAGATCTAAGGATCCAAAAACACAGAAAATGAAGAACACTAAAAAGTAAGCAAAAGAAATGTAATTGGGAATAAAACTAAACAGACTTGGCCGAAAATGGCCTAGAGATAAGTATTTATTGAGGGGGATTAAAACCCTAAGTGAAAGTAATTAAGAAAAGTGAAAATGGTAAAAACGGGGCTCCACTCGGGATGCTAAACCAAGTGGACATCACGAGTAAGGTGGTTCTTCAAAGGTAAGGGATTGACTAGGGATGCTTGGTCGATTGGAGTCAAATTTGGCATCTTGATGTCTTGACTCGGGATAATCCCGCATGGTCTTGCTCGAGTGGCTCCAAAGATGCTTGATTTTTCTCAGCTCATGATAAGGCTGAGTGATGTTGCTCAAGTGGCCTCTTCTGTGTTGGACTCGGGGTGAAGGCTGAGTGTCTTGGTCGAGTCAGTCTCGTTGTTCCAAAAAGCTCCATAAATCTCCTTAAGTACCTGAAAATCATCCAATATGCAATGGAAATGCGATACCTAATTCAAATCCTAAGTAAATGTAATAAGTATGCAATGTGGATAGGAAACTAATGGATTAAGTATGCTAAGCACCTGCAAATTTTATTCTCATCAATTTCCCCAAACTTAGTGTTTGCTTGCCCTCAAGAAAACATAGAAGCTAAGATCATGAGAAAGGTTTGAAAGTGGGAAATCAGAACCAAAACAAGCTGAAAGGAACAAGTGATTTCTACTTTAAAAAATTTAGCCATACTCTTCTCACAATAACTAGCAACAGAAAAGACTTAGAAAGACATTCGAGTCATTCAAATCCCTTTAACATTTATTGATTTGTAACCATGAATCATGTATATGCAAAGATCATTGAATCTCTTTTGGCTAAGGGTTTAGGTTTAGAGATAAAGATGGTCCCTCCAAAAGTTTTATCTAATCAGAATAGGGATTTCTCATGAAATGATTGAGCTTTAGAAGAATGCTAAAGGTGAGGGCCAACCTATGCATACAAGGATAGATTCTCATCTACCCAATCACATAAGATGTAAACCCAAACCTATCATCTAATCCCAGAAAGCATCCTAAATCTACCCTTTAGGCTTTCATTTGCCTCTTATTCTTCTTTTTACTAAGGCTTTTCTTTTTGATTTCAAGTTTTAAGGAGTGATTTACTTCTTATTGATCTAGCGGATTGAGTTTTCTTTCTGTTTTTCTAAGTCTCTAAACACTTCTATTTTTTCTTTTCTTTTCTTTTTCCTTTCCGGGCCTAAATCTTTTTATTTTCTTTTTAAATTCTTCCAAATCTTTTACGAGACACTTTTTGTTTTCTTCTATAACTCCCAACTCCTAGAACTTATAGATGTATCTTTTATGGCCTTTTTCTTTTTTCTTTTTTCTTTCTCAAAATCCTAAGGTGAATTTCAGACTCGGGTTGCAAACTCGAGGTGATGAAACCGAGTTACACAACTTGAGTACACCAAATCCTAACCAAATCTCCAAATACGAACTCCACTAGTCCTAACTGATCCAAAAAGTGTGAACCAGACTATATGAGTTCATATCCTTGTCAGCTCAAACCTAACACGTTCTAACAAAGCTCAATTAGGCAGAAAATGCCTCACAATCACACAAAGAGTAATGATGGCTTGAAAGAAGATTAAGGTTAGGGAAATGGATTTTTAACTGTTCCAAAGATGGGAATCGGCTACTTGGGTTAACAAAGGGTGGTAGAAGGGATAAGATAATCCAAGTATGTATATGGTATCCATGATTTCAATTTTAAATGCATAAAAAGATAATTTTAAGTCCAGTTTAGGTTCCACTAGATATGGATATGAATTTCAGATCTCAACAAGTTTTCAGCCTAATCTAGATGGAGAGTTAAGCGATTGGAGCATGGTTCTATCTTAACTTCAAACTTCACTTATTATTTCAGCAAGTTTACAAGGTGTTTTCATCATATTTCCCCTATGCAATGCAGCAGTCTTAAATGAAAATACTAGACTCAATCCTATAATGCAATTGCAACTACATGAACACTATGTTTTGTGAAATAGATTTTCATAAATTTTTCAAATTGTTTTGGTTTTTTCTATGCCTTAGATGAAATGTGTATGCAGACTCAAGAATGAAAATTAGAAAATAAGATTCAAAGAAAACTAGTTAAATACTCCCTAGATACTCCCCTAAAATTAAATCATACAGTCTCTTGTGTGATAAAGAATCCAGAAAAGAACCTAACAAATAATCCTGAAAATGCATGGTATATACAAGGAAATGATAGGATGTTACCTCAGGGTTTGGAGAAGAAGGATGAGCCAGCCTCATCCATGCTCTCTTTTGTATAAGCTGTAGGTGGGGTGACTCAGCTTTGCTTCCCGAGTCTGTATCCCGAGTTTGATCTCCATGTTGAGCAAACTCGACGTCCTGATCGAGTGTGGCAACCCGAGTTACTCTTCGAAGAGCTGGAATTTCTCTCCTCTTCCTTTGTCCCGGTTCTACTGCTGATGCACGTGGTTGATCCACTGGAATTGATCGCCTGGCTTGAAAAGAGACTTGCTCCTTGATATTGCTTCAAGCCCTAGCGCCTTGAGAGGTGATTGGTCCTTCTTCTGAGAGTGAAGCATTTCAGCCTTCATTTCTTTGACTGAGTTTGCAAGTTCCTTCACTGTTCCCTTGAGAGATCTTATTGTTTTATCTTGTCACTTGTTCCACCTTTGAAGCAGGCCAATCCTCCTATTACCATCCTTGAGGGATTTAGCTGGGGCTCTTCTTCAAAGTAATACCCTTCTAGTTCCTCTGTTTCCTGTTCCTCCAAGCCTTCAGTTTTTTCTTGCTCTATGGGAGTTGCTCCAAATAGAATTGCTTCTGATTATCTAAAGTCCACATTGTGGCCATATTTTATCTCTGTGAGCAATGGCATTGGTAGTTTGAACTGGGCTTGATGTGATCCTGAGAAGGCAGCATGAACCAGACCAAGAAGAGATCAACAATGAAGATGTCTTAATCATTCCAGAAGGTTCAATTACCCATGCTAGATCAAAGAAGCTCAAGGAAGCTGTCACTGGAATGCTTAAGTCTATTGAAGAGCAAGAAGAACGCAATGGTCCAATTCTCAATCATGAAGCCTTCACTTTTATGGAATTTTCTCCAACCATCTGATCAACAATCTAGCAAAGGCTGTTGTGTGTGTTCTTTTTCCCTAACTTGGTTTTGTCCCACTGGGTTTTCCATGTTAGGATTTTAATGAGACCACAACTCTCCTCACCATATGCAAATTGTTGGTCCATTTTAGTTATTTGAGTTCTATATTTATTTTTAGTATTTTCATGTTATGTTTTGTTTTAAGAACTTTTTTGTGTTGCATTTAGGCGTTGGAGACATTCTTTTATGTTGTTTTGATATTTCCAAGGATGTGTGCATGTACAAGCTCCTTGTTTAAATACCTGGCCAAAAATCCTTTGTAGGACACCTTATTTTTCAATCAAAAACTTGTTTTTTCTAAGTCTTTATGAGATATGGGGTTTGCTGGTGTGTAATATCAAGCCTTGGGTTCTCTGATTTAGTGTGTCATATCTGGATCAGGTGACTTGGAGTATCAAGAGAACAATTTATCCCTCTTGTGTCCCACTTCATTCCACATCCATTGGGAAGTTTGAGTCTTTGATTCACTTCTGCAAGGATTATCCTTGTTCCATCAGTTCCAGATCCAGAGATTCATCCTAGGAAGTTATCAAGTGGTATCAGAGCAAATCTTTGGAAGGAAGTTTCTAAATCCTCTTACTTCTCCTATCATTTTCGAAATTTGCTTTCATATCTATGGTTCATAAATTTCGATCTGATACCAACCATTTCAATCTGTTCTGATTTGATTTCTGGTCAAAATTCTTTGTTAAGTGTTGAGTATTATTCGTTTTGAGCTTGGTTAGGTTGAGTTTCTCTTTGTTTCATGTGACTTTTGGTGTATCTGAATGTTGGTCTTCACGAAATTGTTTTGGAATATCTGTGCATGTTCTTACATGTGAAAACTCTTCATGAATATGTTTCTGTCTGCAAATTGATCTTTTGTTTTTTTTTCTAGAAATCTTTTAGCCAGGTTCTGTGTCTTCTGTTGTGTGGATCAACATGACAGGGAATGAAGAGGAAAGTAGCAACTCCAACAAACTGTTCTATGAAGCCATGACTGCTCAGTTTTAACAATTGATGAAAGTTACAATGGATGAGTTTAGAGAAGAGCTTAGGCAGAAATCAGCAGAGCATGGACAGGGAAGGAGAAGAGCAACACAGCCCAAAAACTCTTAACCATAACCATCAGAATGAGGAAAGGCAGAGAAGAAGGAGAGAAAAGCAACCTGAGAATTCTCACAACACACATCAAGAAGAAGCTGATAGTTACTATGGAACGCGAAGTTCATCATCTGATAATAGTCAAAGAAAACAATGAAGTTCCATACAAGGAAGAGGTTACCACAGAGATGAGCTTGCTGGTTTAAATCTTAAGATTCCACCATTTCATGGCAAGACAGATCCTGATGCATACTTGGAATGGAAGAAGAACATAGAGCTCGTTTTTGATTGTCAACATTACACTGAGGCTAACAGAGTGCAAGTTGCTGCTACTGAGTTTTATGAATACGCTTTAAGTTGGTGGGATCAGTTTGTTACATCTAGAAAGCGCAACAGAGATTATCCAGTGGAAACATGGTAAGAAATGAAGACTATTATGTGCAAGAGGTTTGTTCCCAGCCACAGTTATAGAGACCTGCATCAGAGGCTAAAAAAAACTCCAACAAGGTCACCTTTAAGTAGAAGAATACCACCAGGAGATGGAACTTTTGATGATCCGGGCTGATATTTCAAAAGGTAGAGAACTTACTATGTCTAGATTCATGGGTGGACTGAACAGAGATATACAAGACACTTTAGAAATGCAGGAATATGAGGACCTTGAAGAAATGCTACACAAAGCCATTCTGGTAGAACAACAACTAAAGAGAAAGGGTAGCTCTAGACCAGGCTTTGGTTTTGGGCGATCTAGCTTTGATAAAGAGGATAAACCGATTTATCATAAAGAAATCAAACCTTCTCCATTCAAGAAAGAGGATAACAAGCCAAACACTCTCTTCAGGGATAAAGGAAAGAAAGAAGCTGAAGCTACCAGAGCCCGAAATGTTAAATGTTTCAGATGCCAAGGAAGAGGACATTATGCTAATGAGTGTATTAATAAGAGAGTTATGGTGTTACTGGAGAGTGGAGAGTTTGAATCTGCTGATGAGACACTAGGATACTCAGAAGGAGAAGAATCAGAAGAGGAACCTATGAAGGGAGAATTTTTAGTTGCTAGAAGAGCTTTGAACTTGCAAACCAAGGCTGAAGAACTTGAGAAAAGAGAGAACCTGTTTCACACCCGCTGTATGGTTCAAGGAAAGCTTTGTAGTCTAATAATTGATGGAGGAAGTTGCACCAACGTGGCTAGTGAGACAATGGTCCATAAACTTGGTTTAAAGGTTAACAAGCACCCCAAACCATACAAACTACAATGGTTGAATGAAGGAGGGGAAATGAAAGTGAACAATCAAGTAACTGTACCAATCATCATTGAAAAATATGAAGATGAGGTTCTCTGTGATGTCTTACCAATGGAAGCAGGACATATCCTTTTGGGCCGACCTTGGCAGTCATAAAGAAGGACTATACATGATGGTTTAACTAACACGCATTCTTTTGAGTTTAATGGCAGAACAACCATGCTGGTGCCCATGACACCTAAAGAAGTCCATCAAGATCAACTCCAACTCAAAAGCAGGAAGGAAAGCAAAGAAGTATCAGTGGAAACTAAAAGCAAAACAAACAATTTCTATGCAAAGGCTGGTGATATCAAAAGAACTATCTATGCTAAACAGCCTGTCTTATTGTTTGTTTATAAGGAAGTTTTTCTAAGCCTGACTGACCTTGGACAGGAACTTCCGAGTGAGATGTATTCCCTGTTTCAGGAGTATAAAGATGTCTTTCCAGAAGACAATTCCCAGGGCTTACCATCAGTACGTGGGATTGAGCATCAAATTGACTTTGTTCTTGGTGCAACACTTCCCAACCGACTGGCCTATAGAACCAACCCCATGGAGACTAAAGAACTGCAATGACAGATTGAAGAAATTATGAAGAAGGGACTATTGAAATAGATGCTCATTCAAGTGATGAATTAATCAAGAAGAATTCAAATGACAAGAAGGAGGGAACAAGGAAAGAGTTGGCTAGGATGAAAGGGAAAGCTGTTAGGAGTGAACTAGAATGTAATAGTTAAGTAACTAAGTAGAAGAAGAGAAGTAAGTGGAGATATTGGCGCAGCATGGGAGGTATGGGCGCTGGTTACTGTTGTGACACTGTTGGAGTAGCTTAGCTTCTCAAGCCCATGCTTCTCTCTTCTTTGCACGTCTTCTCCCTTCCCTGCCTCTTTCTTCTTCTTCTTCTCTTATTTGTAAAGTCTATATAAACTCATGTAAACCTCTTGTAAATGACATAAGAAAGAAAAGCAAGAGAGAATAAGAACATTAAAACTTTTCATAAAACTCTCCATTCTCAAACTTATTCTCACGCCAATCTCTCATACATTCTCTATCATTCTCCATCATCTATATTCTCTAAAATTAAATTTCTACATGGTATCAGAGCAGGTTTGGTATTCCAACACTTAACTCTCTTATAATCCTTCTAGCAATCTACAAATCTTCTAATCTATAACAATACACCTTCCTAAGTTCTATCCACTCTGAGATTAATATCCTTGGGATCATAGGATCTTCAAGTTGTGAAAGAACTAGAATTGTGTATTATTATTAGAAAATGGAGACAAATAGAGTAGCAATCTCAGTCATGCTCAAGGGAGACAACTATCTTCTTTGGGCAAAAACCACTAAGACCACTCTTAGAGGCCGAGGACTTTGGCGGTATGTTGAGTCAAAGGAGGAAGCGGAAGCTGTGGTAAAAAATGAAAAGGAAGAAGCTAAGGAAGAGCAAGAAGAACAATATACTCTTTCTCTTCTTCAAAGCTCACTAGAACCATCCATATTGGTGGCCTACTCATATGCGGATACTGCCAAGGAGCTGTGGAATATACTCAAAGGAGTATATGGAAATATCTCAAACATAGCAAGGATATTTGAGGTCAAGAGGGAGCTGAATGAGCTTCAACAAGAGGAGAAGCCATTCAAGGAAATGTTTGGGGAGTATAGAAGCTTGTGGGCCGAGTTGGAGATCTTGAGGCCACAAACTATAGACCCCAAGGAGTTAGGTGAAAGGCGTGACCAAGATCAAGTGTTTGGGCTTCTCTTTACACTCAATGCATCTTATAATGATCTTATCAAACACATACTTAGATTTGAGAAGTTGCCAAGTCTAGTGGAAAAGGCATGATACAAAAGGAGGAGGGGTCAAGAGACCTAATTCGTGCGCCAAGTGAAGCCGCACATCTTGCAAAGAAGAATCTCACATTTGGAGACAAGAGGGTGTTGGAATGTGAGCATTGTAACATGAAGGGGCATACCAAGGAAAAATGTTGGACTCTCCATCCGCATTTGAGGCCTAAGCGGCTAAGGGAGAGTGGAAGTGGACATAGGGCATTCATGGGAATTGCACAACCGGTTGAGGATACGGTCAAGAGGTCCGAATTTGAGGCTCTTATCAAGAGCCTAGCCAAGCTTACAGTATCCGGTAAGAGCTTCCTCAGTTCTTAAAGCTCCATAAAGAAGGGTAAAATTATTATGGATTCAGGGGCTTCTCATCATATGATCAAGGATCAAGTCATGTTAAAAAACCTTGAGCCTTATCATGGAAATGTGCAAGTAGCCAATGGAAGCTCAGTTCAGATTGAAGGGATAGGAGAGTTAGAACTTTTCAAGAAGGAAACAAAAGCATTATACATGCCTAGTTTCTCATCTAACCTTCTATCAGTTCATAAAGCTACAAAGGATTTGGATTGTGTAGCATTATTTGGGTCTGACTTTGTTAAGTTTCAGGACCCTAAAACAAGTCATGTGCTCAGAGAAGGGAAGGTGAAGAATGGAGTTTACCTTTTGGAAGCAAATAAACAAGAGGAATCGAAGGCTCTTGGAATGAAGGCGGATGTAGAGTTTTTTTGGTAGGAAAGAGAGTGGAGATAGCCCATTATGGCATGAAAGGCTAGGACATCCAAGTTTAGCAGTTCTCAAGATGGTCTTACCCAATCTCATTCAGGAAGAAGTAGTGTGTGAAGCATGTGTACTAGGAAAACATTGTAGACACGCTTTTCCTATTTCATCTACAACTTGTGATGAAGTTTTTGGCATAGTACACTCGGATGTATGGACCGCCCCATGTAATTCAAGAGATCAATATAAGTAATTTGTTTCTTTCATTGATGACTACTCAAGATACACATGGATCACACTCTTACACTCCAAAGACCAAGTTTATGAAGCATTCACTAACTTCATTAACTATGTCTCTACACAATTCAAAACAACAATTAAGGCCTTAAGGAGTGATAATGGAGGAGAATATGTGAGCAAGAGATTCAAAGAGCAACACAACAACTTTGGCACCATTCATCAAACATCTTGCGCATACACTCCACAACAAAATGGGGTAGCGAAAAGGAAGAATAGGCATCTAATGGAGGTAGCATGGACTATCATGATTGCCAAAGGAGTACCTAAATCTCATTGGGATGATGCGGTTATGACTTCAAACTATTTGATTAACCGGCTTCCAACCAAGAACTTGGAAGATAGGTCACTGTTTGAAGTATTGTACAAGAAAAGGCCAAGCTTACATCACCTTAAGGCATTTGGATGTGAGTGCTTTATGTTTCTACCAGAAGGACAAAGAAACAAGCTTGAGCCTAGAAGCATGAAATGTGTTTTCATTGGATACTCACCAACTCAAAAGGGCTACAAAGTCTACAATCCGGAGACAAGAAGGGTCTATGTGTCTAGAGAGGTGAAGTTCAATGAAAAATAAAGCTTTTATGGAGTTAAGAATCATGATACTCTTGATGGAATGGTCTCATCATCTATGGATTGGACGCCGTTCATTGAAGATGCAATGATAAGGGTTGATGTATATGAAGAGAATGATTCAATCTTGGATCATGAAACTGCGGATGAGGTAAATGATAAGGTAGAACATGACCCAGTTGTAGGAGGAGTGGATGTTGAATAAGAGGAGCCTTAGCCAACAGTATCACTAAGAAGAAGTACAAGACAGAGACGACAGCGTGTCTACTACAACAACTCGGCCATGCTCAGAGGAGAGTCTAGTATGAGTCATCTTCCTTGTGCGATAAGAGAGTGTCCTGAGTGTACGGCGAGCTTAGATGTCGGTCCTATTGGTGACAGCACCATCATATCACAAGGGGGAGATAAGACTCAAACTAGCACTACCACATATCCTATTGAGCATTTTTGCTCGCTGGCATCATTACCTATGGAGCATAAAGCCTTTCTTGGAAAAATCAGCAAGGAATCCATCCCTAACTCATATGAAGAAGCGTGTGAGAGTGGAGTATGGGTAAAAGCTATGGAAGAAGAAATGAAGTCTATGGAGAAAAACTGCACTTGGTACTTGACCGAATTGCCAAGGGATAAGAAACCGGTTGGGTGTAGATGGGTTTATACTATCAAGTATACAAGTGTTGGGAAAATAGAGAGGTACAAAGCAAGACTGGTTGCAAAAGGATACACTCAAGTCTATGGGGATGACTATACATAAATGTTTGCTCCAGTTTCTAAGCTACACTCAATAAGAATCCTAATCTCGGTGGCAGTAAACTTGAAGTGGGATATGTGGCAGATGGATGTCAAGAACGCCTTCTTGCAAGGAGATTTGGAAGAAGAAGAAGTATATATGGATCCACTCCAATGATATCATAAGGAAGTCAACAAAGTGTGTAGGTTAAAGAAAGCAATCTATGGGCTGAAACAATCTCCAAGAGCATGATACCAAAGGCTAAGCATTTGTCTCTTGGAGAGAGGGTTCATAAGATCTGAAGCTGATCATACTCTGTTCTCAAGACAAAGTAAAGGAGGAATGGTTATTGTATTAATATATGTTGATGATCTAATAATCACAGGGAGTGATAAAGATGGAGTAGATCAAACCAAGAAGATCTTGAAGGCTGATTTTGATATAAAGGATTTGGGGGAGCTTAAGTACTTCCTAGGAATTGAGATGACTCGATTTGAAGATGGGATGTTTATCTCTCAAAGAAAATATGTACTTGATCTCTTGGAGGAAACTGGGAAGCTAGGATCCAAACCGGCTAAAACTCCAATAGAAGAAGGCTACCAAGATAATCCTGAGGGGAAGCCATTGGAGAACATTAAAAGATACCAAAGGATGATGGGCAAACTTATCTATCTTACTATCACAAGGCTGGACATTTGCTTTGCAGTAAACCGTGTGAGCCAACATATGCAAAAGCCAACTATGCAGCATTGGAACATGATTGAGAGGCTACTAAGATATTTGAAGAACAACCCCGGTAAAGGCATATGGATGAAAGCCAATGGAAACACAAAAGTTCAAGGATATTGTGATGCAGATTGGGCTGTAGATAAGAAGGATAGAAAGTTCACATCCGGTTTTTGTACCTTTGTGGGAGGCAATCTAGTGACTTGGAGAAGTAAAAAGCAGAAGGTCATAGCCTTATCTAGTGCTGAAGCTGAGTATAGGGCTATTAAGGAGGTGACAAACGAACTAATTTGGGTACAGGCATTCCTAGAGGATCTTGGAATACATGAAGCTGAAGAAATACTATTGTATTGTGATAATCAAGCTGCAATACATATCACATCAAATCCGGTATTCCATAAAAGGACCAAGCATATAGAGGTGGATTATCACTTTCTGAGGGGAAAGATTCAAGAAGGAATCATCAAACCAGTCTTTGTAACAAGTGAAAACCAATTAGCAGATATCTTCACGAAAGCAACCTCATCTATCACTTATGAGCATATTCATAACAAGATCGGTCTAAAGGATCCTCACTGACTAATCTTGAGGGGGAGTGTTGAAATAGATGCTCATTCAAGTGATGAATTAATCAAGAAGAATTCAAATGACAAGAAGGAGGAAACAAGGAAAGAGTTGGCTAGGATGAAAGGGGAAGCTGTTAGGAGTGAACTAGAATGTAACTAGTTTAGTAACAAAGTAGAAGAAGAGAAGCATGTGGAGATATGGGCGCTGGATACTGTTGTGACACTGTTGGAGTAGCTTAGCTTCTCAAGCCCATGCTTCTCTCTTCTTTGCACGCCTTCTCCCTTCCCTGCCTCTTTCTTCTTCTTCTCTTATTTGTAAAGTCTATATAAACTCATGTAAACCTCTTGTAAATGACAGAAGAAAGAAAAACAAGAGAGAATAAGAATATTAAAACTTTTCATAAAACTCTCCATTCTCAAACTTATTCTCACGCCAATCTCTCATATATTCTTTATCATTCTCCATCATCGCTAATCTCTAAACTTAAATTTCTACAGGGACATATCAGGGAAAGCTTGAGTCCATGTGCCGTGCCAGTGTTGCTAGTGCCAAAGAAAGATGGGAGCTGGAGGATGTGTGTTGATTGTAGAACCATCAACAATATCACTGTAAAGTATCGATATCCTATTCCTAGATTAGATGATATGCTTGATGATTTTCATGGGTCTTGCATTTTCTCTAAAATTGATTTTAAAAGTAGCTATCATCAGATTAGGATGAAAGAAGGTGATGAATGGAAAACTGCATTTTAAAATAAGCATGGTTTATATGATTGGTTGGTTATGCCTTTTGGTATAACAAATGCACCTAGTACTTTCATGCGCCTAATGAATCATGTTCTTAGAGCTTTCATAGGAGTATTTGTTGTAGTTTATTTTGATGATATATTAATTTACAGCAAATGCCTAGAAGAACAAACATGTTGAGTCTGTTTTGAGAGTGCTGAGAAAGGAAGAGCTATATGCGAACTTACAGAAATGTACCTTTTGTACATATAACTTGGGTTTTAGGCTTTGTGGTAAGTGCAGATGGAGTTAGGGTGGACGAGGAGAAAGTAATGGCCATCAAAGACTGGCCAAGTCTAAAGACAGTAGGCGAAGTAAGGAGTTTCCATGCGATTGCTGGATTTTATAGAAGATTTGTGAAGGACTTCAGTAAAATAGCAGCGCCCTTGACTGAAGTAATCAAGAAAGATGTTGGTTTCAAATGGAGGAGAAGCACAAGAAGCTGCCTTTCAGTGCCTAAAAGAAAAGCTTACTTATTCACCTCCTTTAATACTTCCTGATTTTATTAAAACTTTTGGAATAGAATGTGATGCCTCAGGAATTGATATTGATGCTGTTTTAATGCAGGATAGGCGGGCTATAGCATACTTCAGTGAGAAGCTCGGTGGAGCAACTCTCAACTATGCAACCTATGACAAAGAATTGTATGTTTTAGTAAGAGCATTGCAAACATGGCAACACTATCTATGGCCTAAGGAGTTTGTCATACACACTGATCATGAGTCTCTCAAGTATCTAAAGAGACAGAACAAGCTCAGCAAGAAACACGCCAATTGGGTTGAATTCATTGAAACTTTCCCCTACGTAATCAAATATAAACAAGGTAAAGAAAACATAGTTGCTGATGCACTATCCAGAAGGTATGTTCTCTTGAATTCTCTTGAAGCTAAACTACGTGGATTTGAACAGCTTAAGGAAATGTACAAAACTGACTTCGATTTTCAGGAAGCTTTCAAATCTTGTGAGAAATCTGCTACTGGTCACTATTTTAGGCAGGATGGTATCTCTTTTATGAAATCGATTATGTGTACGTAACTGCTATTTGAGAGATTTGTTTGTTAGAGAAGCTCATGGAGGAGGCTTGATGGGGCATTTCGGAATTTCCAAGACTCTTAAATGTTTGCAGGATCATTTTTACTGGCCACACATGAAGAGGGACGTGAAAAGAGTTTGTGGGAGGTGTGTCATTTGCAAACAAGCTAAGTCTAAGGTTCAGTCTTACAGTTTGTATACTCCTTTACCTATTCCTATGCATCCTTGGAATGATATTTCTATGGATTTCATTGTGGGATTGCCTAGGAACAGAACAGGAAACAATTCTATATTTGTGGTTGTTGACAAATTTTCAAAAATGACTCACTTCATAGCATGCCACAAAACTGATGATGCATTACATAATCTGTACTTTAAGGAAGTAGTTCATTTGCATGGATTGCCTAGGACTATAGTGTCAGATAGAGATACTAAGTTTCTTAGTCATTTCTGGAAAACTTTATGGTCTAACCTTGGAACTAAAATGCTATTCTCTACTACATGCCACCCTCAGACTGATGGTCAAACTGAGGTAGTAAATAGGACTCTACGAACATTCCTGCGTGCATTCATTAAAAAGAATTTGAAATCTTGGGAAGGATGTTTACCACATGCTGAATTTGCTTATAATCATGCAATACATTCTGCTTCTAAGTTTTCACCTTTTGAAATTGTTTATGGATTCAATCATATGTCACCTTTGGATTTAATGTCTTTCCTTTGATGGAAAAAGAAGACAGAAATGGTGAAATAGGTTCATGCTGAAGCTAGAAAGAACTTGGAGAACAAAACTAAGCAGTATGCTAAACAAGCTAACAAAGGCAGGCGTGAGATGATCTTTGAAATAGGAGACCCTGTTTAGGTTCATTTGAGAAAGGAGAGGTTCCCAAATGAAAGGAAATCAAAGTTGATGCCAAGAATTGATGGTCCCTTCACGGTCACACAGAAAATCAGCAACAACGTCGATAAACTTGATCTACAAGGTAAGTATAATGTTAGTGATACCTTTAATGTTTCTGACTTGGCTCCTTTTGTTGCAGATGATCCAGATTTGAGGACAAATCTTTTTCAAGTGGGAGGAAATGATGTGATCATGAAAAGGCAGCATGAACCAGACCAAGAAGAGATCAACAATGAAGATTTCTTATTCATTCCAGAAGGTTCAATGACCCGTGGTAGATCAAAGAAGCTCAAGGAAGCTGTCACTGGAATGCGTAAGTCTATGGAAGAGCAAAAAGAACGCAATGGTCCAATTCTCAATCATGAAGCCTTCACTTTTATAGAATTCTCTCCAACTATCTGATCAACAATCTAGCAAAGGCTGTTGTGTGTGCTCTTTTTCCTAACTTGGTTTTGTCCCACTGGGTTTTCCAAGTTAGTTTCTTAATGAGGCCACAACTGTCCTTACCATATACTAATTGTTGGTCCATTTTAGTTATTTGAGTTCTATATTTATTTTTAAGTATTTTCATGTTATGTTTTGTTTTAAAAAACTTGTTTTGCGTTGCACTTAGGCGTGGAAGACATGTTTTTATGTTGTTTTATTATTTCCAATGACTTGTGAATGTACAAGCTCCTTGCTTAAATACCTGGCCGAAAATCCTTTGTAGGACACCTTATTTTTCAATCAAAAACTTGTTTCTTTTTAATTCTTTCTTAGATTTGGGGTTTGCTGGTGTGTAATATCCAGCATTGGGTTATTTGATTTAGTGTGTCATATCTGGACCAGGTGCCTTGGAGTATCAAGAGAACAATCCATCCCTCTTGTGTCCCACTTCATTCCACATCCCTTGGGAAGTTTGAGTCTTTGATTCACTTCTGCAAGGATTATCCTTGTTCCTTCAGTTCCAGATCCAGAGATTCATCCTAGGAAGTTATCAGGGCTTCCCCTGCTTCAGGGTGTACAAACCTGTATAAAAACATTCCACCTGCTCTTCTCTTCTCAATTACCCTCTGCTTGATTAAGTTCTTCATGTCTAGGAACTTGGCTTCATAAGGGGTTGTCTTTGGGTCAATTCCTGCTGCAATCAAGATTGGAGTGATTAGACCTCCTGCAGTTAGTTCTCCCTTAATGCTCACGCTCTGAAGCCTCTTTGCCCAATCTATATAGCTCTGGTACTGAGACATCAATACCATAGTCATGCTTGTGTTTGCCAGATCGCCTTGGAGAAAGGGTATCCTTTCTTACTGTTCATGTGTGTTGCAATGGCAGCATTCATCATCTGAAGCTCACTCTCACTGACTGGCCCTGTTACTTTCTTGCTGAAGAAGGTGCTTGATAGACATTTCTGGAAATAACGGATAGCAGGGCTTCTGATATGGAAGCTCTTTGATCTTACTGAGGAGAATGCTCCTGGTCCCGCTATTTGTTTCCAGAGCCACTATAGTTCAGCCTTGTCTATATTTTGATATGATTCTGTTCCGGGAGGGAAAGTGAACAGCTTGCCGAGTTCCTTCACTGTGAGAAGGCAATCTTCCCCTTGAACCTTGAATGTGATGAACCTGATTTCATTTTCTTCAGCTTGATCCTCTTGATCTTCTGAGTAGAAGTGTACTTCCAAGGTAGATAGGAACTGGCAGGTTTCCTCCTTGTAAGATTCAAAAGCGAATCCCTCCAGCTCTGTCATGTTGCAAGCTTGAAACAAAAGCTGCATGTCCTCATAGATACCCAAAGCGTTAATTGTCTCCACATGTTGGTATCTTGTTCCTGAGAATGACATGCTCATAAATAACTAATAGAGTTCTTTGCTGTTGAGCTCCTTCTTCTTCATGCCTCCTTTTCCCTTAATCTTTGGCTCCTTGGTGTTCTTTGATCTAGGCTTAGCTGGGGTTCTTGTTCTGGTTGTGGTTCTGGGTCCTTGAAGGGTTACTTCCATAGGAATGTGATCTTCTTCTTCTAAAACTATCACCCTTTCATGACCCATCACATTCTCATCCTCTTCTGTCTCTTCACTATCGAAATCTGCCTTTTGCTGTGGCTTCTTTCCTGCCTTGATATATTTTTTATTCCTTGAATATTCCCTGGCTAGTTCAGCATCATTCTTGTTCTTATCTCCCCCTTCCTTGATCTCTACTCCTCCTCCACGTTTAGCAAATATCATTGATATTCGTTCAGCTAAGAATCTTGAGCTTTGTGGTTTCGGATTCCATCCTTCCTTGTACCTGAAACGGATTATCAATGAAAGAATTAGAAATTGGAAAAGACAAACTCGATGTGCAAACTAGGTCAAACAAACTGAGTTTGCAAAATTTTCGAAAATTTTCAAACAGACTCGATATGAAACTGAGTTACACAAATCGAGTAAGTCAAAATAAATTCTTGCCTAAGGTTCCTAACTCGGGATTCTAACCGAGTGAGTGACTCGAGTGTAACACGTATGAACTCAAATCCCAGAAACCATTATATCAACCTTTATTTGACTAATTTCTTTCATGCAGTTATAAACAGAAGGTGGATAAAGCATAAACCATTCTCAATTTAACAATTTCCTAACGTTTCATGGTTCAATTCCAAAATTTCGCTCAAGAACAGTAAGAACACTAAGAACACAAACCCAAAAAACATTGAAATTTCGTCAAGATGCTAAACGATTATGAATCTAGAAAGCTCAAAGTGTGGATAATTACTTGTGCAGCATTTCAGAGTTGAAATCTCTTGAACTCATCTTGATAAAGACCAAAATTTCTAAAGAAAATTGAGAAAGATTGCAGAGAATTTCTAGAGAGAAGCTAGAGGTTCTAGAGAGATGTAGGAACGATTTTTTGAGGAAAGTGGGTGCCTAAGAGTTCATATTTAAGGAGGTTTGGGGCACATCATTCTAGGGAGTGTCCAACCCACTTAATGCCAAGATTCAAATTTCTAAATTTGAAAAATAGAGGGAAAGGAGTAACTCGGGTTGACTGACTCAGTTGACCAAACCGAGTTACCTCATTTCGAGTTGCAAATTCGACTTGAAACCCATTCTGCACTGTTCTCAGTGTATTTCTCATGTCTTTTCTTGAAAGGAGGTGAAGGAGAAGGTTGAGTTGCAATTACATTGATATGTGCATACTCCTTTGGGTTCTGAATGGCTTTTCCTGGTAGTTGGCCAGGCTGAGAGTGAGAAGAGGTGGAAGTGAGTGCTTCAATCTTGTCATTCATGATGTTAAGGTTGCAGTCGATAACATTCTTGAATTCTGAAATTCTCTTTGATATATCCAGAAGAACTCCATTTGCTTGGCCCTGAATAATTTTGCTAGAGCATAGTTTCTATGGATGAAATTTGAGCCCTGAGGTGGTTGAGATTTCTGGGGAGCAAAGCCTGGTGGTTGCTGAAAGTTGGGTTGGTACTGAGGCTTTTGAGGTGCAAAGCCTTGGTTTTGAGTATAGTTAGTGTAGGTCTTCTGTTGTTGCTGTTGCTGAGGTGGATAAACTTGGTCTTGAGGATTAGCAACATTGGTGCTTCTGTATAAGATATTAGGGTTTGCTTTGTAGTTGACAAATCCCTTTTGGTAGTTAGCTTGATTCTAGAGATAGCTAACTTCTTCTGTAGTTTGTGATCTTCCTGCTGAATCACTTCTTCTTCATTCACAAAATGAACATGTTTCAGGTTGTTGATCAACAGCTTGTCTATCTTCTCTGTCAAAACCTTGATCTCTTTTCTGTATTGATCTTTAGTGTTTGAAGATCCTCTGACTGTTCTGTCATACTCTTCACTGTTTGTACCATCAGATTGAGCTAAGTTCTATACAGGTTCCCAGCCTTCATCCATATCTTTGTTGAGGAAGTTGCCATTGCTAGGTGTGTCTAGCAACATTCTGATCTTTAGTAGTACTCCCTTGTAGAGTGTGCTGAGTAATGATTCATTAGAGAATCCAGGATGGGGACACTTGGTTAGCTCTTGAATCTTTCACATGCCTCACAAAAGATCTCACCATTCTTCCGCACAAACCCAGATATATCATTCCTGAATCTTGCTGTTCTAGAGTTTGAGTTTTTCCCAAGAAAGATTGCTTGCAATCATCCCAAAAGGTAGGGTTTTCTCCCATATATGTGCTTTGTCTCCCAAAGAGAAAAGAAACAATCTCACTTTGAAACCATCTTCACTCACACCATTGATCTTGGTGAGGCTGCACAATCTATCAAACTCATCCAGATGGTTTAAATGAACTTCCATTGGTAGGCCATGGAACTTGTTGCTTTGGATCATAGAGATAAGACTGCTCTTGATCTCAAAGTTGTTGTTCTAAACAGTTGAAGGCACACTTCCTTGCCTCTGTGTATGAGCATTTGGAGCATCTCCTGCTCCTATATTTCTTGGCCTCCTCTGAGGTCTTTCTTCTTCCATATCATGCTGTTGTTTGATATTTTTGTTGCTTTTTCTGTATTCTTGTAAATCCTTTGGTGAGTTCTGGTTTATTGCATCTATGTATTGCTGAAGAGGTGTCCTTGGTAGCATGCAAACGTTTGGAATTGTCAAACTCGGTATACTGATGTTGAGTCTGGGATGCCGAGTGTGAGTTGAAAAATAGGCAAACTTGAGGTGTTGGTCAAGTTTGTAAACCGAGTGTCGTCAGAGATCTGAGCAAACTCGACTTCAAATCGAGTGACCAAGTCGAGTGGTACCTGAAAACAAAGAAAAACAAAATTACTTCTTGATCTTAAAAGTCTGAAATCCAAAATGAAACAAACACTCCCAAATTGCAACATCGCCAAATTGATAAATAGATTTTTGATACTATTGAATCAATTCCCCAAATCTTGTCATTATGGTACTTGAGGTGTCAATCCAAATGGGAAAGATGTAATCAAAAAGGATGAGATCAGATTGTTCTAAATCAAGCTAGCTTATGGTTGGTTTTGATGTAACAAATTTGAAATAGCAAATGAAAAAATAAGAAATGCAAATGATATGATTAAGCAGATAAACAAATAAGGTTCCTGAGGGTTTGGTGAGATCTGGGACTCAATCTGTCCAAAAATGATTCTTTCTTAAACAACTTATGCAAGCTACTCTCTAGACAATGATCATCACAACAAGCTAAACCCACTCTCATGGTGATTAACCTCAAATCTCAGAAACTTCCTGATCTTGGCAATCATCAATGAAACATAACTGAGATAGGCATAAAGATCCACATCATTAAAGCCAAAATGTTCCCTAGACATCTAATCTTTTAGGCGAGGATGAACAAATCTCTGGAATTAAGATGATCAGATATTCATTGAATACCTTTTGAGTGGTGAATATCTGGGATCATATTCCAATTGATCAGAGATGAACATGCATTAGAAACCCTAATCTAGAAGAGAATTGGAAGTATTAAAGCATCAACAACATTAAAGAGATGAAATCTAACCCATATCCACCTTTTCCTCAAGAACCCTTAATTTCACTACTCAGATGATGAACACATGACAAAATGCAAAAACTCAGAAAATGAAATAAACTACATAATCATAAACAGATAGAGTAGATAAACAAGATTGCTCAATAAATAAAATGCAAATTTGTAATGAAAATGGGCAGATCTAAGGATCCAAAAATCCAGAAAACGAAGAACACTAAAAAGTAAGCAAAAGAAATGTAATTAGGAATAAAACTTAACAGACTTGGCCGAAAATGGCCTAGAGATAAGTATTTATAGAGGGCAATTAAAACTCTAAGTAAAAGTAATTAAGAAAAGTGAAAATGGTAAAAACGAGGTTCCACTCGGGATGCTAAACCGAGTGGACATCTCGAATAAGGTGGTTCTTCAAAGGTGAGGGCTTGACTCGGGATGCTTGGTCGAGTGGAGTCAAATTTGGCATCTTGATGTCTTCACTTCGAGATGATCCCAAGTGGTCTTGCTCGAGTGGCTCCAAACATGCATGATTTAGCTCAGACTCAGGCCGGGATAAGGCCAAGTGATGTTGCTCGAGTGGCCTCTTTTTTCTTGGACTCAGGGTGAAGGCCGAGTGTCTTGGTCGAGTCAGTCCTCGTTGTTCCAAAAAGCTCCATAAATCTCCTTAAGTACCTGAGAATCATCCATTATGCAATGCAAATGCGATACCTAATGCATATCCTAAGTGAATGTAATAAGTATGCAAAATGGATAGGAAACTAATGGAAATGACAATGAAAATAACAATAAATGAAGGATTAAGTATGCTAAAACATGCAAATTTCATTCTCATCAATGCTTCAACCAAATGGAGGCTCATCCCGTTCCCGAAGAACCTAACGAACCAGTTCACGGTTTCAGATCTGCTCCCTGACCTAGACATTTACCCATGCCTCCTGCACACCGAGGTCCAGACGCAGGCTACATAACCGATAAAGACTTTGAAGATCCCAACCATCGATGGATCAACCCCTGGAGGAGACTGCAACCCCCAGAAGATGGTTCGGATAAACGAAACCTACGTCCGCACGTACTCAGCCTTAAGCTGACCGCTCCAACCTTTGCCGGTTGAGTAGACCCAGAAGCATCCTCGACTTGGAGCGACATATGGACCATATCTTTGATATCTATGCTGAAAGGACCCGTCCCAAACTTTGAGGTTCCAAGGACGTTCCTTTCTTTACTTAACCAAATTTTAGGGTCTGATCCTTAGGCAGTTCCATTTTTGAGGTTATGATGTGATTTGCATTTTAGAGATTTCATAAACGATAGAATGTAAGGAAACTAGGTAGCTTTATTGATATATTAAAGGATTCGATACAACAAGCGAGTTTGCATAATGCTTTTACATGTGTTCGATCCTAACTATCCAACCAAATCACTACCCATCCTCTCGGCCTTGAATCCGTGCCTAAGCATCCTTTTTTCGACCACCCTTGTTACCTGAAAGATAACATGTGAAACTTCCCATATTCACTTCTGTGATACTGGTTAATGCATATGCATGTTTCATGTTATCCCCATTTCCCCGAAATCCCTAGCTAGGAAACTATTAGACTGGACTAAGTCCAGCATAAGTCTTATTAGAGACTTACCTTAGCCTCCGAAATGATCAGGGTGTTTTCCTTCATGTTCTTAGCCCACCGCTGATCAGATACTTTCCGAACGCCCCTTGGTATTTTCCCTTAGAAATTCTTTCCGGATTTTCTGGGTGATCGCCTCCCTTTTTCTCTGTGTGTCCTTGTTTGGGTATGGGACTTGGCATTTATAAGGGATGAGTAATGTAACCGTACCAGGGATGGATGCATTCAAACGTGGTAACAAACCAGTATTTCTATTCGCGTCCCTTGTCAAACCCATTCGGCCGTAACTCAGTAACTGCCGCCCATAACCGTCAGTCCCTCGGGTCATGACCCAGCTGGGTTCCTAGCTACCCAGCTAGTGTTCCAGTTCACTTAGCTGAACCAGCTAGTGTCACAGTCCATCCATCTGACCCAGCTAGTGACCTAGTCCTACCAGCTGATCCAGCTCGTTAGCTCCGACACTTAACTAATTTAGCTCGATCCGGTCTTTCCCAGGGTCCTATTGAGGATCGAGGGTATCACAAATCTCCCCCTTGATTGGGATTCGTCCCCGAATCCGACTCTTGTTGATCTTCACCCATCTTAGCAAACCACTTAGGAAAATCAATCTTCATTTTGTTTTCAATTTCCCAAGTAGCCTCCTCAAACCCCCCACAGTTCCAAACCACCTTAATCATCTTTATCGTTTTCTTCCGTGTCACTTTTTCCATTGTATCGATGATTCATACTGGTTTGGCTTCTAATGTTAAGTTTTCCTTTAACTCGGCCGTATAATGGTTTTGACCTTGTCCTCATCACTGAGGCATTTTCAAAGTTGGGAGACATGGAATACCTTGTGGAATTCCTCCAGTCTCGGTGGTAAGTCAAGTTTGTAGGCGACCTTCCCAAGTTTTTAGAATACCTTGTAAGGTCCAAGGTATCGTGGACTTAATTTCTTTCTCTTAGAGAAACGCCCTTTCCCCTTGTACGTTACCGCCTTAAGCTACACCAAGTCACCTACTTCGAATTCCAACTCTTTACGGCGTTTATCCGCATAACTCTTTTGCCGGTTTTGTTCCACCTTCAGTTGATCTTAAGGAACTTCATCCTTTCCATCGTTTCATCTATGATGTCCGGTCCAACGAGTCTACTTTCTCGTACCGGAGTCCAACACAATGGTGTTCTACATGGTCTTCCGTCTAATGCTTCATAAGGAGACATTCCAATGCTTGCCTGGAAGCTATTATTGTAAGCGAATTCTACCAGCATCAAATGCTTGCCGGGAGTCCATGCAGTCGAACTATCTCTTGAACATATCTTGGCGCGATCGGTTCAGCCCCATCCTTGTCCGAGATAGCGATGAAATGTGCGGATTTTGTCAGTCTATCCACCACTACCCAAAACGCATTATGTTTAGATCCTCAAATAGGTAATCCCGTCATGAAGTCCATCGTAACATGATCCCATTTCCATTCCGGCATAGGCAAGTTCTGTAGAAGTCTACTTGGAACTTGGTGTTCCGCCTTAATCAGTTGACAGGTCTTACACTTGGATACCCAAGCTGCCACATCTTTCTTCATTCTGACCCAGTGATAGTACCTCTTCAAATCGCGATACATCTTGTTCTGTCTCGGGTGGATTGAGAACTTTGAGTGGTGAGCTTCCTTAAAGATTTCATCCCTTAATTCCCTGTCATACGGAACACATACCCTTCATTTGACCATGATCATTCCATTTTTCACAACCTGGTATTCGGATTGCTCGTTTTGGGCATCGCTGTTAAGTTTTGAGTCCTTCCCTTGGGTAATGCGAATTCTACTAAGTAGATCCATTTGATTAATTGCCCCAAGACCCAACGGTTCCTCGTCTGGGGACATTATATTCAAATGCAATGTCCCAATCATATTGAAAAGATTCTCCTGATCTTTATCTGCGTCAATATCAAATCGTCTCTGACTTAACGCATCCACAACTTGGTTTACTTTACCCGGATGATATGAAATATCCAGGTCATAGTCGGCAACCAACTCCATCGATCGTCATTGCCTCATATTCAACTCAGGCTGGGTGAATATGTAACTCAGGCTCTTATGGTCCATAAAGTTTTGTACCTTGGCACCATACAAGTATGATCGCCAAATCTTTAATGCGAACACAACTGCAGCCATTTCGATGTCATGGCCTGGATAATTCCCCTCGTGTTTCTTTAACTGCCTGGATGCATAAGCAATCACCTTGTCTTTTTGCATAAGGACACAGCCTAAGCCCTTGATTGATGCGTCTGTATATACTACGTATTTCTCCTCCGGCTCTGGCAAGGTTAATACTAGGGCGCTTGTAAGCATCACCTTAAGATTGATGAAGCTTGCCTCATAATCCTCAGACCATACAAACATAATGTCCTTCCCGGTTAAACGAGTCAAGGGCTGAGACAAACATGCAAAACCCTTAACAAATTTCCGGTAGTACCCTGCTAGGCCAAGGAAACTTCTTATCTCGAAAGCATTTCTAGGACGTGACCAATCCTTGATGGATTTCACCTTTTGCGGATCCACGGAAACTCCTTCTGACATAATGTGTCCTAAGAATCCGATACTCCTTTGCAAAAAAACTATATCTGCTCAGTTTTACAAAGAGTTTTTGCTCCCTTAGTCTTTCCAAGACTATCTGTAAATGTTCATGATAAGTTTCCCAATCCCTTGATAAACCAGTATATCATCAATGAAGATGATTACAAATACAATAAGGAATTCCAGAAACACCATTCATCATTTTCATGAAGGCTGCTGGTGAATTGGTTAACCCAAACGGCATTACGACAAATTCATAATGTCTGTACCTTGTGCGGAAAGCAGTTTTTGGAATATCAGTTAACTTTATCGGGATCTGATGATACTCGGAGGCCAGGTCAATCTTTGAAATCTGCTTTGCGCCTTTGATTTAATCCAACAGTTCATCAATACGAGGCAACGGGTATTTGTTCTTCACCATTATACGGTTCAACCCGCGATAGTCAATGCAAAGCCTAAAGCTTCCATCCTTTTTCCTTACAAACAAGACCGGTGCACCCCATGGGGAACTACTCGGCTTGATGAACCCTTTGTTTAACAACTCTTCCAGTTGCTTTTTCAACTCAGCCATTTCCGCCGGTGCCATCCGGTACAGGGCTTTGGAAATAGGGCTTGTACCCGGTTCCAGTTCAATGGTGAATGGGTCAGACCTATCCGGTGGTACACCACTCACGGCCTCAAACACATCCCCAAATTCCTTTGCAATCGGAATGTCTTTCAACTCTGCTTTTGCCCCAACTTCATCCATGGTGATTGTGGCCATATATGCCTCACACCCTTTCTCTAGCATCCTTCCCGCTTGGATTGCTAAGATTATCAGATTTCCCAAAGTTGTCCTTATTCCTTGGAATTTCAACATTCCACTTTCCCTCTCAAACTGCACTCGTCCTCAATGACAGTAAATATGCGCCTTGTACTTGCCCAACCAGTCCATCCCCAAGATAACATTGTACTTCTTTAGTGGAACTATGATTATGTCAGTTGGCATATTAACTCCCTTGACGCCAACTGAGATTCCCCGGACAACATCGGATGGATACATTGCCTGTCCACCGGCTGCCGAAACTATTCTGTATTCGGTGTTTGGTTCTTTCTTGAACCCACCTTTACCAACCATATTCGAACTCACAAAACAATGTGTAGCTCCGGAATCAAATAAGATGTGTGTTTCTACACCACCTATACTCAAGGTCCCTACACATTCCCTTAGAATACTGAGTACCCCAAACTCCTATATGCTTTATGCATGATATGCAGAAATTGAATTAGATTAAGGCATAGAACGCACCAGTGGTCGCATTGAAGTTCCCAGCCTTTCCTGCTTCTTCCGACAGTTCATAAACACGCGGATCTACTGTCTGCTGCTTAAGAGATGGCTGTAATGCACCTGTAGTGCAGTTACCCCTCTTTTCTGCATCCAGCCTTGGGCATTCCCTCTTGAAATGCCCTGACTTTCCGCAATGGAAACAAGTTCATGGTTCCTCGGTACTAACTTTCTGTTGTCCTTGGTCCATCCGTGGGCAGTTTTGAATCGCATGACCCTTACTTCCACACCGACCGCAGGCTCCAATTGCTTTCCAGTAAGTCGCGCTGTGATATTTCCCACAAGTCATGCATTCCCATTTTGATTCCGAACTAGGTTCTTCCACCTTGTTGAATTTCCTTTTCTTATCTGTGGGTTTTGCCGCTTGGGTGTTACGGGGTTGGAACCTTACCCAGTTTTTTTCTTCTTCAATACTGACTTCAATCATTGCAACCCGTTCCACTAACTCTGAGACTGAGTTGAACGTGTGTATTAAGCAATGCGTATGGATTTCCACCCTTAAATAAGGAATGAAACGATGCACTTGCGCTTGTTCCTCTTCAAGTTCTCGCCCCACATACAGCCTCAGGCGGTTGAATTCCTGGTCATACTCCCGCATCGTCTTATTTCCCTGGGTTAACTCAAGGTAGGCACACTCAAGTCTATCCCAGGCTTCTGGTGAGAAATACTTCTTATTGAACTCCCGTTCAAAGTCAGCAAAGGTCTGGATTTCACCACCTTTCTGCTTTTACACGGTTAGGCACCAGTTATGGGCATCGCCTTCAAGGAACTGGATAGCAATATCCTTCCGGTAATCCTCCGGACAGCGAGTGGAGTTAAAATTCCTCAATATCCGAATTTTCCACTCGTCAGCCGCAAGAGGATCCGAACTCCCCGCGAAATGCCTTGTACCCAACTTGGAAACGTGTTTGAATAGGCTCAAATAATCTCCTCTCTTCCTTGAGGATTTTGGTGGTATATCCAACTCGACCACTTTTGTATTCACCGTGGTCTGATTCTTGGTCGCCTGCACCACAGGAACCGGTGTTAAGGCTTAGGTCAGAATGGCCAATTGTGCCATTATTTCTTTCATCGTATCCCACTGCTCTTGAGCAGATGGTAATACGTTCGGGTTTTTACGGTCATCCCTGTCACCCCAACCCCCGGGTCAGACAGTTTGGACACATTGGATGTTTTGGCTGCATTATCCGGCAATCATTTGAGATACGCGGAGTTCCAAGAATTTGTGGACTTTGGTTTTGCCCAGCCTCAGGACCGGCTGGGTTTTGTTCCATGAACTCTTCTATTATCACATGGATCTCATTGGCACCTTCCTTGCCTTTGGCCTTGTCCTTCTTACTTTTTCCTGATTTGCTGCTCTTACCCATCTGAAAACTTAAAAGTTAGTCACGGTGATACATAACAACCGTTTGAGTAAGGCAAGCTACCGCGAGATTCATAAACCGACGAGTAATGATTTCCCAACCCACACTAATAATCCTAGAATCAACATGCTCTGATACCAACCTGAAAGGACCCGTCCCAAACTTTGAGGTTCCAAGAACGTTCCTTTCTTTACTTAACCAAATTTTAGGGTCTGATCCTTAGGCAGTTCCATTTTTGAGGTTATGATGTGATTTGCATTTTAGAGATTTCATAAACGATAAAATGTAAGGAAACTAGGTAGCTTTATTGATATATTAAAAGATTCGATACAACAACCGAGTTTGCATAATGCTTTTACATGTGTTCGATCCTAACTACCCAGCCAAATCACCACCTATCCTCTTGGTCTTGAATCCTCGCTAAACATCCTTTGCCCAATCACCCTTGTTACCTGAAAGATAACATGTTAAATTTTCCGTATTCACTTCTGTGATACTGGTTAATGCATATGCATGCTTCATGTTATCCCCATTTCCTCGAAATCCCTAGCCAGGAAACTATTAGGCTGGACTAAGTCCGGCAGAAGGCTTATTAGGGACTTACCCTAGCCTCCGAAATGATGAGGATGTTTTTCTTCATATTCTTAGCCCACCGCTGATCAGATACTTTCCAAATGCCCCTTACTTAGTATTTTCCCTTAGAAATTCTTTCCAGATTTTCTGGGTGAACGCCTCCCTTTTTCTCTGTGTGTCCTTGTTTGGGCCTGGGACTCGGCATTTATAAGTGACGAGTAATGTAACCGTACCAGAGATGAATGCATTGAAACGTGGTAACAAACCAGCATTTCTATTCACGTCTCTTGTCACACCCATTCGGCCCTAATTCAGTAACTGCCATCCATAACCGTCAGTCCCTTGGGTCACTACCCAGCTGGGTTCCTAGCTGCCCAACTAGTGTCACAGTTCACTCGGCTGAATCAGCTAGTGTCACAGTCAATCCAGCTGACCCAGCTAGTGACCTAGTCCTACCAGCTGATCCAGCTAGTTAGCTCGAACACTTTAGCTGACTTAACTCGATCCGGTGTTTCCCAGGGTTCTATTGAGGATCGCGGGTGTCACATATGCTTACGATGAGCAAAGGAAGATTGACTATGCATCTGCACAGTAGACTGACCACGCCTTAACCTGGTGGGACAGAGATCAATCGGAAATGCGTAGGAACCGAGAAAGCCCCATCCCAACCTGGGAGGTTATGAAATTTGTTATGAGACACTTGTACGTCCTGCCCCTCTTCCACCGAGAACTTCAACAATGGTTCAGTCGTTTAACCCAAGGAGGCAAGACCGTCGAAGAATACTATGAAGAGTTTGAGCATCTCCGGAACTGGCTCTAACTGGACGAGACTGAGAAGACCTTAAAGGCCCAATTCCTAGACGGTTTGCAAGACTGTATCTTCCGCAAGATAGAAGGTCATTCCTTTGGAGGATTCGAAGAGCTATTGCACTTGGCCATCCAAGTAGAGAGCCAAGTCAAGAAGAAGAGTGCCAGTCTCAACAGACCATGCCAGGTTGGGATCCTATCTTTAAAAACTCCAAACCACCGACCACAGTGATTGATTCACGTTTTAAGCCCTGGATACTAGAAACTAAGCCTGCCACTCAACAAAGGCCCGACCCCAACCCCTTACGCACGAGAGACATCATATGTTACAAGTGCCAAGGTCATGGCCACTTCTATAAGCATTGCCCGAATCAAAGAGTTATGATCATCACACCAGAAGACGACTACGAATCAGAAGAGGAGACTGAGGAGCCAGAGGAGGAGCCAGCAGAAGCCCCAGAAGCCATCACTGAGTATCCTGATGAAAGATAGCTGCTCGTAATCAGGAGGATCCTCAATGCCTCGTCCCAAGCATGGATGAATCCTAAGGAGAGACTATCTTCCACACCTGTTGCATGGTAAACGGGAAGATAAACTTCTTACTAGGCGCTCCACTCCCAAACCGTCCCGCCTACCGAGTAAACCCTGAGGAGGCCCATAAGCTAGAGAGCCAAGTAAGAGAGTTGATGAAAAAGGATATGTTCGAGAGAGCCTAAGCCCCTATGCAGTTCCAGTTCTCCTAGTGCCCAAAAAGGATGGATCATGGTGAATGTGTGTTAATTGCCGAGCCATCAACAACATTATTATCAAATATAGACATCCTATACTGTGCCTTGATCATATGCTAGATGAGTTTAGTGGATCAGAGGTCTTCTCCAAGATCGACCTCAAAAGCGGATATCACCAACTGAGAATGAAGGAGGGTGATGAATGGAAGACCGCTTTCAAAACCAAGCAAGGCCTATCCAACGCCCCATCAACCTTCATGCGATTGATGAACATCAACAAGTTTGTTGTAGTTTACTTTGATGACATTTTAGTTTATTCTCGAAACATTGATGACCACTTATGTCATTTGGGATTGGTTTTAAACACATTTCTGCAAGAAGGCTTATATGCCAACTTAAAGAAGTGTGTCTTTTGTGCTAATGAATTAGTATTTTAGGCTTTGTTGTGAGTTCGCAAGGACTCAAGATGGACAAGGAGAAGATCAAGGCCATAGAGGAATGGCCAGTTCCAGCTAACACCAGCCAAGTCTGAAGTTTCCATGGATTGGCTAGCTTCTACTGCCACTTTGTCAAGCACTTCAGTTCCATTGTTATGCCCTTTACCACCATCCTCAAGAAGGCAGAAGCATTCAAATGGGGGCCAGAACAAGCCCATGTGTTTGAGGAGCTGAAGAAGAGGCTGACTCAAGCCCCACTCCTGACCTTGCCAGACTTCCAAAAGACCTTCGAGGTCAAATGCGATGCATCTGGAATTGGTAGCAGTCCTCACCAGGAGGACGACCGGTGGCTTACTTCAGTGAGAAGCTAAAAGGAGCCACACTCAACTACCCAACCTACGACAAGGAGCTATACGTCTTGGTTTGAGTCTTAGAAGAATGGCAACACTACCTCCTAGCCAAGGATTTTGTCATACATATTGACCATGAAACGCTCAAGCACCTACGAGGTCAAACCAACCTAAAGAGAAGGCACACCAAGTGGCTGGAGTTTATAGAGATGTTTCCCTACAACATCAAGTACAAGAAAGACAAGGAGAATATGGTAGCTGATTCACTCTCAAGGCGACATGCCATGATCACCACCGTTGAAGCAAATATCATATGTAATGTTCCCAAGGATCTTTTATTGGATTCGAATGAATCAAGGATCAATACTCCACAGACCAAAGCTTGAGTGAAAAGTATCTCAACCGGGGTAAAGGCGAGTACAAGGAGTATTATGTGCATGAAGGCTTCCTCTTCAAGGGCAAACAACTCTGCATCCCCAACAGCTCAATCTGTGACCTCCTAGTCCAAGAAGCGCATGGAGGAGGACTCATGGGAAATTCTGGTGTCCAGAAGACTTTGGCAGTACTTAGAGGCCATTTCTATTAGCCTAAGATGAAGCAAATGGTGGAGCGTTTCTGTGCGCGATGCATAGCATATCAAGTTGCAAAGTCCCGAGCCCAACCTCATGGCCTCTATATGCCATTGCCAATCCCAACCAAGCTTTGGGTCGACCTCTCCATGGACTAAATCATGGGAATGCTCATGCTTGAAGGCAATGATTCTATCATGGTAGTGGTTGACCGCTTCTCCAATATAGCCAACTTCATTCCATGCTCCAAGATCTTAGATGGTCCCAAAATGGTCGTACCTTTTTTAAGGAGATTATCAGGCTACATGGAATTCCCATACCATTGTTTTGGATCGAGAGCCCCGGTTCCCTGCCCACTTTTGGAAGACCATATGGAGGAAATTCGGAACCAAGTTGCTCTACTCAACCACTTGCCATCCTCTGACTGATGGCCAGACTGAAGTTGTCAATAGAACGTTGGGTTCTATACTAAGGGCTGTTATAAACACTCTGTCCACTCCGCGACCAAGACGTCCCCGTTCCAGATTGTCTATGGGTTCAACCCTCTAGCCCCACTTGACCTATTGCCTTTGCCGGCGGAAGATAAGGATAACATGCTTGGCACTAACAAAGCCAAGTTCATCAAGGACATGCACCAAAAGGTTCGGGATAACATCAAGGAGAGGATGGAGCAATACATTCAACAAGCAAACAAGCACTAGAGGAAGGCCTGAGCGCTTTCCCAAATACCGGAAGGACAAGCTTGCCCCAAGAGGAGATGGCCCGTTCCACATCCTTGAGAAGATCAACGATAATGCCTACCGTCTAGAGCTCTCAGGTAAGTGTAAGGTTTAACCCTCATTTAATGTTACTGACCTATCTCCTTTTCTAGAAGAGGATGAACCATTTTTGAGGACAAAACCTTTAGAAGAGGGAGGGGATGATATGGACCCACGTGTTGAGGAACCAGCCGGTAAGGTACCAGCTCGAGTCGGTACCATCCCATGTACTGTGGATGTTGTCCTGCATACCGCTGATACCATTCCTTGAACCACAGACCCTGGCCATACCGCTACCCGTACCAAGGTTCTGTCTATTATCGGCTATCATCCCGGAGTACATGGCAACATGGAACCAGTCCGCTCTAATCCAACCATAGGACGCATACATGATCAAGGCTTGCCAATACCGACAATCCAATCAGGAAGCATCAAGCAGACTAAGGCAAAGCGCTAAAGGATGCTCTTCAATGCTTACCTTCAAGATGGCTTCGACCGAGGAACATATGGGCAATACCCAGCGAACCAAGACCGGGATCAGGACGACCATCAGGACACAAGTGAAGCTATCTTCAGTGTCCTTACCATCACTTCATAAGGACCATATCAAGATGCCAAGAGAATTGTACTCTTTATCCCCGTTCGGGTTTATCCCAAAGAGGTTTACCGAATTGGTTTTTAATGAGGCAAGGAAACTTGGTGCATCATGGCCGAACCAATTGAAATCAGCATCGGGAGACTTGAGCAACACGGCCATGATCTTATCCATATAAGGCCCAACCCAAACTGGCTCTTCCTTCCCTTCCTTTTACTCATTTTTGTTTACTTTTCCTTTAGCCCAAATTGCGCATGTCTTTAAGCATTAAGCCTTGTCATTTTGTGAACCCTTTAACCTTTATTGCCAGCATATTTAAATTTCCAGCATATAACCTTGTAATAGTTATATTATTATTGGGTATTTGAATGAAGTTTTGCTTAAGTTATTCCCCTTAGTTCTTCAAGTTGTTGCTGTTGAACAAACCACCATGTGAGCTCTTCCGAGTTGTTGCTAGGAACTCGCTCTCTAGTTTTGAATCGTGAGGCATTTCACTTCACCTTTCAAACCTTCCTTTCCTGTTTACTTCTTTAGCTAGCTCTAGGTCGAGTCAATCTTTAGAGTTTACTTAAGCTTGTGAATGAACCTCCTTTGAGCTCTTCTTGACTCCTGGCTCGAAACTCGCTATTAGGAGTTGTATCGTGAGGATTTATCTCTGTACTTACAATCTCTATCCTTTTATTCATCTCTTGGTTAGTCTTAGGGTTGAGTCAATCCCCTTTGTTAACTCCACCATTCCGTTTGAACTGCTACTAAACACCCACCAACCGTACCGCCTATTTGGAGTGTATCAACGTGGGATGGTGCCGAGATGGCTCGGTACCATACTGTCTCGTTCATTGGTACATGTATCCTTATCATCCCCTCCCTCTTCTAGAGGTTTTGTCATCACTGGTAGGAGATTCCACCGGCTGACCTTATTGGGCACCGTTCCCCAACCCTGATACCACCGCCGGTTTAACCAGTCGAGTCCCAGTACATCGGAAGGACCTCCACCAACCGTACACTGCTGTCTGTACCCCACCACCATCTGTATCGGCCACCCTTGCCAATTAGACCTCAACAACTCCAACCTCGGTGACCTTACTTTGGCATCTGTACCTCACCGTCCGTAGGATCTTACTGTACGCACCATGGCCAAACCAATTAAGAGTTACTTCGTCTGATAGAGATAGGCACGGTACTGGCTGCACTCCAATCCCAGCTCAAATAACTTACTTACCACATGACATGCTATGACATGCATCCGGAGGTTCATCAGCGACCACAGAACCCCCTTACTGATCCAGCCGATCACCTGCCCGAAGGACCTGTTCCCGGGTATCCATCCGACAATGGCTTCGAACCATACCATCCTCGACTAGGCCATCCCGGGACGACTGAGCACCTCGACCAAAGGCTCGTGTCCATAAACTGGTTCCCCTTACCTGTGAGCGAAAAGTCGACCCTGAGGCATACCTCGACTGGGATAGACACATGGACCACTTATTCGATAGCTATGACTACTCCGAGATCAAGAAGGTAGCCTATGTCACAGCCCAACTGACCGATCACGCTCTCGCATGGTGGGATTGTGACCTTGCCGAACTGAGGCGTCATCAAGAAGTCATGATCCCTTCTTGGGAAGTCATGAAGTTCGTCATTAGGCGACGCTACGTTCCTCCCCTTTATCAATGCAACTTACAAAAAAGATGCTGGAAACTCCAACAAGGTTCCCGGTCTGTAGAAGAATATTTTGAGGAGTTGTTGCATCTGGCCATCCAGATGAAATCCCCAATTTGCATGAAGGCCGCTAACGACCCAAGAGTGCTCTCCCACCAATTCAGAACTGGTCTACAAGTCATGAAGGTTTACCATCCAAACCTTGATCTAACGACAGTCCTAGTGCGAGAAGCCAATACCGGAAGTAGCCGAGATGTGATCTGCTACAAGTGTCAGGGACGAGAGCACTACTCCAGGGATCGCCCAAATAACCGCGCAATGATTATCACCGCTGAAGGCCACTATGAGTCCCAGGACGAGGAGCCAGCCGAGAAGGATGACCCAGAGCCCATTCAACCGTACAAGGAGATTGAGTACCAGGAAATTAGAGATATGCTGGTCCTATTCCTCGCCTTGATGACATGTTGGATGAACTAAGTGGAGCATCCATCTTTTCAATGGTTGACTTGAAAAGCGGGTATCACCAGGTCAGAATGAGGGAAGGAGATAAGTGGAAGACAACCTTCAAGACTAAGCAGGAGCTGTACTAGTGGATCGTTATGCCCTTCAACCTATTCAATGCACCTTCCACCTTCATAAGGTTGGTGAGCCACACCTTGTGCATGTACATCAACAAATTTGTGGTCGTCTATTTCGACGACATATTGGTCTACGCCAAGGACCTTACCGACCACGCTGACCATCTGGAAGTTGTCCTCCAAACCCTCAAACAGGAAGAGCTTTATGCCAACATGAAGAAGTGTGTGTTTGGTGTCAAAGAGTTGGTCTTCCTGGGGGGTTGTCATAAGTGGTCAAGGGCTGAAGGTTTATCAAGAGAAGATCAAGGCAATCTAGGACTGGCCTACCCCAACCAATGTCAGCTAAGTCAGAAGGTTCCACGGCTTGCCTAAGTTCTACTGACACTTCCTCCAAGACTTCAGTTCGCTAGCCGCTCCCTTGACCGCCCTAGTCAAAACGTCCACCAGTTTTGTCTAGGAAGAACCGCAAGAGGAGGCCTTCCAAGAGCTCAAAGATCAGCTCACACGAGCTCTGTTGTTGGCCTTACCATATTTTGCCAAGACCTTCGAGATAGAGTGTGATGCGTCAAGAATAGGCATATGAGCCATTCTAACACAAGGCAGATGGCCCATTGCTTACTTCAGTGAGAAGCTCAGTGGAGTCACCCTAGTTTTACCTTTTTACTTCAGAACATTAATAGTTAAGTTATTTACCGGGTATGTAAAATTCCCAAGGACACACTGGTCCTTTGTAAAGGTCGGAACGCCCTAATGCCCGCCTATTTAAACTATGTAAACCTCGATCATTAAAGGCAGACTTGAATAAACACTTCTTTCGAGTCTCACTCTTAGATTAAACATCAGAAATCCTGAAAGCTCTGCTCGGATTCTGATCAGTTATATCAGGGTGCTGTTCAACCACCATGTGGCTGGTTATCAATCCACCTTGATCCCTTACCATCGTTCTTACCATCGTTTTCCCTACCATCATTTTTGTTGGAATATGTGATCTCAAGAAGAAGAATTCAAACTCAAGAGAAGGAGGGAAAAGGATAGAACTAGTTGTAAAGAAACTAGAAGGAGAGCTAGTTGATAAGGAACTAGAAGAAAAGGAAGCTGTTGGATATTAACTAGACAAACTAACTAAACCAAGTGAGGAAGCAAAGGAGGCATGGGCGCTACAGAGAGAAAGCATGGGCGCTGCAGGGAGAAAGCATGGGCGCCTAATGGAGAAGGCATGGGCGCCTAATGGAGAAGGCATGGGCGCCTAATGGAGAAGGACTCACCTCTCTTCCTCTTTGTAACTTTTATATAAACACATGTAAAGCTCTTATAGAAAAAATGAATACAAAAAAAAATCTTATTACATTCATTCTCTCTAAATCCTCTCATCATTCTAAACACTATATAATCATCTAAACTCTTAAAATCAACAAAGTTCTTCATGGTATCAGAGCGGGTTTATCCTTTAACCGCTTAATCTTCATCTTATAATTCTTCTATCACTCTACAAAGCTTCTAATCTATAACAATACATCCTCCTAGTTCTATTCACTCTGAGATTAATATCCTTGGGATCATAGGATCTTCAAGTTGTGAAAGAACTATAATTGTGTATTGTTACTAGAAAATGGAGACAAATAGAGTAGCAATCTCAGTCATACTCAAAGAAAACAACTATCTCCTTTGGGCAAAAACCACTAAGACCATTCTTAGAGGAAGAGGACTTTGGCGATATGTTGAGCCAAAGGAGGCAGCGGAAGCTTTAGTGAAAAATGAAAAAGAAGAGGCTAAGGAGGAACAGGAGGAACAATACACGCTCTCTTTTCTTCAAAGTTCACTAGAGCCATCCATCTTGGCGGCCTACTCATATGCTGATTCCGCCAAAGAACTATGGGATATACTCAAGGGAGTATATGGAAATGTCTCAAATATATCAAGAATATTTGAGGTAAAGAGTGCGCTGAATGAGCTTCAACAAGAGGAGAAGCCATTCAAAGAAATGTTTGGGGAGTATAGAAGTTTGTGGGCTGAACTGGAGATCTTGAGGCCACAAACTATGGACCCCAAGGAGTTAGGAGAAAGGCGTGACCAAGATCAAGTGTTTTGGCTTTTCTTGGCACTTAACGCATCCTACAAAGATCTTATCAAGCACATACTCAGATTTGAGAAGCTGCCAAGTCTAGCGGAAGTATGTGGCATGATACAAAGGGAGGAAGGGTCAAGAGATCTATTCCGTTCACCAAGTGAGGCCGCACATCTTGCAAGGAGGAATCACACATTCGACAAGAGGGTGTTGGAATGTGATCATTGCAAGATGAAGGGGCACACTAAGGAGAAGTGTTGGACTCTTCATCCACACTTAAGGCCTAAGCGACTAAAGGAGAATGTAAGTGGACCTAGAGCCTTCATGGGAGTCACACAACCTGTTGAAGAGATGGTCAGAAGATCCGAGTTTGAGGCTCTCATCAAGAGCCTAGCCAAGCTCACAGAATCCGGTAAGAGCCTATTTAGCTCTAAAAGTGCCATTAAGAAGAATAGGATCATTGTGGATTCGGGGGCTTCTCATCACATGATTAATGATCAAGACATGCTAAAAAATCTTGAACCTTATCATGGAAATGTACAAATAGCCAATGGAAGCTAAGTTCCGATTGAAGGGATATGAGAGTTAGAGCTTTTCACAAAAGAAACTAAAACATTATATATGCCTAGTTTCTCATCCAATCTTTTATCAGTTCATAGAGCCACAAAAGATTTGGATTGTATGGCAATGTTTGGGACTGACTTTGTGAAGTTTCAGGACCCTAAAACAAATCATGTACTCGGAGAAGGAAAGGTGGAGGATGGAGTGTATCTGTTGGAAACAAATAAACAAGAAAAGCTAGAAGCTCTTGGAGTAAAGGCGGATAAGGAAGTTTTTGACAAGAAGGAGATTGGAGATAGCCCATTATGGCATGGAAGGCTAGGACATCCAAGTTCAGCTATCCTCAAAATGGTCTTATCCAATCTCGTTCAAGGAGAAGAAGGTTGTGAAGCATGTGTACTAGGGAAACATTGTAGACAGGTTTTTCCCTCTTCATCTACAACTTGTGATGAAGCTTTTGGCATTGTACACTCGGATGTATGGACCGCCCCATGTAACTCAAGAGATCAATATAAATATTTTGTTTCATTCATTGATGACTACTCAAGACACACATGGATCACACTCTTACATTCAAAGGATCAAGTATATGAAGCGTTTACTAACTTCACCAAATATCTCTACCCAATTCAAGACCAAAATCAAAATCTTAAGAAGTGATAATGGAGGGGAGTATGTGAGCAAACGATTCAAGGAGTTACTCAATAACCTTGGTATCATACACCAAACATCGTGTGCTTACACTCCACAACAAAATGGGGTAGCAGAAAGAAAGAACAGACATCTCATGGAAGTAGCAAGAACTCTCATGATTGCCAAAGGAGTACTTACATTTCATTGGGGAGATGCAGTAATGACTTCAAGCTACTTGATCAACCGTCTTCCAACCAAAAATCTGGATAATAAATCACCATTTGAAGTGCTATACAAAAGCAAGCCAAGCGTGAATCATATGAAGACCTTTGGATGTACTTGTTATATGTTTCTACCGGAGGGACAAAGAAGCAAACTTGAACCTCGAAGTATGAAGTGTGTGTTCATTGGCTACTCACCAACACAAAAAGGATACAAGGTCTACAATCCGGAGACAATGAGAGTCTATGTATCTAGAGAGGTGAGATTCAATGAAGAAGAAGGTTTTTATGGAAACAAGAACCATGAAGCTCCGGAGGATGTGACTCCAGTATCTATAGATTGGAGGCGGGGTAATGATGCTCCAATAAATGAGGTACAAGGAGAGAATGAATCATCTGAGAATATCATAGAGCAGGGAACTATGGATGATATACTGGAGGAATCAAACCAGAGGTTATCTGAAGCAGAAGAGGATGCGGAAGAAGAACCAGAATCAAGTATACCTCTAAGAAGAAGTACAAGACAGAGGCGACAACGTGTTCTCTATGGCTACAACAATTCTGCTATGCTCCAAGCAGAGTCTAGTACGAGTAATCTTCCTTGTGTGATAAGAGAGTGTCCTGAGCGTACGGCGAGCTTAGATCTCGATCCTATTGGCGACAGCACTCTCATATCACAAGGAGGAGATCACACTCAAACTAGTATTATCACATATCCCATTGAGCATTTCTGTTCCTTGGCGACATTACCTATGGAGCATGAAGTTTTTCTCACAAAAATCAGCAAGGAATACATTCCTAGCTCATATGAAGAAGCATGTGAGAGTGGAGTATGGGTGAAAGCCATGGAAGAGGAAATGAAGTCCATGGAAAGGAATAATACTTGGTACTTAACCGACTTACCAAAGGATAAGAAGTCGGTTGGGAGTAGATGGGTGTATACAATCAAATACACAAGTGATGGGAAGATAGAAAGGTACAAGGCAAGGTTGGTAGCAAAAGGGTATACTCAAGTTTATGGGGAGGACTATACCAAGACATTTGCTCCGGTTTCTAAGATTCATTCCATAAGAATACTAATCTCAGTGGCAGTGAACTTAAAATGGGATCTATGGCAGATGGATGTCAAGAACGCATTCTTGCAAGGAGACTTGGAAGAAGAGGTGTATATGGATCCACCCCAAGGATATCATAAGGAATGCAACAAAGTTTGCAGATTGAAGAAAGCAATCTATGGGCTGAAGCAATCCCCAAGAGCATGGTACCAAAGGCTAAGCGCTTGTCTTTTGGAGAAGAAGTTCATAAGATCTGAAGCGGATCATACCTTGTTCACAAAACAAAGTGAAGAAGGAATTGTTGCCGTATTGATATATGTTGATGATCTAATCATCACAGGAAGTGACAAAGATGTAATAAATCAAATCAAGAAGATCTTGAAGGCCGACTTTGATATAAAGGACCTAGGGGAGCTTAAGTATTTCCTAGGGATTGAGATGACACGATTTGGAGATGGAATGTTCATTTCTCAAAGAAAATATGTCCTTGACCTGTTGGAAGAAACAGGGAAGCTGGGATCCAAGCCGGCTAAAACCCCAATAGAAGAAGGCTACCAAGATAATCCTGAGGGGGAGCCATTGGAAGATATTAAGAGGTATCAAAGGATGGTGGGCAAACTCATTTACCTTACTATTACAAGGCCGGATATTTGCTTTGCAGTAAACCGTGTGAGCCAACATATGCAAAGACCAACCATGCAACATTGGAACATGATTGAGAGGCTGCTAAGGTACCTAAAAACAATCCCGGGAAAGGCATATGGATGAAGGTTAATGGAAACACAAAGATTCAAGGATATTGTGATGCAGATTGGGCTGGTGATAAGATGGATAGAAAATCCACATCTGGTTTTTGCACCTTTGTGGGAGGCAATCTAGTGACTTGGAGGAGTAAGAAGCAGAAGGTCATAGCCTTATCTAGTGCTGAAGCCGAGTATAGAGCTATGAAGGAGGTGACAAAAGAGTTAATTTGGATAAAGGCACTCCTAGATGATCTTGGAATAAATGAAGCTGAAGCAATGCTATTGTATTGTGATAATCAAGCTGCATATATATAGCATCCAATCCAGTCTTCCATGAAAGAACCAAGCACATAGAAGTTGATTGCCACTTCGTGAGAGGGAAGATTCAAGAAGGAATCATCAAAACCGCCTTTGTAGCCAGCAAGGATCAACTGGCGGATATCTTCACTAAAGCAACCTCAGCCATTACTTGTGATCACATTCATGGCAAGATCGGCCTTAAGGATCTCCATCGACCAATCTTGAGGGGGAGTGTTGGAATATGTGATCTCAAGAAGAAGAATTCAAACTCAAGAGAAGGAGGGAAAAGGATAGAACTAGTTGTAAAGAAACTAGAAGGAGAGCTAGTTGATAAGGAACTGGAAGAAAAGGAAGCTGTTGGATATCAACTAGACAAACTAACTAAACCAAGTGAGGAAGCAAAGGAGGCATGGGCGCTACAGGGAGAAAGCATGGGCGCTGCAGGAGAAAGCATGGGCGCCTAATGGAGAAGGCATGGGCGCCTAATGGAGAAGGACTCACCTCTCTTCCTCTTTGTAACTTCTATATAAACACATGTAAAGCTCTTATAGAAAAAATGAATACAAGAAAAAATCTTATTACATTCATTCTCTCTAAATCCTCTCATCATTCTAAACACTATATAATCATCTAAACTCTTAAAATCCACAAAGTTCTTCAATTTTTACCATTTTTTCTACCATTGTTCTTACCATCGCTTTCTATACCACCGCCCATATCATCATTTTCCTTACCATTTATCTTATCACCGTGTTCCTTCTTACCGCCTTGTTTTCACTACCGTTGCATCTAGACCGCCTATGCGGTTATTCCCCCATCGCCTTACTGAATCATCCATACCGCTCCAACCACATTGTGCCAAAACCTTTACCCGCATCGGTGTTTGCGCATCAAGGTTTCCTTACCGCTCGATAAACCTATCAGGAAATTCTTAACCGCATTGGAGTCTGGCTATCATGAGATTCCTGAACGCATAGGAGACTGGACATCTAGGAAACCTGACCGCGAGCCGATCTGTACCATGACCACTCAAGGTGACTCAGCCATACCGCATCAGATCTTTGGCTATCCTTCCAGGACCCGACTGGGCTAACCGTGGAGTGAACCGTTCCAGGAGCTTATCAGCACTACTCAAGATGCCATGGGAAAAGCTGTGGCGACTTTTTCTAGGAACCAGGATGTCAAGTGTTTCAAGTGTCAAAGGAGAGGATACTACGCCAACGAATACACCAACAAGAAAACTATGATCCTTCTGGACAATAGCAAAATTGAAACAGAAGAATAAAAATTTGAAGATGATGAAGTTTCCGAGGATGATGAAATAGAGTTACTAGTAACCGGAGAATTATTGGTAACAAGATGGTCATTAAGTATTCACGCCAAGGATGCTGACCAAGAGCAGTGGAAAACTTGTTTCACACGATATGTTTGGTACACGGGAAGGTTTGCAGTCGTATTATTGATGGAGGAAGCTGTACTAATGTAGCTAGTGTAACAATGGTAAAGAAGTTGGGGCTAGAAGTTAAGAAGCATCCGAAGGAATACCTGGTGGGATCTCTTCACGAAATACATCCGTAAACTTCTCTAAGAGCTCTAGCACAGCCGCTGGTGGTTGTTGTTGCTCTTGACCTGAAACTAAACTTTCCTTGAAGATCATGAGTAGCACTGTTTCTTTTGCCGCAAGTGATCTAGAAAAATTAGCAGAAGTGATATAAAGGTTAGTCTTACTTACCTGAGTCTTCTTATCCATAGATTTTTTCATTTCATACACTTCTTGTGGAGTAAGAGGTGCCAAGTTGTGCTTCTTATTGTGGTGTGTGAAAGTGTAGTAGTTAGTACGTCCTTTGTGCACAGCCTCTTTGTCAAATTTCCATGATATCCCTGATAATAAGTGTCCAGCTTGCATGGGAACAACATCGTACACTACCTGATCTGCATACTTACCTATGCTGAAGGGAATAGTGACTTGCTCGAAGATCTTGAGCTCACTCTCATCATTAAACCATTTAAGCTTGTATGGCCGAGGGTGTTTTTTCTTCTCAAAACCTAACTTATCAACCAGATTCATGCTAGCCACATTAGTGCATGAACTACCATCAATAATTAAACTACATACCTTAGAGTTGATTGTGCACCATGAATGGAATATATTTTCTCTTTTTAATGTCTCTGGGTCATAGAGTGTACTAAGAACCCTCATTATGACTAACAACTCTCCTGCATCTGGATAATCTATGATTTCGTCTTCTGACTCCACATGCTCTTCTTCATCTTTATCTTGTGACTTATACTTGTCATATGACTTGAGAATCATCACCCTTTGATTTGGACATTCTGTTGCATAGTGTCCCTTGCCCTGACATTTAAAGGATGTAATATCACGAAATCTTGGAGCTGGAAACTTAAGTTGCTCTGGTCTCATTCCCATGGAAGCTTGAGGAGTAGACCTCTTGACCTTTGGGTCTTTTGCTATTAGCTTGCCCTTTTCTGACATTTTCGGAGACAGAGGTGACCAAGCCGGCCTGCTCCTAGGGGGCAGAGGCGGTTTTCCTTTTGATATGATGTTCTGCCTGAACTACTAGATATAAGAGCTCTTCAAAATCATGATAAGGTTGCCTTTCTACCATTATAGTAATCCTATCTTGTAACCCATCAATAAACTATGCTATCAAAGTCTCCTCGGCATCTTTAGTTTCTAAGCTGTTTTGGAGAGACTCAAACTCTTAAAAATACTCTTCCACTTAATTGTTTCCCGGTGAAAGTTTTCGAAACTTCTTTTGAAACTCTCTGTGATATTAGGATGGTACATATCTCTTCCACATGCTGAACCTCATATCTTCCCAAGTACTGATCTGGCCAAGTCTAAGACTTCTTGACACGATCTCGGTCACGCCCAAGATTCAACTTTCCCGTTGGTAGGTTGGAATGATAGACAGAAGGATAGAAGAAACCATATGGCCGAGTTGAAGACGAAAAGGACCGTTTGAAGGGTCTTCTTTGAAGCGGCCGAATAGTTCTTTGGATAAATATGGGATAGATCCTTGCCTTAGCGAATCAATGACTCAAACTGGACAAGGTGATGGATTGATGCGGGACACAAGAAGTTGCGGAAGGCTCCTTGATACTCCTTGAGGTTTATTTCGGATATTACACACCTAATAAACACTCAACAATGTCTCTCCAAGATATGACACACTGGGGGAAGACAAAGGTTGATTTTCTGGATATGACACACCAGAGAACCGAGGTTAATTGTTGGATATGACACACCAAACAATCGGAAATGTTCTAAAAGAACTTAGAGAATTTTCTCTGAAAAGAAGTTGATTAAAAAGTTGGATGCTTGCCAAGTGAGGCATACAATCGACTTATATAGAGAGGTGACTTGAACAGACTCAAGTACCTCGTGATTACTACTTCTTGGGACTCTAAACAATCACCTAAGACTTTGAACAAAGACTAGAAGTCGACTAGACAAAAATAAAAGAGTTTGCGAAATAGAAAATAAGAAATAAAACCATAATCTAAGTTATATCATAAAGTTGATGCTTGAGTCGGTCCATAGCTTCATGAAATTGTCCAAGGCATCAAAGAAGCTCCTAAGCTAATCATCTAAGAGATATAAGTGAACTTGAGGCCTCATTAAAAACCTTAGCCGGAAAACCCATTGGGATAAAACCGAGCTTAAGGGAAAAAGAGCACACTCAAGTCACTTTGAAGATGATTTAACTTAGAGCGACTTGAATGGAAGTGAGCATGTCTCGGTGTTGTTTTTCCTTAGCTTCTTCATGCTTCCATGTGATCCTTAAGATGTTTCCTACAGCTTCTTGAAGTTTTCTTAATCTTGCCCGGGTCATAGGACCTTTGGGAATGGCCATGGTTCCATCTTCTTTTCCTCCAAGTGTTGGCGTTTCCATGCTCATATCATCCCCTCCCTCTTGAAAAAGATTTGTCCTCAAATCTGGATGATCTGCAATGAAAGGAACCAAGTCAGTAATATTGAAACTGTTGCTTATATCATACTTACTTTGCATGTCCAACTGGTAGGCATTGTTGTTGATCTTTTTGATGATCTTGAAAGGTCCATCGATTCTTGGCATTAGCTTGGACTTTCTATCTTCCGAGAACCTTTCTTTTCTTAAGTGAATCCAGACTTGGTCACCTTCTTCAAAGACTTTTTCTTGTCTTTCCTTGTTCACACAATATCCAATTTCCTCAAATGCGGATCCCTCTTCCTTCCCTCTCGTATGGCAAAGGACATATTTATCCATCACCGGTGACCTACCAAGAGGAATGGTCTCCTTTAATCTTGATGAATAGGTTAAGGATTGAAGCTTGACTGGTCGATGGAAAGCGAACTCTTTCTTTTTGTCAAGGGGTTTGGGCATCTCATAGGTGTTTTGTTCCATATTCTCGGTTGCATAGTTCCATTCAAAGTTTATTTTTGCTACAACAAAGGATGGCTCCGCAAGCATATCTCCACAAGAATTAAGCAACTTCTGGAACCTGTTTTCAAGAAAAAATTATAGAAATGGAGTCGAAAACTTATAAGTCCATACTCTTCAAAGATTGATGTCGCCGTGTTTTTGTAGCAACTCGGAAGTGATCTTTCTCCTAGCTCACAAAGGTTGATCTCCCCAGCAGCTTCAATATCATCAAAGTCTAACAGTAATCTATTTGGGTTTTGAAGCTCCCTAGTCTCCACAAGATTGGTTCTGTACGCTGCACGGTTCGGAAGTGAAGCTCTAGGCACAAAATCAATTTGATGTTCAATCCCACAGATAGGTGGTAATCCCTTGGGATTCTCCTCCTGAAAGACATCCTCAAACTCCCGCAAAAGAAAAGAAATGTTGCTCAGAACTTCCGGCACTGAGTTAGTAAGGTTTACCAAAACCTCTTTGTAAACAAACAAGAGAATGGTTTGCTTAGAGAACATGGCTCTCTAAACAACACTAGATCTCACAAGGAAGTTTGATTGTCTCTCAGGTTTGCTCTCAAAGGTCTTTTTCTTTATTTTTCTCAAACTCTCTTCTTTGTTTGGTGGTGAAGTGTTTACGGGTTCTCTCTCTTTGTCTTTTTGTTTTAGCCATAGTTGATCTTGATAAACTTCTGGTGGCGTCAATGGAGCAAGAATGGTGTTCCGGCCATTGTGTACAAAGGAATACCGATTGGTAAACCCATCATGGATGACCTTCTTATCAAACTGCCACGGCCTTCCAAGTAGAATGTGACCGGCCTCCATTGGTAGAACGTCACACAATATCTTGTCCTGATACTTGCCTATGGCTATGCACGATCATCTCTCGTTTATCATTCAGCCATTGAAGCTTGTAGGCCTTGGGATGTTTCTTCTCTTCTAAACTTAACTTCTTCACCATGGTTTCACTTGCCACATTGGTACAGCTTCCTCCGTCGATGATAAGGCTGCAAACTTTGCCTTGTACCAGACATCTAGTGTGAAACAAGTTTTCCCATTGCTCCTGATCCATATCCTTGGTTTGAATGTTTAGTGATCGCCTTGTGACTAATAGCTCTCCAGTTGCTGGTAACTCAATCTCCTCAGCATCAGAGCTCTCTTCTCTTTCAAATTCTTCTTCTTCATCGGTTTCTATATCACCATTATCCAAAAGGATCATGGTTCTCTTGTTGATACATTCGTTGGCATAGTGTCCTCTCCCTTGACACTTGAAGCATCTAACATCACGGTTTTTAGAAGAAGTAGCTACAACTTTTACCTTGGCGTCTTGAGTTGTGGTGTAAGGTTTGGAATCAGTATTTGGTTTGACAATGGTCTTGTCCTCCGGTTTGTAGCTTGATCTAGAATAGTTTGTTCTGGCTCCATAGGAATTCTTAGAAGGACTCCTTTTGATCTGCTGTTCCACAAGGATAGCCTTGTGAAGCATCTCTTCTAAGTCTCCATAAGTTTGAAGGTCCATCCTGTCTTGAATATCTCTGGCTAAACCACTTAGAAACCTTGCCATTGTTGCCTCATGATCCTCATCTATGTTGGCTTTGATCATGAGAGATTCCATCTCTTGGTAATAATCCTCCACACTCTTACTGCCTTGGCTTAACCTCCTAAGCCTCTGGTGCAACTCCCGGTGATAGTGACTTGGAACAAACCGCTTTCTCATTAGGTTCTTCATCATCTCCCAAGTCTCCACATGCGGTTCTTGGTTGCGTCTCCTATTAGTAACAAGTTGATCCCACCAATTGATTGCATACTCATAGAACTCGGTTGCTGCCACTTGAACCTTCTTCCATTCAGTGTAAGGCTGGCAATCGAAGAAAAGTTCTATCTTCTTCTCCCACTCCAAGTACGCGTCTGGATCATTCTTTCCATAGAATGGTGGTATTTTCAATTTAAGACCATTAAGATTATCTTCATGGCGTTCCCTTACTTCTCTTGCACGTCTTGAACGTCCATTAGAAGCTTGGCTTCCACGGCTGTCATAATCTGGCCCTTCATCTTCATCTATTGGTATTTACGCCCTTCTTCTCCTTTCAGCAGGACGTTGGGGAAGTCCTTGGTTCACCGATTGCTGAATTGTGTCCATTCTCTCATGGACAGGGTCCAGTTCTTGCCTTAAGAGCCGCCTCATCTCTTCCATGAGGGTTTGTACGTCCATGTTTGGTTGTCTGGCTCTTCTTGGGCGGTTGGTATTTTCACTCCCAGCTTCACTATGAGACATCTTCCCTGCAAAACTTAACAAACAGTTAGAAGAATAAGCTCTCACTAGTGTTTCTCTCAAGTGTTTTCCTCTCAAGTGTTTCCTCTCAAGTGTTTCTCTCAAATACTTCTCTCAAAGATTTTCTCACAGAGTTCTTCTCAAACAAATCAAATCAAATTTGATGAGAAATATAACAAAAACCCCGAATCCAATGATATGTAGTATGTTTCTTGGTGACTTTTTCTTTTGTTTTTTTCTTTTTGCTTTGTTTCGTTTCTTTTTTTTTTTGAATGAGATCCAACGGATCTTTAGAAGAAATAGAATAGAAAGAATAGAAGAACAGAATTGGTGAGATGAGAATCTCGGCCAAGAAGATGAGGAGTTGGAAATGAAAAGACAGAAGATGAAAGATCAAGAAGATGAAAGAACAAGAAGATGAACAACTTACTACCAAATCGAAAAAGCTTGCTTTGATACCAAATGACGCGATCTCGGTCATGCCCAAGATTCAACTTTCTTGTTGGTAGGTTGGAATGATAGACAGAAGGATAGAAGAAACCATATGGCCGAGTTGATGATGAAAAGGACCGTTTGAAGGGTCTTCTTTGAAGCGGCTGAATGGTTCTTTGGATAGATATGGGATAGATCCTTGCCTTAGCGAATCAATGACTCAAACTGGACAAGGTGATGGATTGATGTGAGACACAAGAAGTTGCGGAAGGCTCCTTGATACTCCTTGAGATTTATTTTGGATATTACACACCTAATAAACACTCAACAATGTCTCTCCAAGATATGACACACTCGGGGAAGACAAAGGTTGATTTTCTGGATATGACACACCAGAGAACCGAGGTTGATTGTTGGATATGACACACCAAACAATCGGAAATTTTCTAAAAGAACTTAGAGAATTTTCTCTGAAAAGAAGTTGATTAAAAAGTTGGATGATTGCCAATTGAGGCATACAATCGACTTATATAGAGAGATGACTTGAACAGACTCAAGTGACTCATGATTACTACTTCTTGGGACTCTAAACAATCACCTAAGACTTTGAACAAAGACTAGAAGTTGACTAGACAAAAATAAAAGAGTTTACGAAATAGAAAATATGAAATAAAACCATAATCTAAGTTATATCATAAAGTTGATGCTTGAGTCGGTCCATAGCTTCATGAAATCGTCCAAGGCATCAAAGAAGCTCCTAAGCTAATCATCTAAGAGATATAAGTGAAGTTGAGGCCTCATTAAAAACCTTAGCCGGAAAACCCATTGGGATAAAACCGAGCTTAAGGGAAAAAGAGCACACTCAAGTCACTTTGAAGATGATTTAATTTAGAGCGACTTGAATGGAAGTGAGCATGTCTTGGTGTTGTTTTTCCTTAGCTTCTTCATGCTTCCATGTGATCCTTAAGATGTTTCCTACAGCTTCTTGAGGTTTTCTTGATCTTGCCCATGTCATAGGACCTTTGGGAATGGCCATTGTTCCATCTTCTTTTCCTCCAAGTGTTGGCGTTTCCATGCTCATATCAATGGATGGCCTTTTTATCAAATTGCCATGGCCTTCCAAGTAGAATGTCACTGGCCTCCATTGGTAGAACGTCACACAATATCTCATCCTGATACTTGCCTATGGTTAAAGGAACCAATACTTGGCTATGCACGATCATTTCTCCTTCATCATTCAGCCATTGAAGCTTGTAGGGCTTCGGATGTTTCTTCTCTTCTAAACTTAACTTCTTTACCATGGTGTCACTTGCCACATTGGTACAGCTTCCTCCGTCGATGATAAGGCTGCAAACTTTGCCATGTACCAGACATCTAGTGTGAAATAAGTTTTCCCGTTGCTCCTGATCCGTATCCTTGGCTTGAATGTTTAGTGATCGCCTTGTGACTAATAGCTCTCCTGTTGCTGGTAACTCAATCTCCTCAGCATCAGAGCTCTCTTCTCTTTCAAATTCTTCTTCTTCATCGGTTTCTATATCACCATTATTCAAAAGGATCATGGTTCTCTTGTTGATACATTCGTTGGCATAGTGTCCTCTCCCTTGACACTTGAAGCATCTAACATCCCGGTTTTTAGAAGAAGTAGCTACAGCTTTTACCTTGGCGTCTTGAGTTGTGGTGTAAGGTTTGGAATCAGTCTTTGGTTTGACAATGGTCTTGTCCTCCGGTTTGTAGCTTGATCTAGAATAGTTTGTTCTGGCTCCATAGGAATTCTTAGGACTCCTTTTGATCTGCTGTTCCACAAGGATAGCCTTGTGAAGCATCTCTTCTAAGTCTCCATAAGTTTGAAGCTCCATCCTGTCTTGAATATCTCTCGCTAAACCACTTAGAAACCTTGCCATTGTTGCCTCATGATCCTCATCTATGTCGGCTTTGATCATGAGAGATTCCATCTCTTGGTAATAATCCTCCACACTCTTACTGCCTTGGCTTAACCTCCTAAGCCTCTGGTGCAACTCCCGGTGATAGTGACTTGGAACAAACCGCTTTCTCATTAGGTTCTTCATCATCTCCCAAGTCTCTACATGCGGTTCTTGGTTGCGTCTCCTATTAGTAACAAGTTGATCCCACCAATTAATTGCATACTCATAGAACTCGGTTGCTGCCACTTGAACCTTCTTCCGTTCAGTGTAAGGCTGGCAATCGAAGACAAGTTCTATCTTCTTCTCCCACTCCAAGTAGGCGTCTGGATCATTCTTTCCATAGAATGGTGGTATTTTCAACTTAAGACCATTAAGATTATCTTCATGGCGTTCCCTTACTTCTCTTGCACGTCTTGAACGTCCATTAGAAGCTTGGCTTCCACGGCTGTCATAATCTGGCCCTTCATCTTCATCTATTGGTATTTACGCCCTTCTTCTCCTTTCAGCAGGACGTTGGGGAAGTCCTTGGTTCACCGATTGCTGAATTGTGTCCATTCTCTCATGGACAGGGTCCAGTTCTTGCCTTAAGAGCCGCCTCATCTCTTCCATGAGGGTTTGTACGTCCATGTTTGGTTGTCTGGCTCTTCTTGGGCGGTTGGTATTTTCACTCCCAGCTTCACTATGAGACATCTTCCCTGCAAAACTTAACAAACAGTTAGAAGAATAAGCTCTCACTAGTGTTTCTCTCAAGTGTTTCCTCTCAAGTGTTTCTCTCAAGTATTTCTCTCAAATACTTCTCTCAAAGATTTTCTCACAGAGTTCTTCTCAAACAAATCAAATCAAATTTGATGAGAAATATAACAAAAACCCCGAATCCAATGATATGTAGTATGTTTCTTGGTGACTTTTTCTTTTGTTTTTGTTTTTCTTTTTGCTTTGTTTCGTTTCTTTTTTTTTTTTGAATGAGATCCAACGGATCTTTAGAAGAAATAGAATAGAAAGAATAGAAGAACAGAATTGGCGAGATGAGAATCTCGGCCAAGAAGATGAGGAGTTGGAAATGAAAAGACAGAAGATGAAAGATCAAGAAGATGAAAGAACAAGAAGATGAAAGAACAAGAAGATGAACAACTTACTACCAAATCGAAAAATCTGCTCTGATACCAAATGACACAATTTCGGTCACGCCCCGCCCAAAATTCAACTTTCTCGTTGGTAGATTGGAATGATAGACAGAAGGATAGAAAAAACCATATGGCCGAGTTGAAGATGAAAAGGACCATTTGAAGGGTCTTCTTTGAAGCGGCCGAATGGTTCTTTGGATAGATATGGGATAGATCCTTGCCTTAGCGAATCAATGACTCAAACTGGACAAGGTGATGGATTGATGCGGGACACAAGAAGTTGCGGAAGGCTCCTTGATACGCCTTGAGGTTTATTTCGGATATTACACACCTAATAAACACTCAACAATGTCTCTCCAAGATATGACACACTCGGGGAAGACAAAGGTTGATTTTCTGGATATGACACACCAGAGAACCGAGGTTGATTGTTGGATATGACACACCAAATAATCTGAAATGTTCTAAAAGAACTTAGAGAATTTTCTCTGAAAAGAAGTTGATTAAAAAGTTGGATGCTTGCCAAGTGAGGCATACAATCGACTTATATAGAGAGGTGACTTGACCAGACTCAAGTGCCTCGTGATTACTACTTCTTGGGACTCTAAACAATCACCTAAGACTTTGAACAAAGACTAGAAGTCGACTAGACAAAAATAAAAGAGTTTGCGAAATAGAAAATATGAAATAAAACCATAATCTAAGTTATATCATAAAGTTGATGCTTAAGTCGGTCCATAGCTTCATGAAATCGTCCAAGGCATCAAAGAAGCTCCTAAGCTAATCATCTAAGAGATATAAGTGAACTTGAGGCCTCATTAAAAACCTTTAGCCGGAAACCCCATTGGGATAAAACCGAGCTTAAGGGAAAAAGAGCACACTCAAGTTACTTTTGAAGATGATTTAACTTAGAGCGACTTGAATGGAAGTGAGCATGTCTTGGTGTTGTTTTTCCTTAGCTTATTCATGCTTCCATGTGATCTTTAAGATGTTTCCTACAGCTGCTTGAAGTTTTCTTGATCTTGCCTGGGTCATAGGACCTTTGGGAATGGCCATGGTTCCATCTTCTTTTCCTCGAAGTGTTGGCGTTTCCATGCTCATATCACTTCTCCTCTCAGTAATATCTCTATCCCACCATCCTAATTCATTCTTAGTGAGTTGGGCTGCAGCTAGAGATACCTTCCTTGCTTCTGTATAGTTTTAATACTCAAAGATGTACTTCATTCGTTTCTCCCAATCAAGATAAGCCTCAGAATCGACACATCCAACAAATGTGGGGGCTGTAAGCCTCACATCTTTTCCTCCATGTCTCAGCTGATCTTCATCTATATCTCAGACTCTGGTACTCATTGGTTAAGGTCAGGGGCTGGTGGAGGATCTTCATACAAACCAAAAATGGCATCATCAATGTCCTCTTCACTCTGTTGCTGAGGGTTATGGCCCTGGCATGCTAGTTCTCCTCTCAATGGAGGGGGTTGTCTTTATAAGTGCGCCAGCTGGTCACTAACTGTCCTGATGGCCTCTAGTAATTGATGCATGGTAACTGGTGGTATTTCTTCTCCCATATTTCTTGCTACATGTGAATCACTAAAATAAAGATAAAGTGAAAAAGGAAATCGAAGTGATGTACCAAAAGCAACTGAAATCAAAACCTTAAAACAATATATATATATATATATATTCTAAATATTAATTAAAGCAATGAAAAGATAAAAAGGTTGGAAGGACACGACCTGAATGTTAGGAGCTTTTAAAGCTCTGATACCAGATGTTGTAAGAACAAAAGGGGTATTCTTTTCTCGGATGATGTAGGAACAATGACAGAGTTGTTCTCACCAAAGGAGGGGCGAAAATGAATCCACTAGATGGCCGTACTCTAGATGAATCTGGAGTGATGCATCAGGAACTAGGACAGTGGGTGAAATGGTGGTAGGAGCCACGTGAAGTGATAAATAGATGGAGTGGGAACAACCGCAAGATTGTTCTTAGTGAGATGGAGAGAGGTGTGTCAGCTAGTTTGTCGTATCTAGAAGCAATTGTAGGGAAGTCAAAAGGAGAAGTGTTATAAGCTTTGAATGGAAGCCCCGGTAAATAAGAAGTGAGCGAATCCCAAAGCTCTCTTCTTTCGAATGCGAGTTTGAACACGAACTGGGGGAAGTGTTAGATGCAACATGAACCTATGAACTGATCCGTGATAAGTCTTGAGACACTCAATTCTGTAAGGCTTTGCACACAAGGGAAAGGAGGTGACGGCTGCTCTCTTCCAAGAAGAAAACTAGGATTCTTTATCGATATAAAAAACATGACTACAAAGCTGAGAAGAGACTTTATTAAATTTTCCAGCAGCTGTGGCGCTTAGGTCAAAAATAATAAAGCAAAAGGAAATATAAGGACTTATTCCTAAACTAAAAATAGAAAATGTCTTACAACTTAAAAATACAAAAACCTGTAAAATAGAGAAGTAAACTTGTGAGAAATCAAATTTAAATACTCACATGCGGTCACCTTCGCTTCATGTGGATCTCTATGATGAGTTTGAGATTTACATGTTTTTAGCATACTTATTTCATCTCTTTTTCTTATTTCCTTACCATTTCCATGCTTTTCTCATCCATTTTGCATACTTATCTCATTTAACTTAGGATTTGCATTAGGTATTGCATTTGCATTTCGTATTGGATGTTTTCTGGTAATTTGAAGACTTATGAAGCTGAATGGAGTGAAGTGGAGTAACTCGATGTGTAGACTCAATTTGAACCCTAGTTAGGACAGCAAGACTTGATGATGTTATGGAATGAAGTGGAGTAACATCATTATATTCTCTAATGATGTTATAACTTTAATTCTTCTAATTCTTTTCTGGATCAAGGGTCTTAGTGTTTTTTCCTTTATGATAACTTGGAGAAAGATTCCAGACATTCACCAGTCAAAAGGTGTTCAATAAATATCTGATCATCTTGATTCCAGAGATTTGCTCATCCTAGCCTAAGATAATAGATGTCTAGGGAGCATTTTGGCTTTAATGATCTGGCTCTTCATGTCTATCTCATTTATGTTTCATTGATGAGAATCAAGATTAGAAAGTCTCTGGGATCTGAGGTTAGTCACCACGGGAGTGGATTTAACTTGTCATGATGATCATTGTCTAGAGATTACCTTGTACAATACAAGTTGTTTAGGAAAAGCATCATTTTAGGTAGAATAATCCAGATCTTACCAAATACTCAGGAACATTATTTGTTTATCTGCTTAATCATCTCATCTTGCTTTGTTTATTCTCTTATTTTGCTATTTCATATTGCTATATAGAATTGTTATAGCTTCAAGGTCAGGCCAGTCGGACTGATACAGGGTCAGAACGGTCGTACGGGGAGCCGGTACGGTCTCTCGGCTATGGGATGTGAGACGTGGTAAGGGTTCTTCGGTGCTGTAGCCTTGATGCCGGTACGGTACCACGGTATGGAAAGGTAAGGTCGGTACGAGGTCCAGCGGAAGTTGGATGATGAGATGAATGGACGGGGGATGATGATGATGATGATGGTGATGAAAGGCAATTGATGGTGGAAAGATGAGACGAAGTGGAAGATGGAAAAGATGGAAAGATAACAATGGATAGAAAGCCGGCCACACGGTGTTTGGACAACTCCATGATACGACTGATCGGAGTCTCAGCCGAGCTTCAAGGACAACGATGTTTAAACTACTTGAGATTCGAGAGCAAGCTTTTAAGCCAAATGCGTTTATTCAAATCTTCCTTCAATGTTGAGGTTACATGCCTTTATATAGGCAGGATTATTAGGGCATCCAACCCTTACAAAGGACCAGCGTGTCCTTGGGTGTTTGACATACCCGTTTAAACAGTAATTCAAGTCCTTAAGTAAAAAAACCAAACGATAAAAACATGAAAAAGGAAGGGATAGGGATTAGGGCCAAGTGACAACCACACGAACCATGGATTGGCAAGATGATGATCGGCTCGGTCCTAATGGGTCCGGATCGTGAACCTCGTTAAAAACTTGTTGGGAAAACCACTTAGGGATAAAACCCAATCAAGGGAAAAAGAGTGTTCCTTTCCCAAACATCTTTAGTGGGGCATTTTCACCGTATCAAGGTGAAAACACTAAGGACTTGGTCCTTGACGCTTGTCGACGTTGCCAGCTTGGGTTGATGCCATTCGCCCTTCTTCATGCCTTGGGCGATCACTAGGTTGATCCTTGTTTGGTATTGCCGCGAGTGCTCGCGGTCAATGACCAAAACCGGCATGTTGGGCAATGACCCTTGGCTCCCCACTGTATCTGTCTCGGCATCATCCGGCTGGCTATCCTCGGGATAGGATGTGGCTTGGGCCTCATCATGCCCTCCTTCTTGAGGATGTTTTGTCCTCAAAACTTGATCTCCTGCATCAAAACGGGACAAATCAGCAATATTGAAAGTGGTGGACATGTTGACTTTACCTGGAATGTCGATCCGGTATGCATTATTGTTAATGCGTTCTAGCACTTGGAAGGGGCCATCTCCTCGAGGTTGTAGCTTTGTCTGTCGGGTTTTGTTGAATCGTTCAGTTTGGGTGTGTAGCCAAACCCATTCCCCGGGATGTAGTATCATAGGTCGCTTCCCTCGGTCCGCCTTCTGCTTGTTCTGCTCCGTCTTCTTAATGATTCGGTTGCGGACCTTGTCATGGAGCTTGCGGACATACTCGGCCTTGTTAACCCCATTCTGATCTTCCATTTGCTCAGGGGGCAATGGGACCATGTCTAGCGGTGTAAGTGTAGAAATTTAAGTTAGGAGATGATAGAGAATGAAGGAGAATGGAGGAGAATGTCGAGATAAGAGAGAAAGAGAGTTTCTGAAATTTCTTGTGTTCTTATTCTCTTATTTTTTTCTCTCTATTTATAAGAGGTTTACATGAGTTTCTATAGACTTTTTACATAAGAGAAGAAGAAAGGAGAATCATATAACAAGAGAGGCGTGCAAGGAAGGAGAAGCATGGGAGATGAGAAGCCAAACTACTCCAACAGTGTCTCAACAGTCACCAGCGCCCATACTTCACCCATGCTGCGCCCATACCTTCACTCATACCTTCTTGCTTCCTACTTAGCTTGTTTAGTTGATATCCAACAGCTTCCTTTTCCGTCTAGTTCTTTTTTTAACTAGTTTCCCTTTCCCTCCTTTCTTTGAGTTTGAATTCTTTTTGATTATTCTATCACTTGAAAGAGCATCTATCTCAACACTCCCCCTCAAGATTGGTCGATTAAGGTTGCTATGGATGCAATCACAAGTGACATATGAGGTTGCTTTGGTGAAGATATCAGCTAGTTGGTTCTCACTTGTTACAAAGGCAGGTTTAATGATTCCTTCTTGAATCTTTCCCATCACAAAGTGACAATCCACCTCTATATGCTTAGTCCTTTCATGGAATACCGGATTGGATGCTATATGTATTGCAGCTTGATTATCACAATACAACATTATTTCTACAGCTTCATGTATTCCAAGATCCTCTAGGAATGCCTTTACCCAAATAAGCTCTTTTGTTACTTTCTTTATAGCCCTATACTCGGCTTCAGCACTATATAAGGCTATGACCTTCTGCTTTTTACTCCTCCAAGTCACTAGATTGCCTCCTAGAAAGGTACAAAAGCCGGATGTGGACTTCCTATCTTTCTTATCTCCGGCCCAATCTGCATCGCAATATCCTTGAACCTTTGTGTTTCCATTAGCCTTCATCCATATGCCTTTTCCGGGGTTGTTTTTTAGATATCTTAGCAGCCTCTCAATCATGTTCCAATGCTGTGTGGTTGGCTTTTGCATATGTTGGCTTACACGGTTTACTGCAAAGCAAATGTCCGGCCTTGTGATAGTAAGATAGATGAGTTTGCCCACCATCCTTTGATATCTCTTAATGTTCTCCAAAGGCTCCCCCTCAGGACTATCTTGATAGCCTTCTTCTATTGGAGTTTTAGCTGGTTTGGATCCTAGCTTCCCGGTTTCCTCCAAGAGATCAAGCACATATTTCCTTTGAGAGATGAACATTCCATCTTCAAACCGTGTCATCTCAATTCCTAGGAAGTACTTAAGCTCCCCCAAGTCTTTTATATCAAAGGCGTCCTTCAAGATTTTCTTGGTTTGATCAACCCCTTCTTTGTCACTCCCTGTGATAATTAGATCATCAACATATATTAGGACTGCAATCATTCCTCCTTCACTCTGTTTTGTAAACAAAGTATGATCCGCTTCAGATCTTATGAACCCCCTCTCCATAAGACAAGCGCTTAGCCTTTGGTACCATGCTCTTGGAGATTGTTTTAGCCCATAGATTGCTTTCTTCAATCTACAAACTTTGTTGTCTTCCTTATGATATCCTTGGGGTGGATCCATATACACTTCCTCTTCCAAATCCCCTTGCAAGAAGGCGTTCTTGACATCCATCTGCAATAGATCCCACTTCAAGTTTACTGCCACCGAGATTAGGATTCTGATGGAGTGGAGCTTAGCAACCGGAGCAAATGTCTCGGTATAATCTTCCCCATAGATTTTAGTATACCCTTTTGCTACCAACCTTGCCTTGTATCTTTCTATCCTCCCATCACTTGTGTATTTGATTGTATACACCCATCTACACCCAACTGGCTTCTTATCCCTTGGTAAATCGGTTAAGTACCAAGTATGATTCCTTTCCATGGACTTCATTTCCTCTTCCATGGCTTTTACCCATACTCCACTCTCACACGCTTCTTCATATGAGTTAGGTATGGATTCTTTGCTGATTTTTCCAAGAAAAGCTTTATACTCCATAGGTAATGATGCCAACGAGCAAAAATGCTCAATGGGATATGTGATAGTGCTAGTTTGAGTGTTATCTCCTCCTTGTGATAAGAGAGTGCTGTCGCCAATAGGATCGAGAACTAAGCTCGCCGTACACTCAGGACATTCTCTTATCACACAAGGAAGATTACTCGCACTAGACTCTCCTTGGAGGATGGCAGAGTTGTTGTAACCATAGTAAACACGTTGTCACCTCTGTCTTGTACTTCTTCTTAGAGTTATGATTGGCTCAGGTTCTTCTCCCTCAACATCCACTTCTTCTTCAGCAGGATCATGATCTGGTTCAATATGTGTATCAACTGCATCTTCACCTTCCATGATGTTCTCAGATGATGCGCTTTCTCCTTGTATATCATCCCTTGTTATTGGCGCTTCATTGAACAGCATCCAATCCAAAGACGATGAGACCATACCTCCAAGGGTATCCTGATTCTTAGTTCCATAGAAGCTTTCTTTTTCATTGAACTTCACCTCTCTAGACACATGGACCCTTCTTGTCTCCGGATTGTAGACCTTGTATCCTTTTTGAGTTGGTGAGTATCCAATGAAAACACACTTCATGCTTCTAGGTTCAAGCTTGTTTCTTTGACCCTCTGGTAGAAACATAAAGCACTTACATCCAAACGCCTTGAGATGATGTAAGCTCGGCTTCTTCTTGTACAACACTTCAAATGGTGACCTATCTTCCAAGTTCTTGGTTGGAAGTTGGTTTATTAAGTAGTTTGAAGTCATCACCGCATCTCTCCAATGAAATTTGGGTACATCTTTGGCAATCATGATAGTCCTTGCTACTTCCATTAGATGCCTATTTTTCCTCTCAGCTACACCGTTTTGTTGTGGAGTGTATGCGCATGATGTTTGATGGACAATGCCATGTTGGTTGAGTAATGACTTGAATCGATTACTCACATTCTCTCCTCCATTGTCACTTCTCAAGACTTTGATTGTTGCTTTGAATTGGGTAGTGACGTAGTGCATGAAGTTTATGAATGCCTCATAGACTTGATCTTTGGAAGGTATAAGAGTTATCCATGTATATCTTCCCTTATCATCAATGAATGATACAAAATACTTGTATTGGTCACGAGAGTTGCATGGAACAGTCCATACATCTGAGTGCACCATGCCAAAGACTTCATCACAAGTTGTAGATGAACTCGGAAAAACTTGTCTACAATGCTTCCCTAGCACACAAGCTTCACATACTACTTCTTCTTGAATAAGATTGGGTAAGGCCTTTTTAGAATGGCTGAGCTTGGGTGTCCTAACCTCTCATGCCATAATGGGCTATCTCCAATCTTCTTTTTATCAAGAACTTCCATATTTGCTTTCATTCCGCGAGCCGACTCTTCTTGTTTATTGACATTCAAGAGGTAAATCCCATCTTCCACTTTCCCTTTCCCAAGTACATGTTTTGACTTAGGATCTTGAAATTCAACAAAGTCACTCCCAAACAATGCCACACAACCCATATCTTTTGTAGCTTTATGGACTGATAGGAGGTTAAATGAGAAGCTAGGCATGTACAATGCTTTAGACTCTTTGTTGAAAAGTTCTAGCTCTCCTACACCTTCAATCGGGACTGAGCATCCATTGGCTACTTGTAAATTTCCATGATAAGGCTCAAGGTTTTTTAGCATGTAATTATCCTTGATCATGTGATGAGAGGCTCCTGAATCCACAATAATTTCACCCTTCCTTATGGCGCCTTTAGAGCTAAGAAAACTTTTACCAGATTCTCTCAATTTAGCTAAGCTGTTGATGAGAATTTCAAACTCGGATCTTTTAACAGTATCCTCAACCTTTTGTACCACTCCCATGAAAGCTTTATGCCCATCTTCACTCTCCTTTAGTTGCTTAGGCCTCAAATGCGGATGGAGAATCCAACATTTCTCCTTTGCATGTCCCTTTATCTTGCAATACTCACATTCCAACATCCTCTTGTCTCTAAATGTGAGGTTCCTCTTTGCAAGCTGTGCAGCTTCGTTTGGCGCACGAAATAGGTCTCTTGACCCCTCCTCTCTTTGTATCATCCTATATACTACCGCTAGACTTGGCAGCTTCTCAAATCTTAGTATGTGTTTAATGAGGTCCGTGTAAGATGTATTGAGTGCCAAGAGAAGTCCAAATACTTGATCTTGGTCACGCCTTTCATCTAATTCCTTGAAGTTTAGAGTTTGTGGCCTCAAAATCTCCAACTCGGCCCACAAGCTTCTATATTCTCCAAACATTTCCTTGAATGGCTTTTCCTCTTGTTGAAGCTCATTCAACGCCCTCTTCACCTCAAATATTCTTAATATATTTGAGATGTTTCCATATACTCCCTTGAGTATATCCCATAACTCCTTGGCAGTATCCGCATATGAGTATGCCGCCAAGATGTTTGGTTCTAATTAGCTTTGAAGTAAAGAAAGAGTGTATTGTTCTTCTTGCTCTTCCTTAGCTTCCTCCTTCTCATTTCTCACAATAACTTCCGTTCCCTCCTTTGGCTCAACATACCGCCAAAGTCCTTGGCCTCTAAGGATGGTTTTAGTGGTTTTTTCCCAAAGAATATAGTTGTTTCCTTTGAGCATAACTGAGATTGTTACTCTATTAGTCTTCATTTTCTAGTAATAATACACAATCTTAGTCCTTTCACAACTTGAAGATCCTATGATCTCAAGGATATTAATCTCAGAGTGAATAGAACTAAGGAAGTGTATTGTTATAGATTAGAAGATTTGTAGAGTGTTAGAAGAATTAAAAGAGGTTAAGCGCTTGAACACTCAACCCGCTCTGATACCATGTAGAAATTTAAGTTAGGAGATGATAGAGAATGAAGGAGAATGGAGGAGAATGTCGAGATAAGAGAGAAAGAGAGTTTCTGAAATTTCTTGTGTTCTTATTCTCTTATTTTTTTCTCTCTATTTATAAGAGGTTTACATGAGTTTATATAGACTTTTTACATAAGAGAAGAAGAAAGGAGAATCATATAACAAGAGAGGCGTGCAAGGAAGGAGAAGCATGGGAGATGAGAAGCCAAACTACTCCAACAGTGTCTCAACAGTCACCAGCGCCCATACTTCACCCATGCTGCACCCATACCTTCACCCATACCTTCTTGCTTCCTAGTTAGCTTGTTTAGTTGATATCCTCCCCATAGATTTGAGTGTATCCTTTTGCCACCAGCCTTGCTTTGTACCTCTCTATTTTCCCATCACTTGTATACTTGATTGTGTAAACCCATCTACACCCAACTGATTTCTTATCCTTTGGTAATTCGGTCAAGTACCAAGTGTGGTTCTTTTCCATGGACTTCATTTCCTCTTCCATGGCTTTTACCCATACTCCATTCTCACACGCTTCTTCATATGAGTTAGGTATGGATTCCTTGCTGATTCTTCCAAGAAAAGCTTCATGCTCCATAGGTAAGGATGCCAACGAGCAAAAATGCTCAATGGGATATGTGATAGTGCTAGTTTGAGTGTTATCTCCCCCTTGTGATAAGAGAATGCTGTCGCCAATAGGATCGAGATCTAAGCTCGCCGTACGCACAGGACATTCTCTTATCACACAAGGAAGATTACTCGCACTAGACTCCCCTTGGAGCATGGCAGAGTTGTTGTAGCCATAGTAAACACGTTGTCGCCTTTGTCTTGTACTTCTTCTTAGGGGTACGGTTGGCTCAAGTTCTCCCTCACCATCATTCGCTTCTTCTTCAACAGAATTCTGATCTTGCTCCGCATGTGCCTCATCTTCTACTCTGGTTTCAGATGATTCGCTCTCTCCTTGTACTTCATTTATTAGAGCGTCATTAACCCGCATCCAATCCATAGGTAATGAAGTCACATCCTCCGGAGCTTCATGGTTCTTGTTTCCATAAAATCCTTCTTCTTCATTGAATCTCACCTCTCTAGATACATAGACCCTCCTTGTCTCCGGATTGTAGACCTTGTATCCTTTTTGTGTTGGTGAGTAGCCAATGAACACACACTTCATACTTCGAGGTTCAAGCTTGCTTCTTTGTCCCTCCGGTAGAAACATATAACAAGAACATCCAAAGGTCTTCATATGGTTCACGCTTGGCTTGCTTTTGTGTAGCACTTCAAATGGTGATTTATTATCCATATTTTTCGTTGGAAGCCGGTTGATCAAGTAACTTGAAGTCATTACTGCATCTCCCCAATGAAACTTAGGTACTCCTTTGGCAATCATGAGGGTTCTTGCAACTTCCATGAGATGCCTATTCTTTCTTTCTGCTACCCCATTTTGTTGTGGAGTGTATGCACACGATGTTTGGTGTATGATACCAAGATTATTGAGTAACTCCTTGAATCGTTTGCTCACATACTCCCCTCCATTATCACTTCTTAAGATCTTGATTTTGGTCTTGAATTGGGTAGAGATATATTTGGTGAAGTTAGTAAACGCTTCATATACTTGATCCTTTGAATGTAAGAGTGTGATCCATGTGTATCTTGAGTAGTCATCAATGAATGAAACAAAATATTTATATTGATCTCTTGAGTTACATGGGGCGGTCCATACATCCGAGTGTACAATGCCAAAAGCTTCATCACAAGTTGTAGATGAAGAGGGGAAAAACTGTCTACAATGTTTCCCTAGTACACATGCTTCACAAACTTCTTCTTCTTGGACGAGATTGGGTAAGACCATCTTGAGGATAGCTGAACTTGGATGTCCTAGCCTTCCATGCCATAATGAGCTATCTCCAATCTCCTTCTTGTTAAAAACTTCCTTATCCGCCTTCACTCCAAGAGCTTTTGGCTTTTCTTGTTTATTTGTTTCCAACAGATACACTCCATCCTCCACCTTCCCTTCTCCGAGTACATGATTTGTTTTAGGGTCCTGAAACTTCACAAAGTCAGTCCCAAACATTGCCACACAATCCAAATCTTTTGTTGCTTTATGAACTGATAAAAGGTTGGATGAGAAGCTAGGCATGTATAATGCTTTAGTTTCTTTTGTGAAAAGCTCTAACTCTCCTATCCCTTCAATCGGAACTGAGCTTCCATTGGCTATTTGTACATTTCCATGATAAGGCTCAAGATTTTTCAGCATGTCTTGATCCTTAATCATGTGATGAGAAGCCCCCGAATCCACAATGATCATATTCTTCTTAATGGAGCTTTTAGAGCTAAATAGGCTCTTACCGGATTCTGTGAGCTTGGATAGACTCTTGATGAGAGCCTCAAACTCGGATCTTCTGACCATCTCTTCAACAGGTTGCGTGACTCCCATGAAGGCTCTAGGTCCACCTCCATTCTCCTTTAGCCGCTTAGGCCTTAAGTGTGGGTAAAGAGTCCAACACTTCTCCTTAGTGTGCCCCTTCATCTTACAATGCTCACATTCCAAAACCCTCTTGTCGAATGTGAGATTCCTCTTTGCAAGATGTGCGGCCTCACTTGGTGCACGGAATAGGTCTCTTGACCCTTCCTCCCTTTGTATCATGCCACATACTTCAGCTAGACTTGGCAGCTTCTCAAATCTGAGTATGTGCTTGATAAGATCTTTGTAGGATGCATTGAGTGCCAAGAGAAGTCCAAACACTTGGTCTTGGTCACGTCTTTCTCCTAACTCCTTGGGATCGATTGTGTGTGGCCTCAAAATCTCTAACTCGGCCCACAAGCTTCTATACTCCCCAAACATTTTCTTGAATGGCTTCTCCTCTTGTTGAAGCTCATTCAGCGCCCTCTTCACCTCAAATATTCATGATATATTTGAGACATTTCCATATACTCCCTTGAGTATATCCCATAGTTCTTTGGCGGAATCGGCATATGAGTAGGCCGCCAAGATGGATGACTCTAGTGAGCTTTGAAGAAGAGAGAGCGTGTATTGTTCCTCTTGTTCTTCCTTAGCTTCTTCTTTTTCATTTCTCACTACAGCTTCCGCTACCTCTTTTGGCTCAACATATCGCCAAAGTCCTCTTCCTCTAAGGATGGTCTTAGTGGTTTTTGCCCAAAGGAGATAGTTGTTTCCTTTGAGCATGACTGAGATTGCTACTCTATTTGTCTCCATTTTCTAGTGACAATACACAATTCTAGTTCTTTCACAACTTGAAGATCCTATGATCCCAAGGATATTAATCTCAGAGTGAATAGAACTAGGAGGATGTATTGTTATAGATTAGAAGATTTGTAGAGTGCTAGAAGAGTTATAAGGTGAGATTTAAGCGGTTGAAGGATAAACCCGCTCTGATACCATGTTGATTTTAGAGGTTTAGAAAGAGATAAGGATGGAGATGAGAGAATTGGCGTAATAAGGAAGAGAAAGATTGCTGAATATTTCTTCTTATTCACTCTCACTTCTTTACAAGAGATTACATGTATTTATAGACTTTTTACATTGAAATGAAGAAGAATCAAGGAAGAGGAGAGGAGGGGCGTGAAGAAGGGAAGAGAGATGGGTGAGCTGCTCCAATAGTCTTGTTGCACCATGCCCTGCTCTGACGCGCACCATGCCCTGCTCTGATGTGCCCATGCTTGTGCCCATACCTCTCTTTGCTTCCTCACTTAGTTTAGTTAGATTGTCTAGTTGAGATCCAACAGCTTCCTTTTCTTCTAGTTCCTTCTCAACTAGTTCTCCTTCTAGTTTCTTCACAACTAGTTCTCTTTTTCCTTCCCTCCTTCTCTTAAGTTTGAATTATTCTTCTTCTTGAGATCACATATTTCAACATTGGGTGTAGATGGGTTTACACAATCAAGTATACAAGTGATGGGAAAATAGAGAGGTACAAAGCAAGGCTGGTGGCAAAAGGATACACTCAAATCTATGGGGAGGATTATACCGAGACATTTGCTCAAGCTCCACTCCATAATAATCCTAATCTCAGTGGCAGTGAACTTGAAGTGGGATCTATGGCAGATGGATGTCAAGAACGCCTTCTTGCAAGGAGATTTGGAAGAAGAGGTATATATGGATCCACCCCAAGGATATCATAAGGAAGGCAACAAGGTTTGCAGATTGAAGAAAGCAATCTATGGGCTAAAGCAATCTCCAAGAGCATGGTACCAAAGGCTAACGCTTGTCTATTGGATAAGGAGTTCATAAGATCTGAAGCTGATCATACCCTCTTCACAAGGCAAAGTGAAGGAGGAGTAGTGGTGGTCTTGATCTATGTTGATGATCTAATCATCACAGGAAGTGATAAAGATGGAGTAGATCAAATCAAGAAACTCTTGAAGATCGCTTTTGATATAAAGGATCTGGGAGAGCTTAAATACTTCCTAGGGATTGAGATGACACGGTTTGAAGATGGGATGTTCATCTCTCAAAGGAAATATGTGCTGGATCTCTTGGAAGAAATTGGCAAGTTAGGATCCAAGCCGGCTAAAACTCCAATAGAAGAAGGCTACCAAGATAATCCTGAGGGGGAGCCATTGGAAGATATTAAGAGGTATCAAAGGATGGTGGGCAAGCTCATCTACCTCACTATCACAAGGCCGGACATTTGCTTTGCAGTGAGCCGTGTGAGTCAACATATGCAAAAACCAACTATGCAGCATTGGAACATGATTGAGAGGCTGCTAAGGTACTTAAAAAACAGCCCTGGAAAAGGCATATGGATGAAGGCTAATGGAAACACAAAGGTTCAAGGATATTGTGATGCGGATTGGGCTGGAGATAAGCAAGATAGAAAGTCCACATCCGGTTTTTGTACCTTTGTGGGAGGTAATCTAGTCACTTGGAGAAGTAAGAAGCAGAAAGTTATAGCCTTATCAAGTGCTGAAGCCGAGTATAGGGCTATGAAGGAGGTGACAAAAGAATTGATATGGGTGAAGGCATTCCTAGAAGATCTTGGAATACATGAGGCTGAGGAGATGCTGTTGTATTGTGATAATCAAGCTGCAATACATATAGCATCCAATCCGGTATTCCATGAAAGGACCAAGCATATAGAAGTGGATTGTCACTTTGTGAGGGGAAAGATTCAAGAAGGAATCATCAAACCCGCATTTGTAGCAAGTGGGGAACAGCTAGCGGATATCTTCACCAAGGCAACATCCTCTATCATTGGGGATCACATACATGGCAAGATCGGTCTAAAGGATCTTCACCGACCAATCTTGAGGGGGAGTGTTGAAATATGTGATCTCAAGAAGAAGAATAATTCAAACTTAAGAGAAGGAGGGAAGGAAAAAGAGAACTAGTTGTGAAGAAACTAGAAGGAGAACTAGTTGAGAAGGAACTAGAAGAAAAGGAAGCTGTTGGATCTCAACTAGACAATCTAACTAAACTAAGTGAGGAAGCAAAGAGAGGTATGGGCACAAGCATGGGCACATCAGAGCAGGGCATGGTGCGCGTCAGAGCAGGGCATGGTGCAACAAGACTATTGGAGCAGCTCACCCATCTCTCTTCCCTTCTTCACGCCCCTCCTCTCCTCTTCCTTGATTCTTCTTCATTTCAATGTAAAAAGTCTATAAATACATGTAATCTCTTGTAAAGAAGTGAGAGTGAATAAGAAGAAATATTCAGCAATCTTTCTCTTCCTTATTACGCCAATTCTCTCATCTCCATCCTTATCTCTTTCTAAACCTCTAAAATCAACATGCTGCACCCATACCTTCACCCATACCTTCTTGCTTCCTAGTTAGCTTGTTTAGTTGATATCCAACAGCTTCCTTTTCCTTCTAGTTCTTCTTTAACTAGTTTCCTTTTCCCTCCTTTCTTTGAGTTTGAATTCTTTTTGATTATTCTATCACTTGAAAGAGCATCTATCTCAACAGTAAGTGGGTTGAATCCGTAACATATCTTAAACAGGGAGAGGCCGGCAGTTGAGTGAGTCGCCCGGTTATAGGCAAATTCCACATATAGTAGGCTTTGGAGACAGTTGGCTTTGTTGGAATCGATGGCTGACCTGAGAAAAGCTCCCAAGGTCCGGTTAATGACTTCGGTTTGTCCATCCATCTGAGGGTGCGCTGCCATGGAGAAAAGGAGTTTGGTTCTCATGCGCTTCCACAGGGTTCTCCAAAAATGGCTGAGGAACTTTGGATTTCGGTTGGAGACAATTGTTTGAGGTAGGCCATGTAGTTTTATGACGTCTCGGAAGAAAAGTTCGGCAATGGCCGTAGCGCCCCATGCCTTGGAACATGGCATGAAGTGAGCCATCTTGGAGAATCGATTGACCACTACCATTACCGAGTCCTTACGTTCGATTGGAGGCAATCCTAAGAGAAAATCCATGGACAGGTCAACCCAAGGGGAGGTTGGGATAGGCAGGGGCATTTATAGGCCGTACGGGTGGGACTTGGTCTTGGCGTGCTTGCAGGTTAAACATCTTGCACAGAAAATATCGACCATACTCCTCAGTTTAGGCCAATAGAAATGACTCCTCAGCATATCCAAGGTCTTGTACGCTCCAAAGTGTCCCATCAGGTCGCCACTATGGGCTTCTTGAATGAGGAGTTGCCGGATAGATCCCTCCGGGATGCACAACCGCTTGCCTTTAAAAAGGAATCAGTCGTGGATGTGCAAATTCTTGAAGGACTCTTTGCCATGTTCGGCATAGGGTGTTGAAATATGTGATCTCAAGAAGAAGAATTCAAACTCAAGAAAAGGAGGGAAAAGGAAAGAACTAGTTGTGAAGGAACTAGAAGGAGAGCTAGTTTATAAGGAACTAGAAGAAAAGGAAGTTGTTGGATATCAACTAGACAAGCTAACTAAACCAAGTGAGGAAGCAAAGGAGGCATGGGCGCTGCAGGGAGAAGGTATGGGCACAGCATGGGAACAGCATGGGCGCAGCTGCACTGTTGGAGCAGCTCAACCACTCCATCATCACACCTTTTCTCTCCCTCTTCCTTAGATATTTTTTCCTTAGCTTATGCTTGTAAAGTCTATATATACTTGTGCATTGTATTGGTTGAAGAGAGGAAATAAGAAGAAAAATTCAGCAATCTCTCTCTCTCTTATTACGCCAATTCTCTTATCTTCATCCTTATCTCTCCCTAAACTTCGAAAATCAACATGGTATCAGAGCGGGTTCTTTATCCAACCGCTTAAACTCTCTTCATAATCCCTTTAAGCTATCTTCAAAACCTTCTAATCTATAGCAATACATCTTACCAAGTTCTATTCACTCTGAGATTAAAATCCTTGAGATCGGTTGATCTTCAAGTTGTGAAAGAGCTGGGATTGTGTATTACTACAAGAGAATGGAGATGAATAGAGTAGCGATTTCTGTTGTTCTTAAAGGAGATAACTACCTTCTTTGGGCAAAAACTACTAAGACCGTTCTAAGAGGTAGAGGACTTTGGAAGTTCATTGAACCTAAGGAAGAAGCCGAACCATACAATGACAAGGAAGAGCAAGAAGAGCAGTTCACTCTTTCACTTCTTCAAAGCTCACTAGAGCCATCTATCCTGGCGGCCTACTCATATGCGGATACCGCCAAGGAGTTGTGGGATATACTCAAGGGAGTATATGGAAACATCTCAAATATATCAAGGATATTTGAGGTGAAGAGGGCGTTGAATGAGCTTCAACAAGGAGAGAAGCCATTCAAGGAAATGTTTGGGGAGTATAGAAGCTTGTGGGCCGAACTGGAGATCTTGAGGCCACAAACTATGGACCCCAAGGAGTTAGGAGAAAGGCGTGACCAAGATCAAGTGTTTGGGCTTCTCTTGGCGCTCAACGCATCCTACAAAGATCTTATCAAGCACATACTTAGATTTGAGAAGCTGCCAAGTCTAGCGGAAGTATGTGGCATGATTCAAAGAGAGGAAGGGTCAAGAGACCTATTTCGTGCACCAAGCGAGGCTGCACATCTTGCAAGGAAGAATCTTACATTCGACAAGAGGGTGTTGGAATGTGAGCATTGTAAAATGAAGGGACACACTAAGGAGAAGTGTTGGACCCTTCATCCACACTTGAGGCCTAAGAGGCTAAAGGAGAATGGAAGTGGACCTAGAGCCTTCATGGGTGTGGCACAACCAGTTGAGGATACGGTCAAGAGGTCCGAATTCGAAGCCCTCATCAAGAGCCTAGCCAAGCTCACTGAATCTGGTAAGGGCTTCCTCGGTTCTAAAAGCTCCATAAAAAAGGACAAAGTGATTGTGGATTCAGGGGCTTCTCATCACATGATTAAGGATCAAGACATGCTTAAAAATCTTGAGCCTTTATCATGGGAATGTGCAAGTGGCAAATGGGAGTTCAGTTCCGATTGAAGGGATAGGGGAATTAGAACTTTTCAAAAAGGGAACAAAAGCCTTATACATGCCTAGTTTCTCATCTAATCTTCTATCAGTTCATAAAGCTACCAAGGATTTGGATTGTGTGGCATTGTTTGGGACTGACTTTGTTAAGTTTCAGGACCCTAAAACAAACAAAGTGCTCGGAGAAGGGAAGGTAGAGGATGGAGTATATCTTTTGCACACAAATAAACAAGCGGATGTGAAAGCGCTTGGAATGAAGGCAGATGTAGAAGTATCTAGTAGGAAGGAGATTGGAGATAGTCCACTATGGCATGAAAGGTTGGGACATCCAAGCTCTGCAGTTCTCAAAGTGGCCTTACCCAATCTCATTCAAGAAGAAGTAGTATGTGAAGCATGTGTACTAGGGAAACATTGTAGACAAGTGTTTCCTACTTCATCTACATTTTGTGATGAAGTTTTTGGCATTGTACACTCGGATGTATGGACCGCTCCTTGTAATTCAAGAGATCAATATAAGTATTTTGTTTCATTCATAGATGACTACTCAAAATACACATGGATTACTCTTCTACATACCAAAGATCAAGTTTATGAAGCATTCACCAACTTCATCAACTATGTGTCTACACAATTCAAAACAACAATCAAGATCTTAAGAAGTGATAATGGAGGAGAGTATATAAGCAAGCGGTTCAAGGAATTACTCAACAACCTTGGCACCATCTATCAAACATCTTGCGCCTATACTCCACAACAAAACGGAGTAGCTGAAAGAAAAAATAGACACCTAATGGAGGTAGCAAGGACCATCATGATTGCCAAGGGAGTACCTAAACTTCATTGGGGAGATGCCGTGATGACTTCAAACTACTTGATCAACCGTCTTCCAACCAAGAACCTGGATAATAAGTCACCATTTGAGGCATTGTACAACAAGAAACCAAGCCTACATCATCTCAAAACCTTTGGATGTAGCTGCTTTATGTTCACACCAGAAGGTCAAAGAAACAAGCTTGAACCTAGAAGCATGAAGTGTGTATTCATTGGATATTCACCAACACAAAAAGGATACAAGGTCTACAACCCGGAGACAAGACGAGTCTATGTATCAAGAGAGGTGACGTTCAATGAAAAGGAGAGCTTCTATGGAGCTAAGAATCATGATACCCCTCAAGGTATGAGCTCACCATTTATGGAGTGGATACCGTTCTTTGAAGATTCAAGAACAAGGGATGATGTACATGAGGAGAATGACCCAACCTCAGATCATGAAGCCACGGATGAAGAAAGTGAACCTAATCCAGGTGTAGAAAGCATTGACATTGTCAAAGAAGAACCTGAGCCAACAGTACCTCTAAGAAGAAGTACAAGACAGAGGCGACAACGTGTTCACTATGGCTACAACAACTCTGCCATGCTCCAAGGAGAGTCTAGTGCGAGTAATCTTCCTTGTGTGATAAGAGAATGCCCTGAGCGTACGGCGAGCTTAGATCTCGATCCTATTGGCGACAGCATTCTCTTATCACAAGGGGGAGATAACACTCAAACTAGCACTGTTACATATCCCATTGAGCATTTTTGCTCGTTGGCATCCTTACCTATGGAGCATGAAGCTTTTCTTGGAAAAATCAGCAAGGAATCCATACCTAACTCATATGAAGAAGCGTGTGAGAGTGGAGTATGGGTAAAAGCCATGGAAGAGGAAATGAAGTCCATGGAAAGGAATCATACTTGGTACTTAACCGATTTACTAAGGGATAAGAAGCCAGTTGGGTGTAGATGGGTGTATACAATCAAATACACAAGTGATGGGAGGATAGAAAGATACAAGGCAAGGTTGGTAGCAAAAGGGTATACTCAAATCTATGGGGAGGATTATACCGAGACATTTGCTCCGGTTGCTAAGCTCCATTCCATCAGAATCCTAATCTCGGTGGCAGTGAACTTAAAGTGGGATCTATGGCAGATGGATGTCAAGAACGCCTTCTTGCAAGGGGATTTGGAAGAGGAAGTGTATATGGATCCACCCCAAGGATATCATAAGGAAGGCAACAAAGTTTGTAGATTGAAGAAAGCAATCTATGGGCTAAAGCAATCTCCAAGGGCATGGTACCAAAGGCTAAGTGCTTGTCTTTTGGAGAAGGAGTTCATAAGATCGGAAGCTGATCATACACTTTTCACAAGGAAAAGTAAAGGAGGAGTAGTGGTGGTCTTGATCTATGTTGATGATCTAATCATCACAGGAAGTGACAAATATGGAGTAGATCGAATCAAGGAACTCTTGAAGGTTGCTTTTGATATAAAGGATCTAGGAGAGCTTAAATACTTCCTAGGGATTGAAATGACACGGTTTGAAGATGTGATGTTCATCTCCCAAAGGAAATATGTGCTGGATCTCTTGGAAGAAACCGGGAAGTTAGGATCCAAACCGGCCAAAACTCCAATAGAAGAAGGCTACCAAGATAGTCCTGAGGGGGAGCCATTGGAGAATATTAAAAGATACCAGAGGATGGTGGGCAAGCTCATCTATCTTACTATTACAAGGCCGGATATTTGCTTTGCAGTGAACCGTGTGAGTCAACATATGCAAAAACCAACTATGCAGCATTGGAACATGATTGAGAGGCTGCTAAGGTACTTAAAAAACAGCCCTGGAAAAGGCATATGGATGAAGGCTAATGGAAACACAAAGGTTCAAGGATATTGTGATGCGGATTGGGCTGGAGATAAGCAAGATAGAAAGTCCACATCCGGTTTTTGTACCTTTGTGGGAGGTAATCTAGTCACTTGGAGAAGTAAGAAGCAGAAAGTTATAGCCTTATCAAGTGCTGAAGCCGAGTATAGGGCTATGAAGGAGGTGACAAAAGAATTGATATGGGTGAGGGCATTCCTAGAAGATCTTGGGATACTTGAGGCTGAGGAGATGCTGTTGTATTGTGATAATCAAGCTGCAATACATATAGCATCCAATCCGGTATTCCATGAAAGGACCAAGCATATAGAAGTGGATTGTCACTTTGTGAGGGGAAAGATTCAAGAAGGAATCATCAAACCCGCATTCGTAGCAAGTGGGGAACAGCTAGCGGATATCTTCACCAAGGCAACATCCTCGATCATTGGGGATCACATATATGGCAAGATCGGTCTAAAGGATATTCACCGACCAATCTTGAGGGGGAGTGTTGAAATATGTGATCTCAAGAAGAAGAATTCAAACTCAAGAAAAGGAGGGAAAAGGAAAGAACTAGTTGTGAAGGAACTAGAAGGAGAGCTAGTTTATAAGGAACTAGAAGAAAAGGAAGCTGTTGGATATCAACTAGACAAGCTAACTAAACCAAGTGAGGAAGCAAAGGAGGCATGGGCGCTGCAGGGAGAAGGTATGGGCACAGCATGGGAACAGCATGGGCGCAGCTGCACTGTTGGAGCAGCTCAACCACTCCATCATCACACCTCTTCTCTCCCTCTTCCTTAGATATTCTTTCCTTAGCTTATGCTTGTAAAGTCTATATATACTTGTGCATTGTATTGGTTGAAGAGAGGAAATAAGAAGAAAAATTCAGCAATCTCTCTCTCTCTTATTACGCCAATTCTCTTATCTTCATCCTTATCTCTCCCTAAACTTCTAAAATCAACATAGGGAACCTTTAGGCCGGGATCATCTTGATACTGGCCTTTAAGATGGGAGAAACCAAGGACCTTTGCCTCGACAGTTGTGATGAGGGCATGTCGCCGGGACAGGTTATCGGCCACCATGTTTTCTTTTCTCTTCTTGTACTTGATGACATAGGGAAACAATTCGATTAACTCGAGCCATTTGGCGTATCGCTTCTTCAGGTTGGTTTGCCCCCAGAGATGTTTTAATGTTTCATGATCCGAGTGGATCACACATTCCTTGGAGAGGAGGTAGTGTTGCCAAGTCTCAAGGGCCGGGACCAACGCATAGAGCTCTTTGTCATAAGTGGGATAGTTGAGTGTGGCACCACTGAGCTTCTCACTGAAGTAGGCAACAGGCCGTCCCCCTTGTGTTAGCAGCTCCAATACCGATGCCGGATGCATCGCATTCTATCTCGAAGGTCTTGCTGAAATCGGGCAAGGCCAGCAATGGTGCTTGAATGAGTTGGTCATTGAGCTCTTGGAAGGCCTTCTCTTGGGGTCCTTCCCATGTAAACCCGGTAGACTTCTTAACAACCAAGGCCGTCAGGGGAGCGGCAATGGAGCTGAATTCTCGAACGAATCGCCGGTAAAAGCTGCCCAAGCCATGGAAACTCCGGACTTGGCTGTTATTGGTGGGGGTAGGCCATTCCTGGATGGACCGGATCTTCTCTTGGCCAACTTTCAGGCCGTGGCCACTGAGGACAAAGCCCAAGAAGATAAGTTCTCGAGCACCGAAGGTGCACTTGGCCATGTTGGCGTAAAGCTCTTCTTGCTGAAGGGTGTGTAGGACCGTATCTAGGTGGGACGCATGTTCGGCTAGGCTCTTGCTGTAGATGAGGATGTCGTCGACGTAGATGACCACGAACTTGTTAAGGAACGCTCGGAGGTTTGGACAGGCCGAACGGCATAACAAGGCACTCGTACAGCCCTTGCTTCATCTTGAAGGCGGTCTTCCATTCGTCACCTTCTCTCATTTGGACTTTATGGTAGCCGCTCTTAAGGTCGGTCTTTGAGAAAATGGACGCGCCACTAAGCTCATCCAACATGTCATCTAAGTGGGAATTTGGGTGCCGGTACTTGACTGTAATATTGTTGATGGGTCGGCAGTCCACACACATTCTCTAGCTACCATCCTTCTTAGGAACCAAGAGGACTGGCATGGCACATGGACTGAGGCTTTCCCGGACATAGCCCTTAGCCATAAGGTCGGAAACCTGCCATTCAAGCTCTTTGGCCTCCTCCGAGTTGACGCGGTAAGCGGGACGATTAGGCAACGAGGCTCCAGGAATAAAATCGATCCGGTGATCAATGCCTCGGAGGGGTGGCAGTCCGTGCAGGATTTCTTCAGGGAAGACGGACGAATACTTCTGTATGATCCTTTGGAGCTCATCCGGGATTGGTTCTTCCCTGGTGCCTGCACTTAACACATCTTTGTAAAACATTTGTACAACTCGGCAATCATTGCCGATGGTTTTACAAGTGTCCCTAATAGATGTAAGGAAGTTAGGTTGGGAGGAGGTGTTTTTAGAAAAGCGAGATTGGAGTTCATGCACTTGAGCGGGTGTTAGAGGGGCTAGGTTAATACGCTTAGATTGGACCGGCCGTTGTGGGTGGTGTCCTTATCAAACTACCATGGACGTCCTACGAGGACGTGGCTAGCTTGCATTGGAACAACATCACATTGGACCGTGTCCCGGTACTGCCCTATACTAAAAACCAGGTCCACTTGTTCGGTAACAGGTATAACAGTTTTATTATTCAACCATCGCAGTTTATAGGGATGAGGATGTTTAGAGGTAGGGAGAGAAAGTTTGGTCACGAGGTGAGAGCTGGCCACGTTGGGTACAGGACCCACCATCAATGATCAAACCGCAAACCTTGCCATTGATGGTGCAGTGAGTGTGGAAGATGTTGTCTCGCTGTCCGGCCGGTTCGGGAAGGGTCATGGTGCTCAGGCTCCTTTGGATGACCAGAAGGTCTCCAACATCCGGATATTCGATCGCACCTTCTGGTTGAGCGGGTTCGGGATCGTTCTCCTCATCATGGGATTCATAGTCTTCTTTAGGGGTAAGGATCATCGCTCGGTTGTTGGGGCAATCCCTGGAGTAGTGTCCTCTGCCTTAGCACTTGTAGCATATCACGTCCCGACTCCTTCTAGTGTTAGCTTCGGTCTTTGAGCGGGTCGGGCAAGCGTAGGGGTTTTGGATTGCCGGGGCTTGAAACAGGAGTCAATGGCAATGGCCTTAGGTCCATTCGGTGGCTTGGAGCCAGTGGGCGTGCCGGTGGTGATACGTTCCAAATAAGCGGTTTGACCCGCAAGGAGGTCGGTACGGTTGGTGAGGTGCAATAGCAAGTGTTAAGCGGACGAAAGGTTAAACTAAGGGGATTTACTCAACCCTAAGGTTACCAAGAGGGGAGAAAGAAGGTAGAGGTTGTAAGTAAGGAAGTGAAGCCTCACGATACAACTCTTTGGGCGAGTTCCGAGTCAAGACTCAAGAAGAGCTCAAAGGAGGTTCGTTCACAAGCTTAAGCTATTTCTAAGGATTGACTCGACCTAGAAGCAACTAAAGAAGTAAACAAGATAGTAAGGGGTTAAAAAGCAAGGGAAATTCCTCACGATTCAGCACCGGGGAGCGAGTTCCTAGCAACAACTCGGAAGAGCTCACTCGGTGGTTTGTTCAACAGCAACTACTTGAAGAACTAAGAGAGGAACGATAAGCAATAATGCATTCAATAATCAAAGATAGTCTGCATTACAAGCGGGGGTTCAGCCATTTAAATAGGCTGCCAATGTAGGTTAAAGGGTTCACAAAAAGACAAGGCCCAATGCTAGATAACACGCGCAATTTGGGCCAAAGGAAAGAACAACTAAAGCGAGTTAAATAAAAGGGAAATGAAGGTAAAGGTAAAGGTGATGGGCCTTTATTGGATAGGATTACTGCCGTTTGTTTAAGTCCAACCGATCCGGCAATGATGCACCAAGTCTCCTTGTCTCATTAAAAACTCATCCGGTAACCTAGTTGGGAAAAACCCGAATGGAGAAAAGAGTACAATTCTCTTGGCGTCTTGATGAGGTCCTTACCAAGTGATGGTAAGGACAGTGAAGATAGTTCCACTTGTGTCCTGCTGATCGCCTCTTTGCGGGTCTGGGTTCACCGTCCATTTTCCATAGATTCCTCGATCAAAGGCATCTTGAAGGTAGGCGTTGAATAGGGTCCTATATCGTTTGGCCTTGGTTCGCTTGATAGTGCCGGTTTGGACGGTAGGAAATGTCCGGTCTTGATGAAGTAGGCGGCCTATGGTCAGGATGGGACGAATTGGTTCCATGATGCCATGCGGTCAGGGACGATATCCAGTACCGGACGGAACCTCAGCCTGGACCGCGATATGATCAGGGCCTATGTTATGCGGGACGGTGTCAGCGGTACCAGGAGTAGCATTATCTCGACTTGATGCCGTAGCGACTGGTTCTCTGGTACGTGGGTCCATATCATCCCCCCCCCCTTCTTCTAGAGGTTTTGTACTCAAAACTGGTTCATCTTCTGCAAGGAACGGGGCTAAGTCAGTAACATTGAATGAGGGTGAGACTTTATACTTACCGGGAAGTTTGAGACAGTAGGCGTTGTCGTTGATCTTTTCAAGGATGCGGAATGGGCCATCCCCTCTTGGGCTAGTTTGTCCTTCTGGTGCCTGGGGAACCGTTCTGGTCGGAAGTGCAACCAAACCCAATCGCCTACTTCATAAGAAGCTCTCCTCCGATGCTTGTTAGCTTGCTTGGCATATAGCTCTGTCCTCCTCTTGATGTTTTCCTGGACCTTCTGGTGCAACTCCTTGATGAACCTGGCCTTGTTTGTGCCAAGCATGTTATCTTTGTCTTCGGCCGGCAAGGGGAATAGATCAAGCGGAGTAAGCGGTTAAACCCGTAAACAATCTCGAACGGCGATGCCTTGGTCGCAGAGTGGACCGAGTAGTTGTAAGAAAATTCCACATAAGGTAGGCATTGTAACCAGGTGTGCTTCTTGCGATTTAGCACAGCCCTTAGTAATGCACCCAAGGTTCTGTTGACGACTTCGGTCTGTCCATCAGTTTGGGGATGACATGTGGTGGAATAGAGCAGCTTGGTTCTGAATTTTCTCCATAAGGTCTTCCAAAAGTGGGCAAGGAACTGAGGCTCTCGATCGGAAATAATGGTTCTTGGAATCCCATGCAGCCGGACGATCTTTTTGAAGAAGGTATCAGCCATTTTGGGGGCGTCCAAGGTCTTGGAGCATAGAATCAAATGAGCCATCTTGGAGAAGCGGTCGACCACTACCAGGATGGAGTCATTACCATCAAGAACAGGCATTCCCATGATGTAGTCCATGGATAGGTCGACCCAAGGTTCGGTTGGTATGGGTAATGGCATGTATAGGCCATGTGGTTGGGCTCTGGACTTGGCTACTTGGCAGGCAATGCAACGCGCTCAGAATCTCTCTACCATCCGCTTCATCTTAGGCCAGTAGAAGTGGCCTCTCAGCAATGCCAATGTCTTCTGGATACCAAAGTGCCCCATGAGCCCTCCTCCATGTGCTTCTTGGATCAAGAGGTCATGGATGGAGCCGTTGGGAATGCAGAGCCGTTTTCCCTTGAAAAGGAAACCTTCATGAGTGTAGTATTCCTTGTATTCGCCTTTACCTCAGTTGAGGTACTTATCGCTCAGGTCAGAATCCGTGGGGTATTGATCCTTGATTCCTTCAAAACCAAGGACTTTGGCTTCAACCGTGGTGATCAGAGTATGGCGCCTTGACAGGGAATCAGCCACGATGTTTTCCTTGCCCTTCTTGTACTTGATGCTATAGGGGAAGGTTTCTATATACTCTAACCATTTGGCATGCCTTCTTTTGAGGTTGGTTTGGCTCTTAGATGTTTGAGCGTCTCGTGATTGCTATGGATGACAAACTCCTTGGCAAGGAGGTAGTGTTGCCATTCTTCTAAGGCCCTAACCAAGGCGTACAGCTCTTTGTTGTAAGTTGGATAGTTGGGTGTGGCTCCTCCTAGCTTCTCACTGAAGTACGCTACCGGGTGGCCTCCTTGTGTGAGGATGGCGCCGATGCCGACCCCGGATGCATCACATTCGACCTCAAAGGTCCTTTTGAAATCGGGCAAGGCCAAAAGCGGGGCTTGGGTTAGTCTCTTCTTCAGTTCTTCAAAGGCTTCAGTCTGTTCTGAACCCCATTTGAAGGTGTCGGTCTTCTTAAGAATGGCGGTCAAGGGCGCGGCAATAGAACTGAAATCCTTTACAAAATGGCGGTAGAAGCTAGATAATCCATGGAAGTTCCGGATTTGGCGTGTGTTTGTTGGGACGGGCCATTCCTCTATGGCATTGACCTTCTCCTTATCCACCTTGAGGCCCTAAGAACTCACAACAAAACCTAGGAAAACTAACTCGTTAGTGCAGAACACACACTTCTTCAAGTTGGCAAATAGGCCTTCTTTCCGAAGTGTGTCCAAAACCAATCTTAAATGCCCTAAATGATCCTCAATGTTCCGGGAGTAAACTAAAATATCATCAAAGTAAACTACAACAAACTTGTTGATGTAGGGCCAAAGGGTATGGTTGATGAGCCGCATGAAGGTTGATGGGGCGTTGGACAATCCAAAGGGCATCACAATCCATTCATAGAGACCTTGCTTGGTTTTGAAGGCAGTCTTCCATTCATCGCCTTCCTTCATTCGAACTTGGTGATAGCCACTTTTAAGATCGATCTTGGAGAAGACCTCTGATCCGCTAAGTTCATCCAACATGTCATCAAGCCGGGGTATTAGATGTCTATATTTGATGGTGATGTTGTTGATGGCTCGGCAATCAACGCACATCCTCCAAGTTCCATCCTTCTTTGGTACTAGGAGAACTGGCAAGGCGCAAGGACTTAAACTTTCTCTCACGTATCCTTTGTTCATCAGTTCTTGTACTTGGTTTTCTAGCTCGCGGGCCTCTTCGGGGTTCACTCGGTAGGCTGGATGGTTTGGTAGCGGGGCACAAGGTATGAAGTCGATTTGGTGTTCTATGCCTCGAAGATGGGGTAATCCATCCGGGATCTCTTCCGGAAACACGTCCTGGTACTGCCCAATGATTCCGCGAACTTTCTCTGGTATATGGAGCTCAGTAGTACCTGTATCCTGCACATCCTTGAAGACCATTAGCACCACAGGGATATCCTGGCTCAAGGATTTCCTTACAACACTAGTGTTCATGAGGAAGTTGGACTTGGCGTTAGGATCCTTGCATAGTTTACGCTGCAACTCATTCACCTCGTGAGGTTTAAGAGGAGCAAGACTAATCTGTTTGTGGTCATGAGTGAAGGAGTAAAGGTTAGTTCGGCCACTATGATTGGCATCCTTGTCAAACTGCCATGGTGACACAATCTCGGTCACGCCCAAGATTCAACTTTCTCGTTGGTAGGTTGTAATGATAGACAAAAGGATAGAAGAAACCATATGGCCGAGTTGATGATGAAAAGGACCGTTTGAAGGTCTTCTTTGAAGCGGCCGAATGGTTCTCTGGATAGATATGGGATAGATCCTTGCCTTAGTGAATCCAAGACTGAAACTGGACAAGGTGGTGGATTGATGCGGGACACAAGAAGTTGCGGAAGGCTCCTTAATACTCCTTGAGGTTTATTTTGGATATTACACACCTAATAAACACTCAACAATGTCTCTCCAAGATATGACACATTCGGGGAAGACAAAGGTTGGTTTTCTGGATATGACACACCAGAGAACCGAGGTTGATTGTTGGATATGACACACCAAACAATCGGAAATGTTCTAAAAGAACTTAGAGAATTTTCTCTGAAAAGAAGTTGATTAAAAAGTTGGATGATTGCCGAGTGAGGCATACAATCGACTTATAAAGTGAGGTGACTTTAACAGACTCAAGTGCCTCGTGATTACTACTTCTTGGGACTCTAAACAATCACCTAAGACTTTGAACAAAGACTAGAAGTCGACTAGACAAGAAAATAAAAGAGTTTGCGTAATAGAAAAGATGAAATAAAACCATAATCTAAGTTATATCATAAAGTTGATGCTTGATTCGGTCCATAGCTTCATGAAATCGTCCAAGGCATCAAAGAAGCTCTTAAGCTAATCATCTAAGAGATATAAGTGAACTTGAGGCCTCATTAAAAACCTTTAGCCAGAAAACCCATTGGGATAAAACCGAGCTTAAGGGAAAAAGAGCACACTCAAGTTACTTTGAAGATGATTTAACTTAGAGCGACTTGAATGGAAGTGAGCATGGCTTGGTGTTGTTTTTCCTTAACTTCTTCATGCTTCCATGTGATCCTTAAGATGTTTCCTACAGCTTCTTGGAGTTTTCTTGATCTTGCCCAGGTCATAGGACCTTTGGGAATGACCATGGTTCCATCTTCTTTTCCTCCAAGTGTTGGTGTTTCCATGCTCATATCACTTGGTCAAGCCCCTAAAATTTATAGGAAAGCAAGACGAGCTAAGAGCAACACAACCTCTGGGTTTTCAGGAGCCTTTAGGGCTCTGATACCAGTTGATACGCTCCAAATAAGCGGTTTGACCCGCAAGGAGGTCGGTACGGTTGGTGAGGCGCAATAGCAAGTGTTAAACGGATGAGAGATTAAGCTAAGGGGATTGACTCGACCCTAAGGTTACCAAGAGAGAAGAAGGAAGGTAGAGGTTGTAATTAAGGAAGTGAAGCCTCACGATACAACTCCTTGGGCGGGTTCTGAGTCAAGACTCAAGAAGAGCTCAAAGGAGGTTCGTTCACAAGCTTAAGCTATTTCTAAGGATTGACTCGACCTAGAAGCAACTAAAGAAGTAAACAAGATAGTAAGGGGTTGAAAAGCAAGGGAAATGCCACACGATTCAGAACCGGGGAGCGAGTTCCTAGCAACAACTCGGAAGAGCTCATTCGGTGGTTCGTTCAACAGCAACTACTTGAATAACTAAGAGAGGAACGATAAGCAATAATGCATTCAATAATCAAAGATAGTCTGCATTACTAGCGGGGGTTCAGCCATTTAAATAGGCTGCCAATGTAGGTTAAAGGGTTCACAAAAAGACAAGGCCCAATGCTAGATAACACGCGCAATTTGGGCTAAAGAAAAGAACAACTAAAGCGAGTTAAATAAAAGGGAAAGGAAGGTAAAGGTAAAGGTGATGGGCCTTTATTGGATAGGATAGCTGCCATTTTGTTTAAGTCCAACCGATCCGGCAATGATGCACCAAGTCTCCTTGCCTCATTAAAAACCCATCCGGTAAACCTCGTTGGGAAAAACCCAAATGGGGAAAAGAGTACAATTCTCTTGGCGTCTTGATGAGGTCCTTACCAAGTGATGGTAAGGACAGTGAAGATAGTTCCACTTGTGTCCTGCTGATCACCTCTTTGCGGGTCTGGGTTCACCTTCCATTGTCCATAGATTCCTCGATCAAAGGCATCTTGAAGGTAGGCATTGAAAAGGGTCCTATATCAGTTGGCCTTGGTTCGCTTAATAGTGCCAGTTTGGACGGTAGGAATTGTCCGGGCTTGATGAAGTAGTTGGCCTATGGTCGGGATGGGACGAATTGGTTCTATCATGTCATGCGGTCCGGGACGATACCCAGTACCGGACGGAACCTCAGCCTGGACCGCGGTACGATCAGGGTCTATGTTACACCGGATGGTGTCAGCGGTACCAGAAGTAGCGTTATCTCAACTTGATGCCGTAGCGGCTGGTTCTCCGGTACGTGGGTCCATATCAGGTGGGTTAGGGGACCAAGTGTGGTTCAGGGACGTCCTTCCTCAGGGAGCTGAGGTGGATTTCCTCCTGATTTGTGCTTCCAGTGTATGGCCAGATGCAAGAGTTCATCAAAGCCTTCATAAGATTGCCTTTCGACCTTACGGGCAATCCAGTCTTGCATTCCGTCCACGAACTGGGCCATTAGAGTTTCTTCGCAGTCGTTTAGTTGAAGGCGATTTCGTAGATGTTCAAACTCATTGTAGTACTCTTCGATGGTCCGGGTACCTTGGTGAAGCTTCCGGAACCATTTTTGCAAGTCACGGTGGTAAAGAGGCGGGATGTACCGCTTCCTCATTACATGCTTCATAACATCCCAGGTGGGGATCATACCTTAACGGTGCTGCCTTCGTTCGGCCAAGTTGCGGTCCCACCATGTGAGGGCATGGTCGGTTTGTTGGGCCGTGGTATAGGCAACCTTCTTAGGTTGGGAATAGTCATAGCAATCGAACAGGTGGTCCATACGCCTTTTCCAGTCGAGGTACGCCTCTGGGTCGACCTTTCCCGCGAAGGTAGGGGGAACCAGTTTGTGGACCGGGGCCTCGGGTCGAGGTGCACGGTTATCTCGGTCATAGACGTTTGGTTGTTCCCTTCGCTGGGGTCATCCTGGTCGGGGTTAGTACAGATCGTACCCTTCGTCGGATGGGTAGGCTGGGATGGGTTCTTCAGGGGGACGATCGGTAACATCGATCGGCTGGTTTGGGAGGTGCGGTTGAGCATCGGGTGGAAGATTATATCGGGCCATGTGTTCGGTAAGGCATTTGATCTGGGCCTGGATCATGGCCAGTATTGTACCGATCTCAATAGGACGGGGTAGTTCTTCTATGGGTTCGGCCATGGTCGGTACGGTCGGTATGTACGGACGGTACGGTACAGACGGTGAGGTAAGTTTGTCAGGGTCAGAGTTGGTAAGGTCAAGCCAGCATGGTTGGCCTGTGCGGATGGTGGTGGGGTACGGACGGCAGCGTACGGATGGTGGAAGACCTTTAGAGGTACTAGGTCCCAAGAGGTTAGTCCGCCGGTGACGTCCTGGCCGAGGGACGGTGTCCCAGTAAGGACGTCTGGTCGTACTCACAGTTGGTGCAGACTGGGATTGGTCAGTCGTTGGGATGATCGGGAACGGGGGTATGGCCATTGGAACTACCGTGTCTGGCTAGTACGGGCAATGGATCGTATGATGGTGGGATGGGACCTATGCGCATAAAACTACAAGAGATGAAAGCTCGTGGTTTGCAGCGGTAAGTTTTCAAAAGGGTGGCAAGTTGTACGAACTATGGGTAAAAATAAAAGGGACCATTTTGCTAAATGCCAAAGAGCCGTGCAACAGTCAAACATTTGAACAAAAGAAAGGACGGTTAATAACAACAAAAGAAAAGGACAGCCTTGCACACGGTTTTCTAACGTCTAGCCAATGAGCAGATCCCAATGATAAGGCAAGGATGGAATATTCCACGCGTGGCCGGGCCAGAGGATAGGCGAGTAAGGCGTGTTAACCAGATAAGGTCCCCACGTACTCGTCTTCAACCTCGCTTCTCACTAGGGCAACAATGGCGATCCGTGGGTTTAACCAAAGGCTAGCTACAAGCACAAGGCTTTGAGACGGAGGAGCCGAAGCAAAGCTTAAAATGTTTTGAATGTTTATAAAGGATAGAATACGAGTTATCTGGAAAGATACAACCTGACGGACGAAGCTTTGGCTCTGATACCAGCTGATACGCTCCTGGAATGCTGCTTCAAGGTCAGGCCAGTCGGACTAATACAGGGTCGGAACGGTCGTACGGGGAGCCGGTATGGTCTCTCGGCTATGGGACATGAGGTGCGGTAAGGGTTCTTCGGTGGTGTAGCCTTGATGCCGGTACGGTACCATGGTATGGAAAGGTAAGGTCGGTACGAGGTCCAGCGGAAGTTGGATGATGAGATGAATGGATGGGGGATGATGATGACGATGATGGTGATGAAAGGTGATTGATGGTGGAAAGATGAGACAAAATAGAAGATGGAAAAGATGAAAAGATAACAATGGATCAAAAGCCGACCACACGGTGTTTGGACAACTCCGTGATACGACTGATCGGAGTCCAAGCCGAGCTTCAAGGACAACGATGTTTAAACTACTTGAGATTCGAGAGCAAGCTTTTAAGCCAAATGCGTTTATTCAAATCTGCCTTCAACGTTGAGGTTACATGCTTTTATATACGCGGGATTATTAGGGAATCCAACCCTTACAAATGACCAGCGTGTCCTTGGGTGTTTTACATACCCGTTCAAACAGTAATTCAAGTCCTTAAGTAAAAAAACCAAACGGTAAAAAAATGAAAAAAGGAAGGGATAGGGATTAGGGCCGAGTGACAACCACACGAACCATGGATTGGCAAGGTGATGATCGGCTTGGTCCTAATGTGTCCGGGTCGTGAACCTCATTAAAAAACCTTGTTGGGAAAACCACTTAGGGATAAAACCCAATCAAGGGAAAAAGAGTGTTTCTTTCCCAAACATCTTTAGTGGGGCATTTTCACAGTAAAGGTGAAAACGCTAAGGACTTTGTCCTTGACGCTTGTCGACGTTGCCAGCTTCGGTTGATGCCATTCGCCCTTCTTCATGCCTTGGGCGATCACTAGGTTCATCCTTGTTTGGTATTGCCGCGAGTGCTCGCGGTCAATGACCAAAACCAGCATGTTGGGCAATGACACTTGGCTCATGTCCGTATCTGTCTCGGCATCGTCCGGCTGGCTATCCTCGGGATCGGATGTGGCTTGGGCCTCATCACCTCAAGTATTACAATGACATGATTTGAGAAATTGATTCTTAGGAACCAAAACCTGTTTAGTACTCTACTATCTGAGGGTAGTCTCCAAACTCTCCTTATCTGAAATGACACACAAAGAAGTCCCAAGGAAAGCCTTGTAGAACCGGCAAGAAAAAACATATCTTGTTTCTTGGGGTGCAAGCGAATGTTCTCATGTTCTTTTTTGTTGATGAAGAGTTCTCAGTGTCCCTATCCTCAGAATAGTCTTCATATTGTGCCTCCTCCATGTCTTGGAGCTTGATGATGATGACATCTTTTTCCGGAGCCACATGAGTCTCTTGAGTGATTTCCTTAGCCAAGAGTTTCTCTTTGAGTTCTTCATACTCATTAAGTGAAAGTAGACTCTCCAGTGATGTGTTGAACTTTTCTCTTAAGCCCTTGGTTCCGGATCTGGTCCTTGGTGCCCGCTTCATGACCGGAATTCTCACCTTTTTTTCAGCTCTGATGTTGTTAGTCTCTGAGTCCTCATCATAATATCAAAAATCTATTCAGATATATGAAATTTTCTTATTCATTCATAGTCATGTTTTTATTACCTCATAATATTTCTCTATTGTCTATTCAGGTTTAATATATCTTTTAATTATAATCATGTTTCTCAACTAAATTGTTCAAAAAGAGAATGGAAGACTAGCACTTATAATATCTTGAACTTCAGATTTTCATCCCAAATATAAATTTGGAGCAATTCTGGGCATAAATATTATTCTCTTAGATGAAAAGGTATTAAATTTTAAGAATGTTTTTGAAAAGTCCATTTTCTTAAGTTAATTTCAAATATATAATGTTAATTTGAACATTATAAGATATTTTAAGTGTAAGTTGCATCAAAGGTATAAAGCAAAAATGATAATTATATACCCAGAAAATTATTATCATGAATAGTAGAGAATACATTGCATAATTTAGTAATTATTATTATTCTTATATACTTATCACCAAATGTGATAGTAACTTACATTAAAATGTCATTGAAACAGAAGATTCAAAAACATCTTTATAATTTGCTGTTTTTTTGCTATTGAAGATTTGAAACTATTGCTTTTTGCTCCCTCAAACTCTTCTTTTAAAGCTGAGTGTACGTGATGAGGACATCAAGCCAACCACTTGGAATCCATTCTTAGCTCAGTTAGAGCACGCCTCAAAGTGTAATCAGACCAACTGGAGTTTAGAAAAAGGAGTTATCAATTTTACAAACCGGGTGATCCCCAGTTTACCCGATTTGGACATACGTGCATTCCTTAGAAGATTCAGATCAGAACAAAAGGAACTATGTTACAAAGTGAATTATTATAATTTTTCGACTCAACATAGACTCACTGAGAGTGAGAATCAAGTCAAAACCAATTTTAGTTTAGGAGCTATTTATTTTCCAAATAGGCTCTCATCCGACTTGCCTTATTTGGAGTTCGCCAGCTTTGGATCTTTTCAAACGTTTGTGTGGCAACCAGGGGAGCTTCTACATCAAATATAGGGTCCTAAGAGTTTATTAACTTGCATCAATGACCCTTGGATCAGGTGGATCCAACCCTACTCATCAACACACCAAGACTTACCATATATGAACCAGAGCATTCAAAGTCAAACCCCAACATCTATATTCTGATTTGGTGCCTCTCATGGGAGTTACTAGGAGGCTAATAGGTGGTGGAATCATCAAGAAGCTTTCAAGATACAGGAGCACACGAATTTCCCCTTTTTGGACCCAAGCATTCAAGCCTAACGGCTATGTGATATCAAAGACAATCCCATTGATATTTCTCATTCAATTTACATGTTTTTCTTTCTTTTGTAAGACTTTAGACTGTTGGAGATTCCTAGAGATCAAGCCTATAAAGTTTAGATCATTTGTACCATTGAAAATAACCCTTGATCGAAAAAGTAATAAGAAAGTATTTTTCTTCGCACAAGTTGTGAATTCTTGTATCTTTTATTCTTTAGTTCTGATTGAGTGATTCTTTAAATTCTATTGAACAGCAGAATTAGTTATTAAGTGATCCATTCAGCTTATTTTGTTTCAATCGATTTAGTGAGTCAATCTATCTATCCGTAAAAAATAATACTATTATTGTTCCTACATCATATTCATCTTTTTATCCCACTTCCACCTAGCATAGGTTTGGAATCCGTTTTGTTCAGTCCTTTTTCAATCTCCCATCACCATCAAGTCATCTAGAGAGATTTGAACGGAAAACTAGTTGATTCACCATCATTCCATCCGTTGAGAACAAAACTGGAAACATTCCTACATCAGTTCGGGAGAACATGTTTGATGTTTTATTTCATATGAAATTTGAATGTTATTTTACGTACATGTAAAACAGAAATTGATTCAAAAAAAAATTTATAATCTCTTATCTCCAGCTATTGGAGATCCCATTTTTGTGCCGACTCAAGATATGCTTATTGGACTCTATATATTAACGAGCAGTATTCAATCGAGGTATTTGTGCAAACAGATATGATCCATGTAATAAAAAATATCAAAATGAAAGAATTTATGAAATAAATATAAATATATGAAAGGACCCATTTTGGAATTCTTATGATTCAATTGGAGTTTATCGGCAGAAAATAATAAATTTAGATAGTTCTTTGTGGCTTTGGTGACAATTAGATCAAAGTGTTATTGCTTCTTCCTATTGAAGTTCACTATTAATATTTTGATAACTTTTAATTTAATTAACATAATTTAATTTAAAGTAATTGTTTTTATAGCAACATGTACCCAAGCATAGCATGGATGTTCATACTAGTATTTACTAAATCGGCAGTGAATTTAACAAATAAATTGCAAATTATTTATTCCAATAATCTTTTGGGTAATATCATTCTAAAATCATAGACGACTAAATAATTAAGTGTTTATCAATGTTTTTTCTTTAACTAGATGGATAAGAGAGATAATGATGTTCTTACATATCTATACTTTTCTTTTACACATCTCTAAATATTGGTTTTCTTCTTTCATTTTCAATGGGTTTCTTCCACATAGTCTCCGGTGTTTTTCTGGTCTAATCTTCAGTCAGCGTCTTTCTTTCTAATATTCATATTTCTTCATTGTCAACTCCACTTGAGATAAATTCTTAAATGTCCTTATATCTCAAACTTTACTCTCATCTACCTTTCTTCCTTTACTATTATTATTTTGATTTATTTTTAAAAGAAAAGAAAGCCAATTAATATCTTCACCCTTACTAATTTAAAAAACTACAGATCCGCCCAGAAGTTGAATCGGGTCAATGGGTCTTAGTTTTGGATAAAACACTTACATATTTTCTTTTTGAAACATTTCTATAATTTCTCCAAATATACTAGTTATAGAAGTAGTACTAGTTTTTCTAATTGTACTAGTTGTACTTATTTTTGTAAATTATATCACATTCTACATACAACATGTTTTATTCTCTCTTAACTTTTAGAAAAAATCAATTTTGTCATGAGCTCTCAATTTTCAATTTTATCAATCCAATAAGAATATATGCAAAGCATAGATAAATCTAACCAAAGAAAAATTAGTGTTAAGAAGAAAATAAATCTAACAAAAAAGTTAAATCTTAGAAGGATTAGTCTTAGAAAACAAATATTTCAAAGCAGAATAGAACACAAAGATAAGATAATTCCATCATGGCATAGGACTGAAGAGCTTCTCGATTCGAGCCACAAATCTAGCCACCAAATCTTTGATGTTTGCAATTTCTTGATCTTTATCTTCCACCTTCTTGCGCAGCTCGTTGATGTAGATATCATGAACATTGAAAAGCTCTCTTGTCATACTTCCCTTTCTCAATCTTTCCACCTCTTCTTCGATTGCAAGTTCCCAATTTTTGTGAATGTACAACCCATCGTTCTGCATATAAAGAAACATACATACTATCATATATTCAACACTAATGTCATTAACATAAAATTGATGTTCTATTCTCACCTTATACGCTTCACATTTTAGAAATTTCTTTCCTACAGACCGCTCTTTGGTAGATATTTCTTCAATAATCTTTCCACCACAAGGACATTTTATCGGAGGAAGGCCATAATCACCATTGGCGGTGAATGTTTGCATGTTCTCTTCCTTCATGATATCCTTCATCTCATAATGCCATGGGTCCCTCTCATATCTATCCATGGTTACCTAGCCACGATTCAAACAAAAACAAAAGAGTTATCTGATGATACCCAATTATAACCTAGATCTCATTACAGAAATCAAGATAGGAATTCATAGAACCAATAGATGTTAACTTTTTGATCAGTATTTACGATTCAAAACGAAAATTAGTTCCCACGAATTGAGAACTGGCAAACGAGGTGAAGAACAATGAGAGATGGTTTGACTGGGGAGCTTGTTCGATTGCGAAGCAGAAGAGAAAATAGGAAAGCTCGGTGGAAGGAAGAAGAAAAGAATTGTCAAAAAAATAAGAGAGTAAAAATAATTTTGTTTAAAAGATTAAAAATATATTTGATATTACATATTTGTCTTATACTATACCACATATTTACAAAATAACCACCTCTCATCTTCTTCGATATCTTCTTCGAAGAATAACCCTAACCCAAAAATTGAAATTTGCTCTTTTCTCTCTTCTTCCCTCTTCTTTCTCTTTAGAATTTTGAGACCGAGCATCGGCATTCTCTTTTGTGTAAGTTACCCTTTATCCTCTTCTTCTTAGATTTGTTATTTGAGGTTTAATAATTTTGAAATCGAAGGGGTTTTGTTTCGGGGAATATTTCTATGGTGATTGTGTTGAAACTAAATGGATTTTCCGGGTTACTCGGGGTAATGAAATTTGGTGTTTTGTTTTTCAGGTAACAACGAAGATGGTTGCATCTAAAATCCGTACTCCATCACCTTCAATATCGACAGATTCAACATCGTCATCACCACCAGCAGATGAAGAAGATGCACAATTTTGGATCCCACAATCTGAGGAGATCCAATCTGAGACATTACCAGAAGAAGAACAAATGGTATGTATGAATAAATAAGTACAACTAATACAATTAGGATAAATAGTACTACTAGTAAAACTAGTACAACAACTAAGACAAATCTATTTTGATTGTAGCATGAGGAGCCTATCAAGGCTCTTAAGTTTTTCTTCCATCACATAGAGTATCCAAAATACCCAAAGCTTAGTACAAGGTGTGATCCTGCAAAAACAGAGACCATTGCAAATCTTGAAGGCACAGTGGATTGGTTTACAAAACACCCTCAGTTCAAGCACTTCTTTCACATTACATGGAAACAGAAAGCTGATGAGAATATGGATGTTGCTTCTCCGCACAGCATATACGGATAAAGAAAATGAATTTTGGATTATTGTTAATGGTGTTCCAATTAGGTATTCGTTGAAAGAATATAGTCTCTTATGCGGATTAAGCTGCCACCAATACCCGGAAAAACCAAAACAGAAGGATTTGGGAAGTTTGAGGTTGGTTGAAAAGCATTTTTGATAAAATGTAAAGCCAGAAGATAGATTGCAAATGGCACTTTTGTACTTCCAAGGTACGGTGATGAAAAAGGTAAAAGTAGTAAACGGACCCATAGATATATTCATATTGAAAATTGTAGATGATCTAGAAATGTGTAAGAAGTATCCATGGGGACGATACACATTTGATGAATTTTCAAAGGAAATATGAAAGTTGATTGGTAATGGAACTTTTAAGAGAAATATGACTCTACCAGGATTCATATTGCCATTGGAGGTAAATATTCTTTCTGATTTAAATTAGTATGACTGGTGGTTTAACCGATACAACTAATTTATTTTGTGTGACTTGTATAATATATGTTTAGATTTGGCCATTGAATGTATTATGTCTCTGAGGAAAAGGTTTAGAGAGAATCTTCCAAAAGCAGACAAAGCTTGTCCAAGGATGTGCAAGGGAAAGTTTAAAGAGGCAGGTACAAAAGGAATCAATTTGGGAGAAATTTATGATGCACTTGGAGAGACAAAGGTGCGAATAACTTTAAATTAAAAATGTCATTACAAATATTTAATCTTATGTTTGGTTTGTAATGTATATTTTGTACTCAACAGGATATTGTAAGTATTTTAGAACCTGAGGGTGAAGAGGAAGTTCTCATGGATCTTATTATAGAAGATAATGAGCATGATGCATATACTATTGACCCTATTGTTGATGATTAGAACAAAATTCTAATGGTACACAAAAAGAAGATTTGTTGGGAGGATCTACTCGAGTTAGATGTTGAATCGCGAGGAAATTGTGAGGAAGATGAGCCAGCATCCGAGCCAGACACATCTCAGCCTAATCCTACTTCTCTTGATATATTGACAGAGATGGTAGATACAATAAAGAAGACTATGGTAGAAAGGTTTTCGGAGTTTTAAAGTATACCAAATATTTAAATTTCTGTTTTTAATTTAATTAATTAATTTATTTTATTTTAATATATAGTTGTACCATTTGTATAATTTGTACCAGTTCTACAAATTGCATTTAGAAAGGCCGAATAAACATATAACTAAGTTATATCTTAACACTTAGTTGTACTTATTTATACAAGTTTTACAAAAACATAAATCAACATATAACAACTTGCACAATTAAACTGAAATAGTCTAAGATAAAATTTCAAATACTAAGAACCAAATACAAATTCAAGTACCATAGTGACCACCACTATCAAACCACCTTCCCCACCCGTGACTACGACTTTGGCCTTGATTATTACTCTGGTACCATCTATCCCAGCCTTGACTAGATCTTTCACTTGCACTTTGACTATGAGTACCACTTTGATTAGCTCTTTCACTTGCAGTTTGACTGTGAGTACCACTTTCACTTGCACTTTGACTATGAGTAACATTTTCACATCTTGTCAACTTCTTCTTCGTCTTTGGTCGATGTTCTTAACTGATGGAAACCTCTTTTCTTTTTTTTCTTCCTTTCTTTTTCTCATAAAATGGAGGTAAGATTGTTAATGCTAGTACCTCATCTGGAACATCCCACGAAGACTGAGGTGGCATCGGATAAATTGTCTTACAATATGCCAATGCCCAATGTTCCATCCAATAATATTTTGAACACAATTCATGCATTTTCAACTTCCTTTTTCTATCTTCCTTCTCCGAGTTATAAATGTTGGCAGCTGCTGCATGAACACAAAGATATTTATCTATATTAAAACGTTTGCAACTACAAGTTTTCGGTAACAAGTCCACAGAATAAGACCTCCCATCGTGCCCAATCACAATATATTCAAGTAAGAAGCTGTTCAACTCAGTCACATTTAAGAAAATTGCCTCAGCACATGTTACATGCAAGATATTCTCTATAAGAGGTACCAGCTTATGAGAGCTTGATCTCGATCCTCTAACAGTAGTCTTCCTATGCTTGTTAAACCATTCACCAACATTTGCATGGATTGCATCAATCAATGGTAATAAGGAGTACTTCCTTGCATCCTTAAATAAGCTATTCATAGATTCTACAACATTGCTGGTGTCTATGTTGTACCTTGCACCTGGAAAATAATATTTTACCCATTTTTTAATTTCACAAGTAATCCCCAAATATGTGGATGTACTAGGATATCTTCTTAGAAAATCAGCATACTCTTTTTCAAACTCAGCCACTTCATAAATCTGAGCAACTTCCCTGAATTTCTTTGATACCATCTCTTTGTTGACCTTGGAAACCTTTTGTAACATCCTGAATCCATCAATTTGTATTACAACGTTAAGGCCCATTAGAAACCCATTAAGCCCAAATCCTAATTTATTGAGGAGACTTATATAAATGGGATATTAGGGTTTTGCTTCTATTTTCGTGGTCACCTGATCAGAAGAAGAGATAAAGCGAGAAAAGAGAAAGAAGAAGAAGGTGAAAACAGATCCGACCAGTTATGGGAGAAAGGGGAAACGGAGGCGAAGAAGAAATCCTTTCCTTCTAAACTTTTATAGAGTAATTGATGCAGCATCATGACACCTTCATCGCCAAGTAACTATTTTCTATTTTGTCTTTTAGAAGATTTCCTTTTCTATTTATAATTTCCTTTTATTAGATTTTCTATTTTTAAGAGTATTTTCTATTTTGGATTTTTAGAAAATTACCTTTTCTATCTATGATTTTCTTTTATTAGGTTTTTCTAAAATCTATATAAGGCATTGTAAGTTGGCTTTGATATTCAGTTTTTGAAAGTTAATAAACTAGAGTTTTCTCTAAAGCCTTGCATTGATTCGATTATGTCATCAATACAAGAGTCTAGCATCGAATTTGATTAAATTTTTCGATACAAGAAGTCAGGTCTCTAGAGGTTTAACCTAAATCTCTAGATTTGAGCTGAATTACCGTTGATACGCTGCGCCAGGTTGGTATCAGAGCTTTGCTACGCTCCTCGAACTTTTTTTCATTCACCATGGTAAGAACACGACGAGCACCTGTTCGAACTGAAGCAGAAATCATCCGTGATGCAATCGCTGAGCTTCAAGCCCAGCTGCAAACCATCACAGCCGCCCTTCAGAATCTCAACGTTCAACAAAACGCACCGCAGCCCCCTGTTGGCATTTCTGAAGATAAACAAGCTAACGAGACAGATGGAGAAGACGATAGAGAGGAGAACCTCTTTGCTGAAAATCCTTTTGCCCCTATTCGTAATAACCGCACGCTGGCTCGTCATGCTGGTTTCGGAGCCAAAAATGGTTTTCAATGGGAAACAGGATTTAAGACAGAAATTCCAGAATTCCATGGCAACTCCACCGCTGAAGAACTTCTCGATTGGATCATCACGGTTGAAGAAATCCTAGAATTCAAACGTGTACCGATGGACCGTTGTGTTCCTGTTCTTACTATGCGATTTTGTAATAGAGCTGCTGCATGGTGGACACAGTTGAAAACAACTCGCGCACGTCTTGGTAAGCCTAAAATAACCTCATGGAACAAACTACAATCAAAACTCAAGAAGACCTTCCTGCCGTATAATTACGATCAGATCATGTTCCAGCGTCTCCATCACATACGTCAGGGTTCACGATCTGTAGGTGAATACTCGATTGAGTTTTTCTTGTTACTTATGCATGTCGACATTCAAGATACAGAAAGCCAATTGGTTGCTCGATTCACTGCTGGTCTTCATCAAAAAATACAGCACACCATTACTTTGTTTAATCCATTAACGCTATCAGCAGCTCATCAGCAAGCACTCACCATTGAATCGCAAACTAAATAATTTTTCTTGGTCTGCTTCTCGTTCAACCCATCCTCCTCATCAACAACAGAGTTTAAACACCACCACTGATGATCCCCCTCTTCTGCAAACTGACACCGCCCTCGTGGCTTCAACAGGCAGAACACAAACTCGACCATCTTCACTTCGTTGTTTTGCCTGTGGCGAGATCGGTCACCACCAGTCCAACTGTCCAACAAGAAATCGCAGGGGTCTTCTCATTGATGCAAATGGCAAGGATGTAGAGGTCATCTATGATGAGGAAGTCACAGAAACTATTGAAGAAACGGAGGATCTTGTCGCAGACCATGGACCATGCTTAATGGTTCGGCGTATCTTCTCGCTCCACTACATGCTGAGGAAAACCCCCAACGACATACCTATTTTATTCAAAGTGTACCATTGCAGGCAAGGTTTGCAAATTTATTATTGACTCAGGCAGTAGTGAAAATGTGGTTGCAGAAGACGCTGTCAACAAGCTCAAACTAACCACAGAACTTCATCCTTGTCCTTATAAACTAGCTTGGCTAGATCAGAAGACAGACTTGACCATCACACGTCGCGCCTTAGTATCTTTTTCAATTGGTGGTTCATTCAAAGATCAAGTTCAATGTGATGTAGCACCGATGGATGCTTGTCACCTGCTCTTAGGTCGCCCTTGGATATTTGATCATCGTGTACAACACGATGGTTATCTTAATACCTACAGCTTGCGTTACAACAATTGCAGTTTCACTCTCCAACCTTCTTTACCCGAGAAACAGAGCACCCCGTCAGCCCCTATCCTACTCCTTCAACGGAAACATTTTGAGCAAGAACTTTGAGAAGAAGGACGTGTACTAATACTAATCAATTCGTCGGCTGAATTATCTTTACCAACGATTCCAGATACCTTTAAAAGTATACTCGATGAGTTTACGGACGTCTTCCCCAACGAGTTACCACCTGGTCTTCCTCCTCTACGAGATATACAACACAATATTGATCTACTTCCCAATGCTATTCTACCTAACCGTGCTCATTACCGTATAAGTCCTAGCGAACATGAAGAACTTAGACGACAAGTTGAGGATCTCGTCGCTAAAGGATATTTACGCGAAAGCCTTAGTCCGTGTGCAGTTCCAGCATTGCTTATACCAAAAAAGATGAGTCTTGGAGAATGTGTGTTGATAGCCGCGCTATAAACAAGATTAGAGTTCGCTATCGATTTCCCATATCCCGTCTTGATGATCTATTGGACCAAATTGGTGCTGCAACAATATTCTCTAAACTGGATCTTCATAGTGGATATCATCAGATACGAATCCACCCAGGAGACGAATGGAAGACAGCATATAAAATGAGAGTAGGACTTTTTGAATGGCTTGTCATGCCTTTCGGATTGTCCAATGCACCAAGCACCTTCATGCGCGTTATGAATCAATCTCTTCGTCCTTTCATTGGCAAGTTTGTGGTCGTTTATTTTGATGATATTCTGGTATTTAGCATGTCACTCAGGGAGCATCTTGCTCACTTGCAAGAAGTGCTTCTTGTTCTACGTCGCGATAAGCTATTTGCTACACTTAGAAGTGTGAGTTTGGCTCTTCTGAGGTTCACTTCCTTGGATATATTGTTTCTGCCAAAGGGCTAGCCGTTGATCAATAAAAAATAGAGGCAATCAAGTCTTGGCCTACTCCGACCACATTATCAGAAACTAGGAGTTTTCATGGTCTAGCATATTTTTATTGAAGATTTGTGCCGCAGTTTAGCAGTTTATTGGTGCCTCTCACCGATTGTATTCGTAGAGATGGTGTCTTTGCGTGGACTTCTGAAGCGGATACAGCTTTTCAGATAATTAAAACAAAATTGATTTCAGCACCTATACTAGCTCTTCCAGACTTTACTCAAGTTTTTGAGCTACATTGTGATGCTTCTAAGTTGGGAATTGGTGCTGTCTTAAGTCAACATAACCGGCTTATCGCCTTCTTCACTGAAAAGCTGGCAGGAGCTCATATGCGATATAGTACTTACGATGTAGAGTTTTATGCAGTGGTTCAATGCATCAAGCACTGGAGACATTATCTTTTCCATAGGGAATTTGTTCTCTATACAGATCACGATGCTTTAAAACATTTGAGCAGTCAAGATAAAGTATCAGCTCGTTATGCTTCATGGGTGTCTTACTTGCAAAAATTTACTTTTGTTATCAAACACACATCAGGTGCTTCCAATCGAGTGGCCAATGCGTTGAGCCATCCCCATTCATTGTTGAGTATTCTTCATGTCTCCATCCCGGGATTTGCAGTCTTTGCTGATTTATACGAGTCTGATGATTTCTTTGGTCAAATTCTTCTTGACATTCAGAATGGTCTTTCTCGTGAATTCACTCTTCATGATGGGTTTATTTTTCATGGTGATCATCTCTGTATTCCGGACTGCAGCCTTCGTCTTCAATTGATTGCTTAGACACATAATGAAGGACATATCGGTTGTGACCGGACACTACATTTGCTCACCCAATCATATTTTTGGCCTGCCTTGAGACGTGATGTGGAGCGTTTTGTCGAACGATGTATGACTTGTCAAACGTCAAAAGGACATGCCACATCCGCGGGTCTCTACCTTCCTCTCCCTATTCCAACTCAACCGTGGTCTGACATCAGTATGGACTTTGTGATGGGTCTTCCTCGTACACAAAGAGGGTTCAATTCAATCTTTGTCATTGTGGATCGTTTCTTTAAAATGGTACACTTCGTTCCTTGCAAAAAGACAACAGATACAGTTCAAGTTGCAACACTTTTCTTTCGTGAGGTTTACAGGCTCCACGGGTTGCCAACTTCTATTGTTTCAGACCGTGATTCTCGGTTCTTAGGCCACTTTTGGCGGTCTTTATGGAAGCTGCTTAGTACCAGCCTTGACATGAGTTCCGCTTCTCATCCTCAAACAGACGGTCAAACGGAGGTAACCAATAGATCTTTGGGAAACTTGCTTCGCTGTCTTGTGGGTGATTCTATTAAAACTTGGGATTCAAAACTTCCTCAAGCAGAGTTTGCTCATAATCATTCACTTAATCGAAGCTCAGGATTCAGTCCATTTCAAGTTGTTTATGGTCTTCTTCCTCGTGGCCCTTTGGATTTAACTACTCTTCCAGACCATACACGTCTTCATGGTATCGCTGATGATTTTGTTGACAACATTCACAAGGTTCATGCGCAGGTGATCACCAATCTCGAGTCATCCTCATCAACGTACAAAGCTGCATCTGATTCTCGTCGTCATCATGTTATCTTTGAAGAAGGTGATAAAGTTTGGGCATTTCTCACTAAAGATCGGATGCCGGCTCATGCTTACAACAAAATCAAGGCAAAGAAGATAGACCCTATCACGGTCTTGGAGCGAATTAATGACAATGCGTATCGTCTACAACTTCCAGCAAATATCAACACCTCAGATGTCTTCAATGTTTGTTATCTATCACGTTTTGTTCCACCGGACCCAGTTTCAGATTCGCGGTCGAATCCTTCTAACCCCGGGGGACCTGATGCAGCATCATGACACCTTCATCGCCAAGTAACTATTTTCTATTTTGGTCTTTTAGAAGATTTCTTTTTTTTTATTTATAATTTCCTTTTATTAGATTTTTTATTTTTAAGAGTATTTTCTATTTTGGATTTTTAGAAGATTACCTTTTCTATCTATGATTTCCTTTTATTAGGTTTTTCTAAAATCTATATAAGGCATTGTAAGTTGGCTTTGATATTCAGGTTTTGAAAGTTAATAAACTAGAATTTTCCCTAAAGCCTTGCATTGATTAGATTTTGTCATCAATACAAGAGCCTTGCATCGAATTTGATTAAATTCTTCGATACAAGAAGTCAGGTCTCTAGAGGTTTAACCTAAATCTCTAGATTTTAGCTGAGTTACTGTTGATTCACTGCACCAGTAATTCAAGACATCTAGACCTAGTCATAGCCGCAAGCGGATTATAATTAGGATTTCTCATCAGAAAGTTATGCATGTTCTTCTGAGAAGGATGTCTGCAGATCCGAACTTGTTATTATGCAACTTCAAGAGCACTTTCCCGGTGAAACATAAAGAGTTAGAAGACGATCAACCTATCAATAAAAAGCCCAAGATGTCAGCTTTCCAGAGCCATTTCTCGATCTTGATTTCGATGTAATCTACGACTGCAAGAGGTGTTTGAAGATGACGGCTGGTATGATATTATTTCAGGAAACCCTAGTTGTTATAATTCGGAACCCTAATTTGTATTTTGGGATTTTCTATTTTTGGAAGGTTTCTAATTTTGTAAAGTTTCTATTAAAGGAAAGTCTAGAAAAGGAATGTTTAGAAAGGGAAAGTTTGCGGAAGAGTAAGGCATTAGTGATCTTCGTCGTCTATAGGCTAAGGTGAAGGTTAGGCTCGCAATCCCCCTACATATCTGTTTATCCTAGGCCTAAGCTCTTCTATCATTAGTTTATGATTTGAATATGTATGGTCTCTGTGATTGAGTCTTCTATGATCGAGTCTGCTTTCTTTCGTGTAATCCGGACCTAAGAATTATAGAGGAATTCACATATTGATTGTTTCACATGTTGTGGTGCTAGTGATGTGTTATATAGATATATATGTGGAGACTCGGTGGAGGTACAGAGTCGGCGGTTCCACTGTACTGCCAAAGTCTTTTATGTGTTGGGTACGGTGAGTCAGTCGATCGCTGATCCATGACCCCGAGTGTATCGATAAATCGTCTACGGGCGGTGTGATTGGGCACTATCTCATTGTAAGCCTCTTCGGAGGGTGGATGAGCACTTATCTTGTTTAGAGACCATTGGTTGCCATGAGTGGGTGCTTTAGGTGCTGTTCTTGTTACATGTTTGGATCTGGATTATCGTGGATGTGGTGTTAAGCGGGGTATCCAGACTTGTGTTGCTCCTAGCATCCCATACTTCGCTGAGTAACTCCCCTGCTACTCACTCCTTTCTTCTCTTGCAGGTTAGTTAGGAAGATTTTTTTTGCGGGATCTGGAGGTCAATTCGTTGACCAGGATTACCGTAGGAACCGGGTATCACAATTTGGTATCAGAGCCCCAGGTTATGTCAAATCGGTTCTGACCCGGAAGACAGTCCTGAGGGAGATTAGATTTATTAAATTTAGTACCTTAGTAGTTGTAGTGGTAGTGGACTTAGAATACCGCATAATAAACTTTTAGAGATAGTGATTCGAAATTCAAAGACGGGGTCTTGTAGCAAGTGAAACAATCAAGTTTACTCTTGTATGGAAAGCATATGGCCAAGAATTCGATGACGAATTGTTTAAGTAGGGAAGAATTGTAACATCCTGAACCCGTCAGTTTGTATTACAACATTAAGACCCATTAGAAACCCATTAAGCCCAAATCCTAATTTATTGAGGAGACTTATATAAATGGGATATTAGGGTTTTGCTTCTATTTTCGTGGTCACCTGATCAGAAGAAGAGATAAAGCGAGAAAAGAGAAAGAAGAAGAAGGTGAAAATAGATCCGACCAGTTCTGGGAGAAAGGGGAAAGGAAGGCGAAGATGAAATCCTTTCCTTCTAAACTTTTATAGAGTAATTAAGACATCTAGATCTAGTCATAGCCACAAGCGGATTATAATTAGGAGTTCTCATCAGAAAGTTATGCATGTTCTTCTGAGAAGGATGTCTGCAGATCTGAACCTGTTATTATCCAACTTCAAGAGCAGTTTTCTGGTGAAACGTAAAGAGTTAGAAGACGATCAACCTATCAATAAAAAGCCCCAGATGTCAGCTTTCCAGAGCCGTTTCTCGATCTGGATGTCGATGTAATCTACGACTGCAAGAGTGTTTGAAGATGACGGCTGGTATGATATTATTTCAGGAAACCCTAGTTGTTATAATTCGGAACCCTAATTTGTATTTTGGGATTTTCTATTTTTGGAAGGTTTCTAATTTTGGAAAGTTTCTATTAAAGGAAAGTCTAGAAAATGAATGTTTAGAAAGGGAAAGTTTGCGGAAGAGTAAGGCATTGGTGATCTTCGTCGTCTATAGGCTAAAGTGAGGGTTAGGCTCGCAATCCCCCTACATATCTGTTTATCCTAGGCCTAAGCTCTTCTATCATTAGTTTATGATTTGAATATGTATGGTCTCTGTGATTGAGTCTTCTATGATCGAGTCTGCTTTCTTTCGTGTAATCCGGACCTAGGAATTCACATAATGATTGTTTCACATGTTGTGGTGCTAGTGATGTGTTATATAATATATATGTGAAGACTCGGTGGAGGTACAGAGTTGGCGGTTCCACTGTACTGCCGAGGTCTTTTGTGTGTTGGGTACGGTCAGTCAGTCGATCGCTGATCCGTGACCCCGATTGTATCGATAAAGCGTCTACGGGCGGTGTGATTGGGCCGTAGATACCAATTACACCCGTATTTTTCTTCATGGCATTTTACGACGTATAATTTTGGTTCCGACTTGTGGACAATAACTCCATAACAATTCAGATTAGAAGCTCTTTCAATTAAATCTTTCGATGCCCGTCTACAAGCAAATTCTTGACCTACTACAAAATCCAATCCATCTTCCCAGGCCTCCACAATAGGACATTCTCTTATACAATGTGTTGTATCCAAATCATTTTCCCAATCTCCAATAGCAATATTCTCCATTGGCTCATGTTCTTGCTGAAACAACCCAACCTATTTTCGATAATAATATTCCCATAAATATTAATATCGTCTAGCACAGACAGAATTAAACAATTCTCAAAACTACATTAAATTAATTAACTTATTTAACTCACAAAAACATATTAACATAATTATCAACTAACAACCTACAAGTTCATGATAAAATCATCACCATAAATTAATAAAAGCAATAAATAAATAAACAACAACCCCGATATGTCATCTCATTTCCGCAGCCTTAGTCTCACGAGTTCCATCAAGCTAAAATTTACTGCATCATTACGAAAAGATGCATCAGTATTTAATAAATATTGAGTGAGACAATTAACCCATCTCACAGCTATACACACAGACCAACAAATAGTTTATAAGCATAATACATATGTTTACTGAATACAACAACCAACAATGCAACAATTTCATCAATCAATTAATTATCAGCAAATAATTAATTAGTTAAAATCAGCAAAAATAAATATTCAAAAATAATATCATATATTTAATTTCAGCAATTTCATAAATTTATTTCAACATAAATAATTCTAAGAAATTTTGGCAATTTAATTTACAAAAAATTACTTCACCACAAACATCAAATCAACAAAACCAATAAACCACTCAGTCCACATATGACACATAAACTGAAGCCAATATCTATTATATTATAAACTATTCGTAAAAACCCAGATAAGTCACGGTACTGCACTAACCTTAGCCTTTTCGAGGTGTCCTGACAACATAACTGGCAAAACTCACAAGATCTACACTCCCTGGAACTTTTAGGGTTTCCTAAAGGTCATAACAACACAATCAATACTTCTCTTTCCAACTCTTCAACCAATTACATCAACAAAACAACATTATACTTAAACTAGAAATATCTGAAAAACAACAGAAACGATTAGCCTCTAAGAAGGGATCACGAATCGAAATCTAACCGTTCCGTTCTTAATCTCACCGTTGAAAATAAACTTCTATATGTCATAAAATTATCCCCAAAGTGTCAAGATGATCCGACCACAAATGAATTCGCGATCTCTCTTTGAATCCACATTAGTCCAAATCGCGTCTGGAACTTAACATTTCACTAAAACGCAAATAACTTTTACAATACTAACTCAAATCTAAATCCGCAAAGTGCCACATCTACTTCAAAGGCTTAGTTACAACTCCATAAATTTCCGTTACCTTTGAAAACGATTTACTTAGTCGAATCCCTTTTCTATCATGGCTTAGTATTTCTGTCTGCATCTCCAAAGACTTAGCATTCTCCTCTTTCACAAACAACAACGTTCAATCTCTCTTTTCTAACTAGGTGGCCACGAAATATTTTGGGAAAAATGAAGGGTTTCAGCACTTAACTTGGTCTAGGTTTTTGTTTTCCCAATTGTAAAAAAAGACCCTCAACTTTCTGATATTTGCAAATCTTTCCTGTAATTGCTGATCTTATCAAACTAACCCATATTATTTTATGATCCAACATCAACCATATAAACTCTTCGATTCTCTATTTTAACACCTCATATTTGTATTTAATTTAAATAAGATCCATAAAACTCAGCTCGTTATTCCAATAAAATAAATTATTTCAGTTTCTGTGACACGGATGTTACAATTTTCCCCCACTAAAATAGATTCATCCTCGAATCTGTGAACTCCAAACCCCTCATAAAAAGAACTCAACTACGAACCTTACATCAGTTTTTTTTCTCTTTGAAATTACCAACATATACAGACAAACCACTAAATTCACTCACCAGTGACTGCTTAGTCCTCCTTAAATCTTATCGGCTCAGGATTCGTATCCCCACTCTTATAACCAGCTATCCTTTGAGTGACATATAATCCGCCCTTCAAGAAAATTAGTTATTCCCTTTCAGCAACCAAAAACTATCGCAGCCCTCAAATTCCTCACCACCTAGGATATTAGTTATAACCAACAAAATCTTGAATAAGTCGATCTGATTAGGATCGATCTTCCCCTCTACTCAACATGATCCTGGCGGCTACCCCTAATCAATAGCTTATCATACTCCAGAAGCAGTTCAGCTCTGTATACCTCCACAACCACAACACAGCTTATCATAGACTACCACCAACAAAACGACTTTATTGTAACTCCACGATTAATGACACAACTCAGCATAGCTTTCATGGCTAACAGAAAAATAAACATAGCATTTCTACTATCTACACAACACAGCATAGTCTTTCGGCTATCAGAACAACACAACATAGCCTTTCGGCTATCAGCACAATACAACATAGCCTTTTATGCTATCAGCACAATACAATATAGTCTTTCTGCTATCAGCACAACACATCATTGTCTATACTTGGTTCAAATACTCCCAAAATAGACACCACGAGACCCCACTTGGTTTGAATGAATATGCGCCTACCGGATTTCCGGAACAGTTCAACACAATAAGATTGACGAAGCATCTCAGAGTCCAGAATGACTCGATAAGCTATGTCCAGCAAGATCGTAAGATCTCAAGTGGCTTACCGAAACAGCATCAAGAATCACACAGAAACCTGACTGGTAAACACCACACAACAATGAGATTCCACAACACGGAACCCCATCAACCAGCATTAGGACAATGTCCTAACCAGCCAAACCAAGTATAAGATCAACACAATATGAGCCCTATAGCCAAACCAAGTATAAACAATAACAGAATGCACTACATATTCAATAAAAATATCTACCTTATTATTGGATATCACTGAAAAATACTTCATTTATAATGTCAACAATAACACCAGTACAATAGCTTCAACAGCAAGAATGTGAACACAAACACCGCTAAACACCAACACATGTGACTTCAGATAAGTTGACAATGTGTCAAACCACTTGGAAATTTTGCATTTCATCTTAGCTTCAGGTTCTCAAGTTTTCCACTCAACCCCATTGCAATCTCATAAGACATTCATCTCCAGAATTTTTTTCCGCTTGATCATTCAGACTCTGTAAACTAGCACCTCCAAAGGCCTTGTCTTTACAACCATACTCGGCAAGATTTCACATGGAATCTCACCCATCACTTGATCATCTCAATGTAGATATTTCTTGAGCATCGACACATGGAATACTTTATGAAATACCCGCCTCACATCCAATAACTCCATCTTATAAGCAATCGGCTCAACCCGCTCCAAAATACTAACATGATCTATATAACGAGGACTCACCTTAGTCTCAAAAATACACATGTTCGGTCTTATCAGCATGGCCATCTTCAGATAGACTATATCCCCCAACTGTAAACTCCAACTTCATTCGATGCTTATCAGTTTAGCTTTTCTATCTTTTGTGATTCTTACATATTCAGCTCGACCATACGGGTCTCTTCTGTAGTCTCATGTACAAAATCAGACAGCAACCTCATGTCCCCACTTGAGTTCTCTACCACGTTGTCTTGTATGACTTACCATAGAGAATCTCAATAGAATAACACCGATAATAGGATGGTATTTAGTGTTTTATGCAAACTCTACTAAACTTGAGTGATAAAAATGACCACTCCTAAAAAAAAACAAACAAAACCTCAACAAAACTTCCCATAAAAATATCATGCTCAATTCTCATTCCCATAATCACATAACATGATCCATGCTTAAAAGGATCTCAACACCCTTTTCTGAAACTCCAACTGCACACATTCCTCTTAAGGTATCAGGAATGAGATTAGCCTTACCAAAATGGTAAGCTATCTCAGATCAAAATCACCAACCAAATCCAGCTCGAATTAAGCTTCAAGAACTCAGCTTGTTCCTTAAGCTTAACAACCTAAATCACTCATGATCTTTTCCTTGGAGTACTTGGACCATATCTAGCTCACACCACACACTTACTTCCAGCAACAACTTTGATTATACTCAATAAAAGCTCTTATCGATTCGTGAATAACTTTCCTTTTCAAGTACCTTTTTTAAGGAAATTTTCCCCTTTTTTTAGGCAATCTTCCTTTTAAGAACTCCCTAGTACACTCCTCTTAAGAAACCTATAAGTACTCTCCGCTCTTAAAATATCTAAGACATTTGGCAACACTTTCGCTTGACTCACAAGCCCGCAATCAGAACCCTTCTCTAGTGGGATTGATCTCACAACTACCGTGGAAACCATCATAGGTCTAATAAGTCATGGTGAGTCTCACTACATCCAACTTATGTCATGGATCCTGATTCCTGAAAAGTAATAAATCTTTCTTGATATAACAGCTTTACAACTTACCTCACTCCATTAGATTTAAGCGACGAGATAACTTTCAAATATTTGTTCACTACCTAACACGGTGCACTAAAAAAAAATTCTTACCATCTTTAATCTTTACCAAAATCAACTTGCCCAGCTTGCAACCCCAAACTAACACAGTTATGGTTCAGAATCCCAAGACTTACTCTGAACTCCTCCAAAATACTCTAGACCATTCAAGAACTCTTCAAAATCTCCAAAACCATTCCTGGCTACCTAGTTCTTCATGGTTCCATAGAAGCTTCATTCAGTACCATAGTAGATATTCGCTCCAGCAACTAAGCCAACAAATCCAGCATCGCTCCTAATTGGTTTTGATCTCTTTGTTATACCACTCATGGCCCATGATTAGTATTTTCTTGTGAAGCTCCACCAACAGCTCTCGCGTTAAAACTACCACTACACATATCGCTATGCTCAGATCTCCACCAATGAGTTCTTAACTTTCACTTGCTCAACTGTCTCACTCCCGTCTACACTCTCCATAGATTCTCCAATGGCACTCAAATTAGTTCTATCGACGTACTTCTAACCACAAATAATTCTATCACACTGAAACCCTTCCGATATTATGATCGATCCTTCTAAAACCAAACAGAAAAAGCTTATGTTCTAGCCCAGATCGATTGATCTAGGTTGGATCCAACAATCACTTCAGCTACACCGATTTCTTGATCACCACTTGACCATACTTCTTCCAGAAAATTCTTAACTCCTTAGCCACATCCCTTGACTAAACTTCCAGCACCACCACAAAAGTAACCTGGTTTCTACCAGTCCTTTCAGCACAGCTTAATCCTTGATCGCGACATCGATCAAAACTTTTCCGCATCAGCAAAACTGGCATAACTACATATATCAAATTTAACAGCAAGACCTGCAACAATATCAATCAGCAATGGTCTATAATGCTTATACAACTAGATAAACCAATGAGGTCCTACCACACTCAAAAATCTATAACACAGAAAATCCACCAGGAAGGATCTACAACACCGCAACGACACTCCATTGCTACAACTTCCGATTCCCAGAACAACACTCCCTAGCAAAATAACAACTTTCTGTGATACATCGGAAGTCAATACCACAGCAAGTAACCGCTCCAACAGCTAGGTCAGCAATCCTATCATATCTTCTAATTGGTTTGGATCTTCTCATGCAGAATTACTCCCTTAAACGGCACAGCGCTGCCTGCCACAAGAAAAACTTCTAATCATCAACTATTGACTTACTCCCACTTGCTTTGCATCCACATATTGTTCCACAATCACACACTGTGCCACACTCATTGTGGTAATTCTGCTTCAACTCTGCCACTCTGCTTGTTTTACCCATTCTGCCAACTGTTGAAATATGTGATCTAGTTGAAAAGGAACTAGAAGGAGAAATAGTTGAGAAGTAACTAGAAGAAAGGAAGCTGTTACAAATAAACTAGAAGACTAACTAAGTGGAAAAGAGGAAGCAAAGGACAGCATGGGGGCGCCAGAATCAGGGCATGGAGCTCTCCACTGTTGGAGTAGGTGAGCTGCTCCCTCCTCTCTTCTTCACGCAAACTCTTCTCTTCTCTCCTTCCTTCTTCATGTCTTCTTTATTCTCTTCTGCGCCTTTCTCTCCTTCTTCAATGTAAAAACTCTATAAATACATGTAAAGTGATGTAAAGAAATATATGACTAAGAGAATAAAAATCCATACAAGCTTTCATAGTCTCTTCTCACTCTTAGTCTCTAAACATTCTTCAATCTCTTTAAACTTATAATTTCAACATGGTATCAGAGCAGGTTATCTACTAAACCGCTTATCCTCTTCTTGATTCCTCTAAAACTCTACAAGGCTTCTAATCTATAACAATACACCTTCCTTAGTTCTATTCACTCTGAGATTAATATCCTTGAGATCATAGGATCTTCAAGTTGTGAAAGGACTAAGATTGTGTATTATTACTAGAAAATGGAGACTAATAGGGTAACAATCTCGGTTATACTCAAAGGAAACAACTACCTCCTTTGGGCAAAAACCACCAAAACTACTCTTAGAGGCCGAGGACTTTGGCAATATGTTGAGCCAAAAGAAAGAACAGAAGCGTCCGTGAGAAATGAGAAGGAGGAAGCTAAGGAAGAGCAAGAAGAACAATACACTCTTTCTCTTCTCCAAAGCTCACTAGAACCAACTATCTTGGCGGCTTACTCATATGCGGATACCGCCAAGGAACTTTAGTATATACTCAAAGGAGTATATGGAAACATCTCGAACATATCAAGGATATTTGAGGTGAAAAGGGCATTGAATGAGCTCCAACAAGAGGAAAAGTCATTCATGGAAATGTTTGGGGAGTATAGAAGCTTATGGGCCGAGTTGGAGATCTTGAGACCACACACTATAGACCCCAAGGAGTTAGGAGAAAGGCGTGACCAAGATCAAGTGTTTGGGCTTCTCTTGGCACTCAATGCATCATACAAGGATCTTATCAAGCATATACTTCGATTTGAGAATCTGCCAAGTCTAGCGGAAGTATGTGGTATGATACAAAGGGAAGAAGGGTCTAGAGACCTGTTTCGTGCACCAAGTGAAGCTGCACATCTTGCAAGAAAGAATCTCACATTTGGAGACAAGAGGACGTTGGAGTGTGAGCATTGCAAGATGAAAGGACACACTAAGGAGAAGTGTTGGACACTCCATCCACACTTGAGGCCTAAGCGGCTAAGGGAGAATGGGAATGGACCTAGAGCCTTCACGGGAATGGCACAACCTGTTGAAGAACTGGTTAGAAGGTCTGAGTTTGAAGCTCTCATCAAGAGCCTAGCCAAACTCACAGATTCGGGTAAGAGTTTTTTCAGCTCTAAAACACCCATAAAGAAGACTAGAATCATTGTGGATTCAGGGGCTTCTCATCACATGATCAAGGATCAAGATATGTTAAAGAATCTTGAACCGTGCCATGGAAGTGTACAAGTAGCAAATGGAAGCACAGTTCCAATTAAAGGGATAGGAGAGTTAGAGCTTTTTAAAAGGGAAACAAAAGCATTATACATGCCTAACTTCTCATCTAATCTTTTATCCGTTAATAAAGCTACAAAGGATTTGGAGTGTGTGGCTGTGTTTGGGACTGACTTTGTTAAGTTTCAGGACCCTAAAACAAACCATGTGCTCGGAGAAGGGAAGGTAGAAGATGGTGTGTATATCTTGGAATCAAATAAACAAGAGGAACCAATGGCTCTTGGAATGAAGGCGGATGCAAAGTTTTTTGGGAGGAAAGAGATTGAAGATAGCCCATTATTGTTGAAATATGTGATCTCTATGATAGAAGAATTCAAATCGAAGAGAAGGAGGGAAAGGAAACCTAGTTCACAAGGAACTAGAAGAAGTCTTGGTTAGGATGTAACTAGAAGAAAGGAAGCTGTTACATACTAACTAGAAGACTAACTAAGTGGAAAAGAGGAAGCAAAGGAGAGCATGGGGCGCCAGAACCAGGGCATGGGCACAAGCATGGAGGCGTCAGCAGCAGGGTATGGGCGCAGCTTGAACAGGAGTCAAACAGTGAGCTGCTCCCTTCCCTCCTCTCTTCTTCATGCAAACTCCTCTCTTCTCTCCTTCCTTCTTCACGCCTCTTCTCTTCTTCTCTATGTAAAAACTCTATAAATATACATGTAATGTGATGTAAAGAGTTGTGAATAAGAGAATAAGAAGATTAAAAGAGTAAAAGGAAGCTTTGCTTATCTCCCTAAAGGCGCCGGTGGAGCCTTAGCTCTCCGGCGCCATGCTTCTCCTTAGTTCATCTTATTTCATCAACCATTATCATTCTCATTCTCATCATCATTCTTATCATCATTCTCAAACAATAATCCCTCATTACATCAATACTCACGCAACCACCTTCATCCTAAACATTCTCCAAGTATCCAAACCTCAAACTCCTTATCATTCTCACGCCACAACTATCACTCTCTCAACTATCCCTAAGCCTCCATACTCTTAATTTCAACATGGTATCAGAGCAAGTTGAGTGATCTAGCGCCTAATCTCTTGTTATTCTTCTAGCTCTCTACAAAGTCTTCTAATCTATAACCATACACTTTCTTAGTTCTATTCACTCTGAGATTAATATCCTTGAGATCATAAGATCTTCAAGTTGTGAAAGGACTAAGGGTGTGTATTGTTACTAGAAAATGATGACAAATTGAGGGAGATTTCGTTGGGCTCTCCTTGGCTCCTTGCCTTGAGAAGCTCGGTCTTTTTGTTAAACACATGAGAGAAAATATTTCTGGGGTAATTTGTTCCTCCCATGCGTTTTTTAATAGGGTGTGTGTGAGAGAGTAAATATCTTTCTTTGTGTTTCTTGTGTGTGGAGTCTAGATCCACATACAAAACTTTGAAAAGGGGTTGTATCAACATCAATCCCTCGGTGATCCTCTTTGGAAACAAGATCCAGAGGATTTTTAGAATCATTCATCCATGAAGAAGCTTGTCATGGCGTGATGGTCTTTGGCATGTATGGCGTGGGAAATAAGGCATCTAGGAGATGAAGAGTGTTTTTGGCGTGATGGTTTAGAAGAGGAGAAGGCTGTGTGGTGACCTTAAGTGGTGATCCAAGCAAGCTCCAAGTGAAAACAAATCATAGAACAGGAAGTAAAGTGGCTGGTGATCAAATGAAGACATCCAGCAAGAAAGAAGAGGAAGCATTAAACCGGCTGTATAAAAAACAGTCAAAGAAAGTGTGAATCTAGTTCACATAAGACTTCAAGGAAAATATGAGACAGCTCATAGAAAAACTTGGAGAAAAGGAGAAGCTTACCTTAGAAAGAGGAAGCTGAAGAAGGTTGAATCCCGGAAGAGACTTGCGGAAGAGAAGTGACAAGAGGAGTTCACATCTTTAACCCGGAAGAGACTTGCGGAAGAGACGTGACAAGAGGAGTTCACGTAGAAGACTTGCATGAAACAGAGATGAAGCACAAGGCTGGGATGTTTCCTGCAAAGAAAAGGAAGTGGTCAATAATTTTTGATCAAAGAAACACAGTTGATAAGAGAAAAATCAATTGTGGAAAAGAAGCGGTGAAGAGATAGTAAGCAATGTTTTTGGATGGGCTTGTGTTGTGATTCTTGAGAGTTTGATTCCAGTTATGGTGATTGGAAACTCACATTCGCTTGTAACTTCAAGCGTTAAGGAGGAGAAGAGTAAGGCTGCTGAGAGAGGGAAACCTCAGAGGAAGAGGTTAAGAGCGATTGTTGCTCTGAGAAGAAGAAGAGCAACAGCGACTCAGTGAAGCTCTTGGCGAATTCTCAGCCTCAGTAACAGGCGAATCAAAACTCTGCAAGACTCATTTCCAAGAAGTTCATGACTTCCAAAACCAATCTCATAGGCTAATGCTATCTTTCATCGGTGAATCTTTCAACAAGCGGAAGATTTAGATGGTCCAAGAAGTAGTTGCTCCAAGGTATTGATTAAAGGGTGCTTATGGAGGGTCATATTCTTCCACATGGTCTTCATCCTCTCTTGAGGCCGAATCACTTGATCCAGGAGGTCTTGAGAGAGTGGTGATCATACTCAACCATGTGGCGATCCAAGCGGAGCAATCTACAAGAAGAAGTGTGTATAGGCTCAAGCAAGCTATTCATGGTGGTGTTATGTGGAGGTAGATGATGTCCTTTGTGGCCTAATCCAAAATGGCTAGCAGACGAAAGCTTGTCCTAATTGCCAAGTGGGATAGATAGTCCAAGAGGAGGCGGCATCATTGGCATAATCAAGCTTAGTGCTCTTTCCTTTGCAAGAGTGGTCCCTTGGCAACGGGCTAGTCTTGAAGGGAAGTGTTGAAGAAGCGGTGAGCTCCAAATTATGCAACGGTCTTCCTTGTCAAGTTTGGTTCTTCCCATACTCGAACCAAGCTTGAGGGGGAGTGTTGAAGAAGACCGTTGAAGCACCAAGTTAGGTGATGGTCCAAGAAGAAGAGGACTATCACATTGTACCATGGATAGGTGCGGCATTTCGAGAGGAAGCCGGGAGAGTCTTATGATAAGTGGGATTAGAGCGGATGGCTCTTTGAAGAATCAAGATCAAATCTATGAAGAGTTGAAGCCAAGATTGATCTTGATAGATGGAGTGTGAAGCTCAGACCAATAGGCGTTCACCTAGGAGGCTGTGGAACGGTAAACAAGGCAACAAGGCACTCCAAGCACCGTATGAGGAGACGATGGCGAGAGAAAGCCGGGAGACACATACGAGTAGCTATGGATGATGTTGTAAGAAAACCGAAGGAGAAACCACCTTTCAGACCTTATTAGGTGTGGTGATCCGAGAAGCAGCGGGAAGTGGCGTCTAACGGATAGAGTATACTCCCAAGAGTCATCAAGAGGAAGCCAATGACAATGTGAGTATTCCGTGAGCTAGAAGATGTCATCCGAGGAGCTTGAAGTCAAGATTAAGTTTGAGACAAGAATCCCGAGGAGACATGATCCGAGTGAAGCTTAGAGAAGACAAAGCCTAATCCGCAAGAAAGAGTGAAGGCCATAGGAGAGGAAGCCGTGGTCTCATTGAGGTTAGGAGTCATCAAAACCGTCTTTGGAGCAAGCAAGGATCAGCTAGCGGATATCGTTATCATAGCATCATCTTCTATCAATGAGGATCACGTACATGGCAAGATTGGCCTTAAGGACACCTACCGACCAATCTTGAGGGGGAGTGTTGAAATATGTGATCTCTATGATAGAAGAATTCAAATCTAAGAGAAGGAGGGAAAGGAAACCTAGTTCACAAGGAACTAGAAGAAGTCTTGGTTAGGATGTAACTAGAAGAAAGGAAGCTGTTACATACTAACTAGAAGACTAACTAAGTGGAAAAGAGGAAGCAAAGGAGAGCATGGGGCGCCAGAACCAGGGCATGGGCACAAGCATGGAGGCGTCAGCAGCAGGGTATGGGCGCAGCTTGAACAGGAGTCAAACAGTGAGCTGCTCCCTTCCCTCCTCTCTTCTTCATGCAAACTCCTCTCTTCTCTCCTTCCTTCTTCACGCCTCTTCTCTTCTTCTCTATGTAAAAACTCTATAAATATACATGTAATGTGATGTAAAGAGTTGTGAATAAGAGAATAAGAAGATTAAAAGAGTAAAAGGAAGCTTTGCTTATCTCCCTAAAGGCGCCGGTGGAGCCTTAGCTCTCCGGCGCCATGCTTCTCCTTAGTTCATCTTATTTCATCAACCATTATCATTCTCATTCTCATCATCATTCTTATCATCATTCTCAAACAATAATCCCTCATTACATCAATACTCACGCAACCACCTTCATCCTAAACATTCTCCAAGTATCCAAACCTCAAACTCCTTATCATTCTCACGCCACAACTATCACTCTCTCAACTATCCCTAAGCCTCCATACTCTTAATTTCAACAATTATGGCATGGAAGGTTAGGACATCCAAGTTCAGCAGTCCTCAAAATGGTCTTACCCAATCTCATCCATGAAGAAGTAGTGTGTGAGGCGTGTGTACTAGGGAAGCATTGTAGACAAGCTTTTCCTACTTCATCTACAACTTGTGATGAAGCATTTGGCATTGTACACTCGGATGTATGGACCTCACCATGTAATTCAAGAGATCAATATAAATATTTTGTTTCATTCATTGATGACTACTCAAGATATATATGGATCACTCTTCTACATACCAAAGATCAAGTTTATGAAGCCTTCACCAACTTCATTAACTATATCTCTACCCAATTCAAAACAAAGATCAAAGTATTGCGCAGTGATAATGGAGGGGAATATGTGAGTAAACGATTCAAAGAGTTGCTCAACAACTTTGGCATCATTCATCAAACATCGTGTGCATACACTCCTCAGCAGAACGGGATAGCTGAAAGGAAGAATAGACACCTAATGGAAGTAGCAAGGACTCTCATGATTGCCAAAAGAGTACCAAAGTTCCATTGGGGAGATGCCGTAATGACATCAAGCTACTTAATCAATCGACTTCCAACCAAAAATCTGAATGATATGTCCCCATTTGAAGTGTTGTACAAGAAGAAACCAAGCTTAAATCATATCAAAACGTTTGGATGCACATGCTTCATGTTTTTACCAGAAGGACACAGAAGCAAACTTGAACCTCGAAGCATGAGGTGTGTATTCATTGGATATTCACCAACACAAAAGGGCTACAAGGTCTACAACCCGGAAACAAGAAGAGTGTATGTGTCTAGAGAAGTAAGGTTTAATGAACAAGAGAGTTTCTATGGGGCTAAGGATCATTAAGCTTCTAAAGAAATGATCTATTCGCCCATGGACTGGATGGTGTTTGATGAAACGCCAAGCCTATGTGAAGAAGTACAAGAAGAAACATCTGAGAACTTTATAGAGCAAGATAGTGCGGATAATGCACATGAGGAAGCGGATCAGAATTTGGATGAAGAGGGAGCGGATGCTGAAGAAGGACCGGAGCCAACTATACCTCTAAGAAGAAGTACAAGACAGAGGCGACAACGTGTTTTTTATGGCTACAACAATTCTGCTATGCTCCAAGGAGAGTCTAGTACGAGTAATCTTCCCTGTGTGATAAGAGAGTGTCCTGAGCGTACGGCGAGCTTAGATCTCGATCCTATTGGTGACAGCACTCTCATATCACAAGGAGGAGATCACACTCAAACTAGTAGTATCATATATCCCATTGAGCATTTCTGTTCCTTGGCGACATTACCCATGGAGCATGAAGTGTTTCTTACAAAAATCAGCAAAGAATACACTCCTAGCTCATATGGAGAAACACGTGAGAGTGAAGTATGGGTGAAAGCCATGGAAGAGGAAATGAAGTCCATGGAAAAGAATAATACTTGGTACTTAACCGACTTACCAAAGGATAAGAAGTCGGTTGGAAGTAGATGGGTGTATACAATTAAATACACAAGTGATGGGGAAATAGAAAGGTACAAAGCAAGGCTGGTAGCAAAAGGATATACTCAAGTCTATGGGGAGGACTATACTGAAACATTTGCTCCAGTGGCTAAGCTCCATTCCATAAGAATTCTAATCTCGGTAGCTGTAAACTTGGAATGGGACTTATGGCAAATGGACGTCAAGAATGCCTTCTTGCAGGGGGATTTGGAAGAAGAAGTATATATGGATCCACCCCAAGGGTATCATAATGGAGGCAACAAAGTGTGTAGATTGAAGAAAGCAATCTATGGACTGAAGCAATCTCCAAGAGCCTGGTACCAAAGGCTAAGCGTTTGTCTCTTGAAGAAGGAGTTCATAAAATCTGAAGCGGATCATACTCTATTCACAAGACAAAGTGAAGGAGGAGTAGTGGTAGTCTTGATTTATGTTGATGATCTAATCATCACAGGAAGTGACAAAGATGGAGTAGATCAAATCAAGGGACTCTTGAAGGCCGACTTTGATATAAAGGATCTAGGGAAGCTCAAGTACTTCCTAGGGATTGAGATGACACGATTTGGAGATGGAATGTTCATATCTCAAAGGAAATACGTGTTGGATCTCTTGGAAGAAACCGGGAAGTTAGGATCCAAGCCGGCCAAAACTCCAATAGAAGAAGGATACCAAGATAGTCCTGAGGGGGAGCTTTTGGAGAACATTAAAAGATACCAAAGGATGGTGGGCAAACTTATATATCTTACCATTACAAGACCTGACATCTGCTTTGCAGTAAACCGTGTGAGCCAGCATATGCAAAAGCCAACCTCACAACATTGGAACATGATTGAGAGGTTGCTAAGGTACCTAAAGAATAGCCCTGGAAAAGGTGTATGGATGCATGTTAATGGGAACACAAAGGTCCAAGGTTATTGTGATGCGGATTGGGCTGGAGATAAAACGGATAGAAAGTCCACATCTGGTTTTTGCACATTTGTGGGAGGAAATCTAGTAACTTGGAGGAGCAAAAAACAGAAGGTCATAGCCTTATCAAGTGCTGAAGCAGAGTACAGAGCCATGAGAGAATTGACAAAGGAGTTGATATGGATAAAAGCGCTTCTAAAAGACCTTGGAATTCAGGGAGATGAAGAAATGCTATTGTATTGTGATAATCAAGCTGCAATGCATATAGCATCAAATCCGGTATTTCATGAAAGAACCAAGCACATAGAAGTTGATTGCCACTTTGTGAGAGGGAAGATACAAGAAGGAATTATCAAAACCGCCTTTGTAGCAAGCAAGGATCAATTGGCTGATATCTTCACTAAGGCAACTTCAACTATTACTTGTGATCACATTCATGGCAAGATCGGTCTTAAGGATCTCCACCGACCAATCTTGAGGGGGAGTGTTGAAATATGTGATCTAGTTGAAAAGGAACTAGAAGGAGAAATAGTTGAGAAGTAACTAGAAGAAAGGAAGCTGTTACAAATAAACTAGAAGACTAACTAAGTGGAAAAGAGGAAGCAAAGGACAGCATGGGGGCGCCAGAATCAGGGCATGGAGCTCTCCACTGTTGGAGTAGGTGAGCTGCTCCCTCCTCTCTTCTTCACGCAAACTCTTCTCTTCTCTCCTTCCTTCTTCATGTCTTCTTTATTCTCTTCTGCGCCTTTCTCTCCTTCTTCAATGTAAAAACTCTATAAATACATGTAAAGTGATGTAAAGAAATATATGACTAAGAGAATAAAAATCCATACAAGCTTTCATAGTCTCTTCTCACTCTTAGTCTCTAAACATTCTTCAATCTCTTTAAACTTATAATTTCAACATGGTATCAGAGCAGGTTATCTACTAAACCGCTTATCCTCTTCTTGATTCCTCTAAAACTCTACAAGGCTTCTAATCTATAACAATACACCTTCCTTAGTTCTATTCACTCTGAGATTAATATCCTTGAGATCATAGGATCTTCAAGTTGTGAAAGGACTAAGATTGTGTATTATTACTAGAAAATGGAGACTAATAGGGTAACAATCTCGGTTATACTCAAAGGAAACAACTACCTCCTTTGGGCAAAAACCACCAAAACTACTCTTAGAGGCCGAGGACTTTGGCAATATGTTGAGCCAAAAGAAAGAACAGAAGCGGCCGTGAGAAATGAGAAGGAGGAAGCTAAGGAAGAGCAAGAAGAACAATACACTCTTTCTCTTCTCCAAAGCTCACTAGAACCAACTATCTTGGCGGCTTACTCATATGCGGATACCGCCAAGGAACTTTAGGATATACTCAAAGGAGTATATGGAAACATCTCAAACATATCAAGGATATTTGAGGTGAAAAGGGCATTGAATGAGCTCCAACAAGAGGAAAAGTCATTCATGGAAATGTTTGGGGAGTATAGAAGCTTATGGGCCGAGTTGGAGATCTTGAAACCACACACTATAGACCCCAAGGAGTTAGGAGAAAGGCGTGACCAAGATCAAGTGTTTGGGCTTCTCTTGGCACTCAATGCATCATACAAGGATCTTATCAAGCATATACTTCGATTTGAGAATCTGCCAAGTCTAGCGGAAGTATGTGGTATGATACAAAGGGAAGAAGGGTCTAGAGACCTGTTTCGTGCACCAAGTGAAGCTGCACATCTTGCAAGAAAGAATCTCACATTTGGAGACAAGAGGACGTTGGAGTGTGAGCATTGCAAGATGAAAGGACACACTAAGGAGAAGTGTTGGACACTCCATCCACACTTGAGGCCTAAGCGGCTAAGGGAGAATGGGAATGGACCTAGAGCCTTCACGGGAATGGCACAACCTGTTGAAGAACTGGTTAGAAGGTCTGAGTTTGAAGCTCTCATCAAGAGCCTAGCCAAACTCACAGATTCGGGTAAGAGTTTTTTCAGCTCTAAAACACCCATAAAGAAGACTAGAATCATTGTGGATTCAGGGGCTTCTCATCACATGATCAAGGATCAAGATATGTTAAAGAATCTTGAACCGTGCCATGGAAGTGTACAAGTAGCAAATGGAAGCACAGTTCCAATTAAAGGGATAGGAGAGTTAGAGCTTTTTAAAAGGGAACCAAAAGCATTATACATGCCTAACTTCTCATCTAATCTTTTATCCGTTAATAAAGCTACAAAGGATTTGGAGTGTGTGGCTGTGTTTGGGACTGACTTTGTTAAGTTTCAGGACCCTAAAACAAACCATGTGCTCGGAGAAGGGAAGGTAGAAGATGGTGTGTATATCTTGGAATCAAATAAACAAGAGGAACCAATGGCTCTTGGAATGAAGGCGGATGCAAAGTTTTTTGGGAGGAAAGAGATTGAAGATAGCCCATTATGGCATGGAAGGTTAGGACATCCAAGTTCAGCAGTCCTCAAAATGGTCTTACCCAATCTCATCCATGAAGAAGTAGTGTGTGAGGCGTGTGTACTAGGGAAGCATTGTAGACAAGCTTTTCCTACTTCATCTACAACTTGTGATGAAGCGTTTGGCATTGTACACTCGGATGTATGGACCTCACCATGTAATTCAAGAGATCAATATAAATATTTTGTTTCATTCATTGATGACTACTCAAGATATATATGGATCACTCTTCTACATACCAAAGATCAAGTTTATGAAGCCTTCACCAACTTCATTAACTATATCTCTACCCAATTCAAAACAAAGATCAAAGTATTGCGCAGTGATAATGGAGGGGAATATGTGAGTAAACGATTCAAAGAGTTGCTCAACAACTTTGGCATCATTCATCAAACATCGTGTGCATACACTCCTCAGCAGAACGGGATAGCTGAAAGGAAGAATAGACACCTAATGGAAGTAGCAAGGACTCTCATGATTGCCAAAAGAGTACCAAAGTTCCATTGGGGAGATGCCGTAATGACATCAAGCTACTTAATCAATCGACTTCCAACCAAAAATCTGAATGATATGTCCCCATTTGAAGTGTTGTACAAGAAGAAACCAAGCTTAAATCATATCAAAACGTTTGGATGCACATGCTTCATGTTTTTACCAGAAGGACACAGAAGCAAACTTGAACCACGAAGCATGAGGTGTGTATTCATTGGATATTCACCAACACAAAAGGGCTACAAGGTCTACAACCCGGAAACAAGAAGAGTGTATGTGTCTAGAGAAGTAAGGTTTAATGAACAAGAGAGTTTCTATGGGGCTAAGGATCATTAAGCTTCTAAAGAAATGATCTATTCGCCCATGGACTGGATGGTGTTTGATGAAACGCCAAGCCTATGTGAAGAAGTACAAGAAGAAACATCTGAGAACTTTATAGAGCAAGATAGTGCGGATAATGCACATGAGGAAGCGGATCAGAATTTGGATGAAGAGGGAGCGGATGCTGAAGAAGGACCGGAGCCAACTATACCTCTAAGAAGAAGTACAAGACAGAGGCGACAACGTGTTTTTTATGGCTACAACAATTCTGCTATGCTCCAAGGAGAGTCTAGTACGAGTAATCTTCCCTGTGTGAGAAGAGAGTGTCCTGAGCATACGGCGAGCTTAGATCTCGATCCTATTGGTGACAGCACTCTCATATCACAAGGAGGAGATCACACTCAAACTAGTAGTATCATATATCCCATTGAGCATTTCTGTTCCTTGGCGACATTACCCATGGAGCATGAAGTGTTTCTTACAAAAATCAGCAAAGAATACACTCCTAGCTCATATGAAGAAACATGTGAGAGTGAAGTATGGGTGAAAGCCATGGAAGAGGAAATGAAGTCCATGGAAAAGAATAATACTTGGTACTTAACCGACTTACCAAAGGATAAGAAGTCGGTTGGAAGTAGATGGGTGTATACAATTAAATACACAAGTGATGGGGAAATAGAAAGGTACAAAGCAAGGCTGGTAGCAAAAGGATATACTCAAGTCTATGGGGAGGACTATACTGAAACATTTGCTCCAGTGGCTAAGCTCCATTCCATAAGAATTCTAATCTCGGTAGCTGTAAACTTGGAATGGGACTTATGGCAAATGGACGTCAAGAATGCCTTCTTGCAGGGGGATTTGGAAGAAGAAGTATATATGGATCCACCCCAAGGGTATCATAATGGAGGCAACAAAGTGTGTAGATTGAAGAAAGCAATCTATGGACTGAAGCAATCTCCAAGAGCCTGGTACCAAAGGCTAAGCGCTTGTCTCTTGAAGAAGGAGTTCATAAAATCTGAAGCGGATCATACTCTATTCACAAGACAAAGTGAAGGAGGAGTAGTGGTAGTCTTGATTTATGTTGATGATCTAATCATCACAGGAAGTGACAAAGATGGAGTAGATCAAATCAAGGGACTCTTGAAGGCCGACTTTGATATAAAGGATCTAGGGAAGCTCAAGTACTTCCTAGGGATTGAGATGACACGATTTGGAGATAGAATATTCATATCTCAAAGGAAATACGTGTTGGATCTCTTGGAAGAAACCGGGAAGTTAGGATCCAAGCCGGCCAAAACTCCAATAGAAGAAGGATACCAAGATAGTCCTGAGGGGGAGCCTTTGGAGAACATTAAAAGATACCAAAGGATGGTGGGCAAACTTATATATCTTACCATTACAAGACCTGACATCTGCTTTGCAGTAAACCGTGTGAGCCAGCATATGCAAAAGCCAACCTCACAACATTGGAACATGATTGAGAGGTTGCTAAGGTACCTAAAGAATAGCCCTGGAAAAGGTGTATGGATGCATGTTAATGGGAACACAAAGGTCCAAGGTTATTGTGATGCGGATTGGGCTGGAGATAAAACGGATAGAAAGTCCACATCTGGTTTTTGCACATTTGTGGGAGGAAATCTAGTAACTTGGAGGAGCAAAAAACAGAAGGTCATAGCCTTATCAAGTGCTGAAGCAGAGTACAGAGCCATGAGAGAATTGACAAAGGAGTTGATATGGATAAAAGCGCTTCTAAAAGACCTTGGAATTCAGGGAGATGAAGAAATGCTATTGTATTGTGATAATCAAGCTGCAATGCATATAGCATCAAATCCGGTATTTCATGAAAGAACCAAGCACATAGAAGTTGATTGCCACTTTGTGAGAGGGAAGATACAAGAAGGAATTATCAAAACCGCCTTTGTAGCAAGCAAGGATCAATTGGCTGATATCTTCACTAAGGCAACTTCAACTATTACTTGTGATCACATTCATGGCAAGATCGGTCTTAAGGATCTCCACCGACCAATCTTGAGGGGGAGTGTTGAAATATGTGATCTAGTTGAAAAGGAACTAGAAGGAGAAATAGTTGAGAAGTAACTAGAAGAAACGAAGCTGTTACAAATAAACTAGAAGACTAACTAAGTGGAAAAGAGGAAGCAAAGGACAGCATGGGGGCGCCAGAATCAGGGCATGGAGCTCTCCACTGTTGGAGTAGGTGAGCTGCTCCCTCCTCTCTTCTTCACGCAAACTCTTCTCTTCTCTTCTCTCCTTCCTTCTTCATGTCTTCTTTATTCTCTTCTGCGCCTTTCTCTCCTTCTTCAATGTAAAAACTCTATAAATACATGTAAAGTGATGTAAAGAAATATATGACTAAGAGAATAAAAATCCATACAAGCTTTCATAGTCTCTTCTCACTCTTAGTCTCTAAACATTCTTCAATCTCTTTAAACTTATAATTTCAACATGGTATCAGAGCAGGTTATCTACTAAACCGCTTATCCTCTTCTTGATTCCTCTAAAACTCTACAAGGCTTCTAATCTATAACAATACACCTTCCTTAGTTCTATTCACTCTGAGATTAATATCCTTGAGATCATAGGATCTTCAAGTTGTGAAAGGACTAAGATTGTGTATTATTACTAGAAAATGGAGACTAATAGGGTAACAATCTCGGTTATACTCAAAGGAAACAACTACCTCCTTTGGGCAAAAACCACCAAAACTACTCTTAGAGGCCGAGGACTTTGGCAATATGTTGAGCCAAAAGAAAGAACAGAAGCGGCCGTGAGAAATGAGAAGGAGGAAGCTAAGGAAGAGCAAGAAGAACAATACACTCTTTCTCTTCTCCAAAGCTCACTAGAACCAACTATCTTGGCGGCTTACTCATATGCGGATACCGCCAAGGAACTTTAGGATATACTCAAAGGAGTATATGGAAACATCTCAAACATATCAAGGATATTTGAGGTGAAAAGGGCATTGAATGAGCTCCAACAAGAGGAAAAGTCATTCATGGAAATGTTTGGGGAGTATAGAAGCTTATGGGCCGAGTTGGAGATCTTGAGACCACACACTATAGACCCCAAGGAGTTAGGAGAAAGGCGTGACCAAGATCAAGTGTTTGGGCTTCTCTTGGCACTCAATGCATCATACAAGGATCTTATCAAGCATATACTTCGATTTGAGAATCTGCCAAGTCTAGCGGAAGTATGTGGTATGATACAAAGGGAAGAAGGGTCTAGAGACCTGTTTCGTGCACCAAGTGAAGCTGCACATCTTGCAAGAAAGAATCTCACATTTGGAGACAAGAGGACGTTGGAGTGTGAGCATTGCAAGATGAAAGGACACACTAAGGAGAAGTGTTGGACACTCCATCCACACTTGAGGCCTAAGCGGCTAAGGGAGAATGGGAATGGACCTAGAGCCTTCACGGGAATGGCACAACCTGTTGAAGAACTGGTTAGAAGGTCTGAGTTTGAAGCTCTCATCAAGAGCCTAGCCAAACTCACAGATTCGGGTAAGAGTTTTTTCAGCTCTAAAACACCCATAAAGAAGACTAGAATCATTGTGGATTCAGGGGCTTCTCATCACATGATCAAGGATCAAGATATGTTAAAGAATCTTGAACCGTGCCATGGAAGTGTACAAGTAGCAAATGGAAGCACAGTTCCAATTAAAGGGATAGGAGAGTTAGAGCTTTTTAAAAGGGAAACAAAAGCATTATACATGCCTAACTTCTCATCTAATCTTTTATCCGTTAATAAAGCTACAAAGGATTTGGAGTGTGTGGCTGTGTTTGGGACTGACTTTGTTAAGTTTCAGGACCCTAAAACAAACCATGTGCTCGGAGAAGGGAAGGTAGAAGATGGTGTGTATATCTTGGAATCAAATAAACAAGAAGATCCAATGGCTCTTGGAATGAAGGCGGATGCAAAGTTTTTTGGGAGGAAAGAGATTGAAGATAGCCCATTATGGCATGGAAGGTTAGGACATCCAAGTTCAGCAGTCCTCAAAATGGTCTTACCCAATCTCATCCATGAAGAAGTAGTGTGTGAGGCGTGTGTACTAGGGAAGCATTGTAGACAAGCTTTTCCTACTTCATCTACAACTTGTGATGAAGCGTTTGGCATTGTACACTCGGATGTATGGACCTCACCATGTAATTCAAGAGATCAATATAAATATTTTGTTTCATTCATTGATGACTACTCAAGATATATATGGATCACTCTTCTACATACCAAAGATCAAGTTTATGAAGCCTTCACCAACTTCATTAACTATATCTCTACCCAATTCAAAACAAAGATCAAAGTATTGCGCAGTGATAATGGAGGGGAATATGTGAGTAAACGATTCAAAGAGTTGCTCAACAACTTTGGCATCATTCATCAAACATCGTGTGCATACACTCCTCAGCAGAACGGGATAGCTGAAAGGAAGAATAGACACCTAATGGAAGTAGCAAGGACTCTCATGATTGCCAAAAGAGTACCAAAGTTCCATTGGGGAGATGCCGTAATGACATCAAGCTACTTAATCAATCGACTTCCAACCAAAAATCTGAATGATATGTCCCCATTTGAAGTGTTGTACAAGAAGAAACCAAGCTTAAATCATATTAAAACGTTTGGATGCACATGCTTCATGTTTTTACCAGAAGGACACAGAAGCAAACTTGAACCACGAAGCATGAGGTGTGTATTCATTGGATATTCACCAACACAAAAAGGCTACAAGGTCTACAACCCGGAAACAAGAAGAGTGTATGTGTCTAGAGAAGTAAGGTTTAATGAACAAGAGAGTTTCTATGGGGCTAAGGATCATTAAGCTTCTAAAGAAATGATCTATTCGCCCATGGACTGGATGGTGTTTGATGAAACGCCAAGCCTATGTGAAGAAGTACAAGAAGAAACATCTGAGAACTTTATAGAGCAAGATAGTGCGGATAATGCACATGAGGAAGCGGATCAGAATTTGGATGAAGAGGGAGCGGATGCTGAAGAAGGACCGGAGCCAACTATACCTCTAAGAAGAAGTACAAGACAGAGGCGACAACGTGTTTTTTATGGCTACAACAATTCTGCTATGCTCCAAGGAGAGTCTAGTACGAGTAATCTTCCCTGTGTGATAAGAGAGTGTCCTGAGCGTACGGCGAGCTTAGATCTCGATCCTATTGGTGACAGCACTCTCATATCACAAGGAGGAGATCACACTCAAACTAGTAGTATCATATATCCCATTGAGCATTTCTGTTCCTTGGCGACATTACCCATGGAGCATGAAGTGTTTCTTACAAAAATCAGCAAAGAATACACTCCTAGCTCATATGAAGAAACATGTGAGAGTGAAGTATGGGTGAAAGCCATGGAAGAGGAAATGAAGTCCATGGAAAAGAATAATACTTGGTACTTAACCGACTTACCAAAGGATAAGAAGTCGGTTGGAAGTAGATGGGTGTATACAATTAAATACACAAGTGATGGGGAAATAGAAAGGTACAAAGCAAGGCTGGTAGCAAAAGGATATACTCAAGTCTATGGGGAGGACTATACTGAAACATTTGCTCCAGTGGCTAAGCTCCATTCCATAAGAATTCTAATCTCGGTAGCTGTAAACTTGGAATGGGACTTATGGCAAATGGACGTCAAGAATGCCTTCTTGCAGGGGGATTTGGAAGAAGAAGTATATATGGATCCACCCCAAGGGTATCATAATGGAGGCAACAAAGTGTGTAGATTGAAGAAAGCAATCTATGGACTGAAGCAATCTCCAAGAGCCTGGTACCAAAGGCTAAGCGCTTGTCTCTTGAAGAAGGAGTTCATAAAATCTGAAGCGGATCATACTCTATTCACAAGACAAAGTGAAGGAGGAGTAGTGGTAGTCTTGATTTATGTTGATGATCTAATCATCACAGGAAGTGACAAAGATGGAGTAGATCAAATCAAGGGACTCTTGAAGGATCTAGGGAAGCTCAAGTACTTCCTAGGGATTGAGATGACACGATTTGGAGATGGAATGTTCATATCTCAAAGGAAATACGTGTTGGATCTCTTGGAAGAAACCGGGAAGTTAGGATCCAAGCCGGCCAAAACTCCAATAGAAAAAGGATACCAAGATAGTCCTGAGGGGGAGCCTTTGGAGAACATTAAAAGATACCAAAGGATGGTGGGCAAACTTATATATCTTACCATTACAAGACCTGACATCTGCTTTGCAGTAAACCGTGTGAGCCAGTATATGCAAAAGCCAACCTCACAACATTGGAACATGATTGAGAGGTTGCTAAGGTACCTAAAGAATAGCCCTGGAAAAGGTGTATGGATGCATGTTAATGGGAACACAAAGGTCCAAGGTTATTGTGATGCGGATTGGGCTGGAGATAAAACGGATAGAAAGTCCACATCTGGTTTTTGCACATTTGTGGGAGGAAATCTAGTAACTTGGAGGAGCAAAAAACAGAAGGTCATAGCCTTATCAAGTGCTGAAGCAGAGTACAGAGCCATGAGAGAATTGACAAAGGAGTTGATATGGATAAAAGCGCTTCTAAAAGACCTTGGAATTCAGGGAGATGAAGAAATGCTATTGTATTGTGATAATCAAGCTGCAATGCATATAGCATCAAATCCGGTATTTCATGAAAGAACCAAGCACATAGAAGTTGATTGCCACTTTGTGAGAGGAAGATACAAGAAGGAATTATCAAAACCGCCTTTGTAGCAAGCAAGGATCAATTGGCTGATATCTTCACTAAGGCAACTTCAACTATTACTTGTGATCACATTCATGGCAAGATCGGTCTTAAGGATCTCCACCGACCAATCTTGAGGGGGAGTGTTGAAATATGTGATCTAGTTGAAAAGGAACTAGAAGGAGAAATAGTTGAGAAGTAACTAGAAGAAAGGAAGCTGTTACAAATAAACTAGAAGACTAACTAAGTGGAAAAGAGGAAGCAAAGGACAGCATGGGGGCGCCAGAATCAGGGCATGGAGCTCTCCACTGTTGGAGTAGGTGAGCTGCTCCCTCCTCTCTTCTTCACGCAAACTCTTCTCTTCTCTCCTTCCTTCTTCATGTCTTCTTTATTCTCTTCTGCGCCTTTCTCTCCTTCTTCAATGTAAAAACTCTATAAATACATGTAAAGTGATGTAAAGAAATGTATGACTAAGAGAATAAAAATCCATACAAGCTTTCATAGTCTCTTCTCACTCTTAGTCTCTAAACATTCTTCAATCTCTTTAAACTTATAATTTCAACACCAACAACACCTCCCTTCATGGGGTGTACAACAACTCTTCTTGGATTAACCATCTAAAATCAGCAAACTACTAATCTTTCCAACAATAAATAAAACTACAATGGAAAGAGTCTTACCGTGGAACTTTTTACCGGCTGGAAAGGATGACATACCCCAAAACCCCACAACAAAAGAAATAAATGCTATACGACTAGCAACAATCAAACGATACTCGATTCAGCACATACAACCAATACATCGCAACAGAAAGTCTAATAGTCCTAGAAACAACTCCGCTCTGATACCAAATTGAAACACCCCAACCTATTTTCGATAATAATATTCTCATAAATATTAATATCGTCTACCACAGACAGAATTAAACAATTCTCAAAACCACATTAAATTAATTAACTCATTTAACTTACAAAAACATATTAACATAATTATCAACTAACAACCTACAAGTTCATGATAAAATCATCACCATAAATTAATAAAAGCAATAAATAAATAAACAACAACCCCGGTATGTCATCTCATTTCCGCAGCCTTGGTCCCACGAAGTCTATCAAGCTAAAATTTACTGCATCATTACGAAAAGATGCATCAGTATTTAATAAATACTGAGTGAGACGGTTAACCCGTCTCCCAGCTATACACACAGGCTAACAAATAGTTTATAAGCATAATACATATGCTTACAGAATACAACAACCAACAATGCAACAATTTCATCAATCAATTAATTATCAACAAATAATTAATTAGTTAAAATCAGCAAAAATAAATATTCAAAAATAACATCATATATTTAGTTTCAACAATTTCATAAATTTATTTCAACATAAAAAATTCTAAGAAATTTTGGCAATTTAATTTACAAAAAATTACTTCAGCCCAAACATCAAATCAACAAAACCAATAAACCACTCAGTCCACATATGACACATAAACTCAAGCAAATATCTATTATATTATAAACTATTCGTAAAACCCCAGATAAGTCACGGTACTGCACTCATCTTACCCTTTTCGAGGTGTCCTGACAACATAACTGGCAAAACTCAGAAATATCTGAAAAATAACAGAAACGATTAGCCTTGGTCCCACGAGTTCCATCAAGCTAAAATATCTGACAACATTATACTTAAACAAGAAATATCTGAAAAACAACAGAAACGATTAGCCTCTAAGAAAGGATCATGAATCGAAATCTAACCGTTCAGTTCTTAATCTCACCGTTGAAAATAAACTTCTATATGTCATGAAACTATCCCCAAAGTGTCAAGATGATCCGACCACAAATGAATTCGCGATCTCTCTTTGAATCCACGTTAGTCCAAATCGCGTCTGGAACATAATATTTCACTAAAACGCAAATAACTTTTACAATACTAACTCAAATCTAAATCCGCAAAATGCCACATCTACTTCAAAGGCTTAGTTACAACTCTATAAATTTCCGTTACCTTTGAAAACGATTTACTCAGTCGAATCCCTTTTCTATCATGGTTTAGTATTTCTGTCTGCATCTCCAAAGACTTAGCATTCTCCTCTTTCACAAACAACAACGTTCAATCTCTCTTTTCTAACTAGGTGGCCACGAAATATTTTGGGAAAAATGAAGGGTTTCAGCACTTAACTTGGTCTAGGTTTTTGTTTTCCCAATTGTAAAAAAAGACCCTCAACTTTCTGATATTTGCAAATCTTTCATGTAATTGCTGATCTTATCAAATTAACTCATATTATTTTATGATCCAACATCAACAACCATATAAACTCTTCGATTCTCCATTTTAACACCTCATATTTGTATTTAATTTAAATAAGATCCATAAAACTCAGCTCGTTATTCCAATAAAATAAATTATTTTTGTTTCTGAGACACGGATGTTACACTTGCTCTTTCCGTGGCTCATGTTCTTGTTCTTCCCCTGGCTCATATTCTTGTTCTTCTCCCGGCCCATGTTCTTGTTCTTCTCTTGGCTCATGTTCTTGTTCTTTTTCTGGCTCATGTTCTTCTTCTTCAAGCTCATGTTCTTTTTCGACGTCTTCATAAATATTTATCATACCATCACCATCATTAACTCTAAATTTATCTCTACCACTTGAAATCAACTCTTCATTACTCATAACTTTTGAACTTGGCTCGCTCCAATGATATTTTAGGGTCTCTTTGATGAGTTCCACATGCAAAACACTTTTACACACCTCTTTATCACAAAGAATTAAAAAAATCTGTACGTCCTCATCATCCCAAATAAAGGTTGGTCGCTTAGATTGCATTGAAGATGCCATGTAACTCAATCCCAGCTGAGTCATACCATAATCTACCATAATCTTCCTATGTATCCTATTGATTAACCCAAAATAAGTCATTTCATTGATTGATGTCTTAAATAATAAACCATAAGTTTGACCATGATCTTTGCTATCCATTCATATTCACCACCATTTTCAATCCTTGAATAATATACCCCATAATCAAAATGTACAGTTGTGCGAGAAATGTTGTTCATCGTCCCTGGAAAGAATAAAAATAATAGTAGTATTTTTCAGTTGTACTAAATCGTGAAACTGGTTTTGTAATACTTGTCACTTATACCAGTTTTCTTGGTTGTACTAAATCGCGAAATTGTGTATGTTTAGACCAAAGATAATGATCTAGTTACGATTCATTGTAAATCAAATACTATAATCAATTAATTACCAATCAAATATCATAATGAACTTAGAATTCAAGTTCTCAAACCGAATGTGCATAATTTTAAACAAAATTTTGAATTTTTTTTTGTTGAAAATAGAATTCTAATTTACAATTTTAGCTTTGTTTTAACCCCAAATATGTACACAGACATATCTAATTACATCAAATACACAATGAATTATAAGTATTTACCATTAAATTTGAAGTTTCAAGTTTTAATTTTAAAGATCCAATGCTTGTCGGAAGAGAGATGAACACATCAATAGGAGAGAGAGATGAGCTGATTGGGGAGAGTGAGGAGCTCGAGATAGGGAGATTTTTTAAAAAAATATTAGATTTATTAAGGGGTAAATGGTCTTTACATATATCAGAGAAAGGGTTTGTTGAAATTAAGAGTATGGAGGCTTAGGGATAGTTGAGAGAGTGATAGTTGTGGCGTGAGAATGATAAGGAGTTTGAGGTTTGGATACTTGGAGAATGTTTAGGATGAAGGTGGTTGCGTGAGTATTGATGTAATGAGGGATTATTGTTTGAGAATGATGATAAGAATGATGATGAGAATGAGAATGATAATGGTTGATGAAATAAGATGAACTAAGGAGAAGCATGGCGCCGGAGAGCTAAGGCTCCACCGGCGCCTTTAGGGAGATAAGCAAAGCTTCCTTTTACTCTTTTAATCTTCTTATTCTCTTATTCACAACTCTTTACATCACATTACATGTATATTTATAGAGTTTTTACATAGAGAAGAAGAGAAGAGGCGTGAAGAAGGAAGGAGAGAAGAGAGGAGTTTGCATGAAGAAGAGAGGAGGGAAGGGAGCAGCTCACTGTTTGACTCCTGTTCAAGCTGCGCCCATACCCTGCTGCTGACGCCTCCATGCTTGTGCCCATGCCCTGGTTCTGGCGCCCCATGCTCTCCTTTGCTTCCTCTTTTCCACTTAGTTAGTCTTCTAGTTAGTATGTAACAGCTTCCTTTCTTCTAGTTACATCCTAACCAAGACTTCTTCTAGTTCCTTGTGAACTAGGTTTCCTTTCCCTCCTTCTCTTAGATTTGAATTCTTCTATCATAGAGATCACATATTTCAACACTCCCCCTCAAGATTGGTCGGTAGGTGTCCTTAAGGCCAATCTTGCCATGTACGTGATCCTTATTGATAGAAGATGATGCCATGATAACGATATCCGCTAGCTGATCCTTGCTTGCTCCAAAGACGGTTTTGATGACTCCTAACCTCAATGAGACCACGGCTTCCTCTCCTATGGCCTTCACTCTTTCTTGCGGATTAGGCTTTGTCTTCTCTAAGCTTCACTCGGATCATGTCTCCTCGGGATTCTTGTCTCAAACTTAATCTTGACTTCAAGCTCCTCGGATGACATCTTCTAGCTCACGGAATACTCACATTGTCATTGGCTTCCTCTTGATGACTCTTGGGAGTATACTCTATCCGTTAGACGCCACTTCCCGCTGCTTCTCGGATCACCACACCTAATAAGGTCTGAAAGGTGGTTTCTCCTTCGGTTTTCTTACAACATCATCCATAGCTACTCGTATGTGTCTCCCGGCTTTCTCTCGCCATCGTCTCCTCATACGGTGCTTGGAGTGCCTTGTTGCCTTGTTTACCGTTCCACAGCCTCCTAGGTGAACGCCTCTTGGTCTGAGCTTCACACTCCATCTATCAAGATCAATCTTGGCTTCAACCCTTCATAGATTTGATCTTGATTCTTCAAAGAGCCATCCGCTCTAATCCCACTTATCATAAGACTCTCCCGGCTTCCTCTCGGAATGCCGCACCTATCCATGGTACAATGTGATAGTCCTCTTCTTCTTGGACCATCACCTAACTTGGTGCTTCAACGGTCTTCTTCAACACTCCCCCTCAAGCTTGGTTCGAGTATGGGAAGAACCAAACTTGACAAGGAAGACCGTTGCATAATTTGGAGCTCACCGCTTCTTCAACACTTCCCTTCAAGACTAGCCCGTTGCCAAGGGACCACTCTTGCAAAGAAAAGAGCACTAAGCTTGATTATGCCAATGATGCCGCCTCCTCTTGGACTATCTATCCCACTTGCCAATTAGGACAAGCTTTCGTCTGCTAGCCATTTTGGATTAGGCCGCAAAGGACATCATCTACCTCCACATAACACCACCATGAATAGCTTGCTTAAGCCTATACACACTTCTTCTTGTAGATTGCTCCGCTTGGATCGCCACCTGGTTGAGTATGATCACCACTCTCTCAAGACCTCCTGGATCAAGTAATTCGGCCTCAAGAGAGGATGAAGACCATGTGGAAGAATATGACCCTCCATAAGCACCATTTAATCAATACCTTGGAGCAACTACTTCTTGGACCATCTGAATCTTCCGCTTGTTGAAAGATTCACCAATGAAAGATAGCATTAGCCTATGAGATTGGTTTTGGAAGTCATGAACTTCTTGGAAATGAGTCTTGCAGAGTTTGATTCGCCTGTTACTGAGGCTGAGAATTCGCCAAGAGCTTCACTGAGTCGCTGTTGCTCTTCTTCTTCTCAGAGCAACAATCGCTCTTAACCTCTTCCTCTGAGGTTTCCCTCTCTCAGCAGCCTTACTCTTCTCCTCCTTAACGCTTGAAGTTACAAGCGAATGTGAGTTTCCAATCACCATAACTGGAATCAATCTCTCAAGAATCACAACATAAGCCCATCCAAAAACATTGCTTACTATCTCTTCACCACCTCTTTTCCACAATTGATTTTCCTCTTATCAACTGTGTTTCTTTGATCAAAAAATTATTGACCACTTCCTTTTCTTTGCAGGAAACATCTCAGCCTTGTGCTTCATCTCTGTTTCATGCAAGCCTTCCACGTGAACTCCTCTTGTCACGTCTCTTCCGCAAGTCTCTTCCGGGTTAAAGATGTGAACTCCTCTTGTCACTTCTCTTCCGCAAGTCTCTTCCGGGATTCAACCTTCTTCAGCTTCCTCTTTCTAAGGTAAGCTTCTCCTTTTCTCCAAGTTTTACTATGAGCTGTCTCATATTTTTCTTGAAGTCTTATGTGAACTAGATTCACACTTTCTTTGACTGTTTTTTGTACAGCCGGTTTAATGCTTCCTCTTCTTTCTTGCTGGATGTCTTCATTTGAACACCAGCCACTTTACTTCCTGTTCAATGATTTGTTTTCACTTGGAGCTTGCTTGGATCACCATTTAAGGTCACTACCCAGCCTTCTCCTCTTCTAAACCATCACGCCAAAAACACTCTTCATCTCCTAGATGCCTTATTTCCCACGCCATACATGCCAAAGACCATCACGCCATGACAAGCTTCTTCATGGATGAATGATTCTAAAAATCCTCTGGATCTTGTTTCCAAAGAGGATCACCAAGGAATTGATATTGATACAACCCCTTTTCAAAGTTTTGTATGTGGATCTAGACTCCACACACAAGAACCACAAAGAAAAATATTTACTCTCTCACACACACCCCATTAATTAGAAAACGAATGGGAGGAACAAATTACCCCAAAAACTTTTTCTCTCATGTGTTTAACAAAAGACCAAGGTCCTCAAGGCAAGGAGCCAAGGATAGCCCAACGAAATCTCCCTCAATTTGTCATCATTTTCTAGTAACAATACACACCCTTAGTCCTTTCACAACTTGAAGATCTTATGATCTCAAGGATATTAATCTCAGAGTGAATAGAACTAAGAAAGTGTATGGTTATAGATTAGAAGACTTTGTATAGAGCTAGAAGAATAACAAGAGATTAGGCGCTAGATCACTCAACTTGCTCTGATACCATGTTGAAATTAAGAGTATGGAGGCTTAGGGATAGTTGAGAGAGTGATAGTTGTGGCGTGAGAATGATAAGGAGTTTGAGGTTTGGATACTTGGAGAATGTTTAGGATGAAGGTGGTTGCGTGAGTATTGATGTAATGAGGGATTATTGTTTGAGAATGATGATAAGAATGATGATGAGAATGAGAATGATAATGGTTGATGAAATAAGATGAACTAAGGAGAAGCATGGCGCCGGAGAGCTAAGGCTCCACCGGCGCCTTTAGGGAGATAAGCAAAGCTTCCTTTTACTCTTTTAATCTTCTTATTCTCTTATTCACAACTCTTTACATCACATTACATGTATATTTATAGAGTTTTTACATAGAGAAGAAGAGAAGAGGCGTGAAGAAGGAAGGAGAGAAGAGAGGAGTTTGCATGAAGAAGAGAGGAGGGAAGGGAGCAGCTCACTGTTTGACTCCTGTTCAAGCTGCGCCCATACCCTGCTGCTGACGCCTCCATGCTTGTGCCCATGCCTTGGTTCTGGCGCCCCATGCTCTCCTTTGCTTCCTCTTTTCCACTTAGTTAGTCTTCTAGTTAGTATGTAACAGCTTCCTTTCTTCTAGTTACATCCTAACCAAGACTTCTTCTAGTTCCTTGTGAACTAGGTTTCCTTTCCCTCCTTCTCTTAGATTTGAATTCTTCTATCATAGAGATCACATATTTCAACAGGGTTAGGGATATTCTTTCAAGAATTAAAATAGAGAGGGATATTGAGAAATGGAGATTGCAGAACAGGACAATTGAGATTAACGTTCCCTCTACTTCTTCCCAAACGTTCCCTCTACTTCTTCCCAAATGGATCTCATATTCAACTCTCTTTTTGTCTTGTCGCTTCCATTATTTTTACAAATTACTCTCATAAGCTACACATATAATTATGATCAAATCTTTTATAAAATCCAAAGGTTGGGAAAGAGATACATAGATATGGAAAGATAGAAATTATATGAATTTGGGATGCATTATACTTTTCAGCTGAACAATGAGGGATAAAAATCATGATTTTGTAATTTAGGGTGAATATAGACAAGAAGGGGAGTAGGATGCGAAAAGTTGAAGAATAAGAAAAAAATGTAACAATATGAAAATTGAGAGTTGCTGTTGCAGGTGACAACAGACAGGGGAGGAAGAAGAGGTCTTGAGATGGAGAAGAATACTCTCATAAGAGAATAAGTTATTATTCGTTAACGATGATTATAAAAATGATAACATCTAAATTATCGGTATAATAAATATTATAACATATAAGTTATTATGATTACATATATAAATAAATCACTAACTTATTTAAACCATTTTACTCTGTTCTCTCTCCTAAGAGATTCCTAAATCTTTCAGTCTCCTCTTCTCCTCACCGTTACCGGCCGGCGTTGGCTTCTCTGACGTCGGTCGTGTTGATTTTAGAAGTTTAGGGAGAGATAAGGATGAAGATAAGAGAATTGGCGTAATAAGAGAGAGAGATTGCTGAATTTTTCTTCTTATTTCCTCTCTTCAACCAATACAATGCACAAGTATATATAGACTTTACAAGCATAAGCTAAGGAAAAAATATCTAAGGAAGAGGGAGAGAAGAGGTGTGATGATGGAGTGGTTGAGCTGCTCCAACAGTGCAGCTGCGCCCATGCTGTTCCCATGCTGTGCCCATACCTTCTCCCTGCAGCGCCCATGCCTCCTTTGCTTCCTCACTTGGTTTAGTTAGCTTGTCTAGTTGATATCCAACAGCTTCCTTTTCTTCTAGTTCCTTATAAACTAGCTCTCCTTCTAGTTCCTTCACAACTAGTTCTTTCCTTTTCCCTCATTTTCTTGAGTTTGAATTCTTCTTCTTGAGATCACATATTTCAACACTACCCCTCAAGATTGGTCGGTGAATATCCTTTAGACCGATCTTGCCATATATGTGATCCCCAATGATCGAGGATGTTGCCTTGGTGAAGATATCCGCTAGCTGTTCTCCACTTGCTACGAATGCGGGTTTGATGATTCCTGCTTGAATCTTTCCCCTCACAAAGTGACAATCCACTTCTATATGCTTGGTCCTTTCATGGAATACCGGATTGGATGCTATATGTATTGCAGCTTGATTATCACAATACAACAGCATCTCCTCAGCCTCAAGTATCCCAAGATCTTCTAGGAATGCCCTCACCCATATCAATTCTTTTGTCACCTCCTTCATAGCCCTATACTCGGTTTCAGCACTTGATAAGGCTATAACATTCTGCTTCTTACTTCTCCAAGTGACTAGATTACCTCCCACAAAGGTACAAAAACCGGATGTGGACTTTCTATCTTGCTTATCTCCAGCCCAATCCGCATCACAATATCCTTGAACCTTTGTGTTTCCATTAGCCTTCATCCATATGCCTTTTCCAGGGCTGTTTTTTAAGTACCTTAGCAGCCTCTCAATCATGTTCCAATGCTGCATAGTTGGTTTTTGCATATGTTGACTCACACGGTTCACTGCAAAGCAAATATCCGGCCTTGTAATAGTAAGATAGATGAGCTTGCCCACCATCCTCTGGTATCTTTTAATATTCTCCAATGGCTCCCCCTCAGGACTATCTTGGTAGCCTTCTTCTATTGGAGTTTTGGCCGGTTTGGATCCTAACTTCCCAGTTTCTTCCAAGCGATCCAGCACATATTTCCTTTGGGAGATGAACATTCCATCTTCAAACCGTGTCATTTCAATCCCTAGGAAGTATTTAAGCTCTCCTAGATCCTTTATATCAAAAGCAACCTTCAAGAGTTCCTTGATTCGATCTACTCCATATTTGTCACTTCCTGTGATGATTAGATCATCAACATAGATCAAGACCACCACTACTCCTCCTTTACTTTTCCTTGTGAAAAGTGTATGATCAGCTTCCGATCTTATGAACTCCTTCTCCAAAAGACAAGCACTTAGCCTTTGGTACCATGCCCTTGGAGATTGCTTTAGCCCATAGATTGCTTTCTTCAATCTACAAACTTTGTTGCCTTCCTTATGATATCCTTGGGGTGGATCCATATACACTTCCTCTTCCAAATCCCCTTGCAAGAAGGCGTTCTTGACATCCATCTGCCATAGATCCCACTTCAAGTTCACTGCCACCGAGATTAGGATTCTGATGGAATGGATCTTAGCAACCGGAGCAAATGTCTCGGTATAATCCTCCCCATAGATTTGAGTATACCCTTTTGCTACCAACCTTGCCTTGTATCTTTCTATCCTCCCATCACTTGTGTATTTGATTGTATACACCCATCTACACCCAACTGGCTTCTTATCCCTTGGTAAATCGGTTAAGTACCAAGTATGATTCCTTTCCATGGACTTCATTTCCTCTTCCATGGCTTTTACCCATACTCCACTCTCACACGCTTCTTCATATGAGTTAGGTATGGATTCCTTGCTGATTTTTCCAAGAAAAGCTTCATGCTCCATAGGTAAGGATGCCAACAAGCAAAAATGCTCAATGGGATATGTAACAGTGCTAGTTTGAGTGTTATCTCCCCCTTGTGATAAGAGAATGCTGTCGCCAATAGGATCGAGATCTAAGCTCGCCGTACGCTCAGGGCATTCTCTTATCACACAAGGAAGATTACTCGCACTAGACTCTGTTGATTTTAGAAGTTTAGGGAGAGATATGGATGAAGATAAGAGAATTGGCGTAATAAGAGAGAGAGAGAGAGATTGCTGAATTTTTCTTCTTATTTTTCTCTCTTCAACCAATACAATGCACAAGTATATATAGACTTTACAAGCATAAGCTAAGGAAAAAATATCTAAGGAAGAGGGAGAGAAGAGGTGTGATGATGGAGTGGTTGAGCTGCTCCAACAGTGCAGCTGCGCCCATGCTGTTCCTATGCTGTGCCCATACCTTCTCCCTGCAGCGCCCATGCCTCCTTTGCTTCCTCACTTGGTTTAGTTAGCTTGTCTAGTTGATATCCAACAGCTTCCTTTTCTTCTAGTTCCTTATAAACTAGCTCTCCTTCTAGTTCCTTCACAACTAGTTCTTTCCTTTTCCCTCCTTTTCTTGAGTTTGAATTCTTCTTCTTGAGATCACATATTTCAACACTCCCCCTCAAGATTGGTCGGTGAATATCCTTTAGACCAATCTTGCCATATATATGATCCCCAATGATCGAGGATGTTGCCTTGGTGAAGATATCCGCTAGCTGTTCCCCACTTGCTACGAATGCGGGTTTGATGATTCCTTCTTGAATCTTTCCCCTCACAAAGTGACAATCCACTTCTATATGCTTCCTTTCATGGAATACCGGATTGGATGCTATATGTATTGCAGCTCGATTATCACAATACAACAGCATCTCCTCAGCCTCAAGTATCCCAAGATCTTCTAGGAATGCCCTCACCCATAACAATTCTTTTGTCACCTCCTTCATAGCCCTATACTCGGCTTCAGCACTTGATAAGGCTATAACTTTCTGCTTCTTACTTCTCCAAGTGACTAGATTACCTCCCACAAAGGTACAAAAACCGGATGTGGACTTTCTATCTTGCTTATCTCCAGCCCAATCCGCATCACAATATCCTTGAACCTTTGTGTTTCCATTAGTCTTCATCCATATGCCTTTTCCAGGGCTGTTTTTTAAGTACCTTAGCAGCCTCTCAATCATGTTCCAATGCTGCATAGTTGGTTTTTGCATATGTTAACTCACACGGTTCACTGCAAAGCAAATATCCGTCCTTGTAATAGTAAGATAGATGAGCTTGCCCACCATCCTCTGGTATCTTTTAATATTCTCCAATGGCTCCCCCTCAGGACTATCTTGGTAGCCTTCTTCTATTGGAGTTTTGGCCGGTTTGGATCCTAACTTCCCGGTTTCTTCCAAGAGATCCAGCACATATTTCCTTTGGGAGATGAACATCCCATCTTCAAACCGTGTCATTTCAATCCCTAGGAAGTATTTAAGCTCTCCTAGATCCTTTATATCAAAAGCAACCTTCAACAGGATGTAAGAGCGATTGTTGCAGGTGACAACAGACAGGGGAGGAAGAAGAGGTCTTGAGATGGAGAAGAATACTCTCATAAGAGAATAAGTTTTTATTCGTTAACGATGATTATAAAAATGATAACATCTAAATTATCGGTATAATAAATATTATAACATATAAGTTATTATGATTACATATATAAATAAATCACTAACTTATTTAAACCATTTTACTCTGTTCTCTCTCCTAAGAGATTCCAAAATCTTTCAGTCTCCTCTTCTCCTCACCGTTACCGCCCGGCGTTGGCTTCTCTGACGTCGGTCATGTTGATTTTAGAAGTTTAGGGAGAGATAAGGATGAAGATAAGAGAATTGGCGTAATAAGAGAGAGAGAGCTTGCTGAATTTTTCTTCTTATTTTTCTCTCTTCAACCAATACAATGCACAAGTATATATAGACTTTACAAGCATAAGCTAAGGAAAAAATATCTAAGGAAGAGGGAGAGAAGAGGTGTGATGATGGAGTGGTTGAGCTGCTCCAACAGTGCAGCTGCGCCCATGCTGTTCCCATGCTGTGCCCATACCTTCTCCCTGCAGCGCCCATGCCTCCTTTGCTTCCTCACTTGGTTTAGTTAGCTTGTCTAGTTGAAATCCAACAGCTTCCTTTTCTTCTAGTTCCTTATAAACTAGCTCTCCTTCTAGTTCCTTCACAACTAGTTCTTTCCTTTTCCCTCCTTTTCTTGAGTTTGAATTCTTCTTCTTGAGATCACATATTTCAACAGACTCTCCTTGGAGCATGGCAGAGTTGTTGTAGCCATAGTGAACACGTTGTCGCCTCTGTCTTGTACTTCTTCTTAGAGGTACTGTTGGCTCAGGTTCTTCTTTGACAATGTCAATGCTTTCTACACTTGGATTAGGTTCACTTTCTTCATCCGTGGCTTCATGATCTGAGGTTGGGTCATTCTCCTCATGTACATCATCCCTTGTTCTTGAATCTTCAAAGAACGGTATCCACTCCATAAATGGTGAGCTCATACCTTGAGGGGTATCATGATTCTTAGCTCCATAGAAGCTCTCCTTTTCATTGAACCTCACCTCTCTTGATACATAGACTCTTCTTGTCTCCGGGTTGTAGACCTTGTATCCTTTTTGTGTTGGTGAATATCCAATGAATACACACTTCATGCTTCTAGGTTCAAGCTTGTTTCTTTGACCTTCTGGTGTGAACATAAAGCAGCTACATCCAAAGGTTTTGAGATGATGTAGGCTTAGTTTCTTGTTGTACAATGCCTCAAATGGTGACTTATTATCCAGGTTCTTGGTTGGAAGACGGTTGATCAAGTAGTTTGAAGTCATCACGGCATCTCCCCAATGAAGTTTAGGTACTCCCTTGGCAATCATGATGGTCCTTGCTACCTCCATTAGGTGTCTATTTTTTCTTTCAGCTACTCCGTTTTGTTATGGAGTATAGGCGCAAGATGTTTGATGGATGGTGCCAAGGTTGTTGAGTAATTCCTTGAACCGCTTGCTTATATACTCTCCTCCATTATCACTTCTTAAGATCTTGATTGTTGTTTTGAATTGTGTAGACACATAGTTGATGAAGTTGGTGAATGCTTCATAAACTTGATCTTTGGTATGTAGAAGAGTAATCCATGTGTATTTTGAGTAGTCATCTATGAATGAAACAAAATACTTATATTGATCTCTTGAATTACAAGGAGCGGTCCATACATCCGAGTGTACAATGCCAAAAGCTTCATCACAAAATGTAGATGAAGTAGGAAACACTTGTCTACAATGTTTCCCTAGTACACATGCTTCACATACTACTTCTTCTTGAATGAGATTGGGTAAGGCCACTTTGAGAACTGCAGAGCTTGGATGTCCCAACCTTTCATGCCATAGTGGACTATCTCCAATCTCCTTCCTACTAGATACTTCTACATCCGCCTTCATTCCAAGCGCTTTCACATCCGCTTGTTTATTTGTGTGCAAAAGATATACTCCATCCTCTACCTTCCCTTCTCCGAGCACTTTGTTTGTTTTAGGGTCCTGAAACTTAACAAAGTCAGTCCCAAACAATGCCACACAATCCAAATCCTTGGTAGCTTTATGAACTGATAGAAGATTAGATGAGAAACTAGGCATGTATAAGGCTTTTGTTCCCTTTTTGAAAAGTTCTAATTCCCCTATCCCTTCAATCGGAACTGAACTCCCATTTGCCACTTGCACATTCCCATGATAAGGCTCAAGATTTTTAAGCATGTCTTGATCCTTAATCATGTGATGAGAAGCCCCTGAATCCACAATCACTTTGTCCTTTTTTATGGAGCTTTTAGAACCGAGGAAGCCCTTACCAGATTCAGTGAGCTTGGCTAGGCTCTTGATGAGAGCTTCGAATTCGGACCTCTTGACCGTATCCTCAACTGGTTGTGCCACACCCATGAAGGCTCTAGGTCCACTTCCATTCTCCTTTAGCCTCTTAGGCCTCAAGTGTGGATGAAGGGTCCAACACTTCTCCTTAGTGTGTCCCTTCATTTTACAATGCTCACATTCCAACACCCTCTTGTCGAATGTAAGATTCTTCCTTGCAAGATGTGCAGCCTCGCTTGGTGCACGAAATAGGTCTCTTGACCCTTCCTCTCTTTGAATCATGCCACATACTTCCGCTAGACTTGGCAGCTTCTCAAATCTAAGTATGTGCTTGATAAGATCTTTGTAGGATGCGTTGAGCGCCAAGAGAAGCCCAAACACTTGATCTTGGTCACGCCTTTCTCCTAACTCCTTGGGGTCCATAGTTTGTGGCCTCAAGATCTCCAGTTCGGCCCACAAGCTTCTATACTCCCCAAACATTTCCTTGAATGGCTTCTCTCCTTGTTGAAGCTCATTCAACGCCCTCTTCACCTCAAATATCCTTGATATATTTGAGATGTTTCCATATACTCCCTTGAGTATATCCCACAACTCCTTGGCGGTATCCGCATATGAGTAGGCCGCCAGGATAGATGGCTCTAGTGAGCTTTGAAGAAGTGAAAGAGTGAACTGCTCTTCTTGCTCTTCCTTGTCATTGTATGGTTCGGCTTCTTCCTTAGGTTCAATGAACTTCCAAAGTCCTCTACCTCTTAGAACGGTCTTAGTAGTTTTTGCCCAAAGAAGGTAGTTATCTCCTTTAAGAACAACAGAAATCGCTACTCTATTCACCTCCATTCTCTTGTAGTAATACACAATCCCAGCTCTTTCACAACTTGAAGATCAACCGATCTCAAGGATTTTAATCTCAGAGTGAATAGAACTTGGTAAGATGTATTGCTATATATTAGAAGGTTTTGAAGATAGCTTAAAGGGATTATGAAGAGAGTTTAAGCGGTTGGATAAAGAACCCGCTCTGATACCATGTTGATTTTAGAAGTTTAGGGAGAGATAATGATGAAAATAAGAGAATTGGCGTAATAAGAGAGAGAGAGATTGCTGAATTTTTCTTCTTATTTTTCTCTCTTCAACCAATACAATGCACAAGTATATATAGACTTTACAAGCATAAGCCAAGGAAAAAAATATCTAAGGAAGAGGGAGAGAAGAGGTGTGATGATGGAGTGGTTGAGCTGCTCCAACAGTGCAGCTGCGCCCATGCTGTTCCCATGCTGTGCCCATACCTTCTCCCTGCAGCGCCCATGCCTCCTTTGCTTCCTCACTTGGTTTAGTTAGCTTGTCTAGTTGATATCCAACAGCTTCCTTTTCTTCTAGTTCCTTATAAACTAGCTCTCCTTCTAGTTCCTTCACAACTAGTTCTTTCCTTTTCCCTCCTTTTCTTGAGTTTGAATTCTTTTTCTTGAGATCACATATTTCAACAGACTCTCCTTGGAGCATGGCAGAGTTGTTGTAGCCATAGTGAACACGTTGTCGCCTCTGTCTTGTACTTCTTCTTAGAGGTACTGTTGGCTCAGGTTCTTCTTTGACAATGGCAATGCTTTCTACACCTGGATTAGGTTCACTTTCTTCATCCGTGGCTTCATGATCTGAGGTTGGGTCATTCTCCTCATGTACATCATCCCTTGTTCTTGAATCTTCAAAGAACGGTATCCACTCCATAAATGGTGAGCTCATACCTTGAGGGGTATCATGATTCTTAGCTCCATAGAAGCTCTCCTTTTCATTGAACCTCACCTCTCTTGATACATAGACTCTTCTTGTCTCCGGGTTGTAGACCTTGTATCCTTTTTGTGTTGGTGAATATCCAATGAATACACACTTCATGCTTCTAGGTTCAAGCTTGTTTCTTTGACCTTCTGGTGTGAACATAAAGCAGCTACATCCAAAGGTTTTGAGATGATGTAGGCTTGGTTTCTTGTTGTTCAATGCCTCAAATGGTGACTTATTATCCAGGTTCTTGGTTGGAAGACGGTTGATCAAGTAGTTTGAAGTCATCACGGCATCTCCCCAATGAAGTTTAGGTACTCCCTTGGCAATCATGATGGTCCTTGCTACCTCCATTAGGTGTCTATTTTTTCTTTCAGCTACTCCGTTTTGTTGTGGAGTATAGGCGCAAGATGTTTGATGGATGGTGCCAAGGTTGTTGAGTAATTCCTTGAACCGCTTGCTTATATACTCTCCTCCATTATCACTTCTTAAGATCTTGATTGTTGTTTTGAATTGTGTAGACACATAGTTGATGAAGTTGGTGAATGCTTCATAAACTTGATCTTTGGTATGTAGAAGAGTAATCCATGTGTATTTTGAGTAGTCATCTATGAATGAAACAAAATACTTATATTGATCTCTTGAATTACAAGGAGCGGTCCATACATCCGAGTGTACAATGCCAAAAGCTTCATCACAAAATGTAGATGAAGTAGGAAACACTTGTCTACAATGTTTCCCTAGTACACATGCTTCACATACTACTTCTTCTTGAATGAGATTGGGTAAGGCCACTTTGAGAACTGCAGAGCTTGGATGTCCCAACCTTTCATGCCATAGTGGACTATCTCCAATCTCCTTCCTACTAGATACTTCTACATCCGCCTTCATTCCAAGCGCTTTCACATCCGCTTGTTTATTTGTGTGCAAAAGATATACTCCATCCTCTACCTTCCCTTCTCTGAGCACTTTGTTTGTTTTAGGGTCCTGAAACTTAACAAAGTCAGTCCCAAACAATGCCACACAATCCAAATCCTTGGTAGCTTTATGAACTGATAGAAGATTAGATGAGAAACTAGGCATGTATAAGGCTTTTGTTCCCTTTTTGAAAAGTTCTAATTCCCCTATCCCTTCAATCGGAACTGAACTCCCATTTGCCACTTGCACATTCCCATGATAAGGCTCAAGATTTTTAAGCATGTCTTGATCCTTAATCATGTGATGAGAAGCCCCTGAATCCACAATCACTTTGTCCTTTTTTATGGAGCTTTTAGAACCGAGGAAGCCCTTACCAGATTCAGTGAGCTTGGCTAGGCTCTTGATGAGGGCTTCGAATTCGGACCTCTTGACCGTATCCTCAACTGGTTGTGCCACACCCATGAAGGCTCTAGGTCCACTTCCATTCTCCTTTAGCCTCTTAGGCCTCAAGTGTGGATGAAGGGTCCAACACTTCTCCTTAGTGTGTCCCTTCATTTTACAATGCTCACATTCCAACACCCTCTTGTCGAATGTAAGATTCTTCCTTGCAAGATGTGCAGCCTCGCTTGGTGCACGAAATAGGTCTCTTGACCCTTCCTCTCTTTGAATCATGCCACATACTTCCGCTAGACTTGGCAGCTTCTCAAATCTAAGTATGTGCTTGATAAGATCTTTGTAGGATGCGTTGAGCGCCAAGAGAAGCCCAAACACTTGATCTTGGTCACGCCTTTCTCCTAACTCCTTGGGGTCCATAGTTTGTGGCCTCAAGATCTCCAGTTCGGCCCACAAGCTTCTATACTCCCCAAACATTTCCTTGAATGGCTTCTCTCCTTGTTGAAGCTCATTCAACGCCCTCTTCACCTCAAATATCCTTGATATATTTGAGATGTTTCCATATACTCCCTTGAGTATATCCCACAACTCCTTGGCGGTATCCGCATATGAGTAGGCCGCCAGGATAGATGGCTCTAGTGAGCTTTGAAGAAGTGAAAGAGTGAACTGCTCTTCTTGCTCTTCCTTGTCATTGTATGGTTCGGCTTCTTCCTTAGGTTCAATGAACTTCCAAAGTCCTCTACCTCTTAGAACGGTCTTAGTAGTTTTTGCCCAAAGAAGGTAGTTATCTCCTTTAAGAACAACAGAAATCGCTACTCTATTCACCTCCATTCTCTTGTAGTAATACACAATCCCAGCTCTTTCACAACTTGAAGATCAACCGATCTCAAGGATTTTAATCTCAGAGTGAATAGAACTTGGTAAGATGTATTGCTATAGATTAGAAGGTTTTGAAGATAGCTTAAAGGGATTATGAAGAGCGTTTAAGCGGTTGGATAAAGAACCCGCTCTGATACCATGTTGATTTTAGAAGTTTAGTGAGAGATAAGGATGAAGATAAGAGAATTGGCGTAATAAGAGAGAGAGAGATTGCTGAATTTTTCTTCTTATTTTTCTCTCTTCAACCAATACAATGCACAAGTATATATAGACTTTACAAGCATAAGCCAAGGAAAAAAATATCTAAGGAAGAGGGAGAGAAGAGGTGTGATGATGGAGTGGTTGAGCTGCTCCAACAGTGCAGCTGCGCCCATGCTGTTCCCATGCTGTGCCCATACCTTCTCCCTGCAGCGCCCATGCCTCCTTTGCTTCCTCACTTGGTTTAGTTAGCTTGTCTAGTTGATATCCAACAGCTTCCTTTTCTTCTAGTTCCTTATAAACTAGCTCTCCTTCTAGTTCCTTCACAACTAGTTCTTTCCTTTTCCCTCCTTTTCTTGAGTTTGAATTCTTCTTCTTGAGATCACATATTTCAACAGACTCTCCTTGGAGCATGGCAGAGTTGTTGTAGCCATAGTGAACACGTTGTCGCCTCTGTCTTGTACTTCTTCTTAGAGGTACTGTTGGCTCAGGTTCTTCTTTGACAATGTCAATGCTTTGTACACCTGGATTAGGTTCACTTTCTTCATCCGTGGCTTAATGATCTGAGGTTGGGTCATTCTCCTCATGTACATCATCCCTTGTTCTTGAATCTTCAAAGAACGGTATCCACTCCATAAATGGTGAGCTCATACCTTGAGGGGTATCATGATTCTTAGCTCCATAGAAGCTCTCCTTTTCATTGAACCTCACCTCTCTTGATACATAGACTCGTCTTGTCTCCGGGTTGTAGACCTTGTATCCTTTTTGTGTTGGTGAATATCCAATGAATACACACTTCATGCTTCTAGGTTCAAGCTTGTTTCGTTGACCTTCTGGTGTGAACATAAAGCAGCTACATCCAAAGGTTTTGAGATGATGTAGGCTTGGTTTCTTGTTGTACAATGCCTCAAATGGTGACTTATTATCCAGGTTCTTGGTTGGAAGACGGTTGATCAAGTAGTTTGAAGTCATCACGGCATCTCCCCAATGAAGTTTAGGTACTCCCTTGGCAATCATGATGGTCCTTGCTACCTCTATTAGGTGTCTATTTTTTCTTTCAGCTACTCCGTTTTGTTGTGGAGTATAGGCGCAAGATGTTTGATGGATGGTGCCAAGGTTGTTGAGTAATTCCTTGAACCGCTTGCTTATATACTCTCCTCCATTATCACTTCTTAAGATCTTGATTGTTGTTTTGAATTGTGTAGACACATAGTTGATGAAGTTGGTGAATGCTTCATAAACTTGATCTTTGGTATGTAGAAGAGTAATCCATGTGTATTTTGAGTAGTCATCTATGAATGAAACAAAATACTTATATTGATCTCTTGAATTACAAGGAGCGGTCCATACATCCGAGTGTACAATGCCAAAAGCTTCATCACAAAATGTAGATGAAGTAGGAAACACTTGTCTACAATGTTTCCCTAGTACACATGCTTCACATACTACTTCTTCTTGAATGAGATTGGGTAAGGCCACTTTGAGAACTGCAGAGCTTGGATGTCCCAACCTTTCATGCCATAGTGGACTATCTCCAATCTCCTTCCTACTAGATACTTCTACATCCGCCTTCATTCCAAGCGCTTTCACATCCGCTTGTTTATTTGTGTGCAAAAGATATACTCCATCCTCTACCTTCCCTTCTCCGAGCACTTTGTTTGTTTTAGGGTCCTGAAACTTAACAAAGTCAGTCCCAAACAATGCCACACAATCCAAATCCTTGGTAGCTTTATGAACTGATAGAAGATTAGATGAGAAACTAGGCATGTATAAGGCTTTTGTTCCCTTTTTGAAAAGTTCTAATTCCCCTATCCCTTCAATCGGAACTGAACTCCCATTTGCCACTTGCACATTCCCATGATAAGGCTCAAGATTTTTAAGCATGTCTTGATCCTTAATCATGTGATGAGAAGCCCCTGAATCCACAATCACTTTGTCCTTTTTTATGGAGCTTTTAGAACCGAGGAAGCCCTTACCAGATTCAGTGAGCTTGGCTAGGCTCTTGATGAGGGCTTCGAATTCGGACCTCTTGACCGTATCCTCAACTGGTTGTGCCACACCCATGAAGGCTCTAGGTCCACTTCCATTCTCCTTTAGCCTCTTAGGCCTCAAGTGTGGATGAAGGGTCCAACACTTCTCCTTAGTGTGTCCCTTCATTTTACAATGCTCACATTCCAACACCCTCTTGTCGAATGTAAGATTCTTCCTTGCAAGATGTGCAGCCTCGCTTGGTGCACGAAATAGGTCTCTTGACCCTTCCTCTCTTTGAATCATGCCACATACTTCCGCTAGACTTGGCAGCTTCTCAAATCTAAGTATGTGCTTGATAAGATCTTTGTAGGATGCGTTGAGCGCCAAGAGAAGCCCAAACACTTGATCTTGGTCACGCCTTTCTCCTAACTCCTTGGGGTCCATAGTTTGTGGCCTCAAGATCTCCAGTTCGGCCCACAAGCTTCTATACTCCCCAAACATTTCCTTGAATGGCTTCTCTCCTTGTTGAAGCTCATTCAACGCCCTCTTCACCTCAAATATCCTTGATATATTTGAGATGTTTCCATATACTCCCTTGAGTATATCCCACAACTCCTTGGCGGTATCCGCATATGAGTAGGCCGCCAGGATAGATGGCTCTAGTGAGCTTTGAAGAAGTGAAAGAGTGAACTGCTCTTCTTGCTCTTCCTTGTCATTGTATGGTTCGGCTTCTTCCTTAGGTTCAATGAACTTCCAAAGTCCTCTACCTCTTAGAACGGTCTTAGTAGTTTTTGCCCAAAGAAGGTAGTTATCTCCTTTAAGAACAACAGAAATCGCTACTCTATTCACCTCCATTCTCTTGTAGTAATACACAATCCCAGCTCTTTCACAACTTGAAGATCAACCGATCTCAAGGATTTTAATCTCAGAGTGAATAGAACTTGGTAAGATGTATTGCTATAGATTAGAAGGTTTTGAAGATAGCTTAAAGGGATTATGAAGAGCGTTTAAGCGGTTGGATAAAGAACCCGCTCTGATACCATGTTGATTTTAGAAGTTTAGTGAGAGATAAGGATGAAGATAAGAGAATTGGCGTAATAAGAGAGAGAGAGATTGCTGAATTTTTCTTCTTATTTTTCTCTCTTCAACCAATACAATGCACAAGTATATATAGACTTTACAAGCATAAGCCAAGGAAAAAAATATCTAAGGAAGAGGGAGAGAAGAGGTGTGATGATGGAGTGGTTGAGCTGCTCCAACAGTGCAGCTGCGCCCATGCTGTTCCCATGCTGTGCCCATACCTTCTCCCTGCAGCGCCCATGCCTCCTTTGCTTCCTCACTTGGTTTAGTTAGCTTGTCTAGTTGATATCCAACAGCTTCCTTTTCTTCTAGTTCCTTATAAACTAGCTCTCCTTCTAGTTCCTTCACAACTAGTTCTTTTCTTTTCCCTCCTTTTCTTGAGTTTGAATTCTTCTTCTTGAGATCACATATTTCAACAGACTCTCCTTGGAGCATGGCAGAGTTGTTGTAGCCATAGTGAACACGTTGTCGCCTCTGTCTTGTACTTCTTCTTAGAGGTACTGTTGGCTCAGGTTCTTCTTTGACAATGTCAATGCTTTGTACACCTGGATTAGGTTCACTTTCTTCATCCGTGGCTTAATGATCTGAGGTTGGGTCATTCTCCTCATGTACATCATCCCTTGTTCTTGAATCTTCAAAGAACGGTATCCACTCCATAAATGGTGAGCTCATACCTTGAGGGGTATCATGATTCTTAGCTCCATAGAAGCTCTCCTTTTCATTGAACCTCACCTCTCTTGATACATAGACTCGTCTTGTCTCCGGGTTGTAGACCTTGTATCCTTTTTGTGTTGGTGAATATCCAATGAATACACACTTCATGCTTCTAGGTTCAAGCTTGTTTCGTTGACCTTCTGGTGTGAACATAAAGCAGCTACATCCAAAGGTTTTGAGATGATGTAGGCTTGGTTTCTTGTTGTACAATGCCTCAAATGGTGACTTATTATCCAGGTTCTTGGTTGGAAGACGGTTGATCAAGTAGTTTGAAGTCATCACGGCATCTCCCCAATGAAGTTTAGGTACTCCCTTGGCAATCATGATGGTCCTTGCTACCTCTATTAGGTGTCTATTTTTTCTTTCAGCTACTCCGTTTTGTTGTGGAGTATAGGCGCAAGATGTTTGATGGATGGTGCCAAGGTTGTTGAGTAATTCCTTGAACCGCTTGCTTATATACTCTCCTCCATTATCACTTCTTAAGATCTTGATTGTTGTTTTGAATTGTGTAGACACATAGTTGATGAAGTTGGTGAATGCTTCATAAACTTGATCTTTGGTATGTAGAAGAGTAATCCATGTGTATTTTGAGTAGTCATCTATGAATGAAACAAAATACTTATATTGATCTCTTGAATTACAAGGAGCGGTCCATACATCCGAGTGTACAATGCCAAAAGCTTCATCACAAAATGTAGATGAAGTAGGAAACACTTGTCTACAATGTTTCCCTAGTACACATGCTTCACATACTACTTCTTCTTGAATGAGATTGGGTAAGGCCACTTTGAGAACTGCAGAGCTTGGATGTCCCAACCTTTCATGCCATAGTGGACTATCTCCAATCTCCTTCCTACTAGATACTTCTACATCCGCCTTCATTCCAAGCGCTTTCACATCCGCTTGTTTATTTGTGTGCAAAAGATATACTCCATCCTCTACCTTCCCTTCTCCGAGCACTTTGTTTGTTTTAGGGTCCTGAAACTTAACAAAGTCAGTCCCAAACAATGCCACACAATCCAAATCCTTGGTAGCTTTATGAACTGATAGAAGATTAGATGAGAAACTAGGCATGTATAAGGCTTTTGTTCCCTTTTTGAAAAGTTCTAATTCCCCTATCCCTTCAATCGGAACTGAACTCCCATTTGCCACTTGCACATTCCCATGATAAGGCTCAAGATTTTTAAGCATGTCTTGATCCTTAATCATGTGATGAGAAGCCCCTGAATCCACAATCACTTTGTCCTTTTTTATGGAGCTTTTAGAACCGAGGAAGCCCTTACCAGATTCAGTGAGCTTGGCTAGGCTCTTGATGAGGGCTTCGAATTCGGACCTCTTGACCGTATCCTCAACTGGTTGTGCCACACCCATGAAGGCTCTAGGTCCACTTCCATTCTCCTTTAGCCTCTTAGGCCTCAAGTGTGGATGAAGGGTCCAACACTTCTCCTTAGTGTGTCCCTTCATTTTACAATGCTCACATTCCAACACCCTCTTGTCGAATGTAAGATTCTTCCTTGCAAGATGTGCAGCCTCGCTTGGTGCACGAAATAGGTCTCTTGACCCTTCCTCTCTTTGAATCATGCCACATACTTCCGCTAGACTTGGCAGCTTCTCAAATCTAAGTATGTGCTTGATAAGATCTTTGTAGGATGCGTTGAGCGCCAAGAGAACCCCAAACACTTGATCTTGGTCACGCCTTTCTCCTAACTCCTTGGGGTCCATAGTTTGTGGCCTCAAGATCTCCAGTTCGGCCCACAAGCTTCTATACTCCCCAAACATTTCCTTGAATGGCTTCTCTCCTTGTTGAAGCTCATTCAACGCCCTCTTCACCTCAAATATCCTTGATTTATTTGAGATGTTTCCATATACTCCCTTGAGTATATCCCACAACTCCTTGGCGGTATCCGCATATGAGTAGGCCGCCAGGATAGATGGCTCTAGTGAGCTTTGAAGAAGTGAAAGAGTGAACTGCTCTTCTTGCTCTTCCTTGTCATTGTATGGTTCGGCTTCTTCCTTAGGTTCAATGAACTTCCAAAGTCCTCTACCTCTTAGAACGGTCTTAGTAGTTTTTGCCCAAAGAAGGTAGTTATCTCCTTTAAGAACAACAGAAATCGCTACTCTATTCACCTCCATTCTCTTGTAGTAATACACAATCCCAGCTCTTTCACAACTTGAAGATCAACCGATCTCAAGGATTTTAATCTCAGAGTGAATAGAACTTGGTAAGATGTATTGCTATAGATTAGAAGGTTTTGAAGATAGCCTAAAGGGATTATGAAGAGAGTTTAAGCGGTTGGATAAAGAACCCGCTCTGATACCATGTTGATTTTAGAAGTTTAGGGAGAGATAAGGATGAAGATAAGAGAATTGGCGTAATAAGAGAGAGAGAGATTGCTGAATTTTTCTTCTTATTTCCTCTCTTCAACCAATACAATGCACAAGTATATATAGACTTTACAAGCATAAGCTAAGGAAAAAATATCTAAGGAAGAGGGAGAGAAGAGGTGTGATGATGGAGTGGTTGAGCTGCTCCAACAGTGCAGCTGCACCCATGCTGTTCCCATGCTGTGCCCATACCTTCTCCCTGCAGCGCCCATGCCTCCTTTGCTTCCTCACTTGGTTTAGTTAGCTTGTCTAGTTGATATCCAACAGCTTCCTTTTCTTCTAGTTCCTTATAAACTAGCTCTCCTTCTAGTTCCTTCACAACTAGTTCTTTCCTTTTCCCTCCTTTTCTTGAGTTTGAATTCTTATTCTTGAGATCACATATTTCAACGGGTCGGCCTTTCCTTTTCTTTTAGATTTCATCTTTTTAATAAACTGACCAATGATTTTTGATGTTTTGGTTAATGTCAGTCTCCAGATTTATAATATTTCTTTCTCTTATTGAGAGTTTACTTCCGACCATATGGAGTGTCGGTGTCATTCTGCTGAAAATTGATTCAGACGGGTTTCTTTGGTTTATGATTGAAATGATTTATCACCACCATTGTTGGATTGTTATCTTCAATATGAATTTCATCAAAATGAGAAATGATTTTCAATCCCAGATATGGGATCCAGGCGTATCAATTTTTGGTTTAGAAGATGAGAAGACAAATTTCCGATCAGATCTCATTGATAAAACTCGTATTTATCTCATCTTCACGGAATTGAGACACACACCATCAAGATTAATGATTGGTTCAGTGTCATTGAAAGAAACATTTGACAAATGTATACAGAATCAAAGCGGTATAAACATGAAGTCTACATTATTGTTACGGATATGAATACGGACTAATTGGTATCGTGTTAATATTCCAAAATATGTAAGAGATACAATGGTTTTTTATGGTACGATTTGGAAAGCAAAAGAAGCTATGCCGATCTGACATACATATCGTATCAAAGTGAGACAAATAGAAAAAAAGGATAACAATATACAATTGTTCACTTTTGTTTTTTCTTATATTTTGTCTTCAATATATGGCACATAGTATTTTATGTAATAATTTGTATTTCAATGTTTTGTATTCGACTTTGTAATACTCTTTGTACCTTGATATTTTAATGCAATATTTTGTCGGAAAAAGATAACATATATAAATAATAACAAATATCATTATAGTGATAAATACATAAGTCAATGTATAGGTTGATGGATAATAAATAAATTATTAAAGTATATAAACATGTTAATATATAAAGTTATCAGGAATAAAAAAAATTCAATCGTCTGAGTATATTGATGAATATGATGTTAATCTGTTTATATATATTGTGTTATTTGAATGTGATACTTACTATTTTTTTTATACGACTAATCTATTTGAAAAAATTATTTTTATAGTAAGGTACACATCGTATTTTATATGAGCGCATTTCTTTAATGTCATCAGATGGAAAAATCATTTCTCTAATGCCAATATAAATCAAATGACAATTTTACCTTTATCAGATGACCAGAGTTCGAATTTACGATTTCTGGTACAATTGGCAATTGGCATAATACATATACTGAATATATTGCAACTAGTTGAACACATTTTAATGAGTACAACTCGATAACTGGTATAATTGAGATAATGACCACTGATATAAGTGAGTAAACAGTTACAACTGATTGTAGTGAGTTTTTTGAAGATAGGGGTAAATGATTGACACTCATTGTCTTTTCTAGTATGGTTGTATTATAACTTTTTTCAAGGGACTGCATAGTCCGTATTTCACACATGTATAGGAAGGCTAATCGTCTAGCAGATGGATTAGCTAACTATGTGTTTTCGTTATCATTAGATTTTCATTCTTTTCTAGTGAGTCTGGAGTCTATTAGTCCGATTGTGTTAGATAGTCATGGTTACGCGATATTTCATGAAATATAAGTGTAGTTCATTTATTTAATAATATGGAAGAGATACTATCTACTTCTTTACACCAAAAAAAAAGGTTACAACTGATTGTCTGATATTTATTTGTACCCGTTATCATACAATTAAAATAAATTAACAAAATTCGTATGGGTAAAATCGTAATATTATATGTAGATGACAATCAGATGGTGACAGTTCAGATTAAAAAAAATATGTTGGCATTTGAGCAATTGATTCATTTTATATAAGGGTTACTCACTTATTTGGGATAAAATTCGTAAAAAGGTATTACGTAAAGGTCCCATTGATAATGGTGATGATGATCTGAAGAAATCTCCTATTTGGTCTCTGGGAATCACAGATCTGATCAGGGATAAAAACCAAAAAAAAATCAAATGGTCTATAATTAACAACCCGTACCCTTGTTTTCTCCTTATTCAACTTGGGTGTATACTGATTTTGTTTTGTGACGGTGTGTTTTACAGTCAGCTAGAGGCGGCGGAAGAGAGAGGATGATGATGATGATGAAGGAAGAGAGAGGAAGGAATCCACCGTCACGTCATCTTTGGGTTGGGAATCTTCCTCATGGGATACCAGAACGAGAATTAGCTGATAGGTTTATTAGATTTGGTGAATTAGAGAGCTTAGCGTTTCAGCCTGGACGAAGCTACGTGTTTATTAACTTTAAACATGATGAAGATGCATTTGCTGCTATTGAATCGCTTCAAGGCTTACCACTTGCTGGCAATCCACTTAGAATCGAGTTTGCTAAGGCGGTTAGTATTTATTATTCTCTTATCTTCTTCTTCTTCTTCTTCTTGCTTTTGTATTTGTATTCTTGTTTGGGTTTATCCGATTAGTGATAATATGATTACAGGAGTCCCAAGTTTGAAACTTTTTAGGTATTAATCTTGTAAGAGCATAATCCCTACTTATGAATTGAACCAACTTATTATAAATGTTTGGAAAGGTATAAGACTCCAATAGATGTTTTAGTACACGCATTTCCAGTGTGTTAGAATCTCATAGCTGCTGCTAATGTTTGACCTTAAAGGAATATGCTTGGTTGAGAAGAATTTTCATAGAAATTACTAAATGAGTAAGGATATTAGTTTTGAATTAGCTTTAATAGGTCTTTTATTTGATATTAGACTGCTCTGAATCCCTTTTCATTAGGATGATACTTTCTAAGTTCATAGAACTCAGCAATGAGCAAAATTAACAAATCTCTCGCACAGTCACACTCTGTTATGTAAATCAGGAACATGGACACAAATTTTAGCAGGCATTTTAAAATCCGTTTTCCTAAAATGAACCTTTATTAAAAAGAAAAGTTGAATGCTTGAAACTTATCAGTTAGTGTGTATCTAATAGATATGCTGAGTAATGTGCTTACCTGCAGGCAAGTCAAATGTATTTAAATTTGATAATTATTGTTATAGTTTGATCTAGTACATACCATTATATAAAGGAATGCTTGTTTCAACGAGTAGTGATAGTTTTGATTAGTTTTAGTAAGTCTCTTATTTGGTATGTTGTTGCTTTGAATCCGTTGTCAACTGGACACTTAATTGTTGTCTATGTTCAAAGAAGTTAGCAATGAGCAAAACAACAAAGCTCGTATCTCATTGGTATCTCCTTGTTATTGGCCTCAGACTTTGCTATATATATCAGGGACATAAACCATAGCATTCTTTTTATTACTACAGTAAGTTCTTTCATGTTAAATGTGAAAGTTCTGTAGTATCCAGGTGTAAGTGTAACCTCACATCAAAAGTATCCAGGTGTAGCCTCACAAGCATTTACCTTTATCATTCACAACACAAGCATCCACCTTTAGCATTCACAACTCAAGCATCCACCTTTATCATTCACAACTCAAGCATCCACCTTTATCATTCACAACACAAGGATACAGCCATAATGTTGAAAAGCATTCAGAATGATATTTGACAAATAAATATTGACATGGTAGTAGATCCCATGTTGGAGCTACTTGTTCATTTGCTGAGAAATGTGCTCTTAGCTCTCTTGAGGAATATCTAGCGGTGTTAACAAAAAAAAAAAGAAAAACAGAAGTTTCCCTTTAAGATTTCTGGCTCTTGGGGTCGATATTTTACCAAATAACTTTGGATGATTCTAAATGCTTCAGCATCAGGTCCATATTCATTCAAAAAGTTATTGACTCAAGTTATGTTGGCGTTAGTCCACATGATGTGAATATGATTGCGTTGTTGCATGACTTCAGTTTCCTATCAGTACTTGTGAACATGAATTGCATCATCTATATGATGTGCCCCGAGTACTTTTCCAACCTTCCATTATGTCATTATGAACTTAAAGGTTACAAAGGATATAACTTTTGTTTAGCTAGCAGTTGTTGACATATTACATAACTTGATATGTCAGTCACCCACCTTGAGTTAAAGTTCAACCTCATCCTCACCATGTCTCATAATTTGCCTATGGTACCATCGTGCTTTTTAAATGGTTTCCTATTTATAAACATTAGATTAATTGATTGGAAGCAGCAATTCAAGCCTATTGACGGCTAGTGATGATGTTTGAATTGAGGTGCTAGATACTCTTTCCGGTAGTATTTCTAGGACTAGTGTATTGCATTGCTGCCTATTTGTGGATGTTAATTGGGATGGTGTTTAAAATGGATAGTATCTATTGTTTCCTTGATAACTTCATCTCCATAGATATTTAGTACCGTATTAGCACACTACTGATATTTTCTTCTGATGATCTTTCAGTATGTGTTATTATGGAAGCTATTGGTATGTTCATGTTTACTGTTTGAACCATGGACTTCAACGTCTCTTTTACCATTTTGTGTTACAGAGTTTTTCTTTTTATCAATATAATGTTTTCTTGTTTGATACAAATGCTAATTTTGTTATCATTAGCTACTAGTGGTATTTTCTGGAGACCATCAATCAACAATCTTTTAGGTTTTTCCATTAAACTTACATTTCTTTCCATGTTCTTAACGTATGGGCAAAAGCTGTGTACCATGTCGCTATATAGAATACCTAATCCGCCCAGTTACCTCTTTAAATAACTCAAAAAAGATTTGACACTGAAGCTGTTGACTTTATTTTTTAGGCCAATATGCCTATTCTAAAAACTTGAGAACCTTATTTCTATCTTTGTGATACTGTTTATCGCAGGAAAAGTCATCAACTGGATCACGCACAGAAGATATATATGGTCATGATGAACAGCGTTCTGCAGCAAGAGGGTCACCTTTCGTCCAAAAGGACTCCAGAATGCGTTATGAAAGCCCAGACATATATAGCAAACCAAAAGTGAGTGATAGAAATGCAGAACCTAGTGAAGTATTATATATAGGATTCCCCGCTTCGTTGAAGGTAGATGATGCGCTCTTGAGGAAGGTGTTTTCTTCATTTGGAGAAATAACGAAGATCACAGTATTCCCTGGTCGCAGTTATGCTTTTGTTCAGTTCCAAAATCTGATGGCAGCTTCTAAGGCGAAAGAAGCTCTTCAGGGGAAGTTATTTGGGAATCCTCGAGTGCATATTTGTTTTGCAAAGAGTGAACCTTCCTCATCTAACAGTGGAAGAGGTCTGTCCAATAGATCACTCTCTCCGTCTAACAGATCTGTTGATCGACTGGGAGATAGGGATTTGGAAGATTCTGAAGATTACATGTTTAACAGGAAAGGAGCTTCAAGGCGCGATGGAGGTCCTGCATATGGAAGGTTGAGGTCTCAAGATATGCATGAATATCGTGGTAGTCCTAGGGAAATGGGTTCAGCATTCCGTGATGATCCTCACAGATTCCCGTCAAGGAGTTCAGTGTATGAAGAGCCATGGGATTTACCCGAAGAAGACTACTACTATCAGGAAACCAAGAGACAGAAGACAAGATCCGTTCAGGCTGAGAGACAGTTTCCAGGGCATCAGCTTTCTGGTATAGAGCGAGAAAGACGCCCTTTTTCAAGGGCATCTGCTGATTATTCCTCAAAAGATGCATTTGAGCGGAACTATGAAACTGGACAGCTAAGATATAAGCAAACGGCTGACCAGCCGATGAATCTGGCTAGAAGGACGGGCGACAAGAGTAGCTTACGAGAACTGCATGATGAGTTAATGGGAAATTATTCTCTGCCATTGGTTGTCCCTGATAGGAAAAGGTACACTCCTGAATTGAATCTACCATCACTTAAGGACTGGAACTGGGAAGGGACTATTGCAAAAGGAGGCAATCCCATTTGTCGTGCTAAATGCTTTCCTGTGGGCAAAGTAATGGACATGGTGCTGTAAGTAGCTTTCAATCTTTTTGTAAATTGTTTTTAGACTTCTGATGAAATTTGTTGTTATAGTTAGTTTTGTTTACGGGTATCATTACAGGCCTGAGTTTCTAGATTGCACGGCAAGAACTGGTTTAGACATGCTGGCGAAACATTACTACCAATCATCTAAAGCATGGGTTGTTTTCTTCGTTCCTGGAAGTGATGCTGATATCGGACTCTATAATGAATTTATGCGTTATCTGGAGGAGAAGCAACGTGCAGCTGTATCAAAATTGGATGACACAACAACGTTGTTCCTAGTGCCTCCATCTGATTTCTCCGAGAAAATACTTAAAGTTCCTGGGAAACTAAGCATCTCTGGAGTTATTCTACGGGTAGAATATGGTGGTTCTGGATCTGTGCCTACCCAACACCAAGGTGATAGAAAAGATCCAGACTTGTTAACTTATTACGGTGAAACATCATATAGTGGAGCTTTTCCTGATGTTGTAAACCCACAAATTCCGAATCCAACAACATTTTTGCATAGTGTTGGTCGAGATGTTCGAAGTGCATCTATAGATCCATACGTTGATAGCAAGGATGATCAGTTGAGTCATCGTTACTCTGGATCGGACTGGCCACCTCGTGATACTAAGAACCTAAGTTCAGAGATGCAACCCTACATAGATCATAATACTGTTCAAGAGCATAGCGGGTTTGTTCATGGGAAGCAGCCAAATGCAGATCTCAACCGTTATCATGATACGGAAACTTCAAATCAGCCTGAGAGATATGCACCAGAGGCTCCAGCAAGTTTCAGCCATTTGCAACATCTGCAGACACCAAACATACCTCAATTGGTATCCCCAGGGAATCAAAATGTACAGCTACAAGGTAGCAGTATCAGCCAACAAGCAGAAGAAACTGAAGGTAATCCACAGAAGCGTCTACAAGCAACATTGCAACTAGCAGCTGCACTTCTCCAACAGATTCAACAAACTAAACCTAGTTGAAGATTAAACGCACACGCTACATTGGGAGATCTTTTCATGGTTTCAGGCCAGATTAACCAAGTTAACTTTAAAAAGAAGGTGCGGATGCAAGTGTCTATAACCAATGTAGGCAAAATCTTTTCCAGATTCAGATGATTGGAAAATGTAGCCTTTTCATATCTTGTTTACGTTATGCCAGAAACTAATACTACGTTTAAAAGTAATTAATCATCGTTCTCATTTGCTTGTGGCATTAACCAAAAAAGCAGATTCCTGTAAATAGACTACCATCTTAGCGCTATTGATAACAGTTACAACATATCAATAATGATTCGATTCCGGCACAATATTAAATCAGACAAATACAGGAAAACACATAATTCAAAAGAAATCAAACGTAGCAAGGCAAATTTGTTTTTTTTTTTTTCTACTCAAAAGTTCGAAACAAAAACATAAGAAACGGAGTTGTAATTAAGAAAAACATATAAGGGGTAATATAGGTTCGAAAATTATGAAAAAAACATGTAAAAATAGTGGACTCTACATAGTCTAGTAATGACAAAAAAATAACAACACCTGAAATAACATCAACGGCTGAGATTTTGTCGTCAAGGTATCAATCGATTTTGACAGAAGAAAAGAGATAATGGACGAAGTAAAAGGAGGTTAGGAAGCCAATGGTTCCAGTGGCGAGCATAATCGCAATTGCCATAAGCAGAGAGTAACCGATGTATAGCATAGCTGAGACTGGTCCGCTCAAACTTTGCAGATCAAAGACCAAATAGTTGATGGAGTAAGCGAAAACGTACAACGCGACTGAGCCAGAAGCGTAGAAAGCTTTCCACCACCATCTCCAATCTTCAACGCAGAGGTGCATATAGGTCAAGACTACTGATACTTCTGCACACACGACTACCAAGAGAAGTAGAACAATGAGTAAGAAACCGAATACATAGTAGAATCTCCCTAACCATATGCTGGAGAAGATGAAGAACAGTTCTATGAATAGCGTTCCAAAAGGAAGGGTTCCTGCTCCAAGGACTAGAAGCCATGAAGGGTATTTTCGCTCTGGGATTTCCCTAGGGATCTGGTTGGTTCTCACGGGAAACTGAATAGCTTCTGCCCGTGTGCCTAAGAATCCTCCAAACAGAGTGAGCGGAACTGAGATGCAGAACCAGAGAGCCAAGAGCTCAAAGTACAAAGAGATTGGGATGGCTCCAGTGCTCTTGCTGCTCCACAGAAGGAAGTTCAACACTGTTAGTATAACAAAAGCAATACCCGGAAAGAAGCATGCAATGGACCAGGAAAGTGATCTCCATCCTTCTGAAGTTCCCTTGACAGTTCTCCAGAGACGAACACCAGCATACCCAGCAGCAATACCCAAAAATAGATAGAGAACAATCATCCCGGTTAGTAACATTCCTCTTGAAGCAGGTGACATGAATCCGAGTGCTGCGAAAACAATCGTGACAACAGCCATTCCTGTAATTCGAACACCATCTCCCACCATTATGCACAGAAGCTTTGACATTTCTGGTTCTCTAAACACATCTCCGACAACAAGTTTCCATCCAGAGAGCTCCTCATTCATCTGTGCCTGCGCTTCCTTGTCCAGTTCCTCATACTTTGTTAAATCCCTTCTCACTGTCCTCAAAAATATGACGAAAACAATCCCGGCGAGAAAGAAGATCACCATAAGCGAGTTCAGAATAGAGAACCAATGAACACGAGCACCTTCCATTTTCAAATAAGCATCCCATCTAGATGGCCATCTTGTCTCACTCTTAACAAATTCAACTTCATAGGTGAAGGTTATTCTTTCATATTCTTTTATGATCTGAGCTTTGTCAAGCTCCAATGGACAGTTAACCGAAGGAACAGAGTCATACATGTGAAGTTTCGTCATTTTTTCAGGATCATACTTAACACTACATGGAATAACCTCAAATCCAACAATATCATAGCCCCGAGCCTTCTTTTTATCAGCTTCAGAGATCACACCCATACCTTCTTCACCCGTACCAATAACCTCCATGACATTGCCTTCATATTCATGGACCAAGACCTTAAACTTGAGGTGATTAATGATGTAATCATCATTGCTGTTTGGTGGCGAATACCCAACAGGATACCCAGTCCACTGTATGGTAACCCCATTCTGCTTAGCAAATCTCAAAGCTGGTAAGTTATCCAGAATCATATTAACTTGATACAACTCACGCGTTCTCTGCTTCAAGAGCTTGACCTCATGCTCATTCAAAGGACTTGTAGTGCAGAGGTAAAGAGATTCATTAGTTCTCATCCGAAACCTATAAGCGGAGTTATCAATCTGATCCCCCATAAGAAGCTCTCCAAGATTCTCAGCGCTTTTCTTAATCCCCTCAAGCGGTTTACAATAAGGAAGACTATAGAAGCTGAAAGGAAGCTCGGTTTCTATAGAAGTCAAGGAATTAACTTTCGCAAAAATAGGATCTCCATCAGAATATGTATGCATATAACTCCCTGGCAAATAGAACCCATTGCAAAGCTGACCAACAAACACCAACAATACGCAAACTTGGTACACACCAAACATTTTAACTTCCTGTATGAAAACAAAACCTCTCTCACATTAGCAAATCTTTTCCAATGTGACTGATTCATCAAATTTTATAACAATTATAAAAATGCAAATCCATATATGCATTAGAACAAAAATTACTCATGCATTTTAGACCAAGACAACCAATTTCACATATTCTGACCAATATAAACAAACAAGAAGAAAACTCAGTACACACCAAACATTTTAACTTACTGAATAAAATTAAAATCTCTCTCACATTAGTAAATCCTTTCAAAGGTAATTTATTCATAAGAGTTTGATATAATCATTTTAAAGAAAATGCAAATCCATATATGCTTTAGAACAAGTATTAATCATGCACTTAGACCAATACATCAAGTTGGATTCGTAGTAACCAGATTCGGAATCAATTTCATATATAGCAAACCAGATCGGCGAATCAAAAGATTGTAAACAATGCGACGAGTTTCGAAATGAAATCAGATCCCAATGAATCATAAACGTAAACAAATAATCGAAATCTAACTGTACGAGTAACAACGAAATGTTCATGCGAAAACGATAGCACCAAAATCAATCGCCGATGTAACCACAGATCTCAGAGTTTCAGGGGGAATAAAAAGAGCGAACCTGAAGCAGATCCAGGTACAGTGATCTTCGACGGAGTCAGATCCAGAGGTAGGAGTAGGAGTTGGGTTTCACAAACGCTCTCGTTGTGTAGGTGACGATGCTAATCTATCTCTCTCTCCTTGCCTTGCTTAATGCGTCCGGAAAGAGAGTGAATAACGAAGATCAAGAAAATCGTGGGTCAGGGGTAATTATCCTCTACGACGCAAACATATATGAATATATGTGTCGGTGCTCTATAATCACCGTGCCTAACCTCATCGAGGATCTAGATTTATAATAGTTAATTCTTTTTATGATGTTAGGCGAGATGACCACATTTTGAAAGACTATAAAGATCTTTAAAGAATATAAAGTTTTTTTTATAAACATTAAGTAAAAATTCTATAAATCTCCGCCTACCTCCGATTATATCTCGTCTAGTCGCTAGATTCATCCTCGCCGGCTTGATTAATGATTAATCTTTCGAAAAAGTCAGTCAACCGATTACTCTCCACCTAATCCAATTAATCCTCGCCTAATCCAATTATTTTCTGCATAATCATCTATAATCCAATTATTTTTAAATTTTCAAGTATTAAAAATTTTGTTTTTGTTATTCAAACATTTATATTGAGAGTTTGTGATATTTTATAATAAATTATGTTAAAATTATAAATAAAAATCATAAAATAAATTATTAATACTACATTTTCATGTATTTACTATAATTTTAACACCAAAGTTGAAACAACTATATATATATATATATATTATAAATCCTAAAAACTAAAAATACTACAGATATATATTAAGTAAAGAAAATAAAAAATTTAGACAAAAATTATAAGTAAAAATTATAACAAGTAAAATATTTATAAATAGAAAATAAAATAATAAACAAAAAAAATATTAAAACAATTGACCCACATAATATTTTTGTTTAATGGTTTCGTTTGTTACAATGAAATTTTCTTAAAATATGATATCACACGTCCAAAAATATATTATTGACAACATTTTAGTATACAACAACCAATTATAACTAGGTTTTCTTTTATGTAAAATTGCACACAAAATACTTTGTTTAATGTGAAGATGTATGCATTCCCCGTTTTTTATGAGGGTATTCCAAACTTCTATATAAACCATATGAAGAGAGAGAAATCGAAGACCCATGATGGAACTCCGATCCCAACGATCACCATAATAAAGAGCACAGATCGTATTGTTCGCAATCCATTATTTGCACTACATGATCAACATTGGTCTCAACCAGATGAGATGAGCATCTAACACTCTGGTTTGCAATAAGAAGTTGAACATCTTTGACTCTGCTTTATTGAAAATTTATTTTATTTACAACTTAGAACTAAGGATGCATCTTATATAACAAAATGTTTTGTGATGAGTATAATTGTGCATTTATACAAAAAAAATGGAACGTTTTTTTTAGACTAATTTTTGATTTTATGGGCGTCTACCTTATTGATGACTTAGTGCTCTCATTCTTGACATTGGAATGTGATTTTTTTAAACCTTGCACTTGAAATAAAACAAAACATAAAATCATCTGGAGATTCAACAGTTCTTATTTATTTTATCATATAGTTGAACTTATCAGCAAACTAAGACAATCTTATATAAAATGCAAAAAACTTTAGAAAATTATAAATGGGTTGATCCATTTATAGATGATCCATTTTAGTCCACAGACAACTAGCCATATTAACATTTCTAAGTGCGGTTAACAAGAAACATAGACCTGAGAACAAAAAAAAAAACTTCTAAAGATGGTATTTTAGTAGAGTATACCTGTAAAAAACATTAAGTTATTATTATGAGAATCAAATTGTAACTGAAAATAAGTTAGAAGATTATGGCAAGGGTTGCAATACCTCAGAAAGATGTGTGGTATATAAGCATAAACCAACTACAAAAATGTAGTGAAGATAATATAAATTAAAAACCCAAGCCGCATGCGACTCCATGGCGATTCTGAGATTTTCTCATTCCTTGACTCTCTGAAGCAGATCCCCTCATCTCTGTCACCTCATCACACCCTCTGAGGCTCGTATCCCCCTCCCACTCTTTTTCTTCGAGTAATCCTCCCCATCGTTTTGGGCGTTTTCATGTAACCTAAACTGCACCTTTAGCTTCACTCAAGTTTACACGCTATCACACTCATGAAGATCGGACAGATACTGATGCGTCCCTGGACGTATAGCTCCACAGATGTCCAAGACGGGCCCTAGAACAAACAGCCGAAGAGCGGACAGAAACAAGCGGTACGGTCGAGTTGGTACGAATGCTTCGGTAAGATTCACCCGCATGGTCAGGTCTCCTCGATACAGGAACACTGATGCGGTCAGAATTTCCGATGTGAATAGCCGAGGCGGTAAGTTTGCCTCGATACCAAAATGCCAATGCGGTACGGGGCTCTCGGTAAGGTAACATCGATGTTGTAAGGACGGTGCGATGGAGAGATACAATAAGCAGTGAAACAGTAAGAGCGATGTGATGATGGTGAAGCGGTAAGAGCGATGTGATGATGGTGAAGCGGTAAAAGCGATGCGATGATGGTGAAGCGGTAAGATCAATGCGAGGATGGATGGTGCGGTAAGCAATGGAACGATGGACAGTGCGGTAAGCAATGGAATAATAGAAGGTGCTGTAAGCGATGGAATGATGGACGGTACGGTAAACGATGGATCAAGAGCCGGATACACAATGGTTGGACAACACCATGATACGATGAACCGGAATCCGAGTGAAGTTTAACCGATTTTTGGTGTTTAAACTAAGTGAGACTCGAGAGGAAACAAAGCAGTTTGCTAGATATTTTATTCAAGTCTGAAGTGTTTTAGAGCAAGGTTACAAGTTTAAATAGGTGGCCATTTAGGGTAACTCCCCACTTACAAAGAACCAGCGTGTCTTTAGACTTTTACATGCCTTGTAAACGGTAACAAAGTCCTGAAGTAAAAATGAAAAGAGGAAAGGATAGGGATTAAGGTCGGACGGTACTCCACAAACCATGAATTGGTTAATAAGGTGACCAGTTTGAGCCTAGTGCATCCGGGTCATAAGGCTCATTAAAAACTTTGTTGGCAAAACCACTTAGGGATAAAAACTAATCAAGAAAGAAGAGTACTTAGGCCAAGATGTCTTTAGAGGCACGTTTTCACCGCGTTAGGGTGAAAACGCTTAGGACTTGGTCCTTGGTCTTCTCTTCATATGTGGGACCAATCAATGCGTTCTTCCTGACCCAAGATGTCTTTCAGTTCAGAGAAGGTTTGGGCCTTATCATGCCCTCCCCTTGAGGATATTTTGTCCTCAAAACTTGGTCTTCTGCATCAAACGAGATAAGCCAACAATAAAGAATGTGGTAGACATATTACCCCTACCTAGGATTTTGATCCAATAGGCATTGTTGCTGTTTTTCTCCAACACTTAGAAAGGACCATCCCCGTGAGGTTTTAGCTTGGTCTGGTGTTGCTTGGCAAAGCGTTCCAAACGCATATGGAGCCAAACCCAGTCGCCTGGTTGCAACACCATAGGTTGTAGCCCTCAGTCTGCCTTCCTCTTAAATTGCTCGGTCTTCTTCAAGATGTTATTACGCACCCGTTCATGGAGTTTTTAATGTATTCAGCCTTGGTAACTCCGCTCTGTTCCCCAATCTGGTCTGGTGGTAGCGGGTTCATGTCCAGCGGATTATGAGGTTGAAACCATAGCAAACTTTGAATGGAGAAAAGCTGGTAGTAGAATGGGTGGCTTGGTTGTAAGAAAATTTGACGTAGGGCAGGTTCTCGAGGCAGGGTGCTCGGTTGGCATCAATGGTGGTTTGGAGCAATGTCCCCTAACATGCGGCTGACTACCTCTGTCTTCCCATCAGTCTGGAGGTGTGCTGCCATAGAGAACATAAGTTTGGTTCCTATGCACCTCCAAATGATCCTCCAGAAATATCCAAGAAACTTTGGATCCTGTCCAAGACCATGGTTTGGGGGATGTCATGCAGTCTTACCACTTCCCGGAAGAATAGATCGGCTATTGCCGTTGCATCCCAAGTTTTGGAGCAAGCCATAAAATATGCCATCTTGGAGAAGCGATTAACCACAACTATGACCAAATCCTTCCGTTCAATAGATGGCAAGCCTAAGAGGAAATCCATGGAAAGGTCTACCATGCAGTCATTGGGATGGGCAGTGGCATATATATGTTGTGAGGATGAACCTTGGGCTTAGCTTGCCAGCAGGTCAGGCAATTGGAACAGAAAACTTCCACTATGCTTCTCATCTCCGGCCAATAAAAATGGCTTTTCAGCATATTCAATGTCTTGTGGGATCCGAAGTGGCCCATCAAGCTGCCACTATGCGCTTCTTTAATGAAGAGCTCTTGTATTGAGCCTTCGTTTCAGGGATGCAAAGCCTTCATCCTTTAAAAAAGAAACCATCATGAAGGTAGAAATCCTTATATGGACCTGTACCATGACCGGAGTAAGGTGCTTTCAGTCCGGAGTCATCTTTATATTGATCCTTAAGGTTGGCAAAGCCAAGCACCTTGGCTTCGACGTAGTGATCAGCGGGTGCTTCCTGGACAAAGCGTCTGCCACCACGTTGTCTTTCCCTTTCTTATACTTGATGACGTACGAGAATATTTTAATGAATTCCAAGTCTCATCTCTTCAGGTTGATCTGGCCCCAGAGATGCTTAAAGGTCTCATTGTCCGAGTGAATCGCATATTCCTTGGAGATAATATAGGGTTGCCAGGTTTCCAAAGCCCTAACAAGGGCATAAAACTCTTTATCATAGGTGGGATAGTTGAAGGTGACTCTATTTAGCTTCTCGCTAAAATAAGCAATGGGACGTCTTTCTTGGGTTAGAACTGCCCTAATACCTATCTCGGAGGCATCACATTCAATCTCAAAGGTTTTTATTGAAGTCGGGCAGGGCTAGTAGGGAAGCTTGTGTCAGTCGATCCTTGAGCTCTTTTAAAGCCTTCTCTTGTTATTTCTCTTAGACAAAACCAATGGATTTCTTAACTAGAGCCGTCAGGGGAGCAGCCAGAGAACCTAAATCTTGAACGAACCGGTGGTAGAAACTTGAAAGGCCATGGAAACTCTGAACTTGGCTGACGTTAGTTGGGGTGGGCCAAACATGAACTTCTTCATGTGGCACCAAACATGAACTTCTTCATGTGGCATAAAGCTCCTCCTGCTTGAGGGTTTGGAGAACGACTTCTAGATGGTTGGCTTAGTCGACCAGGTTCTTGCTGTAACCAAGAAGATGACCACAAACTTGTTGATGTAGGTGCGAAGGGTCTGGTTCATAAGCGTCATGAAGGTAGAAGGGGCGTTGGATAGGCTATACGGCATGACCAGCCATTCATATAGGTTTCGTTTGGTTTTGAAAGCCATATTCCACTCATCAACTTCTCTCATCCTGACTTGATGATATCCCCTCTTCAAGTCAATCCATCATCAAGTCAACGGAGGATGAGATGTCGGTACTTGATTGTGATGTTTTTGATGGAACGGCAGTATACACACATCCGTCTAACCTTTGGTCACGAGGTGAGAGCTGGCAATATTGGTACAAGACCCACCATCTATGATCAAATCATAAACCTTTCCATTGATGGTGCAACACATGTGGAAAATGATGTCTCACTGATTGGCTGGTTTAGGGAGAGTGAGGGTGATGAGGCTTCACTTGATAACCAGCATGTCACTAATTTTCGAATATTTGACCTCCTCATCTGGTTGGGCAGGGTCAGGGAAATTTTCCTCAACCCGTCTCTTATCCCAGGACTCATTGTCACCTTCAGCAGTGATGATTATTGCCCGGTTATTCAGGTAATCCCGTGAGAAGTGGCCTTGCCCCTTACACTTGAAGCAAATCATGTCCTCGCTGCGTCCGGTGTTGGCTTCTCACCTGGGATTGGGCCGGTAGGCCTTAGGCGCTTCAGGTTGGCATGGTTTGAAACAAAAATCCAAGGTGATAGCCTTGGCAGCCTCGGTGGTCTGGTTTCTAGCAGACGGGGTCAACTGGTTTGGAGACCAGTTATGGTTGGGCGGTAATCGTACTCGTGGGACATTGGCGGTCTTTCGGCGGATTTGAGATTCTACTTAGATGGCCAAATGTAGTAGTTCTTGAAAGTCATGGTAAGTTTGCCTTTTAACTTTCCGTCTAAGAACTGGGTCATTAAGGTCTCTTTGTAGTTGTCAAGCTGTAGGTGATTTTGGAGGTGTTCGAACTTGTCAAAGTATTCCTCTATGGACCAAAATCCTTGTTGGAGTTTCTGGAACCTCTTATGCACGAAACGTTGGTAGAGGGGAGGGACGTATCGCCGCCTCATTATGAACTTCATGACTTTCCAAGAAGAAATAATGCCTTCTTGATGACATCTTTGTTTTGCTAGATCATGGACCCACCAAGTATGTGTGTGATCGATCAGCTGGACTGCAGTGTAGGCTACCTTATTGGCCTTTGGAGTAATCGTAGCATTCAAACAGATGGTCCATACCTCTGTCCCAGTCGAGAGGGGTCGATCTTTCCTGCAAAGGTCATAGGTAGGGGTTTATAGATAGAAGCTTCAGGTCAAGGTGCTCAATCATCCTAGTCTTAGGCATTCAGTCGCTCTCATTATCTAGAACGGCCATGTTGAGGATGATACTTATCAAAAACCTTCATAAGATAGGTACCATAGGATGGGTCCTTTGGGAAGTTGGTCGGCTAATTTTTTGGCTGGGATTTGTTATCATGGAGGGGCCTCAGGATGCATGTCATAGCATGTCATCCGTTGGGCAAGCTGTTAAAGTTGTGCTTAAAGAGCGGTCAGTACCGTTCCCACATCAACGGGTAGAGGGGGATCTTCTACCGGCTTGGCCATGGTATATATGTTTAGACCGTACAAATGGTGGTGTACGAATGCCAAAGTAAGGTTACCGTGATCGAAGTCGGTGAGGTCTAACTAGCGAGGTTGGCCTGTACAGTTGACGGCGAGGTACTAGGACCAGACAGGTTAGAACGCTGGTGATGGCTGGGTCTGGGGACGGTAGCCCAGTAAGTGATGCTGGCCAGGAACAGTGGAGTATGACCATCGTGGTTGCTGTGTTTGGCCAGTATGAACGTCTTGTCATGGTATGAGACTGACCCGGATGCTACCTGTGTAGGAAAAGATAAGAGGTTGGTGAAAGCTTGATTAACTGCGGTAACAAACTAGAGTGGTAGGATAAGGACGTAAGGTACGGGAAGGACAGCTTAAGCAAAATGCCAAAAATAACAATGCAGAGGATAGTACACGTTTTTGAAAACGTTTTGTGACAAAAGGAACAAGTGGAAAAAAGGACAAGTCATGCGTGCAATCACAACAACCACTCAATGAGACTATGCGTAGGCGAATCCCAATAATTGGCAAGGACATATAATCACACGTGGTTCAGCTAGGTGATAAACAAGTTGCACGTGTTGACCAGGTATGGTCCCAACATAGTTCGTCTTCAACCGTAAGTCTCATTAGGGAAACAATGGTGGACTGTGACGAAGACTGGTCTATCGCACAGCTCATCCAAAGGCTAGCAACAAGCATGAGATTTTGAGACTTGTTAAGCCGATACTAGGAACTATAGTAAAGCGCTCCAAGGAGACACCAAAAATTATCAACTTATAACGAACTAATAGTGATAGTGACAAGAAAAGATGCAAACTGGGAGTGGTGCCTTGGCTCTAATACCAGCTGATGCATCCCTGGACGTATAGCTCCATGGTGTTGAAATTAAGAGTATGGAGGCTTAGGGATTGTTGAGAGAGTGATAGTTGTGGCATGAGAATGATAAAGAGTTTGAGGTTAGGATACTTGGAGAATGTTTAGGATGAAGATGGTGGCGTGAGTATTGATGTAATGAGGGATTATTGTTTGAGAATGATGATAAGAATGATGATGAGAATGAGAATGATAATGGTTGATGAAATAAGATGAACTAAGGAGAAGCATGACGCCGGAGAGCTAAGGCTCCACCGGCGCCTTTAGGGAGATAATCAAAGCTTCCTTTTACTCTTTTAATCTTCTTATTCTCTTATTCACAACTCTTTACATCACATTACATGTATATTTATAGAGTTTTTACATAGAGAAGAAGAGAAGAGGCGTGAAGAAGGAAGGAGAGAAGAGAGGAGTTTGCATGAAGAAGAGAGGAGGGAAGGGAGCAGCTCACTGTTTGACTCCTGTTCAAGCTGCGCCCATACCCTGCTGCTGACGCCTCCATGCTTGTGCCCATGCCCTGGTTCTGGCGCCCCATGCTCTCCTTTGCTTCCTCTTTTCCACTTAGTTAGTCTTCTAGTTAGTATGTAACAGCTTCCTTTCTTCTAGTTACATCCTAACCAAGACTTCTTCTAGTTCCTTGTGAACTAGGTTTCCTTTCCCTCCTTCTCTTAGATTTGAATTCTTCTATCATAGAGATCACATATTTCAACACTCCCCCTCAAGATTGGTCGGTAGGTGTCCTTAAGGCCAATCTTGCCATGTACGTGATCCTCATTGATAGAAGATGATGCCATGATAACGATATCCGCTAGCTGATCCTTGCTTGCTCCAAAGACGGTTTTGATGACTCCTAACCTCAATGAGACCACGGCTTCCTCTCCTATGGCCTTCACTCTTTCTTGCGGATTAGGCTTTGTCTTCTCTAAGCTTCACTCGGATGACATCTTCTAGCTCACGGAATACTCACATTGTCATTGGCTTCCTCTTGATGACTCTTGGGAGTATACTCTATCCGTTAGACGCCACTTCCCGCTGCTTCTCGGATCACCACACCTAATAAGGTCTGAAAGGTGGTTTCTCCTTCGGTTTTCTTACAACATCATCCATAGCTACTCGTATGTGTCTCCCGGCTTTCTCTCGCCATCGTCTCCTCATACAGTGCTTGGAGTGCCTTGTTGCCTTGTTTACCGTTCCACAGCCTCCTAGGTGAACGCCTCTTGGTCTGAGCTTCACACTCCATCTATCAAGATTAATCTTGGCTTCAACCCTTCATAGATTTGATCTTGATTCTTCAAAGAGCCATCCGCTCTAATCCCACTTATCATAAGACTCTCCCGGCTTCCTCTCGAAATGCCGCACCTATCCATGGTACAATGTGATAGTCCTCTTCTTCTTGGACCATCACCTAACTTGGTGCTTTAACGGTCTTCTTCAACACTCCCCCTCAAGCTTGGTTCGAGTATGGGAAGAACCAAACTTGACAAGGAAGACCGTTGCATAATTTGGAGCTCACCGCTTCTTCAACACTTCCCTTCAAGACTAGCCCGTTGCCAAGGGACCACTCTTGCAAAGGAAAGAGCACTAAGCTTGATTATGCCAATGATGCCGCCTCCTCTTGGACTATCTATCCCACTTGGCAATTAGGACAAGCTTTCGTCTGCTAGCCATTTTGGATTAGGCCACAAAGGACATCATCTACCTCCACATAACACCACCATGAATAGCTTGCTTGAGCCTATACACACTTCTTCTTGTAGATTGCTCCGCTTGGATCGCCACATGGTTGAGTATGATCACCACTCTCTCAATACCTCCTGGATCAAGTGATTTGGCCTCAAGAGAGGATGAAGACCGTGGAATAATATGACCCTCCATAAGCACCCTTTAATCAATACCTTGGAGCAACTACTTCTTGGACCATATGAATCTTCCGCTTATTGGAAGACTCACCAAAGAATTATAGCATAAGCCTTGTGCTTCATCTCCGTCTACTGCAAGTCTTCTACGTGAACTCCTCTTGTCACGTCCCTTCCGCAAGTCTCTTCCGGGTTGAAGACGTGAACTTCTCTTGTCACTTCTCTTCCGTAAGTCTCTTCCGGGATGCAACCTTCTTCAGCTTCCTATCTCTTAGGTAAGCTTCTCCTTTTCAACTCCAAGTTTTACTATGAGCTGTCTCATATTTTTCTTGAAGTCTCACGTGAACTAGGTTTTTCTTTGGCTGTTTGTGCAGCCGGTTAAATGCTTCCATTCATTCTGAGGCAAGCTCCTCTTCTTTCTTGCTGAATGTCTTCATTTGATCACCAGCCACTTTACTTCCTGTTCAATGATTTTTTTTCACTTGGAGCTTGCTTGGATCACCACTTAAGGTCACCACCCAGCCTTCTCTTCTTCTTAACCATCACGCCAAAAACACTCTTCATCTCCTAGATGCCTTATTTCCCACACCATACATGCCAAAGACCATCATGCCATGACAAGCTTCTTCATGGATGAATGATTCTAAAAATCCTCTGGATCTTGTTTCCAAAGAGGATCACCGAGGGATTGATGTTGATACAACCCCTTTTCAAAGTTTTGTATGTGGATCTAGACTCCACACACAAGAAACACAAAGAAAGATATTTACTCTCTCACACACACCCTATTAAAAACGCATGGGAGGAACAAATTACCCCAGAAAATCTCTCTCTCATGTGTTTAACAAAAGAAAAATGAGTTCCTCAAGGCAAGGAGCCAAGGAGAGCCCAACGAAATCTCCCTCAATTTGTCATCATTTTCTAGTAACAATACACACCCTTAGTCCTTTCACAACTTGAAGATCTTATGATCTCAAGGATATTAATCTCAGAGTGAATAGAACTAAGAAAGTGTATGGTTATAGATTAGAAGACTTTGTAGAGAGCTAGAAGAATAACAAGAGATTAGGCGCTAGATCACTCAACTTGCTCTGATACCATGTTGAAATTAAGAGTATGGAGGCTTAGGGATTGTTGAGAGAGTGATAGTTGTGGCATGAGAATGATAAGGAGTTTGAGGTTAGGATACTTGGAGAATGTTTAGGATGAAGATGGTGGCGTGAGTATTGATGTAATGAGGGATTATTGTTTGAGAATGATGATAAGAATGATGATGAGAATGAGAATGATAATGGTTGATGAAATAAGATGAACTAAGGAGAAGCATGGCGCCGGAGAGCTAAGGCTCCACCGGCGCCTTTAGGGAGATAATCAAAGCTTCCTTTTACTCTTTTAATCTTCTTATTCTCTTATTCACAACTCTTTACATCACATTACATGTATATTTATAGAGTTTTTACATAGAGAAGAAGAGAAGAGGCGTGAAGAAGGAAGGAGAGAAGAGAGGAGTTTGCATGAAGAAGAGAGGAGGGAAGGGAGCAGCTCACTGTTTGACTCCTGTTCAAGCTGCGCCCATACCCTGCTGCTGACGCCTCCATGCTTGTGCCCATGCCCTGGTTCTGGCGCCCCATGCTCTCCTTTGCTTCCTCTTTTCCACTTAGTTAGTCTTCTAGTTAGTATGTAACAGCTTCCTTTCTTCTAGTTACATCCTAACCAAGACTTCTTCTAGTTCCTTGTGAACTAGGTTTCCTTTCCCTCCTTCTCTTAGATTTGAATTCTTCTATCATAGAGATCACATATTTCAACACATGGATGGCCACGACGGGCCCCAGAACGGACAACTGAAAACCAGATGGAAACAAGCAGCACAGTCAAGGCGGTATGGATGCTTCGGTACGAGTCACCCGCATGGTCAGATTTCCTCGATACAGGAACATGGATGCGGTCAGGATTCCCTGATGCAAACAGCAGAGGTGATAAGGTTACCTTGGTACTGAAATGCCAATGTGTTACGGGGCTCTCAGTAAGGTAACATCGATGCGGTATGGATGGTGCGATGGAAAGATGCAATAAGCGAAGAAGCAGTTTGGGCGATGTGATGATGGTGAAGCGGTAAGAGCGATGCGATGATGGTGAAGCGGTAAGAGCGATAGGATGATGGTGAAGCTGTAAGAGCGATGCAAGGATGGATGGTGTGGTAAGTGAAGGAACGATGGATGGCGCGGTAAGCAATAGAACAATGGATGGTGTGGTAAATGATGGAATGATAAACGGTGCGGTACACGATGGAACTATGGATGGTACAGTAAACAATGGATCAAGAGTTGGCCACATGGTGGTTGGACGACACTATGATATGACTGAACCAAAATCTGAACGGAGCTTCAAGAATTTCTGGTGTTTAAACTAAGTGAAACTCGAGAGGAAACAAAGCGATTTGCTAGATATTTTATTCAAGTTTGAAGTGTTATAGAGCGAGGTTATAAGTTTAAATAGGCAGCCATTTAGGGCAACTTACCACTTACAAAAGACCAGTGTGTCTTAGGTTTTTATATACCTGGTAAATGGTAACAAAGTCTTGACGTAAAAGTGAAAAGACAAAAGGGTAGGGATTAGGTTCGGATGGTACTCCAGGAACCATGAATTGGTTAGGAAGGTGACCATTTCAAGCCTAATGCATCCTTGTCGTAAGCCTCATTAAAAACTTTGTTGGTATAACCACTTAGGGATGAAAACCAATAAACAGAAAATAGTACTTAGGCTAAGATGTCTTTAGACGGACATTTTCACTGGATTAGGGTGAAAACATTTACAACTTGGTCCTTGTCAATGGTGGATACTGGTATGTCGGGCAAGGGTCTTAGCTACTTGACAAGGCTGAATAGAAGCCTCCGATCAAGGTTCGTAAGTTTGACAATTCTGCTATCATAAGGTAAAAACTTGTCACTCGTATAAAAGATTTTTCACCATGATATTCGATAAACTCTGACTCTGATTGCCCAGATGCCACGCCATCGGGTCTAGAATGTTGAAGGAGGCGTAAGATGGCATGACTTGGGAAACAGTTGGTTTCACTTTGATTTTGACAATGAATAAGATTTCCCGAAAGTCCTCCAGAGGCTCTGCTACTTTAATGAATGGAGCTTCTCTCTTGAGCGATGGGAACCAAATATCAAGGAGGATTTCCCAAACGTCATGACTTTTTGGATCCATGTCACCAAAGTGCCCTCGCTCTATTGGGACAGAAGCAAGTAAAATAATATCGGCGATGCTCTTGAAGAAGTAAAAGAAGTGGATCTACGGGAAAAGTGTATTCAAGTGTGCCTAAACGTAGACAAGCCCCTCACGATAGAAACCATGATTGAGTTCAACAATGGAGATACAGCTAAGATAATTTTTCAAAATGAAAACCTCTTTAGGTACTGCTTCACCTGCCATCACTTCTCGAATGAGGAGATCACTATCCCTCTTCTTTCGGAGGAAGAGTAAAAGAGAAATAAAGAGAAGCATGCTGGAACTTACAAAGCAGAGGAGCTGCAAAGGAGGTGGAGTACTTTTTATGGCAGACTCTCGTGGGAAAAAAATCTAATGCTCCTTTTTTGGAGTCTCAACGCTTATCTGAGAGTAAAGATCAGATGCATGGTAAATTAAGGATGTAAGAAGAAAGCTTGAAGATGAAGAACTTTTAATTTTATTAAAATGTTTTCAGCTTAACTTCTTTCGCTATTATATTTTTCTCCTTTTGTAGACTTGAATTACATTTTATACTTTGATAATGATTTATAGCTGTTGCTGCAATGTCTATCTTGGTTTATCACGCGTCTTCTTCCTTTAATACGTTGAACATATTCTGTGTCTTGATTCTGAACTTCGTACTATTCTCTGCAGCCTCTGAAGTTCTTTTTGTTTTGTCTCTTATTGCAGGTTCCCATTGCAGGTTCTCTAGCTTCTTCTTGGGCTCAGCTTTTGCAAGCTTCATTTTTTCTTGGCCCATTTCCTTCTGCTTTTCAATCAAACCATCTTATTTTTTTGAAGGTGTAGTCATGATACTCCCCCTCAAACTTTGTGTGGGAGGTTCCGACACACAAAGTTTGAATCTAAGTCATAAAAGGAAGCTGTAGGGAGAGATTTTGTAAAAATGTATGTGATTTGATGATGGCCAGGAATATGTTTTACCTCAAGCGTTCCAAGTGCCTTGCACGTAGTGATGATCGGTATCAAAATGTTTGTACGAGCATGAAACACCGGGCTAGCAGTGAGATAAACTGCAGACAAGTTGCCACAGGAGAGAACTGGAGTTTTGAGAATAGGAATACCAACATCACAAAGAGTTGACCCAATCCATTTTAACTCTGAAGCTACTTCTGATAGACTTCGGTATTCTGCTTCAGTTGAGCTTTTCAAAACTGTAGGTTGTTTCTTGGATTGCCATGAGATCAAATTATTTCCAAGATAAGTGCAGAAGCCTCCAGTTGATCTCCTTGTAATCTTATAGCCAGCATAGTCACTGTCACTATATGCACTCAATGTGCAATCAGTGTTTTTGTTGAAACATATTCCCATAGTCACTGTACCTTTGACGTATCTTAGAATTCTCTTTAGTAATCCGAAACAGTGGGAGCATGCATCTTTTGGCACAGTTAGTTAACAGAATACTGAATGTCTGGTCTTGTAAGAGTGAGGTATTGTAATTTACCTGCCAACTTCTAAAGTATTTGGAATTTGAAAACAACTCCTCTTAATTTGATTTTTTGTTGGTTTTGTCTTTTAAAATTTTATCTAGTTGTAATGGTAGCGGAGTTGATATTGGTTGACAATCTTTCATTGTTGAAATTGTTAACAGATCTTCTGCATATTTTTTCTGAGAAAAGAACAATCCATTTTCATGAAAATAAGCTTGAACGCTGAGAAAATAATGAAATCGTCCATATCTTTCATCCTGAACTGATTATTGAGCTCCTGAAATAATATTTTCATAGCTGGAGATTCATTTCCTGTAATGGCCATTTTATCAACGTATAGGAGCAAGAGAATATCATCCTTGTTGTTTATGTAAAAAATAGCAAAGGATCTGAATGGCTGCAAGTAAATCCGAATTCTAATGAAAAATTACTGATTTCGGCACCATGCTCTTGGTGATTGTTTCAGTCCATATAATGATTTGTGTAGTAGACAAACATTCCCCGGTCTTGCTTTATCTATGAATTTTGAAGGTTGTCTCATATAGACCGTTTCAGTTATATCGCCATGTAGGAAAGCGTTTCTTACATCCATTTGTTTTATTTCCCAAATCATGATAGTTGCTATATGAAGAACAAGTCTTATTGTTGCAGACCTGACAACTGGACTATAAGTCTCCAAGTAGTATATCCCTTCTTCTTGATTAAAACCTTGAGCTACCAATCTTGCTCTTAACGTGTCTAAGCTTCCATCAGCATTCAGTTTTATCCTGAAAATCTACTTGATTCCTAGTATGTTCATCTTTGGAGTTGGTTCAACAAGAGACCAAGTTTTGGTTTCCTTGCAGTTATCAATCTCTTCTTCCATTGCTTCAGTCCACTTGGGATCTTTCAAGGTATCCATTACATTTTTGGGTTGGGTATATGCTTCCTTACTAGTTAGCAATGCATATCTCGGTTTGGTTTTATTATACCTGCTTTGGACCTGGTGATCATACGGTGACTTGATCCGGAATGTTCTGCAATGTGAGAAACACTTTTTTTTATTTGAGCCAAGAGAGGAGCTGTTGCCTATAGATTTAAGATCTGAGATTTTCGTACACCCAGTACATCCTTTCTTATCAACAACTAGTGTTTCAGTTTCCTTGTTAAGCTGATCATCTGCAAGTTCTGATATAGAGGTTTCTGTTGCAGGTTCAGGTGTTTGGATCTCTGAATCTTCAGACATTGTTACATTTGATGATTCCACTACTGGAGGCATAAATCCCTGAAGCGGAGATGAGTCACAGTTTTGAGAAGTAGTCATACTGACTGGATTTAAACTTTTTAACCAAGCTTCTATCAAAACTGTTTGATCTAGTATATTGATGATTTCTATATATTTCTTCAAAACGAAAGTTTTCTTCACCAAATATGACATGTATACTGATATAAACTCTCCCTGTAGAAGGATATAAGCACCGGTATCCCTTATATTTTTTATTGTATCCCAAAATGTACTTGAGAGACTTGGTATGAAACTTATTTTCAGCATAATCTCTAAGAGAAGGGTAACAGACACATCCAAATGTTCTTAAGGCACTGTACTCTGGAGCTTTACCAATAAGCATCTGAAATGGACTTGAATTGTTACTGGTTGCGGTTAATGGTAACAGATTGATCAAGAAATTTGAAGTAAAGAACGCCTCTACCCAGTATATTTGTGGAACTTTGCTTTGAAACATCATAGATAGTCCCAATTTAGTAACATGTATATGCTTCCTTTCAACCAATCCGTTTTGTTGAGGTGTATAAGGACGTAAAATTTATTGTTTTATTTCAGAATCTTGTAAATGTTGAAGACGTCTTTTACTTGTAAATTCTCCTCCTCCATCACACTAAAATATTCTAATCTTTGAACCAAATTGAACTTCAACCATTTTTTGAAACTTGATAAATACTTCACAAAAGTCTGATTTTTTTTTAATAGTATAAAACCAATAATATCTTAAGAAGTTTTCAATAAGAATTACATAGTATCGAAACCCTTGAACAGACACCATAGGTGAAGGGCCCAGAGATCACAATGGATTCTCTCCAAAGGCCTTGATGCTGAGAAGCTAGAAGAGGAAAAGGCTAGATGACTACTTTTCCTAATTGACAAGCTTAACATATGTTGTGAGAGCACTTATTAAGACTGATAGACTTGCTTTGTGAATGTTACAGAATGATCTTGTCATTAGGGTGGACAAACCTCCTATGCCAAACTTCAAAGTTAACAGCTTGTTGGCGGTTTGAGTAAAAGACTTGAACATTTGGATCTTCTAGCACATTACAGTTTCTTCCCAGAGTTAATAAATTCTTTGTTTCCTTGTCCTTAACATGAACTTCATTAGCATCAAACTTAACAGAGCACGGATAATCATTGGTAAGTTTAGATACTGAAAGTAAAGATTTTTCTATGTTAGGAGAAACCAACATATCTTTCAGAAGAAGATTACCTGAAGTAGAAGGAAGATTAGCGGATCTCACATGCGTGATAGGCAAGAAATTTCCATCCCCAATAAGAACAGTATCTGATCCGTGGTAAGGTTGAGAGTGATTCAGTCTTTGAGTAGAGTTGGTAATATGATCAGTGGCTCCAGAATCTGGGTACCACTCGTTTCCTGAAGAGTGTAACATCTGTGATGTGAAGAGCAGCTAATGCAGAGGGTAAATCGTCTGATTGATAGCTGTTATCAAAATGATACCAGCATTTTAGAGCATGATGTCCTAGTTTGCCGCATATTTGACACGTAGGATGATTATCACCTTCATATGAGCTTGGAGATCCAGAGGGGGAAGAAATTTGTTGGTGAAATCCTCTCCCTCTGGTTGAGAAAGACCCTCTTCCTCTGTTACTGAATCTGCCAAAGGAGTTACCTCTTCCCCGGCGGTTATATCCAGATTGTGAACTGGATCTAGAAACGTTAAAGGCCAGATAAGTAGATAGGCAGTGTGCCTTGATTCATAGCTTGTTATCATGTTATTAAAGTTTGTAAGCCTCGGAACAACATCTTCAAAAGTTTGCAGCTCTCATATTCGCGTCCAAGACCATGGAGAGCTGCAAAAAATTCCACCTTTTCAAAAACAGGACTGCCAATGGATGAAAGTTGGTCACAAACTTCTTTGATCTCGTTCATGTAGACGGTCATAGATTTCTCATTCTTTGAAGTTGTCTGAAGCTTTCGCTGGAGCTCAAAGAGTCTTGATGAAGAGACTTTGTTGTAGTGATTAGCTAAGTGCTCCAAACATCCTTTGAGTGGGTGAGTTTACCACAACACTGAGAATATCTTCAGAGAAGGACCCCACAAGCCAAGATTTTACTACTTGGTATGTGCGAACCCAGATTTGAAAGTCTAAATTTGCAGTATCATCAAGTCTTCCGTCTATGGTTGGGACCGGTATCCTTGCTTCTGGACAAGCCGTTCTGCCATTAATGAAGCCCAACAGACATTGACCTGAGAGAAACGTTTCGAACTGAGTTTTCCATAAGTGGTAGTTATTTTGAGATCTTCGTTTTGTCTTGGCCCATTTTCTTCAGCTTTTCAATCCAACCCATCTTATTTGGAATTGAAGTCTCTATTTCTCTCAGAGGATTACTATGTTTTGAAGGTGTAGTCTTGATAAAGGAAAAATGTTTGAAAACATATTGAGCCGGCGAGAGAGTATAAAGTGTGTACATCTCGAAGCAACCATTCCCCTGTGTATAGGTAGAGCAGGAAGAGGAAGACAACTGGGTATGATTATCTGGAAAGACGAAGAACAGAGAGAGAGAGAGAGAGAGAGAGAGAGAGAGAGGAATGATACCAGAATTATTGGCTCAGATACAATCAAGAGGCTTAGGGAGAAAACCGATATGGATCTAAACCCTTAGCTCTGGCTCCCAGAGAAAACCAAAACAGAGTTGAAACATGGGGACATGATAAGTATTGGGAGAAAATCCAGGGTCGGAGAATTGACTATGAAACCCAAGATGATGATGCTTTTTTTAACACCATTGCGATTAATCATGATAAAGTTGTGAACTCTAGAGAGGATGAAGTAATCCCTGAAACTCAGACGTACGGAATGTCACTGAATGCGGAAGAAGAAGAGGATTTAAGGATTGAGCTGGAGAGACAAGCAGCAGAAAATCTAATATTTTTATGAAGAAGACCTTCTTGAAGAAGAGGAAGAAGACGCTGCAGAAATGATTGATGCTGTTAAACCATTTTCCCCAACTTGAAACACTACCATAATCTGCACAAAACAGTTTAGACCTTACCATTGCAAGGCTCAAAAATCCAGAAAAGAGAAGAGGAAGACCTGATTGCAAAGGTTTCCACCACCTCGCGAAGTCAAGCTATTCCTGCAGGAAAAAAACCACCAATGAACCTGATGACTAGAGTAACATAAAAAAAAAACTCAACATTTTAAATGCCACCAAGGGTACCGGTGGCCCATCCCCAAAGAAGAACCAGTTCCAAAGAAGCAACTTTACCCGCATGCCATCTTTCCTCGCCATGAGGTGTTCCCATCAATTACAAGAAAAAAATCTGAAACCTCCCAATTCTCATAGATTAGGACCTTCAGCTGGAATTGTCAAGGGGCGATATCGGACCAGACAATTCATCGGTTACGGGAAGTTAGAATACTTTTTCCTGAATTTCTTTTCTCAGTGAAACTAAAAGCTCTCACATTTTTAGGATATTTACAGCATTCGTTTGTTTATAATCATCATTTCATCTTTTTATTTGGATTCATTTAATATTTACATTTTTAAATAATCGCATGATTGACATTAAGGCTTCTTTCGAAGGGAATAAAATTTATATGACTTTTTCTATGTAGACCTTGTTATTAGATTTTGTGATCAGATCTGGGATTGCCTAGCTTTGATTGGCTTACTCAGAGAGGGAGCCAGGTTTGTGATAGAAGATTTCAACGAGCTCACATGTAACTTTATGTGTGTTTCAGGTTTTATCATTCAATGACACAATGGTAAGCTGCAAGTGCACATCAAATCAATTGTAATACTCTTGCTTGCTTCTGGTGAAGCTTATAGCACTATAAAAATAGGTTTGTATGGTAAGAATACCATTTTAGGTATCGATTGCATAGAGAGTACTAGCTACACGGTAATAAATTTAAAGAAGGAAATTTAACCAAGATGCAATATGGAAGGGTGGTTTGTTTTTAGGTTTTCTAAAAGTAAAAAGGCCTGTTGTAAAATAATATGCTAAAGCGTTGAGTGCTAGGAAAATCATCTCAAAGTTTCAATAGTTCTAAACAAACAAGTTAAAAGATTGTAAATAAGTAATCAATAGTTTCCGGCAAGATTCTCAACTACAAAAAAAAGAACTAAAAATTTAAGGTAATAGAATGCAAGTCTAAAGTCCACATACTCTGTTACTCAAATTTTGTAGGAAACGATGCATGTATTATATCATTATGAACGAGTACAATAATTTCACTAAAATCTATGAATCAACTCTCGCAGGCAATGACACAAAACTTCGGTACACTAGTTCTAAGGGCTAGGTTTACACAGGTAGCACTCCTATCCTTTGAGATCAGAGCTTAGTGATCAGTTCAAGCTACATGAATTAAGTAAAATATTTCCCAAGAAATACCTAAGAGTGGCCAAAAATCAGATTTAACAACGTGTAAGAATCTAACCATGAACACCCCCCTGAATCATCCCATAAAACATAGCAAAAGAACTACTCACTAATGATGAAAAACGACATGGATATCATAAATAACATCAATATCAAAGAAATTTATCAAAGGGTTTAATGAAAAATTATCTATAGATGTCATAGAAGATTGCTTGTCTACCCACAAAAATGAAAGAAAGAGAGAAAAAGAGAGAAACTATGAAGAATAAGGATGAAAATTGCTTGGAGGCGTCTCTGAGACTCTGAAAAAGAAGCTTGGGATTTTCCTTTAAGTTTAGATATTTATAACCTGAGATTAGAACTTCCGAGAAAGTTGGACCAAAACATCGTAGTTTTGATAAGTTGCAGGGATGAATTCTTCACGAGGCTCTGAGATAGGTCTTGGGCATTCTTAACAGTGTCAAGCCTAATGAGGAGACCAGGAATGGCCCTCCTGGCCGGTGCCAAGCCTTCATGCTCTATCGATCATATTTCTTGTGATTGGTATTGACGTTACTTTACTCCTCGGATGATATCTTCTGATCGGCTGATGGGATTGCTCCAGTTGTTCTTGACTCTTATAGCTTTCCATATACACCAATATTTCTGAACAGAAAATTATGGGCTTCTGAAACTGTCCGAAAACGGGTTTTGGCTTTTTTGGTAATTTTTCGTCCAAAAGTCCTAAAAGTCACTTGGAAGTGTAAATGACTGAAAACACCCTTAAAACTCCATAATCTCTTGAATTATTTATTGGGTATCTAATAAAAATGGGCTAAAAACCGATGTTATCAACTCCTCCAGAGTTAGACTTTGCTTATCTTCAAGCAAACAGAAAAAAAGTTAAACTAGCAGAAAAGTTTTGAAAACGCGAAAATTATAATATGGTGAGAGACCTTGCTCCGGGAAATAACTTGTGGGCTCATAAACACAAAGATTCACATCAGAACATTCTCACAATAGACTCAAAACAATCAAAACTCTGATCCGTCTATCTCAAACCTACAAAAAAAGCTTTGAATTCACGTCAGTTAACTCCCTACATTCATTAAAAATGTATGTGAGAATTCTCATTAGAATATGCCATTCAGGGTAGATGAAATTTGGTAAGCTAAGGGCTTTTAGTGTTTATGTGGTGGAGTTAAAGTGTTTAGGGTTTATCGGAAATATCACAAATGCAGAGCACAGTGCACAGGACATGAAGAGAATGTAGCTATCGATAACCACAGCTTCCAACCACATTTTCATGTAACACCTCACTCTTTTACTTCTTTTCTTTTCATTCTCCCATACTTACTTCTTTCTGCTAGGAATCTCCGTGAATGACTCCACATTCTCATATAGTGATCCATCCAGGAAGCTCTATGATTTAGGGGAAAGACCGTGATTTCACAACAGCCTTAGTTAGAATCCTGAGTAAGTATACAGAGCCGGATGTCCATGGCCATATAAAACATGAGTCGATAAGGAAGGTGAGCGACGACCACTTGAACTCTTTGTGTAGGAAGTGACACTTGTGAATGGATACAGAATATCGGGGCTAAATTTCAAAAATTTACCTAGACCTAGCGATGTGTGATAGATCTATAACCCTGAAGAAAAAACAGTATATTAGACTTTAAAGAACTATGATCCCTGGATAGTGAACCCATTGCCCGCTTTTTTCTTCTGTTGCTTTACATTAATTATTTACGTGGTTTTTACGTTTATAATTGCACTCAAAATCCCACCCCATTTTTATGTTTCCTATTCTCGGTCAACATTTTATACTCTTCTTAGTTATATAATCGTTCATGGGCTCTAACGCCCTCTCTCAACCTGTGAGTCCTACCCACGTCTAATAATCAATGAATTATAACTGGAGGCTCCTGAGATTTTTTACCATTTCTATAAATCACCACATGATATTTTCGTGTATTTGCTTCACTCACACCTAATGGGTAGAATTATTTTTGTATGTGACAGAAAATATAAGTGTGGTTTAGTTACATAGATAGTTAAAACAATTGTTTAATCGATACCCATACACCACCATATATAAGAAAAATATGTGTTAGAATCACCCCACTAATAGATTTCAACGTCCTTGTCACCCCTTATGATGTGAGCCCAGATACCTACACACTTCTCTGGGTTTGGCTCTAATACCAAGTTGCCACACCCCAATCTTCAGTTTCCCCAAGCTAGACCAGATGGTGCTACTCCTTGGCTTGGTTTACTTGCTTTCAAAGATTATGAGGTGTGGGTAAACGGTTGATAATTTACTTAGTAATATCAATCCCTTATGTCAACCATATTCTACATACATATATACATATTACAACATGCGTTCTTAAATGCTTTTTACATTCAACCTACCAACGTAGAGGAGACAACAACATACACCAAGCAATGAATCATTCATTAATCTCTTATATGCAATATGAAATGATTCATTTCCTTTAATCCTACCTGTATTGGGTCACTTCCAAATTGTAATAATCCATCAATAAAATAGATGTTGAAGTTGAATAATCCAACAAATGATGAATATATATATATATATACTACAATATAAATTCTTAAATAATTCGTAGGTCACAAGCAACATTCAATCTACTAACCTAGAGGAGACAACAACATACACCAATCAATGCTTTGCAAACTCACTTATTGTATCGAATCCTATATTATATCAATTAAGTAATCAGTTTTATTCGATCTCTAATGTTTTATGTATACTCTAATCTCGAACCACGGAATAACTTCAAAAATTATGTTAAGAATTAGACCCTAAAAGTGGGTTAAGGGAAACGTCCTTCGGACATTTATTCTTAACCCGCTAGATGAATGTGTAGGGACCTTAATAATAGATGGGGTGGCAATCCATGTATTGTTTGATTCCAGAACAACAAGTTGCTTTGTAAACCCGGAAATGGTTGGGAAAGGTGGGTTCCAAAAGGAACCTGGTAATCATTTTGGCTTAGTAACAGCAGCAGGTGGTCAAGTTATGATGACTTGGGGAAAATCAGAAACTTATCAGTGATGGTATGTGGAGTACATATGCCGGCGGATTTAACAATCTGCCCAGTGATGTTGTATGACATGATAATAGGCATGGATTGGCTAGTAAAATACAAGGCACATTTGGACTATCATCAAGGAAGGGTGAACTTTGAGATGGATGGTAAAATACTGGTTTACCAAAGAGTAAGACCTACTTTGGATAGTCTGATTGTTTTCGCAATTCAAACGAAAAATATGGTTGAGAAATGATGTGAAGCTTATTTGGCTACAATAAGTTCTACCAAAGTTGGGCCGGATGCAGAACTTAAGGATATTCCATGGTGAACGAGTTTGTGGACATGTCCCAAGCATTGTCCGGATTACCACCAGATCGTTCTGATCCATTTACTATTGAACTTGAGCGAGGAACAAAGCTGATTTTAGGGCTCCTTAGAGAATGACACCGGCATAAATAGCGGAGTTAAAGAAACATTTAAGTGAGCTGTTAGAAAAGGGTTTCATAAGACCGAGTAGTTCACCTTGGGGTACACCGATACTTTTTGTCAAGAAAAAGATGGAAGTTTCAGAATGTGTATTGATTAGTGCGGTTTAAATTTAGTAACAGTGAAGAACAAGTACCCACTTTTGAGAATTGATGAGTTTTTGGATCAGTTGTGGGGTGCTACATGTTTCACAAAGATTGATTTGGTTTCGGATTACCACCAAATTTCGATACATGAGTTGGTTATTCGTAAAACGGCCTTCCAGACGAGGTATGGGCATTATGGGTTCGTTTTCATGCTGTTCAGACTGACTATGCCCCTGAATCTTTTATGAAAATTATGAATAGAGTAAGCGTACCTAGATGAGTTCGTGATCATCTTCGTAAACAATATTATGGTTTACTCAAATAACCAGAGGAACATAAGGTTCAATTGAAAATGGTGATGAGTAAACTAAGGGAGCATAAGTGATGTAGGCACCGGTATGGTAACTACAAGAGAGAATGGATGGTGAATCTTCTAGCAGGCCGTATGGCATTCTCTAGGGGGTTCTGTGAGATAGTTGACTGAAAAACGAGCTGGTGAAAGTGATGGATGCCACACGAAGCTATGATCTGTTCCGTGATAAGTCTGGAGACACTAGATTCACAAGGCTTCGCACACAAGTGAAGGGAATGTCGGCTGCTTCTTCTATAAGAAGAAAACTACGTTTTGTTTTTGTTATTCAAGGCTTGAGTAACTTACAACTCAGGCCTGGGGTTTTATAAGATAATCCTAGGTCAAACTACACGTAATAATGGAAACAACAAGAAGTTTCCAAGAAAGCAATTCGGACTAAAACAACAAGGAGTGTAAAATAAATAAATAAATATGGTAAACTTCTAAAAAAAAGAAAGCATGGCCGAAAAGGAGTTCTTCTTCAGTGCTCCAGGGACTAAGGTATTTGTAAAGCTTGTGAAAGATGTTGATACTGATAACAAGCTTGGAAATGCGCACTAAGGGTATTATCTCATTAAAACCTTTCTTGAAAAACCCATTGGGACAAAACCGAGATAAGAAAAAAGAGTACAATTCCTTAGCACATCTTTGTGTGTCTCGGACCTATGGTGGTGGTGAAGACACGTCTCCTGGACGCCATAATGTTTCTCCAATATCATCCTTGGAACTCTCATTAGCCAACATAACAAATAAGGTAGTAGTTACCTTGTAGAACCGGTAAGAAGAAGAGGTCTTGCATCTTGGATGGCAAGGAGGTGTTATTATGCTCTCCAAGCTCTGGGGAGTCATTGCTTGATCCGTCTCCTGTGTTCTGAAGCTTGGTAGCTTGGGGATCTTCTCTAGGTACTGTTGGAGTCTTGTGAGTGATCTCTTTGGTGAGTAGACTTCCTGATGTAGCGAAAACTTGTAGGGATAGAACTAGAGATCCGTTGATTCCTCAGAATACCGAATAACTAGGGTTTGAGAGTCCTCCTCTCAGGACTTTCGCAAAAGCTCTTGGATTTGTAAATACTCTTCAAAGTGGTTTATCAAAACCTCTTTAAATCTTTCGATTAGTTAATTTATCAATAGTCTCCTTTACAATAGGAGGCATATGAATGTTATTTATAATAAAGCATAAACTCTAAATACTTAGAATATTCTAGTAAACTCTAAAAGATAAATATCAAAATATAAATATAAATAAATATAAAGATTATCTAAATAATAACAATATTTGGAAATATTCCAAATATCTCGCTGCATCAGGTCTCGCCGGCCAAGAAAGATTCGTCCTCGAATCTTCAACCGGTTTTTTAACATCATCGGATTTTGCATGGATTTTGCACGAACCGATTTTTGCACGCCTTCTGGACAGATCTGAAATTGCCCGGATTTTGCACGGCTCTGAACTTCAAAATCTTCAATTTTAAAGAAAAAGTCAATTACCTGAACACCATCATCGTATATATCATAGATTGGATCACTATTAATCTCTATGTAGATCTCATGGATCTCTTCTCTCTCAACAAAAGGACTTTTGTCCTCGAAAGTGTAGCAACTGCCATTCACCATGTCAACCAGAATCATTCTCTGATTGAGAAATCAAAGAAACACAGCTCTGATACCAACTGATGTAGCGGAAGCTTGTAGGGATTAATTCCTCAGAATACCGGATAACTAGGGTTTGAGAGTCCTCCTCTCAGGGCTTTCGCAAAAGCTCTTGGATTTGTAAATACTCTTCACAGTGGTTTATCAAAACCTCTTTAAATCTTTCGATTAGTTAATTTATCAATAGTCTCCTTTACAATAGGAGGCATATGAATGCTATTTATAATAAAGCATAAACCCTAAATACTTAGAATATTCTAGAAAACTCTAAAATATAAACATTAAAAGATAAATATAAATAAATATAAAGATTATCTCAATAATAACAATATTTGGAAATATTCCAAATATTTCGCTGCATCACTTCTCTTTAGTTCTTCATGCTCTATGAGCGTGTATAAGCTCTCCACTGACTTGTTGAACTCTTCCCTCAAATTCCTTGTTCCTGACCTTGTCCTTGGGGTCTGTCTCATGACTGGAACTCTTGCTTCTCTGTCAGCTTCGAAGGGGCTAGCTTCGATGTCCTCATCATTCCTTCCCGCTTGAAAAGATTCTGACTACATAATAGGTCGTCCTGCATGAAAGGGAGATAAATCAGATACATTGAAAGTGGTAGGAATGTTTAACTCAACTGGCAGCTCCAGCTTGTAAGCTTTGTTGGTGACTCGTTCTATCACTCGAAAGGGGTCGTCTAAGCATGGGGATAACTTTGATTTCCTTTGGCTAGGAAACCTCTCATACCTCATATGTAACCACACCCATTCTCCTGGTTCAAATGTGACCTCCCTTCGACCCTTGTCAGCTTGTTGTTTGTATTGGTCCGTCTTCTTTGCAAGGTTGTCCCTTACACGCTAGTGAAGTTTCTTCACAAACTCGGCCTTTGTTTCACCTGTAGGACTAGAATAGATAGCTTGGGGCAAAGGTGAGAGATCTAATGGAGTCAAAGGGTTGAAACCATACACAATTTCAAATGGAGATTGCTTAGTAGCAGAATGTCTAGCATGGTTATAAGCAAACCCAATACAAGGTAAATAAGAAACCCAACTTCATAAATTCTTACCCACCGTTGCTCTCAGTAAAGTCGAGAGTGTATGGTTTACTACCTCGGTTTGACCATCAGTCTGTGGGTGGCATGTGGTTGAAAATATTAGCTTAGTTCCCAACTTCTTTCATAGCGTTTTCCAGAAATGGCTCAAAAACTTTGTGTCTCAGTCTGATACAATGGTTCTGGGCACCCCATGCAGACGTACTACCTCCTTGAAAAATAAATCAGCTGTTTGAGTAGCATCATTGGTCTTGTTGCATGGAATAAAATGGGCCATCTTAGAAAATCTACCTACCACCACGAAAATGGAGTCTTTGTGGTTGACCTGAGGTAATCCTAAGACAAAATCCATAGAAATATCTACCCATGGTAGGTGAGGAATAGGCATATATAAACCATAAGGATGTGACCTGGATTTGGCTTTCAGGCAAGTGATGCATTTGGCGCAAAACCTCTCCACATCTCGATTTAGGTGTGGCCAAAAGAAGTGCTCCATAATCACACTCAAGGTCTTGTCTTGGCAAAAATGTCCCATGAGACCTCCTCCATGCGCTTCCCTATGTATCAGCTCTCGCATGGATCCTTGAGGAATACACAATCTCTTATCTCAGAACAGAAACCCATCTTGTTGATACAATGGACCCAGAGCCGCTTTATTTGCTCCTTTGTAGGTCTCTTGAAATTTTGGATCTGTCTCATATAACTCCTTGATATGCTCAAACGCCATTACCTTTGCTTCCATGGTAGTGATCAAGGCATATCTTCTTGATAAGGCATCAGCTATAATGTTCTCTTTGCCCTTCTTGTACTTGATCACATAAGGAAAAGTCTCCAAAAACTCAAGCCACTTAGCATGCCTCCTCTTAAGTGTAGTTTGTCCTCTCAGATGTTTGAGTGTTTCATGGTCTGTATGAATGACAAATTCCCTGGACAATAGATAATGTTGCCAAGTTTCTAGAGACCTTACCAAAGCATAGAGCTCCTTATCATAAATAGGATAGTTTAGGGATGCTCCATGAAGTTTCTCACTGAAGTATGCCACTGGTTTGCCCTCTTGGGTTAGGACAGCTCCAATACCTGTTCCAGAACCATCACATTCTATCTCAAAGGTTTTATTAAAATTCGGAAGTACCAGAACCGGAGCATGGGTTAAGCTGTCTTTGAGTTTGTTGAATGCTTCCTCTTGTGATGGTCCCCATTTGAAAGTAATATCCTTCTTGATCACCGAGGTAAGAGGTGCAGCTATGATGCTAAAATTCCGAACAAATCTCCTATAGAAGCTTGCCAGACCATGAAAGCTTCTAACATGCCCGATAGTGGTTGGTGTTGGTCATGTTTGTATAGCTTTGATCTTCTCCTCATCAACCTGTAACCCCTGCGAGCTCACAACAAATCCTAGGAACACAACTTGATCAGTGCAAAAGGTGCATTTCTTTAGATTAACATATAGTTTTTCCAGCCATAGGGTCTCAAGCACTTGTTCTAAATGTAACAAATGATCAGCAAGACAAGTACTATAGACAAGAATATCATCAAAATATACCACAACGAACTTACAGATGTAGGCTCTCAGAATATGATTCATCAGCCTCATGAAGGTGCTCGGAGCATTGGTAAGTCCGAATGGCAATCCACTCATACAAACCCCTTTTAGTCTTAAAGGCGATTTTCCACTCATCTCCCTCCTTCATCCTTACTTGATGGTATCCACTTCTCAAGTCTATCTTGGAAACTATGGTGGCACCGTTGAGCTCATCTAGCATGTCATCAAGTCGAGGAATGGGATGCCTATATTTGATAGTAATGTTATTGATAACCCTACAGTCGACACAGATGCTCCATGACCCATCCTTCTTAGGCACTAGAAGCACTGGTACTGCACAAGGACTTAAACTTTCTCTTATGTATCCTTTGGACATCAATTCTTGCACTTGCCTCTCGAGTTCTCTAGCTTCCTCCGAACTAACTCTATACGCAGCTCTGTTTGGTAATGGTGCCCCATGTACCAAATAAATCTGATGCTCAATACCTCTTACTGGTGGAAGACCCGGTGGTATGGCTTCTGGAAACACATCAATAAACTTCTTCAAGAGTTCTTGAACAGCCCTGGGATACTCCTCTTGTCCTTGACCTGAGACTAAACTCTCCTTGAAGATCATCAGTAGCACCGTTTCTTTCGCCTCAAGTGACTTTAAAACAGTAGTATGAGTAATATAAATATTAGTCTTACTTACCTGGTTCCCCTTGTCCATATTTCTTTGCATTTCAAACACTTCTTGTGGGGTAAGTGGGGCGAGACTATGCTTCTTTTCCTTGTGTGTAAAGGTGTAGTAGTTGGTGCGCCCATGGTGTAGAGCCTCCTTGTCAAATTTTCAAGGCCTTCCGAGCAAAAGATGACCGGCTTGCATGGTAACTACATCACACGCTATCTGATCCGCATACTTCCATATGTTGAATGGTACACTAACTTGTTCGGAAATCCGTAGTTCAGTCTCATTGTCGAGCCATCGAAGTCTATAAGGCATGGGATGCTTTGTCTTTGGAAGACCTAACTTGTCGACTAAATACTTGCTGGCCACGTTAGTGCATGAACCTCCATCAATAATCAAACTACAAACCTTGGAGTTTACAGTACACCGTGTGTGAAAGATGTTCTCACGCTGAATGGTTTCCGGATCATGGAGTGTACGAAGTGCTCTTTGGATAACTAACAACTCCCATGTTTCTGGATATTCAACAATATCTTCCTCAGACTCTCCTGGATCCTCCTCGGCCTCATGTTGTGACTCGTACTCACCATCAGGCTTAAGGATCATAACTCTCTGATTTGGACACTCCCTGGCATAGTGTCCCTTTCCTTGACACTTAAAGCATGTGATGTCTCAGGCTCTTTGGGTATTAGCCTTAACTTGATAAGGCCTGGTGCCCTTAGAAGTTTCAGCAGTGGGGTTTTTAGGCTTAAATTCTCCAGCAATAGATTTTCCTTTGTCAAAGGCCCTTGTTGGTGGAGTCCAGACAGCCTTGTTTCTAGGAGTAGTAGCAGATTTTCTTTTGATATGTTGCTCAGCTTGAACCGCAAGGTGCAACAATTCATTGAAGTCGTGGTAAGGTTGTCTCTCTACTTTCCTTGCTATCTGATCATGTAATCCATCAAGAAACTGAGCCATCAAAGTTCCTCTGCATCTTCTGTCTCCAATCTATTTCTAAGAGTTTCGAATTCCTCAAAATACTCTTCTACAGATTTTGCTCCTTGAGTAAGTTTTCTAAACCTTTTCTGAAGTTCATGGTGAAAATGCGCTGGTACATATCTCTTCCTCAAACGGAACCTCATATCTTCCCAGTTGTCAACTTGGCCATGTCTAAGCCTTCTTCTTTCTGAAATATCCCTATCCCACCATGCTAGGATATTTTCCGTAAGTTTAGCTGCAGCTAATGAGACCTTTCTAACCTCCGAGTAGTTGTAGTACTCAAATGGTACTCCATTCTCTTCTCCCAATCCAAATATGCCTCAGGGTTGACTCTCCCAGCAAAGAGTGGTGCTTTAGTTTGACGTCATTTCCTCCATGTCGTGGCTGGTCTTCATCCACATCCCGGAATCTAGCCTTCTCTTGTCTTCTAGGTAGTTGATTAAAGTTAGGAGCTGGTCGTGGATCGTCCTCTTGGTGTAATAGATCTTCTTCATCTCCTTCTTCTCATTGCTGAGGTTGTCTTTGACCATTAGGAAGTGGTACAGCTCTTCCACATTGGGCTTGGGCTTCCATTCGTGTTATTCGGTCATTGACATATCTAATCGCATCCAATAACTGATTCATAGTGACTGGTGGGGCATCCTCGGCCATCGACGGGGTCCTGTAACAGATGAATAAATAGATCAACTGCAAAAGGAAACTCAAGGTGCAAATACTGATGCAAAGTGAAGTAACTTAACGATGCAGTGACTAAGAAACAACTCAGTCTGCAACAACAGAATAAAAGCAACAATTGATCCAAACAGAAACAATGAAACTATATATATATATATTATTTTTTTAGATGAAAACTAAACTAGATGCAGCAACAGAAACGAATAGGGATAGATACACCTGATACTTTGAGCCTAGGCTCTGATACCAAGATGATGTAGGCACCGGTATGGTAACTACAAGAGGGAATGGATGGTGAATCTTCTATCTGGCCGTATGGCACTCTCTAGGGGATTCTGTGAGATGGTTGACTGAGAAACGAGCTGGTGAAGGTGATGGATGCCACACGAAGCTATGATCAGTTCCGTGATAAGTCTGGAAACAATAGATTCACAAGGCTTCGCACACAAGTGAAGAGAATGTCGGCTGCTTCTTGTATAAGAAGAAAACTACATTTTGTTTTTGTTATTCAAGGGTTGAGTTGCTTACAACTCAGGCTAGGGGTTTTATAAGATAACCCTAGGTCAAACTACACGTAATACTGGAAACAACAAGAAGTTTCCAAGAATGCAACAAGTAATTTGGACTAAAACAACAAGGAGTGTAAAATAAATAAATAAAAATGGTAAACTTCCAAAAAAAGGAAAGCATGGCCAAAAAGGAGTTCTTCTTCAGTGCTCCAGGGACTAAGGCATTTGTAAAGCTTGTGAAAGATATTGATGCTGATAACAAGCTTGGAAATGGGCACTAAGGGTATTGCCTCGTTAAAACCTTTCTTGGAAAACCCATGGGACAAAACCGAGATAAGGAAAAAGAGTACAATTCCTTAGCACGTCTTTGTGTGTCTCGGACCTATGGTGGTGGTGAAGACACGTCTTCTGGACGCCATAATGCTTCTCCAATATCATCCTTGGAACTCTCATTAGCCGACTTAGCAAATAAGGTAGTAGTAGCATAACCTTGTAGAACCAGTAAGAAGAAGAGGTCTTGTATCTTGGATGGCAAGGAGGTGTTATTATGCTCTCTAAGCTTCTAGGGAGTCATTGCTTGATCCTTCTCATGTGTTCTGAAGCTTGGTAGCTTGGGGATCTTCTCTAGGTACTATTGGAGTCTCGTGAGTGATCTCTTTAGTGAGTAGACTTCCCTTTAGTTCTTCATGCTCTATGAGCGTGTATAAGCTCTCCACTGACTTGTTGAACTCTTCCCTCAAATTCCTTGTTCTTGACCTTGTCCTTGGGGTCTGTCTCATGACTGGAACTCTTGCTTCTCTATCAGCTTCGAAAGGACTAGCTTCGATGTCCTCATCAATAAGTTATACGCTAACATGAGTAAGTGCAGCTTCTTGCAAAGGCATATTGGATTCTTGGATCATGTAGTCTCGGATAAGGGTGTATCAGTCTACCCTGAGAAGATAAAATCAATTATGGAATGACCAAGACCAGTTAATGCCTCTAAAAAGTAAGGAGTTTTCATGGGTTGGCAGGATATTACCAACAATTTATGAAAGGATTCTCGAGTATGGCCCAACCTATGACTTGGCTCACGGAAAAGAAGTACCGTTTGTTTAGTCATCGGATTGTGAGAGTTTTTTCTAAATTAAGGAAATGCTAGCAATCTTACTTGGAGCAGAATTCGGTTTTTCGGTGTTCTCGTTGAAACACAGACATCTCCTCTTTGCTTTCTGGTACCGATTTGAGTAATCATCAGGCTCATGACCTGAAGACTGCAGGTTCGAACAAGTACACCAGTATTGGCATTACTGGAACCAGATATACCTTATGTGGTGTTCACAAAAGGGCTTGGTTGTGTGTTAATGCAGCATGGTAAGGTATTCGCTTATGCTTCCAGGCAATTAAGGAAGCATGAGGTGAATCATCCTACTTACAACCTTGAAATGGTAGCGGAAGTATTCACATTGAAGATATGGAGATCATACTTATATGGTGGAAAGTTTAAATTTTTATAGATTATTAGAGTTTGTAGTATATCTTCACTTAATCGGAACTGAACTTAAGACAAAAGAGATGGATGGAACTTGTTGTGGATTACGACGTAGAGATCGCTTAACCGGACTTTATGTCTGGCTGTTTTGATGGAAGATTTAGAAACTTTGGGTTTAAGTGCAACAGATCTAGCGGATTTGTTGACAAGGGTTAGGATTGCCCAAGATAACGATGAGAACTTTGTTAAGGCAACACGGAATAACCAGACCAAATGTCAAACTTTGAACAATGGACGAGTGTGCATTCCGAATGACAAGAAATTAAGGGGAAAATTCTTAAGGAATCACATCAGTCAAAATTTTCGATACACCCAGGTACAACCAAGATGTATCGAGATCTAAAATGGTACAACCATTGGGTTGAAATGAAACAAGATGTTTCTAAGTGGGTGGCAGGCTGCAAGATTTACCAAATGATTAAAGAAGAACATCATGTTCTGGGAGGATTATTGCAAAGTCTACCCATTAACGAGTGGAAGTGGGATATGATAAAAATGGACTTTATAACCGAATTGTTGATGTGCGACAATAAGGATTCAATATGAGTTATTATTGATTGGTTAACAAAATCCGCACATGTTTTGACAATAAATAAAAATGATGGTGCTGAAAAACTTGTGGAATTATACGTGAAGGAGATTGTTCATTTACATGGAGTACCTGCATGTATAGTGTCTGATTGTGAGGTGAAGTTTACTTTGGGATTTTTGGAAAGTACTTCAGAAAATATTTGGTAAAAAATTCACATGAGGACCGCTCATCATCCGCAAATGGATGGGCAATCCAAGCAAACAACTCAAACGCTTAAGGACTTGTTGAGAGCGAGCGTGTTGGGTTGGGGTGGTAACTGGGAAGATTATTTACCCTTGGCAGAATTTTCTTATAATAATTATCAAGCAAGCATTGGGATGTTATCTTACGAAGTATTGTATTACCGACCTTGTCTCACACCACTATGTTGGACCCAAGTGGGGGAGTGGAACATTTTTGGTCGGTACTTTGTTGAGGAAAAAACAGAGAAAATCAAAATCTTAAAATTAAGATGAAAGAGGCTCAAGACTGGCAACAGAGTTATGCAGATAAGCGGTGTAAGGAGTTGGAATTTGGTATAGGACATATGGTTTATCAGTAAAAGGTCACTTGTAAGGGGAAGGATCATGCCGCCTTGAAAACCAAATTAAGTCCAAGGTATATGGGACCATTCAGGATCTTTGAAAGGATTGGACCAGTGGCGTACAAGTTGGAATTGCCACTGGCAATGGATGCTTTCCATAAGGTATTTCACAAGTCTTTACTAAGGAAATGTGTGACTAATTGGGAGAATGTGATATCTGAACTACCATCGGACTTGCAACTTTTTATGACAATAGTGGGAAGGCCGGTTCAAATAGTAGGGAGAAAGTTAAGAACGGATAGGAAGAAAAAGGTCAAGTGATCCAGGTTGTTTAGGATTTTGAAGGGGATAAAGAAACAATGTGGGAACCAGAAGAAGTAATGAAAGTGAATTTTCAAAAATGGTTTGAGAAGCAGCAAATACCTAAAGGAAAAGCTTAGATTCGAGGACGAATCCGTTCTAGGTGGGAGAGAACCATAACGCCCGTATTTGGGTAGATAAAGGCAAAGTTGAGCTGAATGCTGGGAATTCAAGTATTAAAATCGGAGAAACTAAATCAAGGAAAAACTTATATCTATAGATGTCTATCGGGATCAGTGATATAAAGATCCAAACGTCAATACTCAACAAAGTGATGAAACGTGAGATTTTACTCGGTAAAAATCTTCGCGGAAACGCTTATTTCGAGGAAATAACACATGGAGACAATTTTGGGATGTAAGGAAGCAAGCATAATACACGGAAATGGTTACATAGCTTCCAGTTCGTGTGTGAGAAAGGTTAGTGAACAGTTTCTATCGTAATCTCTTGTTTAAATGAGGGAAGGAGTGCAAGGAATATTATGCTGGATGCGAAAAAGAACTCTGAAAGAAATCGAGAGAGAAAACATGAAACATTTACCGAGATTTGTCTGAGAATCGATAAATCGACATCAGCGAGCGAGAAACTGCCATCTTGCTCTCTGACTGGGTGAAGAGAAGTACGATCGGAAGCAACAAGAGGTATCAGAAGTTACTTTCACCGAGAATTCAAGAGGCGAAGGTGAGTGCATGACTGTTGCTTGCGATAAGTTAAATATTTTACATTGATTTTACCGTAATCTTTGTTACTATGACTTATAATCATTATTCTGCATACTTTGTCTTGATGATTGTTTATAAGTATTCATGAATTATGCTTGACGAGTAATTGTCATAAAGAGATGGTTGGTTAAAGTGAATGTTTGGTGATAAAGGTTGTTTATGGCTCGGCGAGACAGGATGACTGCTCTCACTAAACATTTTTTTGCTTACACTCTCTTTGAAACGTATGAAATGAAAGTAGCAAGGGAGTTAACCAAAGTGGCTGAGACTAAGGCGACAGGAAGGAAAGATGGCAGATTTGGGTAGTTTATGTAATAGTCTAGCTAAACGATGTAATAGCCTATTAGCAAACTTACCACTGTACTAGAACCTCGATGTTAATTCAAGTATTCTGTTTGATGCTTATAGTGCCTCGTCTAAAATAATTCCATGCAAACAAATTGTTAAGTACCAAAGAAATAAACTCACTGGTTAAGTAATTGTTCGGATGTTTCTTACTTAAAACTAGACGAGGTCTTTCACATATTTCTCAAGATTTTTCTCTTACATACGAGAACTCAAGAAAAATCAATAAGTAAACATCCAATATCATCGATATACTGACAATGTAGCTGATTTATTCATGAAGGTGCTTCCCACAACAATATTTAGAAATCATGTTCATAGTATTGGAATGTGTCATTTACGAGATTCATGAAAAAAACTAAATTCAATATTTTCAGGAGATATTACATAACTTTACTTTTTCCCTCATCATGATTTTATCCCTATGGATTTTATATGATAAGTTTTATAACAAAATAGTATGTAATATGTGATAGATAATTAAAGAGGAGTATTAGAATAAATCAAAAATAATTATCCATCATAATAATTTAATATTATTTGCTACCGTCTTATGTTTTTACCGACTTACTTTGCTATATGATTATTTGTACTTATAAAGAAAAATTATTTAAGTTTTATTAGTTACTTTTCTCTCACACATGTCTTTCATTGTCCCTTTAATTATATATATAGGGGTATATACCTTATAAAACAAAAAACATTGGCTTAGCGCCCATTTTTTTAAACAAGGGCCCATAATTTTATAAATTATTTTATAGATTTATTCTTATATTATTAATTTTTAATAGAAAAATATTTGCTTTTTATAAATTCTTTTTTTGATTATTTTCTATATTTCTCATTTCTTTTACTTAACTTTTAATTGGATGTAAAATATTTTTATGTTTATTTTTCTTTTACAAATTAGAATTTTATGTAAAATATCTCCATATCTAATTTTAAATCTTCTTAGTGTTGTTTTAAAGTATCTTTAAATTCGTTAAAAATTATTTTGTAATTCAAAATACCTTTGAAGGGTATTTATCTTTTTTATATTTTAAATAAAAAATATTTTACACAAAATATTGGTATATTAAAATAAAATTTATTTTTTTAGCAAATGTTGAAATTAAATTTGTGGATAAATATAAAAATTGGACATAAAATAGTATGAACAGTTCTATATATATATACACATCCAAATCGACATATATATAATAACATCTCCCTATTATATAAATATTCTACTGTAACCGATATTGTTGCAATTTTCCTATTATTTTTTAAAAAGGTAAAACGACAACTGGGGACGAAACCAACTGGACATTTTTATTCTTTTGGATAGATTTAAGAAGAATAAAATAAAATAGAAGCACAACTGGAAAAGGAAAAAATTAATATATGTGTTTGATAAGGTGATGCTCCTCCTCTTTGAAGGTCCTTGCGCGTCTTCAGGGTCACATGGGGATTTCTTCTCCTTCTTCAATAATTCATCCTTATCCATCTTTTTTTTCCCTTCAATTTTACTTTTCAGATTTTTGACAAAAGAGATCAACAAAACAAAATTTTGAATTTGCTTTTAATCCTCAAATTAATCTATTATCTAGCCTGTGAGAGATTTTTGTTCATAGGCTTAAGAGAACCATGTCTCTGAGATCAGAATCTTCAACGGCAGAGAAGAAAACAGAGGATCCTGTAACGTATAAGACGGCACAGAGCAGCGTGACGTGCATCTACCAAGCCCACATTGTTGGATTATGGAGAAACGTTAGGGTTCTATGGTCTAAAAATCTCATGAACCATTCTTTAACCGTGATGGTTACAGGTTTACAAGGAGATATGAATTACAGTTGTAAGGTTGATTTCAAGCCATGGAACTTCTGGAACAAGAAAGGTTACAAATCCTTTGAGGTTGAAGGTAACAACCAAATCGATGTATATTGGGATTTTAGGTCTGCTAAATTCAACGGAGGGCCCGAGCCAAGTTCGGATTTTTATGTGGCTATTGTTTCAGAAGAGGAGGTTGTCTTATTGTTAGGTGATTACAAGAAGAAAGCGTTTAAGAAAACTAAATCAAGACCTGCTTTGGTTGAAGCTGCCTTGTTTTACAAGAAAGAGAATGTGTTTGGGAAGAAGAGTTTTTCGACTAGGGCAAAGTTTCACGAAAGAAAGAAAGAGCATGAGATCGTAGTTGAGAGCTCTACCGGGGAAAAGGAATCCGAGATGTGGATAAGAATAGATGGGATTGTTTTGGTTCAAGTGAGAAATCTGCAATGGAAATTCAGAGGGAATCAGACGGTGTTGGTAGATGAAGAACCGGTTCAAGTGTTTTGGAATGTATATGATTGGTTGTTTAGCACGCCTGGTACAGGTCACGGTTTGTTCATCTTTAAACCGGAAAGTGGTGAAAGTGAAGGGAGCTATGGATCAAAGGATAGTAATGCTTCTTCTGAGTTTTGTCTCTTTCTTAATGCTTGGAAATTGGAGTAAGTGTTAAAATATTTCATTACAAAAATTGTATTCTATTTTGCTTGACTGTAAATTCACTTTCAACATCAATCTTAGCGTGTGATCCTCTCTTGATAATTTGAGTTGTCAAAATTTTCACCAAGACGTGTTGAGGGGTTTTGAGGCAGGTTGTTTCTCCCACGATTCATTAGTGCTATTTGTATTTCAACACTAACCTAGACTTTTCTTAGTCAACGCAGAAGACAAGTACCTTAAGAAGAAAATATTGTCAGATTGCTTAGCTTTAGAATCCTTGTCTTAACACAGCATATGTTATGTTAGTCGGACTGGTCCGGATCACCCACAAGAAGAAACAAATTACGTTAATTTGATCTGTAATGGTATATGGGTGAAGTATGAAAATGCAAAGGTTATGTGTGTAAATTGAAATATTTGTCAAAGCAATGTGGTGGTGGGGAAAAGTTCTCAAACACATGATTTTTGTCGCCTATCCTTGAAGTCTGTTGGATTGCTAGATTGCTTGGCTTTCGAATCCTTGTGTTAACACAATTTCTGTTAATTAGTTTTGTATAGGGATAAAATATGAAAAATAAAAAGTTATGGGTGAAAACTGGAAATACTCGGCAAAGTAACGTGGTAGGGCAAAGTTCTCTCAAAACACATGATTTTTGTCATCTATCCTTGAAGCTAAGTTGGAATTGCATAAATCTATGTTTTATCCTTGTCCCCTCGATCTCATGGAACTAATGGCAGTGATTGTTTTCATCTCAAGTTCGACTAAGAGATCAGCTAACTTTGTTGAATAACACTACTCAAAAAAGAACGCTAAGTGATTTAGTGATGATCAAAACACAAAACCAATAAGCAAGAATTACAGTAAATGTAATATGCAAGACTATTTGCTTTACGGACACATCTGTTCTGATATAAATATCTCTCTAGTTCAAAGAATATCTATGATCGATCTTCAAACATGTAGCATCCAACAGACATAAAACACCGAAAGTACTAACTGTCCGAGTTATCGCTGTCTAAAGGGGATGGTAATGTTAAATATCCCACATTTTGTTAGGACTGAGAGCCAGCTAATGCAATTAAGGTGTGATGGATACAATGACTCATAAACTAACTTTTGGATGGGTTCTGTACCTATGAATTTTACTGGACTTGGTTAAGACCCTATTGTGGGATAAGTTCAGTTTCTATTCAAAACCACAAATAGAAAACAAAAGTCTAAGAATAATTCAACTCCATGAATGACAACTCAACCAAAAACACTTAAGTGTGTGGTGGTGACAATTCAAAGAACGAATAAAGCCGTAGAGATGCACATACTTATAACTTAAACAAAACGATACAATCGTTATATAAAACAAGCTTTTCTACAGTAACAAAAGTGAAAACAAGTGGAACAAAATGGTTCAAGCTTTCTATCAAACTACAAACAAACAACCTGAATATGCATACCAGAGAGATCAGCTTGCTGCTATGTTGCAAGTGCCGATTCCGTCTCTACAGTCATTGGTAAGATCATTGAATGTTTCAATTTGCTTCTTCCCTCTCAAGAACACTTCTGTATCAACAGAAGCTCTCATGTAACCATCAAACTCGACTGGGTTTCCTCCATTAAGCTTCATAGTCTCTGAATACCATTCGCTGCTCTCGTCCCAGAGATCTTTAAACTCATCCAGAAAATGGGTTGTGTACTTGTTTTTCAAGGGGTTTAAGAAAGATACATCTGGTTCATTTGTTGCAATATAAAGATTCCTTCCTTGTTCGATTTTGTCCTGCAGGGTCGATAAAATGGAGCTCGGTGAAGTATCTTTATCCAGATTAGGCCAACCCTCTTTGTTTCTGGCCTTGTCTCCTCTCTCAATGTGAAGAGCATCATAATCCCAGTTTAACCTCGAAGCAATAGCAGAGACAATCTCCATCAATCTTCTTGATTTCCACAACAGATGCCACGGCCTTTGCACAACAGATTCTGCATCCCCTTCACAAACTCTATACCAATAGTTATCTGGTTCAACTGTCCCAAACTTCCTCATTATCAATGTGTCCTTTACATCAACAAGCTTCATCGGTGTGACCCTAAAGTCTTCCACAAGGTGAAGGTTTAATCCATTCTTTTTATACCATTTCTCCCAATCTGCCCAAAACTGCACCTGATCTAACACAGAAGCTGCCTCTTTCAAATGCTCAAAATCAAAGTAAAATCTAAAGTCCTTTCCTTCCTCGTTTTGACCAGACACAGTGTAAACCGAAGATAGACAAAGACTCAAATCCATAACTAATGTTCTATTCAAATACTGAGCTTCACCTAAAGCACACAAAAAACTCCACAAGAAATGGTTCATACTCTTACACCTATCTCCTCCACCCATATAAACCAAATACTTACCTTCTTTAAACGCATTCTCAGACTCAACCACAGGAAGTGAATCATTCACTGCTTCACCAACTAAAGGCAATGAGAAATCATCAATCTTACCATTTGATTTTTGAAACCCACTTTTCAAACTCTTCTTCCTCTTCCTTGCATTTACACCTGAGTGATATTCACCAATCCCAACCACACTAACACTACAATTCTCAGACTTTTCAATGACAAACCTACGATAATCCTTATAAAACGCTGCCGTTTTACCATCCTTAGGTCTATAACGCCAAGCCATATCACAGGAATGACTACTACCTTCTACAGTAACTGCTTTACCAAATTTGTAAAAATGAATATCTTTAAACTTCTCTATAGTTGCTTTTATCATCAAATGGAAAACTTCAGGATCTTTACAATCAATAGGAATTGTTATGTCACAATCCAATTGATTAGCTTCGGAATTGATCTCTGTGGTTTCAACATCGGTTATGTTGATGAATCCAGCGAATACGGTTTGGTTAACCGCCAGGAAATCTTCACCGGTTTTGACAACACTGTCATCGGATTTCAATGTGGCGTTTGATGTGGATGTGAGAAAAGTTGTGATTTTTTCAGATGGGTGAAAAAGTGGGTCCACTGGCTCATATGTTGCAGCGATCACCGTGAAAATTACCACTCCGGCGACGAATAAAGAGAAGCCTATGTTACCAATTAAGCTCACTGCGTTTTGTCCTAAATTCTCTGGTCGGAAGCTCGCTGTTCTAGAAAATGTAGATCGGCCTATCATCTTTGAATACGATGTAACAAGTATAGAATGAAGATAGTTTCAAGAGATTTTTGCAATTTCTTCTTGTTCTTTTTTTTTGGATCTGTTAAACTTAAAACGACAGGAGGGTAAGGTGGGATAGGTTTTGTCATGGATACACGTGGAACGAACTGTACTTGCGTGACAGACAATGGCGAAACAGATGCGACTTTGGTTCTCACGTCCGAATTAATCGTTGTTGTTATTTTTATTTTTCTTTGTTAAATTACTTAAATGTCAAATCGGCCAGCCCACTTGGCCGATCAACCTCATAAAGAAAAGTTGAGGATCGATAGACTTAAGGTATTATCATTCGCATTACGAAGCTCTGATCAATTATTGGGGTCTCGCTTAAAAGCATGTATAGGAAAATTTTCGAATTCTTTTTGTAACATCTGTCTATATCATATATATTAGGATAGCGTGTCATTCGTTGTAATCCACGTGGTATCCTAGTCAGCCACTTTTAACACCTCAATTTACGGAAACTGTAAGTTTGTTAGTTTTGTCTTTTGACCATAATTAGGAGTTGTTTCGTATTACGAGCGGGAATAGTCACAAGTGAATGATATACTAGATTTTATATTTTATTTTGTTTCTGAAAATATAATATAAAATTATGAAGTTATTATATTTTGTTTGTGTGTCTATTTGATATATTGTAAACTTATGGAAATCGAATATTTTCGTTGTGTTTTTATGTATATATATATATTTATATAATTATGAATGGATATTTGTAGCAGCTTATTTTTTTGTATTGGTATTTTTTAAATGGCTGCAAAACATATGATATATCTTTATTGTTTTACTGTATGATTTCAGGAGAAAGTTTACGCTATAGGTGGTAGAGAAAAGTGAAGTTGAAAATAAAAAATGCGGGAAAGTGTAGTTGCAAGTTTTAGGAATAGTCCATTACTTATTTTTTTTTAAATATTAATATAAGTAAATGACAATATATATGTTTGTATTTAGATGTAGAAATATAGATGATCTAAAGAGATAATGACATATTTCAACTATAGGGAAGGAACACAGTTCATATATGTGATGTTTGTGTGAAGGTTTAAAGAAACGCAAAATGGCAATACCTTCGTGTCAATAAGGAGAAGCTTCAGTTCATCAGCATATTCCCTTTTGTGTGATTGCGTGCTTCCCAGAAATTGACCAACCTAACTAAGACTTCGACAATACAAAAATTTACTTGTATGGCAGCTAGAGTCTTCGTAGTAGATGTCTGAGCGGAATCTTGTTGAGTTGATTTTTTTATAGCGTAATTCATTTAGAAGACTGTCGGAAGCGTTTTTTTGTGAGGTAGGTGTATTCTTTGGGTGCACAACCCCCAGAATTTATAAGGTGTGAGTAGGGAGTTCATATGTATGACTTAAAAGTGTATTATGAGCATTAATTTGAGAATTAGGAGTTACAACAGTTATTTTGGTAATAAGAAGAAGTGCAAGAGGTGAACTTGTGGAGTTACATAAGCACATTAGTAGGGATAAAAATCTTTAATATTGTGTAGGTTACTGTGTATGTAAAATAAAAAGATTTAAAAACTTTTAATTGTACAGTTGCATCTTTGATTTAGTAGTGCATATGAAGTGGCTCAAATTGGCCCTTTTATTAGTATAGATTTCATTGCTCATGTAGTTATTTGCATGGTTTGAAAGTTCATGTATAAAAATCCTTTAGCCTTTAATTCTTGGTGCCATCATTTCTATTGTCATTAGTTTAATCTGGTTACAAAGACCAGAAAACCAAAATTAAATATGAAGAACAAATCAATGATGTGAGAAGAGATGGGGTAGACGCATGGAGGGTTTTGATATATACACACAACCCAAAGCCAAGACTATGTACAACGAAAAAATTATTCCAGCCTTTAAAACCTTATCAAATGGTTTTTTTCCTTTTTCTAACTCCCGAGATGTAAGACTAGACCTACACCGCACTGATTCTTAATTTTTTCAGATCAGAACCTGTAAGCCAACAAATCTCGTAATGCAACCTTCTTACTTCTACGATATCAAGAATGAAACTATAAGAACGCTAGCTATTCGATTTGGAAGAGATATCAGTAGTTGTACAAGACGTTGACATGAGCTGGATGCTTTTCATGCTCAACTCCATGCTTCTATGAACCATGTCCTGCAACAGTTTCTTAGCCGTTTCAGCAGCTTTTTCTGCCCCATCTACTTGTACTGCAATGCCATAGACAATTTTCTCTAGTATTAATGGAGACATTTCCTTCTCTTCAGGACTATCTCGTAGTAGGTCCAGAAGAATTCTGGCTCTATCTCGGGCCTTTGATGTTCCTTCTACTGTTGAACTTAGGAGACCTGGGATTGCACCTTCTTCCAGTATGAGTTTCCGGTATTTATTTCGGTCGTTGCAACATAGAGAAAGCAAAGCTCCAACCGCGTGTTCTATACTGAGTGGAGAACCATCCTCTACAGTCTCTACTAAAGTCAGAATACCGGCTTTGCAGCTCATGATGGCATTTCGCCCATCCTCAGAGTTAGAAAAGATCATCTCAACCAAAGCTGTAGCTTTTTCAGCAAACTTGGAATGTTTTTTGCAATCTCTGAGGAGGTGGATGAGTGGGGACACGGCTGTAGCAGCTAGAATTGAAGCGAAGTACTCTTTGCAAGCTGATAGATTGTGAAGAGCTGTGACAGCATCTACCTTCCCCTGTACAGTTCCAGAGCTCAGCATCTGAACCAGAAGCGGTGGGATTCCAGAAGTTATAATCATTGCCTTGTTAGATGGTGCAGCTGAGAGTGTTAGAATTGCTGCAGTAGCCAATTCGCACAAACTAGCATTGTGAAGCTTCAGAATCTGTATGAGAGGAGGAACAGCACCAGCTTTCACAATCTCAATCTTATTCCTGATTTCACAACCAAAATATAATATATTGGTAATGATGACCAACAGAAAAAGCTGAAAATACAAATCAATCGCCACAAAAGTTACAAGTGTCAGTCAGAATAAAACAACTACTGGATTAAGTACGTAAACTACATCCTAGATTTGCAATAGCTATCCAAAGAGCAGAAAACTACTGGTAAAGCTAAAGCTAGTTTGAGCACAGATTACAAGATAAGATGGTTCACCTCATAACAACTACACACAGACCACATTAACAGTTCAGAAACTAGGCTACCATGACAAATCTAGCTTCTGAAACTCTTTGTGTGCATTGTATAACTTATAATGTTAGTGACCACCATCAGAATAACTACAAAAATGTAAATCTATGGCGACAAAAAATTACAAGGGTCGGTCAAAAGAAAATAACTACTAGACCAATTAGGTAAATGGCATTCTAAATTTGCTATAGTTATCCAAATAGCAGCAAAGTACAGGTAAACGTAAAGCTACATTGATCACATCAGAAGATAAGATAGTCAACCACATGAAAACTACACAGACTGCTTTTACAGTAAATAAACAAGGCTGCCATTGTCAATTAGTTCCAAGTGTGCAAAGTCCAAAATATAAAATCTCACTGTTTGTACAAATCTAAATTCCAAAATCTAGTTACTCTCAGTGCGTTATATAGGCTTGGTTCATAAACTTTAAAGAACAAAAAGTTAGCTCTAGTATTTTGTTACTATACAAACCATTTCCAAAGCAAGCCTTAATCAAAGATTAGTGAAGTTTCTTAAGCAATAACTAGAACATCCTAATCATTTAGTAATCCCTAAGATAAAAATTAGAATCAAATCACGAAATTGCATATAAAAACCTAGAGAATATACCGTTCATTTCTAACGGCGAGGTTGAGAAGAGCGAGAAGAGAAGCGTGACGAGCATCAATATTAGATGAGATAAGCATAGGAACAAGCGGCGGGATAACTCCGGCGTCGGCGAGTTTTGACCTAACGGAAGACTTAAGCGGACATTTTCTAAGTAGCTTCCGGATTTCTCTAGCGGCTTCGATTCGGAAATCGAGATCTCCATGGAGAAGCTTGTTCGAGAGATGTAGAATCAGTAATTCCTTAGTGCTTTTCCATGTGTTGGCGGTCTCTATCTCTGCTTCGTCTTCAGATATAGTCGCCGTCGTTGTTGAGTCACCGGCGATGGTATCTATTTTCAGATTCTGGTTCTCTTGTTCCACAACCATTATTTCTCTCTCGTTAGGTGTGTTACCCAAAGTATCGGCTTCCCTAGTCAAAGACGAAACGACTTAGATGAAGCCCATATTTTTCTCAAAGTATTTTCTGGTATACCCCTTAGTTAATCTTTTAATCTCATATACCGCTGTTCTAATTTTAATAAATTTTACAATTAAATTTTATTTAAAATTTAGAGAAAAATCTAAAAAACCAGTAAAATACTAATTATTTACATAAAAACCTATGGGTCATAGCCCAATTACTAAAAAAATATAACCCCCTAAATCTGGCATTTTCCCCATTCTTTTTCTTTTTCCCTCTCTTCCTTCCCCGCTTGTTCTTTCTTTTCCCTCTCTTCTCCACGACGAACAACCGCCATTTTCTTCCATATTTTTGTGTTTTTTTCGCTAGATTTTTCGTTTTAAATATATTACTTAATCTTTCATCTTCGTCATTCTCTCTTCAACCTTATTCAATTAAATCTTTGTTTTGTTATCCGTCATCTTCTTCGCCGGATTCATCACGTTTTAAGTATTTCATCTTCACAGTGTCGTATTCTATTTTCCACTACAACCTATTAAACCACTTTCATCCACTTTCATCCACTTTAAAAGGTTAAACTATTACTTTTCAAAATTTAGGGTTTTTGATTTGTTGTTATTTGATTTTTTAAAAAAATATTTAGGGTTTAATTGGTGGTTTTATTTGTATCATGTCTTGAAACTTCAGAAATGGCCAGAACCAAAAACCCTGAATTTCGAGATACATCATCAAGTGGGGCAATCAAAATTTTTGATTCGGACTCATCATCTGGAGAAGAAGAAGTGAGCCCGGAGATAAGGACGCCAGCGTTAGGGACTTCTCAGACAAAAGATCTGGACATTGAGGAGAAAACAATTTCAGATTCTGCTAGTGAAGCATCTAATGAGGTAATACTTAAACGACTTAGTAAGACTTGTAGTGGATCGTGTAGTTGAAAAGATATATTAGATTTTCCGCATAATTTAAAAATTTTGAACTGGTAATATTGGTACAACTAATAGTATGTAAAATTTGGTAAAACTGGTACAACTTGTTAGTGGCTTTTTTGTCTTCTGTTTTGTGAGAGAACGATCAATTTGTGTTTACTGGTACAACTAATAGTATGTAAATCTTGATAATAATGGTACAATTAATAGTATGTAAATCTTGGTAATAATGGTACAACTAATTGTATATAAAACTTGGTAATACTGGTACAACTAATAGTATTGAAAACTTGGTAATACTGGTACAACGTGTAAGTGGTTTTTTGTGATATGTTTTGGCTATAGGGCTATGAGGTAGATTCAGAGGAGCATAATGAGCAACCAGAGCCACCTTCTGAGTTCTACTTTGCAGCTGATAAATATCAAGACTCTTGTAAAATTTTGACCCGATGTAAGATCGCATCTGCAATTAGAGTGTTGAATGAGACGCTGACGAAAGAAGAGATGAAGTGGTTCAAGGAAAGCCAATTTAGGCATATTTTCCACATGCCAAAGGAAACTAACCGGAAGTCTATGGGTATGTGGATGTTGGTTTTGCGTACAGTTCGCTTAGAGAGCAAGGCTTGGTGGTTTGTGGTGAACGGTATTCCGGTTCGGTATTCGCTGTGGGAGCATGGATTGATTTCGGGTTTAAACTGTCATGAGTTTCCTAAAAACTGGAAGCGTCTTGGGAGATTGAGGTTAGTGGAGAAGTGGTTTAACGGACGTGATAAGATTCTATTAAGTCAGGTAGAAGGTAAGATGAAATCTATGGGGCGTTGTTGATGATTTGGAAGCTTGCAAGAAGTTTCCGTGGGGAAGGTGGTCGTTTGATGAATGTTCAAAGGGACTAACGACTATGTTGGATAACATGGCTGGTGAGGTGAAAGATCAGGTTACGTACGAAGGGTTTATCATACCTTTGGAGGTAAATTATCGTAATTTATTTTGTTTTTGTATTTTGAGTTTATAATATGTATTTAATGATTTCGAATTGTCTTGTAGCTTTTGGCATTCGAGGTTATTCCTTCACTGAAGATGAAATATCGGACAGAGGTTGGAGCGAGCAAGGACTGTCCTAGAATGTGCAAAGGGAAGTTCAAATCATATTCAATGAAAGGATATCCGCTTTCCGAGATCAACGAGACGCTCGGTGAAACGAAGGTAAAGTCTTTTAATTAGATTTATTTTGTAATAATATTGTTATTATAATATGATATATATTTTGTAGGATATATCTACAACTTTGGAAGCTTCTCTTATTGAGCATCAACATCTGCTGATGAACATTGGAGTCAGAGAGATCTCCCTATACAATGATGACGGTGTTGAAGATATCATGGCTCGACTAAGAGATGCTAAAAAGATTTTCTGGCAGAACTTGTTTGAAAAAGATGTTGCTGCTAGGGTTATAGATACGGAGAAAGCAAAGGAGAAAGCAAAGGAGAAGGCAAAGGGGAAGGCTAAGGTGAAGCAAGAGGAGTCAAACGTGAAGCGAGAAGATGGTTGTGATGGTCCCAGTGTTCCACCTCCAGGTTTGGCTTTAGAATATTTGAATGAGAAGATTGATGGAATGCTGGTGGTAGTGGTAGTGGTAATGGTGGTGGTGATGAAGTAGGTAGTGAGGGTAGGTCTGATGATGGTGAAGAGGTGGCTGCTGAGCCTACCTATGATGATGGTAAAGAGGCCAGTGAGCCTATTGAACCTGAGCGTGTTGGATCTTGGGCTCTTACGGTGTTTGTGCCATTGGAGCCAATTAATTCAAGTCCGTCTCTTAATTACATCCCGCCTCAACCAGTCAATGTTCCATCTCAGACAGATTGTGTACCACCTCAGCAAAATAAGAGAAAGAGGAATGTTTCAACTTTTGTGAGATCTCCCTACACCCTAGAAAGGAAAGACAAGAAGAAGAAGAAGAAAAACAACAAGAAGGCTTAGATTTTTATGTTTGTTGGTTTATGTTTGTTTTGGTTGTGGAACACATGTTAACATTTGATGTTTATTAGGTCGTGTTTAATTTGGTCAAACTTTGTTAGTTTTCATGAATGGTGGTACAACTATGGTACAACTATAATTTCGTTTTGTTTTTGAAGTTTAATTAATGTATAATTATAAATTAATTTGCAATTAAATAATATTATAATAATTTCAGTTTTAAGTTTGAATTTATAATAATATTATATTAAATGAATAAACATCTTGTAAATAAACAATTATGGATTATGTCAACAAAAATAATTATTGAAAATATATCAGATCATCAAAAAGTACATATGAATCATCAAAAAGTACTTAGGATCCGTCAGAAGCCAATCATTGTCTTTGAATTTGAGAAAAAGACAAGTATAGAAAATATGTTTTTACATAGTAGTACCTTAGTCGTTCTGTTTTGCTAGTTGTACCAGAAGTATGATTATAATAATTTTGAGTTGTACCATAAATTGTATTATTTTTTAATAGTTGTACATATCGTATTACATATATATAGTACAGTTGTATAGTTTTATATAATAAAATATCATAAAAGTTTAATATTCAACAATTTTGTAATTTTTAGTGCCTTATTACAAAGTAATCCTTAGAGTTACTAGCTATTTAAGGATACAAATTGATGATATATGTACAACATCCAAAAAAATTCAAAATTTTCTTAGTTATGCAAATAATACTATTATTTTATAAACACAAACATAGTTATACCATTGTTTAAAGTTAAAATTAAACAAACATAAAATCAAAGAAAAGCATAGTTGTACTACAAGTATTACATAGTTGTACTAATGTTGTATCATGGTGCTAATACTACTAGCTTGGGAGCATGTATGCATCTTCTCATGAGTTCGTATCGACCAATAAATTACACCCTTAAGTTTTGCAGCTCATAGTTTCCAATTACAACCAGCTATTGCTTCACGACACTTGACCACGTATCTCGATTTATCCGACTTGATAATGTCAAATTCATAACATTTTTATGTGCAGCTATTTCCACTATATCTTGCACTTCTTCTCTTGAACAAATTTTTTGATGCAAAGTCACATTTACACCATCATCCCATGGAACATTTACTTTCTCAACTTCTTCTATTTCTTGTTCTTCTTCTCTTTCATGTACAAAATCTTCAAGCTGATTGTATACATACATATTAGAGTTGTTAACATTAACGAATTCATCGACATGTGCAACATGTTCACTATTGTTCACGACCCCATGGTCTATCAGTTCTTCTCCGTAAAGACTAATTATACCTTCATTTACAAAAGGTGCACTTCCTACATCCTCTCTTATTGCACTTTCTACATCCTCTCTTGTTACAACCTCACGCTCCTGATTTTGTACACAATCTTCGATAACCTCCACATGCAAAATACTCCCACTTTTATCATGAGGACATGAACACATATATGCATATAATTTTTCATCATCATCGATAATTGATGGTCTTTGCTTAAGATCCGTCTTCGGAGTATAACTCAGTTTCAGTTTTGTACCGCTACATCTCTTTTCATCTTCTTGCATATACCAAATACCACCTCAACTAAAGTTACTTCCTCTATCGATCTCTTCATCATTAAAGTGTAAATTCGATTTTCCTTTCGAATCCATTCCATAAATCCTCCTCCGGTATCTGAATAATATCCTCCATAATCAAAATGTATTATGATGCATAGTTTCTTACTCATTTTCTCCTGAAAAATGAAAACAAAATATTCTCAGTCACTCAGTATTACCAAGTTGTCCCAATTTTATTGAAACACAAAGTTGTACCAGTTGTACGCTTTTATAAAAGTTTTATAAATTATCAAAAATTAAGAATCAAAGACAATAATCTAACGAATTGAATCACCAAAATTTGTATACAAGGAAAAAAACTTAATACAAGGAAAAAATACATTTTATGTTTCTCAGTATTACCAAGTCGTTCCAGTTTTACTAAAATACAAGTTGTACCAGTTGTACGTTTTCTGGGTAATTTTTTTTTAATAAACGTTTTGAATTTTTTCATACCTACGATTTATGACGATTTCACCACCAGAATTCATAAATTATCAACAATTAAGAATCTAAGACAATAATTTATCAAGAAAACGAGTATAATCACCAAAATTTCCAACAAATTTTGAAATTTATAAGAAATAAGAAATCTTTAACATATTACTCATAAACATTGTATATTAACATCCAAACTTAATTTAAACTCACAAAAAAATTCCAACACAACCTATTTAATTAAACAAAACACAAAATGAAAAAGAAAAACAACTTACAAAAAACCTTGATCTTGGCTATGGAGTTTGTTAATGGCGTTGAAACAGATGGAAGAAGATGAAGAAGAGAGTAATTCTTGATTTTTGATTGGTTGAAATTTAATGTTTTTCATTCAATTCTAACCAATCAAAATTATTGCACAATTCTATTTTTTTATTTTTCTTTTACAATCTTTTTAGCAAAGGAATGAGGGATAACTTAGTCTTTTAGTATATGGAAGGGTATATTGATTAGAGGAGGGTATAAAGAAAAAACTTGGTGGTGAGAATGGGTATATGAGATACTCTCCCTCTTCCTTAACTAATAAAAAGAAAATTATGTAAAGACTTGAAGTTATTTCTCAAGGTTTGTTGGAGCCCATATTTTTTTTATCTTTTAAATGAAATGTTTAATACGTTTAAAAGAAAACTGAATCACAGCACTGGGAAATAAAAGATGTTTTGATCAAATTTGACTATCTAGCTTACTTCTTTTTCTATTTTTTTTGGTGAGATGTACTTTTTAACAAATTCTAACAAACTTCAAAACTTCTATTCCAAATGAGTTTTTCATTTATAATGCCAATAATATACATATTGTTATGAATAAGTTAATATTATGTGCATGTCCAGAATGTTTTATAATACTTGTAACCCTTAAATGTATTCCTATATATACTCTCTATTATTCATGGAATAATATACACAATTCATCAATCTCCTCTATATTTTAACACGTTATCAGCACGAACCCTAAGCTGTATGAGCTAAAACTCTAACCGACTTAACAAGATAAGTTTTTATGTTCATATTTATTTATGCATGAATTTTGCACGGATTATATAATAAAAATCATGATCTAATTCTGTACAGATAATTTCATATAAATTTTATTTGTATTTTTCGTACAATTTTTGCACGAACTATCTAATGTTAATATTGATTTGTTTTCTTGAACCGATCTATGCACGAATAATTTTTTGTTAAAATTGATCTAAGTTTTTCTATAAACCGATTTATGCATGGATTATAAATATTTCGATTTTGATTATTTCTGCATGAGCTCGATTTTCGCACGAAGTATTTACAACATTATTTTTTTCATAGATCTGTTTCACCCTTATTTTGCACAAATAATAGTGTAATTGAGCTCATGATATGTGTGATCATGATTATGGTGTTTTAGTAACATATTATTTTATGATCTTATTTCATAGAAGTTGCTTAAACAAGTTAAAATTACATGTTCATCACATCTTGATGACGTTTCATTCTCCGTCAATGGCCTTTCCAGTTTTCATCTTCGATAAAAAGATAAGTATTTGATTGTTTTATGCTATTTATGATGCATCTAAGTAAATTTGCAAATAGTTTAATATTATGATAAAGATGAAGAGATTATATGACTGATATAGAATAATGAATTTAAATGATGAAATTTATTAAAACTAAATTTGTACAGAGTTTTTATTTGATAAAATCTGCAATATTTTTTGTTATTTAATATAATCTTTTTACATGATTTTCGCACGGATTTATTTAAATATATATATATAGATTTTGTGAATATATTATAACTCAGATTTTTCATAAAACAGTTTTATTCAGTATTTTACAAAATATATTACGCACGGAATTTGCATGGATATTATTATTTTACTTTTCACGAAATTTGCACATATTTTCTATGATATTGATTTTCAGTTATGTATTAATTATATTTGCTATCAAAGCTAGAAGTTTATCTAAAACTAGAAGTTTATCTGAAACTAGAAATTAATTAAAAATTTCACTGTATGGCAAAAAACCGGTCCCGCCATTCCGGTTTTAGTGATGATGCAAGGGAAAAATTAGAACACAAACTTATAGTTTTTCACCGCCCAATAAATTTGGATACTGTCAGTTCTCTGGTACATCGTATACAAGGAGAGTTGGTGGACTGATTACCTATTAGCAACCTAACGTTTGCGAGGTTATTTGGTTAACTGACAATGCTGGTGAATTCCATTGTACTAAGTGTTAAGCATCACATTAGCCTATTAAATTAATATGAGATCTCCCCTTCAGATTGGTTTTGGTCAGGAACCATAATTTTCCCATCTTAAAGTTTTGAATTTGATATATAAGTTACTCCACCACATCAATATAACATGAGACCTTAATAAAGGTTTAAAAGTATGTTAGATATGAAATTCCTTTGAAGTGGAGATTGTCCTTTCAGTATATCCAACATAAGGGGGAGAAAATATACAGCTGGAAAAGAAATAGATTGAAAGAAATTATCAATGTTTGATCCTCGTTCTATTAAAGACACTAAATAATAAAGATAACTCAAACACTATAAGGGTAGCGTATTGATTGTCAGACGCTTACTAACCGCAATCTAGTGATAAAGTCACATATACCAGCTGTGCTCCGATAATAATAACAATAACAACTGCAAATGAGTTCCAAACAAAAGTCCTCGAAAATGAAAAGGAGCAAGTATCAAAAATGGCACGAATGAGGTAAAAAATCTCTATAAGAGATGTTAAAAATCTCCAGAAGAGACATTAGACATGAGAAATAATGAAATTCAGGTACTTGGTGATTAAGTAAGAGATTTCAAGTAGTTGAGTCATGTCTCGAATAATGTGGAACCATGAAATAAATCGATGTCGTAATATTTGTGCATGCAATGTAGCAGTTGATGTAAAGATAAAATCGAGGATCATAAACCGCGATATAGAAAAATTTGAAAATGTATATAAAATGATTTGGCCAATCATTAAAGATACATATTTAGATCAGTAGTCCATACACATTAGTGTGTAAAACAAGTGGGACAAGAGGAATAAAAAATATAAAATTATAAGAGATATGAAACTCTCATGTGGTAGATGCAACTAGTTTAAGATTCCTAATTAGTCTAGCAATAAGATAAATAATTTAGTCTCTGAAAGATTTAAAATGCTCAAAGCAGTACCAGAAAAATTTAAATTGCTAAAAGCAATTAAGAAGGATTTAAATTGTTTAAACCAGCTATAAATGTTAAGATATTATAAGCATGCAAAAAAAATTAATATGCTATAAGCAATTTGTAAAATATTTCAATTACCAGAATGGTAGTGTACAGTATAAAGTATGAGGGCATATGTGCAATTATTAGAATTCTTCCAGAGAGTTATATTCAGTGGAATAAGATAAGATGAAAACATTTTTTTAGTAAAAGCAAAACTGAATTTTGTATGAGTTATGCATAAATTAGAGTTTTCATGATATATCCATATATTGTACCATGTTATGCCCGAACTTTGCACGAACCATGGTTGTATTATGTAACCCAAACTTTGTACGAATTATATCTTGGATATATATGATTATACTCGAATTTTGCACGGTTTTCAACCTGCATGAATTTTGTACAGAACAAAGATATTTATAATTTTATGTCAGCAAAACTCTTGAAGAGTTAGTGTAGTAGATATATTATTATGAAAATAATATAGAATAAATAACCTTTGGAAAAAATATAATTATCTTCAAGTGTTTTATAGTGAAGATGTTATCTCCAAATTTCTTGACAAATTTATGTATAGATGTTGAAATATATTTGGTCCGGAGATACCATATTAAAAGTGCTAATTGAGCAATATATTTATCTCTTTCAGGTGCATCTAGGGGAAGATTGGTAAATCTTCAGAGAAAAATATGAATGTTTGGAACATCATATGTTTAAGGAAATTTGGTGTGAAATCCATATAGATGAAACATAATCTCTTATGTGAAAAGATGCTATAGATTGGAAATCCAATAACCAGAGATATTATTTGTCAATAAAAGTTTGAGCTTAATAGCAATTCTTGAAATAATTATGCATCTCCCAAAGATAATGATTTCAGGGGAAGAAATATGAATATGTATAGTTGTACTATTTTCCTTTATCATAGTTTTTATCTCATTGGGTTTTTGTATGAAAATATTTTTAATAAGACAACAAAGAACACACAAAAGATAAGACATATAAAGGGAAATATTATAATCCTAATGATAAAAGTTTATCATTCTTTAAAAATTTTATCTTAAATAAATGATATCGCTTGTAGCGAAAAATAATGATCAGGATGAGTCATCTAGGAGATCATTGAAATGTAAAAGAATAGCTATGTACTTGGATTGAAGATTTGTTCAAATGAAGATTTTGCAAACCTATTTATCAAGACGCTCTAAACTACTACTTTTAAGAAATTATTTCACCAAGATTTGATAAAGTCATTTTGAAGATCAGTAATGTACTTATGAGGGGGAGTAAATGCGTGTTGCACTCTTTTTCCCTTAACTATGGTTTTTCCATTGGGTTTTTCTAGTAAGGTTTTTAACGAGGCAGCATCTCAAACGCATTGGATACAGAATTATTATAATAGTCATCCAAGGGGGAGTGTTATGAATTAGTTAATATTATGTGGATGCCTATTATCGGCACATTATAATATTCTAGAATACTTGTAAACTCTAACATGTATCTCTATATATACTCTCTATTATTCATGGAATAAGATACACAATTTATCAATCTCTTCTATACTTTAACACATATACATATATATAATAAAACTCAAAATCATAACAAAATAATAAACCCAATATCAAAATAGTAGAAGTAAAGAAAATAGTAAACCCAATAATTTTAGGATATTTAAATGTCAATTCTAGGATTAATTTACTTGATCGATAAATGTCATCATTTAACAACAAATAGAGTTGTTTCTTTAAAATTGTATATATATATATATGATCAGTTTATCAATATATTCATGATTTTTAAAAATATATTAAAAATAATTAATTTCCTTATTTTTAGATTCAGTTTCTATCTTTAAGTAAATTAAAAAAAAATGAGAATGTGTATTCTAATCTTATAGAATATACAGTCTAAATGTTTTAGAACATGACGAACATGTAGAATACGTATTGTAAACTCTACATTATTTTTAAAAAATTATTCTCATTTTTTAGAGAATGAATAACTGGTAGAATAAGTATTTAATTTTTATGAATATGAATTCTAAAAAATTAGATTATGTATTCTATTTTCTTGTTCTAAAATTTTTAGAGTATGACCAATTAGTAGAATATGTATTCTATTTGTTTTTAACATGAACAACTGTTTGAATACATATTCTAAATGTATTCTACAAGTATAAATCATATTCAAAATTAGAAACCATATTCGAAAGGTTTTAAAACAAGTTAAAAACCTACTTAAAACTGACTAAATAAAAAATTTATACTTCAAAATTGTTTCTCTATATGTTTAGATGCTTAAGTTTTAAAATCTATACTATTAATTGGAATAGAAAAAATCTCAAAATTCTAAAGAAATTATATTAAATACCATTGTATAAAACTAATTTTAAAAAGAAAAAAACTTAATTTTGAATTCAAAATATAAAAATCTACCTGAAATGATAATTTTCATATCTTGCTAGTCATATATCTTCTTTAAAAAAAATCTTCAAAATACCTACAAAATACTCAAACAGAATGGATATCAGATATTTTAAAAATACTATTCAATATTCTTTAGATTTAGTATCAATAATTTTAACAATAATAAATACAACCATTTTAAAAATATATCTATTAATACTAGATTTAAATTACGAAATAAATCCACGAAATAATATATTTCCATAACCAACTATCATATTAATTTACTAAAATTTTATATCAAATTTTATATAAATTCTGATCGTTTCAAATAATTTTGGATCAATCTAATAATATACCACAAATACTTTAAATAAATTTAAATATTTATGTTTCAAAATACAGTTTACGAATCAAACTAAACACAATATATATTTATGAAAGAATATTATTTGATCTAAATATATCTAACCTAAAATATAGAAACTGACTCTCCATATCCTATAAATCTAGAATTCCACAAACATATTCAAACCATCACAAACAACACACCTTAGCAGAAAAAGCCCTGATTTCAATACTGAAATGGCTGCAAACATCTCACCAGTTACTGTAGAGAGAGTATCAACATTATTCTCGCTGCAATTGTGTATTTTGTTTTTAATAATTTAAAAGTCTATATTACAGAAACGTGTACATAAATTTTATCTTATTTTGAAACTTTTTCAGGGCAATATATGTATAATGGCTACAAATTTAGATTTCACCAACCTCATTGATAGTAATTCAAACCAAAAAAAAAAAATCTCTGGTTCCCTCAGATCGATTTTTACAGAAATTATGTTCACCTTATTATATTTTTTGTTAATTAAAACTCAAAATATATCATGATACAATTAATTAAACAAATTTACAAAGATAAAACCACACGGCAATATAAAACCAAACTTAAATTTGAAAGTATATAAATTTTTTGCAAATATATTTAACATGTTCCATGGCATATACATGCATATCAGAATCTATTTTACGTGAAGTTATAAAAAATATAATATCATTATCTTTAACATTTATAAATCAGATTAAAATAAACTGAATAGTGAAACTAATATCAAACCAATATGAATCCAAATTATAAATGAACTAGGATAGGACCCACACATACGTGCGGGATTATAATTATAAATAATTTTTATTATTAATTTATCATGAATATATATATATATATATTTGGTTTGTTTTATTTCTTTTATATTTTGGGTTTTGGAAAATAGTTTAGTGAATTATGTTTGTTTTTATTGTTAGATAAATTATAAATTTATAATATACAGTTGAGTTTCATATTATAAATATTTAATCTCATAATATTTATAAATGTTTTATAATATTAATGTTTTTAGTGTTTTTACGTTTTGATCAATCTGACTCATCTAACTGATTAATACGGATGACAGCTTTTGTAAAATGTTATTCTTCATCAACCAATAATAAATTTAGAAAGACTCGTTAAAATTTACTGTACATCATTGACCCAATGAGTTGGTTAAATTGGTAAAATGAGGGATCAATTTCTATATATATATATATTTAAAACATATTGTTTGATAATCGGTATATCATTTATAATATGGACTAATACCGGTATGTATGTATTTAATAATCCGTTTGTTTTAATCTAGATTATGAATTTTAAATATAATAGTATATCATTATTTGTAGTTTAATAATTTAGTTACTTAGTTTTATTTTAAAATTGAATTAAGTAATCTATGTGTTCAATAATAACATAATAACATATGCTACCTAAGCTTAAACATAAGCCCCAAGGTTAAGTTCTATCATGTTTTCTATTTTTTTTTAATCTTATTGATTAGATTTGCATTAAACATTTATGTTTTATGTTGTATTAGACAGTTATATTCTTATGTAGATGGTAGTTTTGATATAATATAGCACACATTAATCTAACAAAACACAAGATATACAATGCAAATCTATTATTGAAAATTTTGAAAATGCAGAGTAATCTTGGTTTCCATTGAAATCCATCATTTTTTAGGTGAATGATAGATAAAAGGATTTGAAACAATCATATAATATGAATTGTTACCTTTAGCAAATATGATTTTTTTCTTTTTTCAAAAACGTATTCCTAAATGTTTTTAAAATACTCGTTGTAAAAAAGTTTCTAAAAACACTTCACTACATTCATCATTTCATTTTATCTCATTCTGACTCTCGCCCCTATAGTAGTATTCGTAGGTTTTTCGTTAGTATTTTCAGACTCTGTACACTTAGGGTTAGTTTTACAAAACAGAAATACGCTTATACACTACCATGTTTTTTTGTGATTCATTTGAATAATTATATAATATAATATTTTTAGTTTTGTATAGCATATCGTTTAACACATTGATTTATTTTATTTCTTCTGTAAACCGGAAAGCATTAATTTTTTCGGATTAGTTTTTATTCTTAGAATTAGTTTATTCTTCGAATTAGTTTTTTTAAATTACAATTTTGAGGGCATTCTCTTAAATTTGCTTCAAAATTAATAGTATAGATTTATTTTATATGTGATGTAACATGTTTACCTGATTTTAACTGAATGTTCTATATTTAATAAATAAAATATTATAGTTTTAAAATTTGAGATAATGATTGTTTATCAAATTTCTATATTGAAATTCACTAATATATCAGAATTCATAAATATTATAATATTTATCTTTCAATGTTTATACGCTTTATCAATACTATAAAATTTAAAATAATATTTTCTCAAAATATTGTAATGATATTTTATAAATTATATTTAAATTTGATTGGCATAAATATTTTGTCTCTAAAATATTTTTTTGAAATTTTTAGAATTTAGGTTTGTTTTATTTGAATAATATAATGAATGAAACGAAATTAATAATAATTTTATTTGAAAAAGAATAATTAATGGATTTAATATCAGTTTATTTATCTTATTAATTTTGAAAAATATTATTCATTTGATATCAATTTTATTGAGAAAATAATTTAAGTTTCCTAAAAACACTCAACAATTATGTTTCTGTTATTGTTATTTTAGATAGATTTTTTATTTTTTTAAATTCAAATTAAATTCAATATATTATTTTAATTAAATTATTTTTTATATAATGGCACTTCAATATAATTTCTTTAGAACTTTGAAGTTATTCTCTTAAATGTGCTTCTCATTTAATAGTATAGATATCAAATACCAAAAAATTACAGCCTAGGTGTGAATCCTAATCTAGTGTTGTATTAGTCTAATAGTAGGGGTAATTAATGAAAAGTTGATGTTCAAACAAAATGAAATATAAATAAATTTTAAACTATTAATTAATTAAATTAAAATTTATCATATTAAATATTTTGTTTATTAAAATATTGGTACTGACGTGTCTAATCCAAAAAAATAATTATTTTTACCATAATTTTTATTTGAAAATCATGATTATTAGTTTCTTTATTATGTTAGCCTCATTCCATATACCAAACACTAACAATTGCAGCAATTACATTTAAATATATAGATATGAAAACAAATTATAAATAATACGTAAATGAATATATTATTAACTTTCTAACCATACAAAATAACCAAACTCAAATATCTAATATTTAACCAAACACAACCAATGACAATATATATAATATTATAATATTATAATTAAAAACTAAATAGTATTATTATAAAACTAAATAGTATTATTATAATTATTAATAAGATAAAAAAGTATACAATGACAATATATGTAATATTATACATAAATATATTCTTTAACTATATTATTTTAATAATTATTATAATATTTCAATGATTTTATTTAAAATAGTAAATAATATATTGTTTAAATATTGTAATTCAAAACATATTTTGGAGATATTAAATAAAAATAACCAAATTTGAATTTAAATATTAAGAATTAAATTTTGAAATATCTATATACAGACTTTACTTTTATGCTATTTATTAGGGAATTTAAGAACTAAATATAGTAATCTATACTACTAATCGAGAGAGAGGCAGGTTAAATTACAAGCCGTTTGAACCATTTAGCGTTAATTACAATAATTGCCAATAAGTTTCAGTTATAAGTTTTGTAACACGAACTGTGTTTTTAGACGTGCAAATCAAATAAACTCATAATTTATCAAATTGTAAAATCCATTAACCATCGAAAATGATAATTCCCAATCGATAACAAACAAAGAACACGAGTTGAAAAACAAATTTAAATCAATTAACCAAAAAAAAAGTTTAAATGGCGAATCGATTAGTTTCAATAGATAGAAGCTAAGAAAAGGTTGAGTATGAGATTTAGCTTAAAGAAGATGGTGACCATGAATTTTCTTCAACCTGATGGTTTAAATTCACCTAATTTGAGAAACACAAAAAAAATTAGAAACAACATGCAAATTAGTTCACCCACCAACAATCGATTCGAAACAAAAATATGACCTAATGATAACGATCATTAGCGACACTTAGCTTCTAGAAAACTGTAGATTGAAATCTTTTTCTTTTTTATTGATGACTTTCGTGTCGTTTCTGAAAAGATCTACGAGATTCTGAGTTACAGATCACAACCCCTAGATTGCAAATTTCTTCAATCATTGATACAAAAATCGAATCGCAAATCAAAAGAAGACAAAGAAGATTGAAAGAAATATGAGGAAAAACGAAGAATAGACAAGATGTTAAGGAGTTGTTTTTAGAAATCTCGATTATCAACTCGATTTTTGTTTTTTCTTATCTTGTGGGAGAGGAAAAAAAATTAATATTATGTTTTCCAAAAGAAACATAATCTTTTGACAATCTGGATTTGTGGATTTGATTGTCTGATTATCTAAACTACATTTTTTAGTTGGGTCACTTCTGTCTTTGGCCCATACGATTTAATGGACTAGGAAAGTTTCTTTTTATTATTATTATTATTATTATTATTATTATTATATATATGATAATATTACTCTGTGATTTAGGTAAATATCATAAAAATTAATTAGTAATTAGATTTTGAATTTTTAGTAGTTTGTTAAAACTAAATAAAATTGAATTATTCTTATTGTTATACAATACACAATTAAAAAAATTAACATAAAATCTTAATTCCGTACTTATGTGTATGTACTATCCTAGTAATAATTATTTGGGATCCACACAATATCTGATAACTAATCATTTTTATACCATTTACTCATTTTTCCATATAAAAAAATCAATACCTTAATAATTTATAGAGTGAATATGCAGTATACCAAAAGAATATAAAATATTTAACCTAATACCAAATGATATCGTGACATTCAGAACAAATGATCTTCTTTTGGACCATTTCATCCTTCAGTATAGTGTGACATGTTCAATTATAACGATAAAATATCACTTTCAATATCTGTAAACATGTGTTATGATCATTTTACAATTATTTTATACTATTTGATATTTACCAAATTGCCATCATCCTTTGACTTAGCTATTTTTAACTCTTTTGGTATGATCCGCAAAATTCTCTATCTCTATTCCTATTAATAAAAAAGTATTATAATATCTATATCCAAACACTATTTGGAAAATATATTTTATTGATATATTATTATCTAAATGACCAAATACAATTATTTATAACTAATAATTATCTTAAATACTTAATTATAAAAAATATCTAACTAAGTTTTTTCTCTCTCTTTCTTTCTATTTCTTTTCTAATTAAATTATTAAATTATTTATTTGTTAATACTATTTTCTTCTCATTTTAATTTAATCATGTGTTTTATAAATGATAAAATTAATGTATACATTTTATACAGATTTTATGGTTCAATTTTTTAAATGGATATATTGTTACAAATATTGTAAACAAATCTATAATTTTTTACTATAACATTATTTTTAATTATAGTTTATGTTAAAATTATATTATTTTAAATTTATTTTTCACACAAATTAATTTTTATTAGACATAACGAGAGATAGATTGACATAACTTTTATAAGTACGAGTCTTGTCGGCTAAACATTTGCAATTTAGAAAAAATGTCTGACGCATACATGATCAAACGAACATGTAATTTGACAACTATATCTCAAATCGGTCATAACTTGACTACTAATTCATAATCATATCGTAAAATAGTTTTAATTATATATAAACAAAAAAAAAATAAAACAAGAGAAATTAAAAAATAAATTAGTGATAATAAACATAATATGATTTTATAAATATATTATAAATAATACAAAAATATTTATATTAAAAATATAAACAGTAATAAAAAAATTCAAATTTATATTTCAATAATTTACCCATGGTGTACAATGGGTTTGATTCTAGTCTTACTTTATAATTTGATACAGGACATAGCAAGTCAAAGACAATAAATTTCCAGAAACAATCTATTGTATAACTTGCTGGTATGTTTATATCTTTAAATGATTTATAATTATAAAATCATAAATATCATTTTGTGACCATTAAACTCTAAACTAAATACTTCTATATCTTTATTTAAATTCCAAATAGCTTTTTATACTCATCCATACGCTATTATATCAAATTCAAAATTCCTTTAAATTTTTTGAATTATTAAAAATTGATTTAACAAATTAAATAATTTTGATATTAATTGTTATTAATTATGAGAAATTATCTCTACAAATACTAACAGTGATTTTGTAACAATTAAAATCAACTCTATAGTTACTATTAGGAATGTCAATTAGGGTTGAAAATCCACGGGTTACCCTAAACCCGCACCGCTATAGGGCGGGTTAGGGTTCATATTTTGATTGCCTAAAAAAGCAGGTATTACGGGTTGACCCATCATGGTATATAGTCTTTGATGGACAAACCCGCATGGGTTGCGGGTTGGTCCACAGATTGAAGAGGTTACACGTTAATGACAAAGATGTAGTAAGAAAGTCCTTTTTACATTGGTTTTATTTTAGAAATTTTGATGAAATTTTTTTGTTTTTTTAATAATAAGTTGGAGATGCTAATAATGCTCAAATCAATTTCATATTTTAATTTTTGAAATTTTTTTGATTTAATTATGCATTTTATGATTTTTGTTACTATTTTCTTTTTTATTTAAGATAGATACAATATATATTTATTTTATTATCGATGAATTTACATTGTAAAATTTTATTTTATTTGGTTATTAATTTGATTTTAAATTATGCGGATAACCCCTATAATCTACGTTTATAGTGCGGGGCATGTTATGATTATTAGTTTAGAATACATGGGTTATTGCGGGCTAACCCTCTAAAACCATAAATTAACTCAACCCACAATGAAGCAGATTAAAAGAGCGGACTAACCCGTATTGATACCCCTAGTTAGTATTAACAAAAGTCTTGGTAATTAATAAATGATCCGAAAATATAAACATACAATTTTAACACATTAAAATTTATTAAAATCTAAACTACACATTTCTATATCTTCTGATTCCAATTTAATTTCTAAAAATAAATTTATATAGAATATTTCATTCATTTATTCTTGATAAATATTATTTTCTTAACAATTCTATAGATTTCAGCAAGATATTCTTATATTCACATAACATTAATTTTACATATTAAAAATCTATATATAACAAACTAATTCATAATTCACATTACATAATCCTTTACCAAAAAAACACTTCTATTGTCTACCAAAATATACATAGAAACTCATTTTAATGGCTGGTTCATTTGACTTTATGAGAGATTTAAGGTTTTACAAGACATCTTGGAGAATTCAAATGAAAGTTCTCAACTTTTGGAGACAATACGTTACGAAATCTGGAGAAAGACTTGAGTGTATATTAGCATACTCGAAGGTAACCATATTTTCACACTTCATCAAATATTTAAATAACTAATTTTACTAACAAATCTCCATGAAATTTTCAGGATACCAGAATCTATGCGAGTGTCAATAAAAATATGTCTATTTGTTTTGGTAATCAATTACCTGTTGGTGAATGGAAGATTGTGGAAAACTTAAGCATAATTCATTATGCTGGTCAGTACAAACCTACAGGTCATGCTTACAAATTAATTTTTGTAAACTCTATACATGTTTCAGAGTGTGAAAATCTAAGTAACTCCCAATTTCTTTCATTAGCAAGTTTCCCTCGGATTTTAAATGACTTTGTTAATCCAACCATTTTAGTTGGTAAATTTCAGATTTAAAAACTATGTCAGATATTAGCTTTCATTGATTAATTACTTATTATTTTTTTTTTCTTTTAATTTTTCGGTAAGATGTTATCGGAGAGATTGTAAACATTGGACAAGTTAGCGCAAAACAAACAAGTCAAAAAAACTTGAATTCGAACTAAAAGATGAGAAGTAAGTCCTACTAAACATTTTATATGACATATGTGATGAAATGTTTCAGATAACTTTCACATGATTATTTTGTATTTATCACATATTTTGCACACGGTCAACGTAGATATACAATATAACCTCTATAAATTAATACTCGATAAATTTATAACTTCTCTAAGTTAATAAATTATCACGGTCCCGAGTTGGAATGGTGTAATAATTTACATATTTTGATAAGATAATAAGATAATATTTTTTTTGAAATCTTTATGTAAATGTATGGTTCCATTAATAACATAAATTAATAAGCATATAAATTGATTATATATAATATATATTTTGGTGAAATATGATTTTAATATATTTATTTATTAGTAAATTTGTAATTTTGTAAGAGTTTATTTCTATTTTCTTAAAATATCAAAAATATCAAAAATATATGATATTATTTTCTCAAATTGCATTAACAGTTATTTAAAAATGATATATTTAATGATTATTTCCTAAAATGTATACTACATTAAACCAAATTATAGTGTAATGTCTTCATTTTTCTAATTTTATAAAATTAATAATTTTCTCCGGTCCTGATATTATTAATTTATAGAGATTTTACTGTATGCTGTGTTAAATCACAAGAATTCTTTATATGTTATATAGATATCTAAAACTCCATTTTATTTATTATAGTGATGTGAGAATGCCTGTGACTTTGTGGGGAAAATTTGCAGATGAAACATTTAAGTTATGTGAGGATGCTTATGAAAGGAAGTTCGAATCATTTGTGTACTTAATTGCTTCTATTTTTATTATATATTTTGAGTTATGGTAAATATTCAATTTCAAAAATTATATAAATAATATAATAACAATAAATAGCTTATTAATATTACAAAATAAAAAATATAATATATTATATTACTCTAATTAATTAAAACAATTGACATGCGGCGTACCGCGGGTAGAAATCTAGTTTTACTATTAAAACTAAAATACTTTAAGCATTGTATCCAAACATTAGTAAAACAGAATTATTTTTATCATTATATCCAATCACTATTTACTATTCATATATCCAACCAATTTCAAAATTTAATATTATGGAAATTAACACTTATTTTAAATTTCCTAAAATCTCTCTACCTAAGTTATGATTGTCCATTCACTTTTATTTAATCTTATTTTTACATAAGGTTAAAATTATTATATAATACATATAATTAATTTTTTTCTTCATATGTAATTTGAATATTTTTTAAACGGATATATATTACTCAATCGATAAAGAATTATTTTTGTTATTTTGTTAAATATCTTATTAGAAGTATCAAAACGGCATAAATCCGCATGATTAGCCCAATCTGGTTCGCATGGGGCGGATATGATTATTTTCACTTTTATTTGATCTTATTTTTAAACTACTTAGAATTATTAGATAATACTTATAATTAATATTTTTTCTTTCTTTATATGTTGTAATTTAAAATTTAAAAATAGACATATATTACTAAATCAATAAAGAAAAGTTTGTTATTTTGTTAAATATCCCACTAGAAGTGTCAAAGGAGGCATAAATCCATGACATTAGTCCAGTCCGGTCCGCCAAAGCATGTATGGACAAAAAAAAATTTAGACCGTAAAAAGGTGTGTCTTGAAGGCAAGATTAAGCCGATTGCTGCTTTTAACAGGTTATATTTGTGAGTTGGCTGACAGATTATAAATATTCAATAAAATTAAATATATTACATATATAAAGAAATATTTTTATATTGTTTAAAAAAATATAATGTGGAATAAATGATACTATACAGAAATTAAAAGAATAAAAATTATAATATCTACAAGAAAAGGTGAAATTTAAAGTTATTCTAAATTTAAACATGTTCATTTAAATATTTTAAAAGAAATTTAATTTTAATAATTAAAAAAAAAATTAAGCATGTTGACTAGTTCACTAACCTGTTGGGCTTAGTTAGACTGACCTGAAAATAACTTTTTTTCTTGCGGATCTATCAGGTTGGGCTGTTGGCATGTTGCGGTCTAGACAAATTAGTTTCTGTTGCGAGGATGCCCATTTGACAGATATATATTACACATCAGCTAAAAATGATGAGTAATATTTAATAATCATATTATAAAAATGATTTCAAATACTATTGAACATAAATCTTGAATTATCGGGTGTTCAACTTTAAACTATTCAAAAGATTATAAATATTTAAGTTTGATAAACAATAAACAAGAAAAAACTATAATATATATAAAACCAAAAACATATTTATAAATAATTTAAAAACTACAAAATTTATTAAATAATTGACCAGCAGTGTACCACGAATTTGAATCCAAGATTTATACAAATAAATATACATATAATTTTTGTTGTAGTTTCCTAGAAAATGGAGTTCAAATGTTTCATGGGAATTTGCTAACAAAAGCTAACTATATCTCGACAGTTGATAACTAATAATCTGAATACATTATGCTAACAAAACCAAATTGAAATTACTTTAGTGAGAATTGAGATATAGTTTTAATAAAATTGAACTCACTGAACCAACCAAAAAATCTAAGCCAAAGATGGTTAAAGTATAATAAACAATTATAGCTCATTAATAAATTTATTAAAAAATTTATCTATCACGGAAATAAGTTGATTGTGTAACTAATCACTTTAGTCTGTAGAAACTAATTCTTCAATTTCAATTTTCAATCCAAGGTCACACATGTTTCTGGTGAATACTAAACGAAATTGATATTTAGATACTAAACAAAAAAAAATATATATATAAAAGCTACGCAACATAGTAGAAAAGTCTGAAAAGAAGGAGACTATGAGATCATGCGATGATTCTTCGTTTCCTCGATATGGCTGTTCTCTTTGATGAGACAGTAGCAACATATAACTCTTGCTTGTGTGCTTCAACCATTGAATACACCTGCACTTCATCAGACTTTACTTTTAAGTTTTAACAATGGAGTTCTCAAATAAAAAAAAAACTATCATAGATTACCCTAAGAACATATCAATTTTGGCAAAGCTCAAATCAAAAACTATGGTAACATTGTCTATTTCAAAACATGTTCCTTCTCAAAAATCACATCCAAGTGTAGTCGTTTTATATGATTAGAAGCCGAAAAGGAGTTACCTTTCTAACAGCCGATGTTAGTCCCATTGTCGAAAGAACATCACTGTCCACATACTTCCAAGTTAGAGTGTCCTTTGTCTTATCTTTGAACAGATCATCTGTTCCACCTTGAATGATACAGAAGAGTGTAACTTCTTGTCAATTTCTCGACGAAAATGTTCATGTTTATGTAAAAGAGACCGAGAAAGAAAGAGATAGTAGTCAAACCTGTGAGTCGTATAACTAATAGCTCCACGTAAAATTTTCGACGTATGTGTGTGAAGATATGGACGAATTCCCCAAGTTCTTTTCTTGAAACAACAATGCATGTTTCAAGAAATGCTTCCTTAAGGTAGAGGTTGATAACGTTCCTCCTTGTTGCCAAATCAGCTTCTTCATCCAATATAACAGATGGGAACTCCCAAAGACCAGCAAGCAGACCCCCTTCAGGTCTCTTTACGAGAACAAATCTACCTCCTGATTGGTTGCTCTCCTGATTCAGTATTTCCAAAACACACACGCAACAAAAGTCGCATTTTGGCTTGGCTTTGACAACTTTTGTAGGGTAATCTGTCACGGAAATGGTTCTGTTTTCTTGGGAAAGTGAAAATGCACGGCATTGGCTTGAAATAGGACAAGAAGAGCAACTTGGCTTTGATACAGTGCATAGAGTCGCACCAAGCTCCATCAAAGATTGGTTGAAATCTCCAGGACGTGAAGGATCCACTAGCTGGCCTGCTAGTTTCCTGAAAGAGATATGAAAATATTTGTTTATCTTCTCTTTATGTTATTATTTCAATACCGAGACATCGAGAAAATGCAAGTGTTATTTCACCAGAAATTCTTGGTCGTAAGCCGGTCTTTTGGATTAGCTGAGATGGCCTTTAGTCTGGCAAGTACTCTTATCACGTTGCCATCAACAACAGGTACAGCCTGGAAAAGAATAAGTGCCAAAAGAACTATACATTACATAAGATGTCTTTACATGTATATGATCAAAAAAAGAAAACTGACTCACCTCACTGAAAGCAATTGAGGCAATTGCTCCAGCTGTGTACTCTCCTATTCCTTTTACTTTCATCAAGCTAGACGCTTTATTAGGAATACCCTCCTTGCCTATAACAACCATTTTTGCTCCCTACGAGAATCAAGAAAAGAAGAAACCATTACAATGATATTTAATGAACGTGTCAATCCCCAGGATGTAGAAGTGTATTCACCTCTAAAAGAAAACGTGCCCGCCTATAGTACCCCAAACCTGCCCACATTTCGTTTACCTCCTGCAGAGCAAGGAACTCAATTTTATTAGCAGCAATAATCACATTTTTATCTCATTCCCCCTGAAGAGAACACAAATACCAATAATGTGGCGTTTTGAAATTAAAGACTAATAGTTATGGGAAAATGCAGAGCTGAGCAAACCTCCTAGTTATTTACAGATTAAACAGGATTCTCTGAACTGTCTTTACCAAAACCACAACCACATGAATCAAATAGGACATGTGTAATTTCCCGCAAAAAAATAAGATGGAAAGCCCAGACACTCTTTACAGATTTAGAGACTAATTGATTTCTCTCTTCCCTACTAATGATACGCAAATACAGAGCAAAACCAAAATCAATGTGTCTTTACTTCCCATGGAACCTTTGTACAGTATATTCCCAACATAGCAAGACTGAACAAACACACACAAACACACACTTTATAAAGGTGCCCATTTGCTAAAGAAATGAAAAATACATAATAACCAACAAAAGAAAGCTCTTTTACATCTACTAACGACAAACAAATGCAGAGCCCTTAATCCACATAAGTATTCAAATGGGACAGATGTGAGTTTGCTCCCAAATTCTCACATAGTAGGACTGAAAAAACACACACACACACACACTCTACAATGGAACCATTAGCCAAAACAATGACAAGCACATAACAACCCAAGAAATGACAGCTCTTTCTTCATCTACTAATAATAGGAATATGCAGAGCAATACCTAAAATACGAAGTCTTTACTTCCCACTAATACACAAAAAGATTCAATTACTAACATTGAAACACACAAATGAGGATTTTCCAAAACCCAAGAAAAGAGAACCTCTTTTTTCATCTACTAATAATAGGAAAATGCAGAGCAATACCGAAAATATGAAGTCTTTACCTCCCACTAATACACAAAAGGATTCAATTATTAACATTGAAACATACAACTGAGGATTTGCCAAAAACCCAAGAAAAGAAAGCGCCATCTTCATCTAATTCAAGAAACAAAGAATCACCTCAAGAGAAGCTTGAGCAAGATCATAAATGGTTGGCCATTTATGCATCCAACGTTTATAATACTCCATTACTGTTTGAACCCTAGTTTGCTGCAACATAATCTCAGATACCCAAACTTCATAAGCTCTTCTCTCCTTTTCACTTTCACTTCTTTTTCTTCTCCATGGAAGATCTCTCTGATTCTCATCATACCAGTCAAGCAAAGAGATTCTGATTTTTTGGGTTTCATTTTCACTAAACAGATCTTCCATATCTCCTCCAAGTTGTTGTTCTTCTTTTTTTTTTTTCTCCCGACACTTTCTCATGAGTTTCTCACGAGGGACAGAAGAATTTGACATAGTATTGGTCTTAAAGCTCGAAGCTTTGCAATGTAAAATTAGAATTGGTTTGGGATTTTGTCTCTTTGAAGCGACCGTTGATCTTTCAAATGTAGGGTTTAGAGATACGCTAAGAAGACGAGCCATACATTCATTTAGGAGCCAAGAATATGGACTATATTGATCTTTTCGAATACAATTTGCCAAATTAAATGTTTTGATATAAATGAAGGATGATAAACAAAACAATTGAGCTAAAATTTAATTTATATAAAACCCCGGAAATAATCATTTACTTTTTAAAATATCAAAAAATACATATAAAATTAAAATCCTAATTAACGGAAAATGTATATTCTTCAATCATTATACTAACTTCGGTTTTGGAGGTTGGTTTAACTTTAACCGAACAAATTTAAACCAGGCGAAGCTCATTTACATAAGGCGTATCAACATTAGAGCTCCAGAGGTTTCTTTTCTTTGCGACTGTTTCTTCGTCGGCGATTTCAAAATCAGAATTTCCCCGTAAGTTTCAAAAATCGATTATTCTCTTCTTTCTTTTAGTTTTCGCTTTCCTGAAAATCGATGTTTAATCCTTCTGGAATTCGCTCTTTAGGGTTTCAAATTTTCAAAATCACGTTTAAGTTCTTGTTTCTCTTTGCTAATCTTCATCAAAGTAAAGGTCTTAGGGTATCAGAATCTCTATGTTTGTGTTTCTTGAAAGTTATTTCGTTCGTTCTGTTCTTAATTTATTCGATTTTCCCGTAAAATTAAGCCAAAGTTTTGGGTTGGTTTCTTGGAATTGGGTTTCAAAAATTTCTGAAATCGTTTTTGCTTATAAGTTGTTTCTCTCGTTCCATTTTGATTTACTTGATTTTGAGTACAATTATATCAAAGATTTTCTAACAATCATTTGTTGTTTCTGTAATTGAAGGAGAAGACAGAGAAAACATTATTCTCAGTCAGTGATCACAGATTCTTCCAGAAGAATCCTTCCACGACTTGTACATACTCTCTTAAGGTAACAATCTCTAAACTTTAAACAAACCCCAAAGACGAGACATGATACTGCAATAGCTTCAACACAGTATCATAGTTTGTTCTATATGTCTTGTGGGAGTTGCCTTAATCGATTATACAAACCCAACAAAAGGGTATGAGAATTACAAAAGTCCTTATCTAAAGCTCTAACGGTCCCATTGGTGTTACCTAATGTTATATCATTAACCATTGGTGGCTTACAAAGAGGGTATAGAATTCCAGAAGTCCCCTAAATCTCTAAAAGCTTCTAAAGCTAGAATATCAATGAGGGCATGAGAATTACAGATGTCCCTAAAGCTCTAAGTTGTTACAGTCCCATTGGTGTTGCCTTATGGTAAACGCATTGGTGGCTTACAAAGAGGGTATAGAATTGCAGAAATCCCCTAAATCTCTAAAAGCTTCTAAAGCTAAAATATCAATGAGGGCATGAGAAGTACAGAAGTCCCTAAAGCTCTAAAGTTATTACAGCCCCATTGGTGTTGTCTTATGGTAAACCCATTGGTGGCTTAAAACCGTTTTGTCGGTTTAGATACAAAGAGGGTATATAATTGCAGAAATCCTCTAAATTTCTAAAAGCTTCTAAAGCAAAACAATCATCAAGGGTATGAAAATTTTAGAAATCTCCTGAATCTCTAAAAGCTTCTAAAGCTAGAAAATCAAAAGAGGGCATTAGAATTACAAATTTTCTAAAGCTCTAAGTTATTACAGTCCCATTGGTGCTGCCTTTTGGTGTATCATAAACCATTGGTGGCTTACAAAGAGGGTATAGAATTGCAGAAATCCCCTAAATCTCTAAAAGCTTCTAATGCTACAACATCAAAGAGGGCATGGGAATTACAAAAGTCCCTAAAGCTCTAAAGTTATTATAGTCCCATTGGTGATGCCTTATGGTAAACCCATTGGTGGCTTAAAAACGTTTTGTCGGTTTAAATACAAAGAGGGTATGGAATTGCAGAAATCCCCAAAATCTCTAAACGCTTTTCAAGCTAAAAATCATAAAGGATATGATAATTTCTGAAAATCCCTGAATCTCTGAAAGCTTCTAAAGCTAAACAGTCATAAAGGATATGACAATTTCAGAAAACCCCTAAATCTCTAAAACCCCTAAAGCTCTAAGGTTATTAAAGCTCTAATAACACAATAGCACAAAGCATTAGGCTTTGTGGTCTAGAAAGGGGAAATGAGAAAGCAAAAAGCCTCCAATGGTTCGAGTTTCAGAGTTCATACACACTAACTCGTCTGATTTTTCGAGCTCTGTAATTAGAACAGTGATTGTTCAGCTAGTGGGCTTTGTCTACAATTTAAACACAAGAAGCTCGTCCTGAATTCAAAACCTGCTGGGGAAATGAGAATTGCAGAGAACCCCTAAATATCTAAAAGATTATGAAGCTAAAAATCTAAGAGGGTTTAGAATTGCCGAAAACCCCTAAATCTCTAAAAGCTCTAATGCTAAACAATTATAAAGGGTATGAGAATTTCAGAAAACCCCTAAATCTCTAAAAGCTTCTTAAGCTAAAAAAGCTAAGAGGGTATAGAATCTTTGAAACCCCCTAAAGCTCTAAAACCCCTAAAGCTCTAATAACACAATCGCACAAAGCATTAGGCTTTGTGGTCTAGAAAGGGGAAATGAGAAGGCAAAAAGCCTCAAAAAGTTCGAGTATCAGAGTTTATACACACTAACCTGTCTGATTTCTCGAGCTCTGTAATTGGAACAGTGATTGTTCAGCTAGTAAGCTTTGTCTACAATTTAAACACAAGAAGCTTGTCCTCAGTTCAAAACCTGCTGGGGAAATGAGAATTGCAGAGAACCCCTAAATCTCTAAACGATTCTGAAACTACGTATCTAAGAGGGTATAGAATTGCCGAAAACCCTTAAAGCTCTAAAAGCTCTAATGCTAAACAATTATAAAGGGTATGAGAATTTAAGAAAATCTTTAATCTCTAAAAGCTTCTTAAGCTAAAAAAGCTAAGAGGGTATATAATTGTTGTAAACCCCTAAAGCTCAAAAGCTTCTAAAGCTCAACAATCATAAAGGGTATAAGAATTGCAGAAAACCCCTGAATCACTAAAAGCTTCTAAAGCAAAAAAAACAATCTAAGAGGGTATATAGATTTGAACAAAACCCCCTAAAGCTCCGACTCGTCTGATTTTTGAGCTTTTTAATTAGAACAGTGATTGTTCGGCTAGTGAGCTTTGTCTACACTTTAACACAAAGAAGCTCGTCGTTAGTTGATACTCAAAACCTGCTGGGGAAAATGAGAATTGCAAAAGGCTCAAGCTAGCTTATAACACACTTACAAAATCTGCAGGGGAAATGAGAATTGTAAAAGGCTCAAGCTAGTGAGATCACAAAAGATCTCTATGAACAGTCTGTTACAGGGTAAATCTCTAAATTGTGGATGAGAAATTCTCTAAAACCACAACTTTTTACAAGTAAAATCTCTAAGAACATAACCGGTTACAGGTAAAATCTCTAAATTGTGGATGAGAAATTCTCTAAAACCACAACCTTTTACAAGTAAAATCTCTAAGAACATAACCGGTTACAGGTAAAATCTCTAAATTGTGGATGGGGAAATTCTCTAAAACCACAACCTTTTACAAGTACAATCTCAAGTGAATTGTCACAGTATCACGCTGAAAGCTCTGTAATTATAGCGGTCTGATGGGATTTGCCTAAATTGATAATCTAGAACCAGCAGTTTAAAACCGTTATTTCGGTTGTGAATTTGTATTCAGAAGTATATATGGAAACTTAACATATATTTGAATGAAATCGTTAGTCAACTTATTAATACTATCTTTTCTAATGTGCAGAGGAAGCAGAATATTGTAACCAGAGACAAGAAAGTAACCAAAATGTCATGATCCTTGTGTTGTTCCACGAGGTATTTATACTAACGCATACCGTTTAATTGATTTACTATTGTTACTCAAGGTTTTGATTTTGATTTTAGTTTTGCATTTTTGTTTGTTTGTTGCAGCTGTGCCAATGGTGGAAGCAATGGTGTCTTTTAGTTCTATGGATCAACTGATAGCGCAATAAGCACTGTGTCATTTGTTCCCAATAAATCCAGAGTTGCAGGAAAAAACAAAATGAGCACAATCTGTAATCTAAAATGTGTTTGTGTGTGACATGTTCTTGTTTTTTTTTTCTTTTTCTTTTACAGATTAAAAAGGAAGATGAAACTGATAATGAAGAAGGTTCTAATGTTTTATATTACTGTCATGGGTTTCATGGTGGCTAAGGAAAGAAATTGGTTTAAATGATAAGCTTTGTGAAGACTACAAAAGAAGGTATTTTATTCCTTAAGTGGGTTTGTTATTAAAGATTGGCTCTTAGTTTGATGCTGACCATGAACACTGTGAACTCTTTGTTTTCATGTATAGCTAAATAGATGAATTAATCCATTTATGTTATAGTTCTCTAAATCGTTTTTCTTGTTTCAGGATTTGCACTTATTGGTGTAGTTCCAAGGTAATGTGTTCTACAGCAGTGGTTTCCTGGCTTAAACGCTTTGCCTTAGTGTTGATCGTGTTCCACTTGTTTTTTTTCCATGGTAGGGCTAAAGAGACATTGTTGATTCGGTTTGCGTCTACAAGATTAAAGGTTACTACAACTTTATTGAGCTATGAAAATGTTTGAAACTTTCTAAGATATTTAGCCTTTGTCACAGGCTCAAAATTCCTTCTCTTCTCTGAAGACCCCGGTTTTCAGATTAGTTTTGGGGGTATGGTTTCAGTAAGTTTAACCTTAAACCAAATTAAAATTGAACTTAACTTGTTTTATGGATTCTTCCCTCACAAACTTACTACACAAACCAACACAACCAATTTTATACACAAACTTACACAATCAATCAATCTAAGAATGACCATAAAAGTTTACCACCCAAAAACTTACACGACCAAACACTCTTCTCTATATAAAAAAAAAGAAATTCGTTTTTTTACGACAGAGACTAACACAATCTGTTTTATGCCTCACAAACTTCTATAATTCATCTGTTTTCTGTCATGCCTATTGCGGTAAATGAGAATGATTTTTGTGTTTTAGTTTAGTTTCTTGTGTGTGCTGTTTCTATATTCGTTAAGAGTATCATATCATATGAATGGTCATGTGTCAATTTTGTGCCAATCTTTTTTTAATGTTTTGACCATCAAATGTTATTCTGATTTTTGTACTTTATGGTATCCGTAAGAATCTTAATTAACTCTTGGGCCAAAATGAGGCTAAATTCCTATTAACATGACAGGTTTATTCAAAACAGAATTGTAGCTATTCAAGTTTGAACATCAGTTGTCATTATTGTTTGATCTCTTGATTCTTTTATCAGTATCTTTACCGAACTTATAGGTCTTTAAAACCATTGTTACCATTCTTGGTGATGATCTCTACAACTTTATTAGATCATTGTGGTTTGTGTGAACGTTTTATCATTGGCCTCAGAAAGCTCTTATTCTCCTTCCCGCATTTGCATATATAGAAGCTAGAGAATGTAATCAACCTAAATAGAAACCAGATTTTTGACAACTTAAATGACTATTATTTATTATTTTTGGAATGATGGTTTACTCAAATGATATAAAATCTGAAAAACCATTACAATAGTGCAAATCTTTTTTTTTATTACTGTAATGTTTTTTATCTCCAAAATACCCTTAAAACTATGTTATAACAAAAATGTAATTATAAAAATGACATTAATTTTATTTTCTACATCAGCGAAAATTTTGGCACCATCCGACATGGCACAAAAATTGTTGATGTGTATTAGTTAAGTCTGCCGCAAAAATTTTTTCACTCTCGTTACGGCTGACTATCAAAAAATTTGGCTGACTTATGTAAACGGCTGACTTATATTTTTGAGGCTGACTTATTACCTATATGTTATGGCTGACTTACGGTAAAATCGGCTGACTTATCATTTTAGGCTGACTTATTACCTACATGTTATGGCTGACATACTCGAAATCGGCTGACTTACGGAAAATTGGCTGAACAAGTATAAGTAATGACTAACTTATAAAACTGCGGCCGATTTAAGATAATTTTGGCTCACTTATTCCTATCATATGGCTGAGTTATCAAGTTCCGGCTGATAAACAGGTTTTGAACTCTATTAGATCAATTCCTCAAATCTTGTCATTGTAGCATTTGAAGTGAATCCATAATGGGTAAGATGCAATCAAAAAGGATATGATCAGATTGTTCTAAGTCAAGCTAAATGATGGTTGGTTTTGATGAAACATGTATGAAATAGCAAATGAAAGAAAATAAGAAATGCAAATGAGATTAACAAGCAGAATGACAGATATGATTCCTGGGGGTTTTGGTGAGATCTAGAGTTCAATTTATCTTAAAATGATGATTTTTTAAACTACTTATTCAAACTATTCTCTAAACAATGATCTTCTTAATAAGCTAAATCCACTCTCATGGTGATTAACCTCAAACCTCAGAAACTTTCTAATCTTAACTCTCATCAATGAAACATAACTGAGATATGCATAAAGATCCAGATCATTAAAGCCAAAATGCTCCCTAGACATCTAATCTCTTAGGGTAGGATGAACAAATCTCTGGAATTAGGATGATCAGACATTCATTGAACACATTTTGAGTGGTGAATGTCTGGATCATATTCCAATTGATCAGAAAGGAATAAGCATTAACAACCCTAATCCAGAAGAGAAATGGAAGTATTAAAGCATTAGCAACATCAAAGGGACGAAATCTAACCCAGATTTACTATTTTCCCCAAGAACCCTAAATTTCACTACTCAGATGAAGAACACATAACAAAATGCAAAAACCTAGAAAACGAAATAAACTTCATAATCATAAACAGACAGAGTAGATAAACAAGATTGCAGAATAAACAAAATGCAAATTCGGAATGAAAATAGGTAGATCTAAGGATCTAAAAACTCAAAAAGTTAAGAACAATAAAAAGGGCTTAGATAAAATGTAAACAAAGATAAAACTAAGCAGACTTGGCCGAAAATGACCTAGAGTTAAGTATTTATAGAGAAGGATTAACTCTCTAAGTAAAAGTAATTAAGAAAAGTTAAAATGGTAAAAACGGGGCAGGACTCGGGATGCTTGATCGAGTGGTTATCTCGAGTAGGAACAAGTCTTCAAAGGTGGGAGCTTGACTCGAGGTGTTTGATCGAGTGGGCCAAAGATGTCATCTTGATGTCTTGACTCAGGATGATACCGAGTGATGCATCCCGAGTGGCTCCTGAAATTCTTGCTTTGTCTTCAAACTCGGGATGATACCGAGTGATGCATCCCGAGTGGCTTCCTTGGTCTCTGACTCGGGTTAAAACCGAGTGTTTTGGGCGAGTTGCTCCACTCCCATTCCTATAAGCTCCATAAGTCTTCCAAAGTATCTGAGAAACATCCAATATGCAATGCAAATACAACATCTAATGCAAATCCTAAATAAATGCAATAAGTATACAAGAAGGACAGGAAACTAATAGGAATGACAATAAAATAGCAAAATATGGAGGATTAAATGTGTTAAAAATATGCAAATATCATGTTTATCAGCGTCATCAGATGATGATAACTTTAGTTTATTAGGAAAGCTTGATGCAGATGAAGATTCGCCGACTTTGCCTCCTAAAAAGAGATCTCAAAATGTTGTTATAGAAGAATTGAACTCCTCTAATGTTATCCAAGATTTGGAGATGTCATCGTTAAATCTCGCCGTCGGTCAACGCTACGACAATAAAAAAGATTTGTAGAAACGATTGAAACTTCTTTCGGTGAGGGATAAATTCGATTTTGATGTCTCAATATCAACTCCAGAATTGTTCATTGTTAGATGTTGGGTAGATGGATGTAGCTGGAGAGTTTGTGCATCTACATATGGAGATTGTCCAGAGTTTTATGTTCGTAAATTTGATTCAGAACACACATGTTCTATAACTGAGCGTTCTGCACGATTTCGACAAGCAACAACAACTGTTTTAGGAGTCTTATACAGAGATTTCATTGGCGACATTGATCCAACGGTTCTTCCTAGGCATGTCGGGATAGCTATCAACAAGCAATTTTGTATCAAGGTAATGCAAGATATTATTTTATTGGCTGACTTATCTTTTCATTAACGGCTGACTTATCTTTTATGTGGCTGACTTATCTTTTCTTGTAGCCGACTTATCTTATTATACAGCTGATTTATCTTTCTGTATAGATGGATTATTGGAAGTCTCATAGGACGTTAAAATTTGCGAGGCAGCTTGATACGGCCAGTCTTCAGAAGTGGTTGAAGACTTGTCTTCTTTCTTGTATATGTTACGAAGGGCAAACCCGGGTACAGTAACGCATTTTCAACTTGTCGTAGAATCGAGATTCAAGTATCTGTATCTTGCTTTTAGAGCGAGCGTGAGTGGATTACCATACATGCGTAAAGTAGTCATTGTCGATGGTACATTTTTACATAGAAAATACAAAGAGATGCTCCTCACTGCATTAGCTCAAGATGGTAACATCCAAATTATCCTATAGCCTTCGGTGTGGTTGACACTGAAAATGATGAATCTTGGCAATGATTTTTTCCCAACTAAAGATTATTATTCTTGTCGATAAGGCTTTTGCAATCATATCGGATAGACATAAATCGATAGGGAAAGCAATTGGACTAATGTATCCCCTCGCGGCTCGTGGAATTTGTACATATCATTTGTATAAGAACATCTTGTTACGGTACAAAGGTAGAAGCGAACATCTTGTTACGGTACAAAGGTAGAAGCCATTTTTGCCTTGTGAAGAAAGCTGTCAATTGTTATAGAATGGATGATTTTCAGGCTACCTTCGATGAGATTGCTACCCTTAATCCTGATCTTCATGGATACCTTCAGAGAGCCGATGTACGGATATGGGCACGAGTTTATTTTCCAGGCAAGAGATATAACTTGACGACCACAAATATTGCAGAATCGATGAACAAGATACTTTCAAAAGCTCGGGATTACCTTATTATTAGACTTTTGCAATCGCTTAGGTCAATGATGACGAGGTGGTTTGCTGAGCGACGTCAGGATGCGAGGTCGATGAGGACCACACTAACATGTGCTGTTAAAAAATTGCTAGAGGTAACTTGTTTAATTGATTAGTCAGCCGTTATGCTGTTATAAATCTGCCTTAATTGATAAGTCAGCTGTTATGCTGTTATAAATCCGCCTTAATTGATAAGACAGCCATTATGCTGTTATAAATCAGCCTATATTGATAAGTTAGCTATTTTGCTGTTATAAATCAGCCTAAATTGATAAGGCAGCCATTATGCTATTATAACGGCTTACTTCCTTTTATAGTCAGTCATTGTTTTTTATAAGTTAGCTGTGTTTTTTTATATACTTGCAGGGCCGTGTTAGTGGGGCAAGACTTGCGAAATGTACAAGAGATTGATTCGGTTCATATAGTAGTTGTATGTGAATCATCATTACATATTGTTAACTTGGCTGAGAAAAAATATACATGCCGTCATTTTGACAAGGAGAAAATACCGTGTGAACATGCAATCGCACCTGCGGAGTATAAAAATGTATCTCGTATCCTACTATTTGTTCCATGTTATACGACAGATTATATTGCGAACGCTTATGCTGGCATAGTCATGCCTGTAGATACGCCGCTCCCTGTACCGGATGGTATAGCTAACTTAGTTTGCATGTCTCCAGTTCCTCGTCAACAACCAGTAAGGCCCAAGAAATTGTTGATTTTAGAGGTTTAGAAAGAGATAAGGATGGAGATGAGAGAATTGGCGTAATAAGGAAGAGAAAGATTGCTGAATATTTCTTCTTATTCACACACACTTCTTTACAAGAGATTACATGTATTTATAGACTTTTTACATTGAAATGAAGAAGAATCAAGGAAGAGGAGAGGAGGGGCGTGAAGAAGGGAAGAGAGATGGGTGAGCTGCTCCAATAGTCTTGTTGCACCATGCCCTGCTCTGACGCGCACCATGCCCTGCTCTGATGCGCCCATGCTTGTGCCCATACCTCTCTTTGCTTCCTCACTTAGTTTAGTTAGATTGTCTAGTTGAGATCCAACAGCTTCCTTTTCTTCTAGTTCCTTTTCAACTAGTTCTCCTTCTAGTTTCTTCACAACTAGTTCTCTTTTTCCTTCCCTCCTTCTCTTAAGTTTGAATTATTCTTCTTCTTGAGATCACATATTTCAACACTCCCCCTCAAGATTGGTCGGTGAAGATCCTTTAGACCGATCTTGCCATGTATGTGATCCCCAATGATAGAGGATGTTGCCTTGGTGAAGATATCCGCTAGCTGTTCCCCACTTGCTACAAATGCGGGTTTGATGATTCCTTCTTGAATCTTTCCCCTCACAAAGTGACAATCCACTTCTATATGTTTGGTCCTTTCATGGAATACCGGATTGGATGCTATATGTATTGCAGCTTGATTATCACAATACAACAGTATCTCCTCAGCCTCATGTATTCCAAGATCTTCTAGGAATGCCTTCACCCATATCAATTCTTTTGTCACCTCCTTCATAGCCCTATACTCGGCTTCAGCACTTGATAAGGCTATAACTTTCTGCTTCTTACTTCTCCAAGTGACTAGATTACCTCCCACAAAGGTACAAAAACCGGATGTGGACTTTCTATCTTGCTTATCTCCAGCCCAATCCGCATCCCAATATCCTTGAACCTTTGTGTTTCCATTAGCCTTCATCCATATGCCTTTTCCAGGGCTGTTTTTTAAGTACCTTAGCAGCCTCTCAATCATGTTCCAATGCTGCATAGTTGGTTTTTGCATATGTTGACTCACACGGTTCACTGCAAAGCAAATGTCCGGTCTTGTGATAGTGAGGTAGATGAGCTTGCCCACCATCCTTTGATACCTCTTAATATCTTCCAAGGGCTCCCCCTCAGGATTATCTTGGTAGCCTTCTTCTATTGGAGTTTTAGCCGGCTTGGATCCTAACTTGCCAGTTTCTTCCAAGAGATCCAGCACATATTTCCTTTGAGAGATGAACATCCCATCTTCAAACCGTGTCATCTCAATCCCTAGGAAGTATTTAAGCTCTCCCAGATCCTTTATATCAAAAGCGATCTTCAAGAGTTTCTTGATTTGATCTACTCCATCTTTATCACTTCCTGTGATGATTAGATCATCAACATAGATCAAGACCACCACTACTCCTCCTTCACTTTGCCTTGTGAAGAGGGTATGATCAGCTTCAGATCTTATGAACTCCTTATCCAATAGACAAGCGCTTAGCCTTTGGTACCATGCTCTTGGAGATTGCTTTAGCCCATAGATTGCTTTCTTCAATCTGCAAACCTTGTTGCCTTCCTTATGATATCCTTGGGGTGGATCCATATATACCTCTTCTTCCAAATCTCCTTGCAAGAAGGCGTTCTTGACATCCATCTGCCATAGATCCCACTTCAAGTTCACTGCCACTGAGATTAGGATTCTTATGGAGTGGAGCTTAGCAACCGGAGCAAATGTCTCGGTATAATCCTCCCCATAGGTTTGAGTGTATCCTTTTGCCACCAGCCTTGCTTTGTACCTCTCTATTTTCCCATCACTTGTATACTTGATTGTGTAAACCCATCTACACCCAACTGATTTCTTATCCTTTGGTAATTCGGTCAAGTACCAAGTGTGGTTCTTTTCCATGGACTTCATTTCCTCTTCCATGGCTTTTACCCATACTCCATTCTCACACGCTTCTTCATATGAGTTAGGTATGGATTCCTTGCTGATTCTTCTAAGAAAAGCTTCATGCTCCATAGGTAAGGATGCCAACGAGCAAAAATGCTCAATGGGATATGTGATAGTGCTAGTTTGAGTGTTATCTCCCCCTTGTGATAAGAGAATGCTGTCGCCAATAGGATCGAGATCTAAGCTCGCCGTACGCACAGGACATTCTCTTATCACACAAGAAAGATTACTCGCACTAGACTCCCCTTGGAGCATGGCAGAGTTGTTGTAGCCATAGTAAACACGTTGTCGCCTTTGTCTTGTACTTCTTCTTAGGGGTACGGTTGGCTCAAGTTCTCCCTCACCATCATTCGCTTCTTCTTCAACAGAATTCTGATCTTGCTCCGCATGTGCCTCATCTTCTACTCTGGTTTCAGATGATTCGCTCTCTCCTTGTACTTCATTTATTAGAGCGTCATTAACCCGCATCCAATCCATAGGTAATGAAGTCACATCCTCCGGAGCTTCATGGTTCTTGTTTCCATAAAATCCTTCTTCTTCATTGAATCTCACCTCTCTAGATACATAGACCCTCCTTGTCTCCGGATTGTAGACCTTGTATCCTTTTTGTGTTGGTGAGTAGCCAATGAACACACACTTCATACTTCGAGGTTCAAGCTTGCTTCTTTGTCCCTCCGGTAGAAACATATAACAAGAACATCCAAAGGTCTTCATATGGTTCACGCTTGGCTTGCTTTTGTGTAGCACTTCAAATGGTGATTTATTATCCATATTTTTCGTTGGAAGCCGGTTGATCAAGTAACTTGAAGTCATTACTGCATCTCCCCAATGAAACTTAGGTACTCCTTTGGCAATCATGAGGGTTCTTGCAACTTCCATGAGATGCCTATTCTTTCTTTCTGCTACCCCATTTTGTTGTGGAGTGTATGCACACGATGTTTGGTGTATGATACCAAGATTATTGAGTAACTCCTTGAATCGTTTGCTCACATACTCCCCTCCATTATCACTTCTTAAGATCTTGATTTTGGTCTTGAATTGGGTAGAGATATATTTGGTGAAGTTAGTAAACGCTTCATATACTTGATCCTTTGAATGTAAGAGTGTGATCCATGTGTATCTTGAGTAGTCATCAATGAATGAAACAAAATATTTATATTGATCTCTTGAGTTACATGGGGCGGTCCATACATCCGAGTGTACAATGCCAAAAGCTTCATCACAAGTTGTAGATGAAGAGGGGAAAAACTGTCTACAATGTTTCCCTAGTACACATGCTTCACAAACTTCTTCTTCTTGAACGAGATTGGGTAAGACCATCTTGAGGATAGCTGAACTTGGATGTCCTAGCCTTCCATGCCATAATGAGCTATCTCCAATCTCCTTCTTGTTAAAAACTTCCTTATCCGCCTTCACTCCAAGAGCTTTTAGCTTTTCTTGTTTATTTGTTTCCAACAGATACACTCCATCCTCCACCTTCCCTTCTCCGAGTACATGATTTGTTTTAGGATCCTGAAACTTCACAAAGTCAGTCCCAAACATTGCCACACAATCCAAATCTTTTGTTGCTTTATGAACTGATAAAAGGTTGGATGAGAAGCTAGGCATGTATAATGCTTTAGTTTCTTTTGTGAAAAGCTCTAACTCTCCTATCCCTTCAATCGGAACTGAGCTTCCATTGGCTATTTGTACATTTCCATGATAAGGCTCAAGATTTTTCAGCATGTCTTGATCCTTAATCATGTGATGGAAGCCCCCGAATCCACAATGATCATATTCTTCTTAATGGAGCTTTTAGAGCTAAATAGGCTCTTACCGGATTCTGTGAGCTTGGATAGACTCTTGATGAGAGCCTCAAACTCGGATCTTCTGACCATCTCTTCAACAGGTTGCGTGACTCCCATGAAGGCTCTAGGTCCACCTCCATTCTCCTTTAGCCGCTTAGGCCTTAAGTGTGGGTAAAGAGTCCAACACTTCTCCTTAGTGTGCCCCTTCATCTTACAATGCTCACATTCCAAAACCCTCTTGTCGAATGTGAGATTCCTCTTTGCAAGATGTGCGGCCTCACTTGGTGCACGGAATAGGTCTCTTGACCCTTCCTCCCTTTGTATCATGCCACATACTTCAGCTAGACTTGGCAGCTTCTCAAATCTGAGTATGTGCTTGATAAGATCTTTGTAGGATGCATTGAATGCCAAGAGAAGTCTAAACACTTGGTCTTGGTCACGTCTTTCTCCTAACTCCTTGGGGTCGATTGTGTGTGGCCTCAAAATCTCTAACTCGGCCCACAAGCTTCTATACTCCCCAAACATTTCCTTGAATGGCTTCTCCTCTTGTTGAAGCTCATTCAGCGCCCTCTTCACCTCAAATATTCTTGATATATTTGAGACATTTCCATATACTCCCTTGAGTATATCCCATAGTTCTTTGGCGGAATCAGCATATGAGTAGGCCGCCAAGATGGATGACTCTAGTGAGCTTTGAAGAAGAGAGAGCGTGTATTGTTCCTCTTGTTCTTCCTTAGCTTCTTCTTTTTCATTTCTCACTACAGCTTCCGCTACCTCTTTTGGCTCAACATATCGCCAAAGTCCTCTTCCTCTAAGGATGGTCTTAGTGGTTTTTGCCCAAAGGAGATAGTTGTTTCCTTTGAGCATGACTGAGATTGCTACTCTATTTGTCTCCATTTTCTAGTGGCAATACACAATTCTAGTTCTTTCACAACTTGAAGATCCTATGATCCCAAGGATATTAATCTCAGAGTGAATAGAACTAGGAGGATGTATTGTTATAGATTAGAAGATTTGTAGAGTGCTAGAAGAGTTATAAGGTGAGATTTAAGCGGTTGAAGGATAAACCCGCTCTGATACCATGTTGATTTTAGAGGTTTAGAAAGAGATAAGGATGGAGATGAGAGAATTGGCGTAATAAGGAAGAGAAAGATTGCTGAATATTTCTTCTTATTCACACACACTTCTTTACAAGAGATTACATGTATTTATAGACTTTTTACATTGAAATGAAGAAGAATCAAGGAAGAGGAGAGGAGGGGCGTGAAGAAGGGAAGAGAGATGGGTGAGCTGCTCCAATAGTCTTGTTGCACCATGCCCTGTTCTGACGCGCACCATGCCCTGCTCTGATGCGCCCATGCTTGTGCCCATACCTCTCTTTGCTTCCTCACTTAGTTTAGTTAGATTGTCTAGTTGAGATCCAACAGCTTCCTTTTCTTCTAGTTCCTTCTCAACTAGTTCTCCTTCTAGTTTCTTCACAACTAGTTCTCTTTTTCCTTCCCTCCTTCTCTTAAGTTTGAATTATTCTTCTTCTTGAGATCACATATTTCAACAGAAATCTCGTATGAAATCAGTATTAAAAATATCACAGGAGAAGAAACGTCCTAGGAAGCAACATACTTGTTCTGGATGTGCTCATGTTGGACATAATGCTAAAACTTGTAACGTATAGTTTATTCGTCATAGATTCATAAACTGTTTATTGTATTTGAACAGATTTAATTAGTTATTTTTAATAAGTCATTAAAAATAACAAACCATTTCAATTAGTCAGCTAAAACTTAAATGCGTTAATTGATATATCAGCCATAACGCAAATCGCCTGATTGATAAGTCAATCATAACTCTAATGCGTTAATTGATAAGTCAGTCATAACTCATATGTTTTAATTGATAAATCAGCCATAATTTTAATGCGTTAATTGATAAGTCAACTATAACTTTAATGCGTTAATTGATAAGTCAGCCATAACTTAAATGCGTTATTTATAAGTCAGCCGTTTAGGCGGGAACTATCAATTTTTGAATTTTAATTTTTGCGGCACTTTTGATTTGGCGTAATAATCATTTTCATCAAACTTGCAACTTTGTTTACAAAACTTTAGTTACGAAAAATTAGTAAGTTAATTAAATAAGTCATTACATCAACCGAAATGTGAGAAAAGATTTGATGCCTCTTGTAGCAGATCTGACGCCATACACTCTCTTTTCTGTTGCACATTAGCGTCACAAATGTCATCGAAACGCACACCGAAGGCTAGACACTCCAGGTACTTACATGCAAATACACCACAATCGCCTGAATTTATGTTCTGCGGGACTCTTACTTTGATCTTTCTCCAACCGAAAGGCACCATACTCGGGGGTCTGATATCTGAGGGTATAAACTCATTCAAGAAATAAGGTACCATCCGCATGAAAAAACGACACTAGTCGAGGATCATTCTATCTAATTCATCTGTCCAATGATTTGAATTTACTTGATGCACTATATATATGTTGTCTATATCGTAATACCACTTTTTCCTAGTTACCATATCTTTTGGTATTAGACCATTAGCTAAATCAAACCAAGCTTCTAGGAATTTCCACTTCCTAGGATCTATCTTGTACTGCAGATAATCGAGCGCCCAAAAACTAACAAACCATTGGTCATAAACATAATACGCGTACTATGGTAAGGGGATGGTTCTTTCAAAGACCTTTTAGATAGCATGCTCAAAAACGCCTGGATATGCTGTAAATATTTAAAGTGGAAAATTAGTCAGTTGTCATAATTTAATAAATCAGCTGTAATGCAGTTATAAATCAGCCGCTAAACGATAAGATAAGTCAGCCGTAGTGCAGTTATAAATCACCGCTAGACGATTAGATAAATCAGCCGTAATGCAGTTATAAATCAGTCGCTAAACGATAAGATAAAACAGCCACTAAACGATAAGATATATCAGCCGCCAATATACGATGAGATAAATCAACCGTTATATAGTTATAAATCAGCCACTAAAAGATAGGATAAGTCAGCCGTGATACGAGAAAATAAATCAGCCGTAAAACAATTATAAAATCAGTCATTACATACATCATCACCTAACCATCCATAATTTTCAGTAGGCCATTGGTCTCTCGGAGTTGTTAGAACAAAATAAAAGTTGATTTCTTCATGTAGTTTATCCTCTGATGGGATTGTCCTGAAAAAAATATTTATACAATGAGGAAAAACGTATACTACCAACAATATTTAACTAAATTGAACGTACTTAAAAGGTTGGAGATAGTCCATAAAGGCCTATAATCTTTGTGGATCAGGTGCCTTATATGGATCATATATCGTTACTGAAAGAACTAACCTTTCCCTCATACATGTGTGCCCTGTATGTCTAACATATAGCGAAATTATTTGATTACGGTCTTTCCCAGCTTGCATTGCCAGTCGTGCTGCCCTCAGCTTATCCTCCACGGATTCCAAGGTCTTTTCTTCAGGTTGAGGCAACATTTTGTAATCTGCTTCTTTAAATTCGAGAGTAACGTCGATAAAGTTATTTTCATCTTTCAGCTGAGGAATATCATGTTTCTTCTTCCCAACTACTCTTAGTTGCTTGAAGACGATTTTTCTCTGATAACCAACAGTTTTTTTATTCTCCTCAAATTTTTGTTCTTCTTTTCATCTTTCTTTTTCTTATCCTCAGCTTTTTTTTTCTTTTCTTCTTCTATCCTTTTCTTCTCTTCCTCTTTCCTTTTCCTCTCTTCCTCCTTCTTTTTCTTCTCTTCCTCTTTCTTTTTCTTCTCATCTTCCTTCTTTTTCTTATCTTCTTCTTTCTTTTTCTTCTCTTCGTCTTTCTTTTTCTCTTCCTCTATCTTTTTTATCTTTCTCTTTTTTTTTCTTTTCCTCTTCTTTCCTTTTTTCAATTCGTAAGCCTTCTCTTTCTGCTCTGCTTCAGTTTTCCGCTTCTCTGCTGCCTCTATCCTCGAGGCAATAGGCCTCAACGATCTTTTATTCTTCTTCGCGCTAGGTAGAAGGTTCTGGATAACAAAATTGTCATCTATATCTATGATTTGTGACGGCTGTGTGACTTTCATTGTCTGGGGTACAAAATGTAATAGAAAAAGTATTATATATCAGCCATAAAGTAATGATAAGTCAGCCATAAAATAAACTAAAGTCAACCATAAAATAAACTAAAGTTAGCCATTAAAATTGATAAGTCAGTCATAAAGTAATGATAAGTCAGCCATAATATAAACTAAAGTCAGCCATTACGTTATTTCAATTCATACCTTACTAGTAACATCAGCATGTGATTCAGCGTCATCAGCATCAGATCGATCCACTTTAATATGTTCTTTGCGATCTTTCATCTCATGCAGTTCATCTTGAAGACATCCAATTCTGCCTCCATGTAAAGATATATTGTGACCAAATGTAGTAATATTTTCTTCCACCTTACCTTGAAACTCAATTTTTTTTTTCTCCATTCCATCAAATCTTCTCAAAAGATGTTCAACTAATTCCACTATGCTAGATCATTTGTCCTCTATATAATGGTGCTCTTCCATTATACCTTTCGATTTCATCGTTAAATCATTAATGTATCGATTTACTGGGCTAATAGATTTAGTCGAATTATCATCACATTTTGATCTCTTCCTAGGTGATTCGATAAGATCAGTTTTCCGTTTTTTTTATTCTTCTTTGCTAGGACTATAGCATCATTATCCTTCACATCCCGATACCCTTCGACGAAACGCTCTTCAATTATGTCGACTACCAAGTAATGAAGCTCTTCATCTACACATTGGTCGCCATTGGTAAAAGGATAAATCTTATCAACGGACGGCACGATCATCTTTCTTACACGGACCTAGTAAGATATTCCAACAACATCAGAAGATAAGTCAGCCATAAGAGAAACGAAAGTCAGCCCATAATAGAAACATAAGTCAGCCATAAAAGAAACGAAAATCAGCCATAAAAAACGAAAATCAGCCATAAAAAACGAAAGTCAGCCATAAAGAAACGAAAGTCAGCCATAAAAAACGAAAGTCAGCCATATAAGAAACGAAAGTCCGCCATATAAGAAACGAAAGTCAGCCATAAAAAAAAAATGAAAGTCAGCCATAAAAAAAAATGAAAGTCACCCATAAAAAAAGATGAAAGTCACCCATAAAAAAAGAAAGTCAGCCATAAAAGAAACATAAGTCAGTCATAAAAGAAACGAATGTCAGCCATAATAAAAAGAAAGTCATCCATAAAAGAAACAAAAGTCAGCCATAAAATAAACGAAAATCAGCCATAAAATAAATGAAAGTCAGCCATAATAGAAACGAATGTCAGCCATAATAACTTACCCGACCGTGTGTGCTAATCTCTTGATTAATAACCTTGTCCAAATCAGCTCGAGTACGTGTTCCGCCCCATTTGAGGAATGAAATTTCATTTTTATCAACGATTCTACCAAAACGCTCACCAAATATCGTTATTGATTCAAATGCCCAAAAGAGAAGGGCATACACGCAACCATTACCCGTGTATCTATTTCCATCCAACTACGCATTATTAACACCCTCAATAAGAGATTTATAAGCAACTAAACCCCAACAATAGTCATTAATCCATTCATCTTTGATGACTCTTTTTGCAGCTTCTAGCGGTATTCTCGAGTTGTGATATAGACCATAGATCCCCATATGTAGGACACATAACAACCCCACCATTTTCCGCTCTTCATGATTCCATCTCGAACACTTACCAAACACATAAGCCAATTCATCCCATTTTAGGCCACCTGCACACCCTCTAGGAATACCCAATTTCTCCTAGAACATTGCATAATCGGGTTCACATGATTATATACTAGGCAGCTCTGTCTTTTGGTGAGTTATGTCGACAAACTCATCTAAACCTAATCTTATTGGCTGTCCCCCCAATTACATACCAAAATTCATTTACAATCTTTATGAGCAACTGATGAGAAAGAAGATATTGCACAATCTTCGCAGACCACTGATAATCACTGTCCACTAACTTAGGAATTATTCCTAATTTAGTGCCCTTGATTTCATTCCACACATCAATCTCTATTGCATCTCGGACGGATGCTAAACTCGATGTAAGACAATTGTGGTTCATACTCTTATTATGCAAGGGAACATTTCCTTCTTTATAACGTCTAGGAGGGTATTTACTTGGTCCATCCATCTGCGTCAAACACATAAATTAAACATAAGTCAGCCCGTTGAGTCAAACAATAAGTCAGCCATCAAGCAACTAATAAATCAGCCAGAAAAATAAGTCAGCCAGAAATATAAGTCAGCCATAAAATAACTTATAAGTCAGCCATAAAGCAACTCATAAGTCAGCCATAAAACAATTCATAAGTCAGCCAGAAACATAAGTGAGTCATAAAGAAATCCATAAGTAACCCTAAGCAATAACCCTAAAATTTCTTACCTAGTTAAACGTTACGCCGAGAGTTTTCTCACTGATGGAGTACGACGACAGAAAATGCGATTTCGAGGGAGCGAGAGAGATGAGATGCGAGATCGAGAGAGCGAGACAGCGACACAACAAGAGAGCGAGAAGAGCGATAGAGAGATGAGAGAGCGAAAGATATATGCGATTTTGGTAGGTAGGGTTTTTTTAACGCTAAAATAGAAACTGAATATGTTAGTTATAAGGTTATAAAAGAGGAAATGTTTCAGTTTCCAACTGTTACAAATAAAAAAATATTTAAAAACCGTCAAAAAAAAACTAACTTCAAAATCTTAAAGATATAAATGACATTTACATGACGATTTGTATTATTCTAATAATTCCAAAAATAATAAATACATTCTATTAATAATATATAGTAAAATATAGTATATTTGAATTTTTTCGTCTTTTTAAAATTTGTTGACCAAGCTTGCGCCTATCGTTCTTAGTCTAAGTTTCATATTTTGTTATACCATGTCATAACACAATAGTAAATAATAGTATTGGTAAACATAAACACTGCCATGATGGTTTGTGTTCAAAATAAAAACTATATAATTAAATTCCATGATTTTATTAATTTTTAATTTACAAATATTATCACCACAGCTTTTTTTAATGGTTACTACTTACTACTATGATAAAGCGATCTCATTATTTTGTGGAAATTTATATCATCACTTACTTCCTACTGTATATTAGTAACCAATTAAACAATCGATTCATTTACTTTCAGTTGAATCATTTTTAATTTTGTCATTTAAAACAAAATTTGTGAGAAGATTATGTCCCTTATGATGAACATGTGATTTCCGACAGCGACAGTATGAAGATCAGCCACGAGAAGAAGACGAGCCATTTCAATTAGAAAGGAACGGACTGCATTGACACTCTCACATAGAATTAACGTACCCAAAATTTTCAATATTTATGAAGTGATTAGGTAAAGTCCAATGTTATATTGGAGGATATTTCATGAACAAAAATCTATTCCCCTATACAAACCTCTATAGCCGCCTGTGTCCTGATGAGATCAACAACTACCGCTTAGATGCTCGCCTATCTACAGTAATTTGGAAAATGTCAGTATTGAAACTTGGAAACATAAAAACAAGCAAGACGAGAAATTTAATATATCATACTTGTTTTAATGGTCCTGCACCGTTGACCCCTATCAGGTTGAGCTTTTTCGACATAAGGAGCAATCAAGGTATCCAGTTTTACTAGCCACAGAGCAATTGCAGAAGTTGTTTGCGGAATAGAAGGGAAGCAAGTTATAATTTCTCCCATTAAAGCATTATAATGCCATAGCCAATCTTCATTGATCGCCCCAACAAAGTCACCAATCACCTTCAGAAATTGCATAATATCATTTTTTTATTAATTAAGATGCACTTACAGAACAAACAATCAATTCGAACTAAAGTAAGGTGCCATTTAAAATGACGGGAGCTTATATGATAGAATGAAACCTGTGTAATTTCAGACACAGTTGAGCTTCGCCGAAGTCTTTTTGCCCATAACCTATGAGCTGACTTTTTCCATGCACCAATCAAGGCATCTTCAGGCATAGCAGACTGCAAAATGTTAGCAATACAAACATAAAAAATGTGAGATTTCTTAATATAAACCAAGAAAGTTAAAAATCTAAGCACTCAAAGAGAAGAAGTAAAGCAAAAAAGATTATTGCAGACCTCAATTGCATACACTGAAGCCTTAAGTGATTGCAACTGGGAAGATAGAACTTTATGATCTGGAAATGTATTACACTCTTCTTTTCTCCTACATGTGGCTGCATGAACCACATATCGTTCTTCAAGATCTAAATCAAGCTCAAACGTGGCATGGCAAATCTTGCAGTGCTTCTCACCTCTCCAATACAAATCATGACAACTTTTGCATCTAGTAAGTGAATCAAGGTAGGATCTTCGGCTGTGTTTAACAGCATTAAGATTCAAATAGAAATTAGCCCATATCCATTCATCAAACTCTTGGAGAAGACTCCACAATAGGCTTTTCTCCCGCTTACTTCCAATCTCAAATACTATTGCTGCATGTTGTGACGAGAATTGATCATTGACAATCTCACTCAGACATAGGTTGTTGTCTATATCAGATACCGGTGAAGAACTGTCCTCTCTGAGGATATGGGATGTCTCTGACTGGGTCAACTGTCTACTCAACATGGCTTGACAAAGAAAACTTTCGCGTTTCTCCAATGATTCAATAAGAGGAGCTTCCCGTGTGCCCCTATCGTCTAAAACTGACAACAGCGCCCGCAAAGCCTACACCAAGCGAAAAGAAGAAAAAGTCAGGGCACAAAATCATGACATTAAGAATTCAGTAAGAGCACAATGACATTACCTCCTTGTCGTTAATAACTTCCCAGTGACCATCTTCAGATGATTCAAAGTATACACACCTATGACCAGGGTCATTTGCATTGCATGGGCCTAAGAAAAGCCAGTACCTGTTGAACCTACGATCAGAACCAAGGTATACAGATTGCATAGGGTGAAAGTTACTAGCATTATCTCCAGCCGGCTTTGCAAAGGCACCCATAATTGATGAGGAATCAATTGGGTGAGAATCAGAGGATTTAGATAGCTCTTTAGTTCCATGAACCCCTCTTCCATGGACCCATGATTCACGTGGATAGCTGTACTGATTAGAGGAAGATCTCTTAACTTTTCCACCAGAACCATGACTATAGATACTAGGGGCATAGTCAACCGTAGCTCTCGGTGTATCCTGTGGAGAAAGATCAAAGTTAGCATTACATACCAAGAATATATTATATAGCTGTAACAAAAAACTTTCCCCATCATTTTCTAAAGTTTCAGAGAAGAATGTCAACTTTTAAGTTCATATACAGAAACAATCTTTAGTCAAGGAGACACCCAAATCTTTATACTGAATGTCCATCTGAGAGAAGCAAGGATGCTAATATTCAGGTTTTGAAAGTTATTCAGCACCTACCTCTAGAGTTTAGTACAAATATCTGGTCTAAATAGTATGTGGATTACCTCCATTCTGATAGTGGAACCCGAACTAAGAAGATCAATCAACGCGACAAAAACATCTAACTTCTCTTTAATGCTTAGGTCAGAATATTCCCCTTCCATTAGCCCCAACAGCCATGGTTCTCCAGTATGGCTTTCATCAATCTCACTACATACTTCCAGCATTTTACTTTTATGCTTCCGCCTTTTCCTATACCTAACTTTCCGAAGTGCAGAATTTTCTGAATTACGCTCGATCTCATCCCCAGAAATAAAAGAGCAATCATCAGATTCATCATCAACACTCCCAGACTCGTCCGAATCAGACTGACTCTTGTCAGGGTCTTCAGAGAAACAATTAACACGTACACGATATGTTGATTCAGATATCTTTTCGAATAATGTAATATCACTTGTCAGAGTTGACAATATTAAATGCTCTCGGTCTTCTGATGAAATTGCAAGATTCAGCACAGCAACCTACAAATGCCCAATTATTATGATCTCGTTCACAAAATCACATGTCATCAGTCTATCCATTAGATATCATCAAGGAATACAGCAAGCAGTCGAACAGTAATTATATGACCTATCAATTTAGTCCAAATTAATCACTTTAAAAAAACAAAAAAAACTTACATCTGCAGCATTGGCTAACTCGGATATTTTCAAACCATTGTTGCCTTGCTCACTAAGCATTCTAAATAGATCACCCTTTAATGTTCCAAGACGAAGGCCATACATATTCATGAGTCTCCTTTCCTATATGAAGAAGAAATATACAATCAACGAACGATACATCAGAAAAGAAAATAAGGCACTAAACAACACAAACAAGTATAACTAATCCATCTTTCAAACAAATACATGCTATCTGGACTTCAATACAAATGATAAGGACACGATAGAGCCAACCAAATAAATTCAACTGATAATGTTACAATGGATCAAAAGTGTCAGCAAGAGCACAAAATCAGCACCTTACTAAGCTCTTCTGGTTGGACGGCACACTTTACTGAACCAAAACCAGCTGCAACAAATATCTGACGCAATATTTCCGTCCATGTAAGAGAATTTAATGAATCCTTCCACAGATCAAGAATAAGAATTTGGCTCTCAACCTGAAAAATATCATGGAGAACTTCAAAACTTATCCTGCAATGCTTTTTTCTTATGCACCTTTGAAAATAAACTAGGAACGGAAGCATGCTTCACGCAAAATAGCTCAGCAATAGTGCATACCGACTGTAACAGGGCTAGAAACTTGCATGATATACTTAAGTTTGAAAAAGATCCCCTTTGCAGCTCGGTTTCAACTTCAAGCAGAAGCATCATTAGTAGAGAATGATGGATTTTACCAAGGAGCAAGGAATCCTGATGTGCAAACATACATTATTTGTCAGAAGAGAAAACAAGAGTGAGAGAGAAGCGGGATACTGGAAACAATTTCCTTCGACAACAGAAAAAATGCAAGAGATTGACCATTTGAATCAAAGAAGAGAGACCACCTTATCATGAAATGCCCGTGTGAACTCGTCAAGTGTGAAGGGACATATATCAAGAGTTATTGAATAAGTATAAAGGAAATGGACAACCTGTAAACAGCAGTACTAGGTCATTTTCAAGAAAGTTGCCAATGAGAGGTAATTTAAGAAAACACACTAAGAAATCACCAAGTGCCAACTTTGACTGTTCACACACCTTAAACAGCTTTTTCACAGACTCTGGAGAAGAATTCCATGGATGCAAACCAAAAGGCAGCCTCATCTGAACAGAATTTGGAGGAAACTTAGGCAATAAATCTGGAAACAACAAAAAATCTGTCAGAGAATCACATGGCACCGTAGAAAAATAAGTTGAACAGAAACTCTATCAGGATTGAACCAAGAAAAATGACATACATACCTTTGCAAAGAACACAATGAGATCCACTACTAGAATGATTGCATGAACATGTCAACGGATTTGCTCCCTCCTCCAACTCACGCATCTCCAATTCCTCGTCCTCCACTAGTTTTGAATTTGTTTGGTAGGTTTCTTTCAATACCTCCCCATCCAGTGCCAGCTCACATTTGTCTCTAAATGCTTTTTGAGTTTCATCTTTGTTTAATTCAGCCTGCAGCAAGAGCCAAATATCTGTTTGCGCGCGACTATATTGAATCGCAAGTTTTTAAAAAAGATCAAGCTACCTCTCTATTTACAGGACGTCTTTTCTTTGCCGTCGACCTTTTCTGCAACAGTTTCTGCTTCTGAAGAAAGCAAATTGCAATTAGCAAGAAAAAGCCAACGGAAGAAAACAAATTTATAATTATGAAAGATAAAAAAGGTACAAATACCAGTATTGATGCTATCTGTCTTTGCTTTGTCTTTTGATGTGGGGGATTACATGCTGAGCTTTGTGATAATGTAGCTCTTTTATCCAATAAATCAACACAAGGTGGTACAACCTTCCTATTTGGATTCATTACCCGCCATACTGTCATCAAACCTTTGCCAATACCATGTTTCATCACAGTAGCATTCTTTTCAACGCCATCCTGACTGGTATGATCCATCAGCTCAGAAATCTAAAGCAAAGTAAGATAAGAGATTATGGAACTTTGCGAATTCAGGTAAAAATGCCTTATGAAACAACAAATAAGATCTATACACTACCTTTCTTTTTCTTGCGACTCTCTGTTTCTGTTGATCTACAGATGAAACACCCAGCCAAGAAGCTAGCAGAAGGAAAAGAAGTTCAGGTAAGAATCAGCATACCTAAATCAAACTGTTTAAGTCATATTGCACAAATTAAGTTCACACTCATCCGGAGTCCAAGTATCCAGCCATGAATATTTTATATTAGAAAAAATCAAAACTAGAAATCACTAACTTCATAGCCACATTATATAGCTTTGTTGCTTATAGTCAATTTTTCAGAAAACCAATTTTTTTTCAAAGGGCATATATGATTTTATCGTGAAATGAAGCCAAACACGTAACACCATACCTTTGCGTGCTCCAGACGGGAGATGGTCAAATTCAATACCAAGAGATGGACCATCCTTTCGAAAAATCTTGGCCAAAATGTGCTGTGAGGTCAACAACTTTTGACAACTGGCCTTCCTAGTTCCAACACTACATCTGGAAGATGTGGAACTCCTCACGCAAGATGTATTGTATTCTTGAGGATTCTTTGCTCCCACTCCACCATTCGCCAATGACTGTACATCTTTCCTTCTACTTCTTCTTCTCTTAAACCATCCACATACTTCCTTCACTGTTAACCCTAAAGACTTACCTAAATCTTCCATTTGCTTAGGAGTTGGATAGATTTGCTCTGCTTTCACAAATAATATAGCTAATCAGTGACATAATAAAGCTACCCTGAGGCAATTCTAACGATTTCTCTAACAAAATGATCAACACCAACAATCTAACATAACATTTTGAGTATGTTACTGGAAAAAAAAAGGTTTCGTACCCGAATAAAAACCCTCAAGAGCTTGATGTTGAACAGGCGATTTCCTCTTCATTTCCTCTTAAATTAAAATTTCAGAAAATCTTTTACTCTTTCTAAGGTATCAAAACCAGGCGCATGATAGTCAAATCCGTCTGCAACATTTCTGCAACAGCAAACAATTATAACTATGCAATAAAAATAATTGAAACAAACATAGATTTACACTTTACTATAAACATCAGACCCAATAGAAGATGCGATCACCACTTGATCTTACACTATACTCTCTAAACAACAACAAATCCAAAATTCCAGGAATTGAATGCACCAAAATAAAAACAAGGATTCAACAAAAAATTGTAATCTGATGGTTTAACACATGAAAATCAGAAACAATCACCCAAAAATTTAGATTTCCCATAGTAAAAATGGCAACACTAGATAACGTTAGAAGTGAGTAACAATGAAATTAGAAGCAAAATAGCTAATTCAATTACAAAAATCATTAGAATTGAAGATACACAATACTAAGTTTCAGCGAAATTGGTGAAAAAACACACAACAAAATGATGATGAGGATAACAACTGAACTAAGAACAGTCACTAAACTACAAAAAAAAAACCAGAAGATAAAAAGCTAGGAAACTTACAAAGAGAGATTCAACTCCAGAGAAATGGAAGAATGAAGAAGGTAGAAGAAGACGAAGAAGAGTAAGATTTTACAAGGTGAGAGTAGGGTTTTGGGTTTTTTATCATCTTCCCGTCTTTCTCTCAAACTGGGGTTTTACGGATTTTTATTTCTTTTTTTCTCTCAAAAAAAAACTAAAAATATCTCTGTTCACAACACGACGTCGTTTAGTAAGCCTCATTAGGGTTTTTTTCGGGAAAAATCAATCGACCAGTTTTATTTCAAAGTTGAACCGGTATTGCTTTGGTTACAATATCACATATAGCCGGTTCATCTGCAATCTCGTGCCTTCCAAAAGAGGCATCACCTCAAATACCTTATATAAATAAAAAAATTTCTTATACCCCACAAATCTTTGTACCTTTCATATTCGTTAAAGTATTTACAATTACAAAACTAGCCTCAGATAAAATAAAAAAATATCAAAAACGTTTTTTCACCCACGAGAAACCGCAGTTTGCGGTTTTGCGTTTTCTCTTTCAATTAGAAAATCTCACCAATGCCTGCTTTTTCTCTCTTTGTGCTCTCCTTTCCCGGTTCTTCATCGCCCTCCATCGCCTGTAAGATCCAATCGTATCTTCTGTCTATTGCCGGTGTATCCTCCACCGTAGTAGGTTCAAAACGAGTATGTTTTATGGTTGAATATATCTTGAATGAGCTGGGAAACATGATTGGAATAGATTAAGATGTTGGCACATTGGTCTTCGAGTCCATTGTGACTTGAATTTAATAAGAGAATGCTCACATTGTTTGATTAGTAATGCATTGAATAATAGATTTCAGAATCAATACTGTTACGAGAGGATAACTAGCAAACTACTATAACTAGTGAAACTAGTATAACTAGCAAAACTAGTATAACTAGCGAAACTAGTATTATTGATAATTGTAGAAGAACTAGTAATACTTAAAGTTTTCGCATAGAGATTAATTTTGTATGGATAATTTTTTATGCATAATGGATAGTATCAATGTTTTTGACAGGCTCGAATGAGCAACAACGTTATCATACACTTCAAATGTGAAGGACACATATATTTTTTAGTGTTCAAAAATAATACGGAGGAGATAAGTCTTTCAATGGTAGAAGCATGGATATGTAAAAAGCTCACGCTAGATGAAACTAATGTGAAGTTAAAATTGAGTTACATTCCATTGTTGGTTGGGTGTGATGATAAATTTTCGAATTCTGATGATGAGGACCTTTGTGGTTATCTTTTTTCGTTGACAAAGATAACCGTAGGTGCATTTTGTTTGTGGAGATCATGATAAGGTCAGAACTCCCAGAGCAACTTTCAAGAGCAGGATTACAAAGTTCTTTTGGTATAAACTATGAGGTGTGACATTCGAATGATGATACAATCGGAGATAAAGCCATACCTTTATATGATAGCAACAATCAAGTTGATAAACAACCCGAGGGGGGGATTATGGCGATTGAGGGAGTATTGGAAAAAGATTATGAAGAAGTAAATGTGGATGAAAATATTGATGACAATGTGGATGTAAATGTTGGTGGCAATGAGGATAATGGTAGGGAAGACACAGAAACGCATTATAGATATGGAGATGTTCCACTAGTTTCTGAACCGATTTCGTTTTTAGAGGAATGGGAAGATGGTCTGGGTTTGAAAATACAACAGGATTTTAGTAGTAAAAAGACAGTGCAAGAATTGGTGGATAGAGGCTCATGTCAGAAAACATTTGGGTTCAATATGGTCAAATCGGATAAGAGGCGATTAGTTCTAAAATGTCCTAAGGAAGGATGTAAATGGGATCTCCGGGCTGTGAAAATAAAAAATCCGAAATTGTTCTCTATTAGGACGTACAACAAGATGCATACATGTTGTCATGGAAGTCAGAGTAATTGCAACTCAAAGAGGAGAGACATGCCACATCTAGTTGTATCTCTATTGCATGATGATTATCCAGGCCAAATGGAAACTCCTCCACCTAGAAGTATCAAGGATCTTGTGTGGACAAAATTGGGTGTCAATATATCATATTCCACTGCTCTAAGAGGTAAAAACGAAGCTGTGAGCATTTTGCGTAGAACTCCCGAAGAAAGTTATCAGATGTTGTATTCTTATTTGTACATGCTAGAGAAGATTAATGAAAAGACAATAACTAGTGTGAAATTGGATGAGTTAGACAGATTCAAGTATTTGTTCATCGGTCTGGGAGCTAGAATAGAAAGTTTTAAAGTGATGAGGAAAGTTGTAATCGTGGATGGTAATTTTTTGAAAAATGGATATGGTGGTGTACTCGTTTTTGCAACGGCCCAAGATCCTAATCGACACCACTATCCTATAGCTTTTGGGGTCCTCGATGGTGAGAATAAGGACAGTTGGAGTTAGTTTTTTGAGATGTTCAAAACCGTTGTACCAGATTCATCGGAGTTGGTATTTATGAGTGACAGAAATGGAAGCCTCATCAATGTCATAACTAATTATTTCTAATGGCTTATCATGCGCATTGTATATGGCATTTAGCTCAAAATGTGAAAGTCCATGTAAGTAACGTGAACAAAGAAATTGTGCAATGGAAATTTATGGAAATGGATCAGATTTACACGGTTTCTGAATTCGATGCTGCTTATTATGCTTTCAAGACTCAATATCCATCTGCTGTGAAGTATCTAGAGGAAAGTAGTGAGAAAGAAAAGTGGGCGAGGTGTTGGTTTCCAGGAGATAGATACAACATCGACACAAGCAACGTGGCGGAGTCCATGAATAGTGTATTCAAGAATACGAGGAAGTACTCTTTAATACCCTTGCTGGATATAATCATTAAAAAATTGTTGATTGGTTTAACGAACATAGGAAATAAACCGTTAGAGGATCCATTGAACAGAAACTAGTGCCTGTAGTAGAGAACTTTGTGCATGAAGTATGGTCGATTGCAAAGAAGTTAATTATGTCAGAGGTTAACTCTTTCAACCTTGAATACAATGTCGTTGGTACTGATGGAAAGCCATATTTGGTGAATTTAAATGCAAAAAGTTGCAGTTGCATGTTCTTTGATATCGAAAAGTATCCTTGTGTCCATGGAATAGCAGCTTACATTTTACACCCTAGCCATGAAAGTAGTTCTATTTTCGAGTTAGAAGATTTGATATCTAAATACTATTGGACAGAGTTGTGGACATTGGCATATTACAGGTCTATTTATGTAGTTTCTTATAGGAGTCAATGGGTTGTCCCAGATTATATGCAAGGAATGAAGTGTTGATTTTAGAGGTTTAGAAAGAGATAAGGATGGAGATGAGAGAATTGGCGTAATAAGGAAGAGAAAGATTGTTGAATATTTCTTCTTATTCACACACACTTCTTTACAAGAGATTACATGTATTTATAGACTTTTTACATTGAAATGAAGAAAAATCAAGGAAAAGGAGAGGAGGGGCGTGAAGAAGGGAAGAGAGATGGGTGAGCTGCTCCAATAGTCTTATTGCACCATGCCCTGCTCTGACGCGCACCATGCCCTGCTCTGATGCGCCCATGCTTGTGCCCATACTTCTCTTTGCTTCCTCACTTAGTTTAGTTAGATTGTCTAGTTGAGATCCAACAGCTTCCTTTTCTTCTAGTTCCTTCTCAACTAGTTCTCCTTCTAGTTTCTTCACAACTAGTTCTCTTTTTCCTTCCCTCCTTCTCTTAAGTTTGAATTATTCTTCTTCTTGAGATCACATATTTCAACACTCCCCCTCAAGATTGGTCGGTGAAGATCCTTTAGACCGATCTTGCCATGTATGTGATCCCCAATGATAGAGGATGTTGCCTTGGTGAAGATATCCGCTAGCTGTTCCCCACTTGCTACAAATGCGGGTTTGATGATTCCTTCTTGAATCTTTCCCCTCACAAAGTGACAATCCACTTCTATATGCTTGGTCCTTTCATGGAATACCGGATTGGATGCTATATGTATTGCAGCTTGATTATCACAATACAACAGCATCTCCTCAGCCTCATGTATTCCAAGATCTTCTAGGAATGCCTTCACCCATATCAATTCTTTTGTCACCTCCTTCATAGCCCTATACTCGGCTTCAGCACTTGATAAGGCTATAACTTTCTGCTTCTTACTTCTCCAAGTGACTAGATTACCTCCCACAAAGGTACAAAAACCGGATGTGGACTTTCTATCTTGCTTATCTCCAGCCCAATCCGCATCACAATATCCTTGAACCTTTGTGTTTCCATTAGCCTTCATCCATATGCCTTTTCCAGGGCTGTTTTTTAAGTACCTTAGCAGCCTCTCAATCATGTTCCAATGCTGCATAGTTGGTTTTTGCATATGTTGACTCACACGGTTCACTGCAAAGCAAATGTCCGGCCTTGTGATAGTGAGGTAGATGAGCTTGCCCACCATCCTTTGATACCTCTTAATATCTTCCAATGGCTCCCCCTCAGGATTATCTTGGTAGCCTTCTTCTATTGGAGTTTTAGCCGGCTTGGATCCTAACTTGCCAGTTTCTTCCAAGAGATCCAGCACATATTTCCTTTGAGAGATGAACATCCCATCTTCAAACCGTGTCATCTCAATCCCTAGGAAGTATTTAAGCTCTCCCAGATCCTTTATATCAAAAGCGATCTTCAAGAGTTTCTTGATTTGATCTACTCCATCTTTATCACTTCCTGTGATGATTAGATCATCAACATAGATCAAGACCACCACTACTCCTCCTTCACTTTGCCTTGTGAAGAGGGTATGATCAGCTTCAGATCTTATGAACTCCTTATCCAATAGACAAGCGCTTAGCCTTTGGTACCATGCTCTAGGAGATTGCTTTAGCCCATAGATTGCTTTCTTCAATCTGCAAACCTTGTTGCCTTCCTTATGATATCCTTGGGGTGGATCCATATATACCTCTTCTTCCAAATCTCCTTGCAAGAAGGCGTTCTTGACATCCATCTGCCATAGATCCCACTTCAAGTTCACTGCCACTGAGATTAGGATTCTTATGGAGTGGAGCTTAGTAACCGGAGCAAATGTCTCGGTATAATCCTCCCCATAGATTTGAGTGTATCCTTTTGCCACCAGACTTGCTTTGTACCTCTCTATTTTCCCATCACTTGTATACTTGATTGTGTAAACCCATCTACACCCAACTGATTTCTTATCCTTTGGTAATTCGGTCAAGTACCAAGTGTGGTTCTTTTCCATGGACTTCATTTCCTCTTCCATGGCTTTTACCCATACTCCATTCTCACACGCTTCTTCATATGAGTTAGGTATAGATTCCTTGCTGATTCTTCCAAGAAAAGCTTCATGCTCCATAGGTAAGGATGCCAACGAGCAAAAATGCTCAATGGGATATGTGATAGTGCTAGTTTGAGTGTTATCTCCCCCTTGTGATAAGAGAATGCTGTCGCCAATAGGATCGAGATCTAAGCTCGCCGTACGCACAGGACATTCTCTTATCACACAAGGAAGATTACTCGTACTAGACTCCCCTTGGAGCATGGCAGAGTTGTTGTAGCCATAGTAAACACGTTGTCGCCTTTGTCTTGTACTTCTTCTTAGGGGTACGGTTGGCTCAAGTTCTCCCTCACCATCATTCGCTTCTTCTTCAACAGAATTCTGATCTTGCTCCGCATGTGCCTCATCTTCTACTCTGGTTTCAGATGATTTGCTCTCTCCTTGTACTTCATTTATTAGAGCGTCATTAACCCGCATCCAATCCATAGGTAATGAAGTCACATCCTCCGGAGCTTCATGGTTCTTGTTTCCATAAAATCCTTCTTCTTCATTGAATCTCACCTCTCTAGATACATAGACCCTCCTTGTCTCTGGATTGTAGACCTTGTATCCTTTTTGTGTTGGTGAGTAGCCAATGAACACACACTTCATACTTCGAGGTTCAAGCTTGCTTCTTTGTCCCTCCGGTAGAAACATATAACAAGAACATCCAAAGGTCTTCATATGGTTCACGCTTGGCTTGCTTTTGTGTAGCACTTCAAATGGTGATTTATTATCCATATTTTTCGTTGGAAGCCGGTTGATCAAGTAACTTGAAGTCATTACTGCATCTCCCCAATGAAACTTAGGCACTCCTTTGGCAATCATGAGGGTTCTTGCAACTTCCATGAGATGCCTATTCTTTCTTTCTGCTACCCCATTTTGTTGTGGAGTATATGCACACGATGTTTGGTGTATGATACCAAGATTATTGAGTAACTCCTTGAATCGTTTGCTCACATACTCCCCTCCATTATCACTTCTTAAGATCTTGATTTTGGTCTTGAATTGGGTAGAGATATATTTGGTGAAGTTAGTAAACGCTTCATATACTTGATCCTTTGAATGTAAGAGTGTGATCCATGTGTATCTTGAGTAGTCATCAATGAATGAAACAAAATATTTATATTGATCTCTTGAGTTACATGGGGCGGTCCATACATCCGAGTGTACAATGCCAAAAGCTTCATCACAAGTTGTAGATGAAGAGGGGAAAAACTGTCTACAATGTTTCCCTAGTACACATGCTTCACAAACTTCTTCTTCTTGAATGAGATTGGGTAAGACCATCTTGAGGATAGCTGAACTTGGATGTCCTACCCTTCCATGCCATAATGAGCTATCTCCAATCTCCTTCTTGTTAAAAACTTCCTTATCCGCCTTCACTCCAAGAGCTTTTAGCTTTTCTTGTTTATTTGTTTCCAACAGATACACTCCATCCTCCACCTTCCCTTCTCCGAGTACATGATTTGTTTTAGGGTCCTGAAACTTCACAAAGTCAGTCCCAAACATTGCCACACAATCCAAATCTTTTGTTGCTTTATGAACTGATAAAAGGTTGGATGAGAAGCTAGGCATGTATAATGCTTTAGTTTCTTTTGTGAAAAGCTCTAACTCTCCTATCCCTTCAATCGGAACTGAGCTTCCATTGGCTATTTGTACATTTCCATGATAAGGCTCAAGATTTTTCAGCATGTCTTGATCCTTAATCATGTGATGAGAAGCCCCCGAATCCACAATGATCATATTCTTCTTAATGGAGCTTTTAGAGCTAAATAGGCTCTTACCGGATTCTGTGAGCTTGGATAGACTCTTGATGAGAGCCTCAAACTCGGATCTTCTGACCATCTCTTCAACAGGTTGCGTGACTCCCATGAAGGCTCTAGGTCCACCTCCATTCTCCTTTAGCCGCTTAGGCCTTAAGTGTGGGTAAAGAGTCCAACACTTCTCCTTAGTGTGCCCCTTCATCTTACAATGCTCACATTCCAAAACCCTCTTGTCGAATGTGAGATTCCTCTTTGCAAGATGTGCGGCCTCACTTGGTGCACGGAATAGGTCTCTTGACCCTTCCTCCCTTTGTATCATGCCACATACTTCAGCTAGACTTGGCAGCTTCTCAAATCTGAGTATGTGCTTGATAAGATCTTTGTAGGATGCATTGAGTGCCAAGAGAAGTCCAAACACTTGGTCTTGGTCACGTCTTTCTCCTAACTCCTTGGGGTCGATTGTGTGTGGCCTCAAAATCTCTAACTCGGCCCACAAGCTTCTATACTCCCCAAACATTTCCTTGAATGGCTTCTCCTCTTGTTGAAGCTCATTCAGCGCCCTCTTCACCTCAAATATTCTTGATATATTTGAGACATTTCCATATACTCCCTTGAGTATATCCCATAGTTCTTTGGCGGAATCGGCATATGAGTAGGCCGCCAAGATGGATGACTCTAGTGAGCTTTGAAGAAGAGAGAGCGTGTATTGTTCCTCTTGTTCTTCCTTAGCTTCTTCTTTTTCATTTCTCACTACAGCTTCCGCTACCTCTTTTGGCTCAACATATCGCCAAAGTCCTCTTCCTCTAAGGATGGTCTTAGTGGTTTTTGCCCAAAGGAGATAGTTGTTTCTTTTGAGCATGACTGAGATTGCTACTCTATTTGTCTCCATTTTCTAGTGACAATACACAATTCTAGTTCTTTCACAACTTGAAGATCCTATGATCCCAAGGATATTAATCTCAGAGTGAATAGAACTAGGAGGATGTATTGTTATAGATTAGAAGATTTGTAGAGTGCTAGAAGAGTTATAAGGTGAGATTTAAGCGGTTGAAGGATAAACCTGCTCTGATACCATGTTGATTTTAGAGGTTTAGAAAGAGATAAGGATGGAGATGAGAGAATTGGCGTAATAAGGAAGAGAAAGATTGCTGAATATTTCTTCTTATTCACACACACTTCTTTACAAGAGATTACATGTATTTATAGACTTTTTACATTGAAATGAAGAAGAATCAAGGAAGAGGAGAGGAGGGGCGTGAAGAAGGGAAGAGAGATGGGTGAGCTGCTCCAATAGTCTTATTGCACCATGCCCTGCTCTGACGCGCACCATGCCCTGCTCTGATGCGCCCATGCTTGTGCCCATACCTCTCTTTGCTTCCTCACTTAGTTTAGTTAGATTGTCTAGTTGAGATCCAACAGCTTCCTTTTCTTCTAGTTCCTTCTCAACTAGTTCTCCTTCTAGTTTCTTCACAACTAGTTCTCTTTTTCCTTCCCTCCTTCTCTTAAGTTTGAATTATTCTTCTTCTTGAGATCACATATTTCAACATGAAGATCATGGCTCCAAAGCGCGTTGAAAAGAAGGGAAGAAAGAAAATGAAAAGATTTCCATCAGGCGGGGAACGTCGGCCAAGGACGCAAAATAAAAGACGACCAGGACAAAGCCTACAATGGTTGCTATTTGGAAATAGAAATGTTTGAATTTACTATGGAACAATGGAACTGTGTAATACTAGTATAATTTTGTGAAATTGTGTAATACTAGTATTGTAAGTTTAAAGAGATCCTTAGTGATCTATAGAAGTTCTTATGGATGAGACAAGAAGAGAAAAATAAACAAGAGTGGGAGAGATATAACTTAGGCGCTTAAGAGAAGAGAATGATGTTTTTGATTTTCTTAACTTAAAACATTACAATGTATGCACACTAACATTTATAGACAGACAACTAGGTTAACTACAAAGAGAATGAAAGAGACATGAATGGTTGGGATTAGAGTCTTGAGCGCTTCTAGACTGAAAGTGACAGTTCCTTGCTCTAGGCTGAAAGTGACAGCTCCTTAAGGCGCCTCGTGACTCCTCCTTGTTCTCTTCTTCTTGGTTTCTTCTTCCAACGGCTACAAGTCATTATCAAAGCTTCTAACATCTCTTTCTCTTAGTTACAAATCAATCATATAGTTAGGAGAACAAGAGTTTAGTTCTTTGCACAAGATGTGCTTAGTCGTTTGTTCCACAAGCTCCATTTCTTCTTCTTCTCAATACTCTCCCTCAAGCTTTAATCATAATGATGTTTATGATAAAGCTTGAACTGTGAATAACACCTCATTAAAAAAACTTTAGTAAGCAAAATCACTAGGGGAGAAAAGCTATACATAGAGAAAAAGAGTGTGATCATCACAGTTGGGGATCTTCATCATCCCTCTTAAATAACTCCACAAGGCCGAGTCTCTCATGAATAGACTCACATGTCTTTAGGCTAGCTGCTTTAGTGAAGATGTCAGCCAATTGGTCTGAGCTTTTTGTGTAGCAAGGTAAGATGACTCCTTGTTGCATTTGCTCCCTTACTTTATGACAATCCACCTCGATATGCTTGGTTCTCTCATGAAAAACTGAATTTGAGGCTATATGAATTGCGGCTTGATTATCACAATGCATAGTGATTGGTGTAGTGACTTCTCTTCCCAAATCCTTCAACAGCATCTTCAACCACATTAGTTATGTGGTTAATCTCCTCATTGCTCGGTATTCAGCTTCAGCACTAGAACATGCCACTATCTTTTGCTTCTTGCTCTTCCAAGTGACTAGGTTTCCTCCAATGAATGTGCAATAGCCAGTTGTTGACCTTCTATCTTCTCTATCCCCAGCCCAATCTACATCACAATAACCTACCACTTCTGTGTTGGCATTACATCCCATCCAAATGCCTTGGCCTGGAGTGCCCTTGAGGTATCTCAGAATGCGGTCAATCATTTTCCAATGGGACATTCTTGGTGCTTGCATATGCTGACTGATCTGGTTCACAGAGAAACACAAGTCAGGTCTAGTTAAGGTAAGATAGATGAGTTTACCAACAAGCCGGCGGTATAGCTTTGGATCTTCAAACAATTTATCCTTCTTGAGATCCTCTTGTTGGTGAACTTTGTATGCATCTTCCAGTGGCGTTTTTACTATCTTTTCCTCTAAGGTACATGTTTCATCCAACAGATCAAGGGTGTATTTCCTTTGAGATAAGAAGAGACCTTCCTTTGATCTACAAACTTCTATCCCAAGGAAATACTTTAGTTCTCCTAGATCTTTAATATCAAATATTTGTTGAAGTATGTGATCACTTAGGAGAAGAGAGGAATTCAAAATCAACAAAAGGAGGGAAAGGAAAACTAGTTGACAAGGAACTAGAAGGAGTCTTAGTTGAGAAGGAACTAGAAGAAAGGGAAGCTGTTCTAACTCAACTAGACAAACTAACTAAACCAAGTGAGGAAGCAAAGGGAGGCATGGGCGCAGCATGGAGAAGCATGGGTGCAGCATGGAGAAGCATGGGCGCGGCAGAGGAACAGGGAGTAACTCTGTGTGCTAACTCGGGTTACTCACCTTGAGTTAGCTAACCAGAGCTACTCCTCATGCACTTCTTCTTCCCTCCTTCTCCTTCATTGTAAAACCTCTATAAATACCAATGTATACCTCTTGTTGTAATTACAATAATAAAAAAAGGAATACAAGAAAAGTCTTATTACATCTATTCTCTCTTTTCTAATCATACTAAACACTCTCTAATACTCTAAACTCTTAAATTCAACATGGTATCAGAGCAGGTTCTCTATCCAACCGCCTAAACTTTCTTCATAATCTCTCTAAGCTATTTACAAATCTTCTAATCTATAGCAATACATCTTGCCAAGCTCTATTCACTCTGAGATTAATATCCTTGAGATCGGTTGATCTTCAAGTTGTGAAAGAACTGGGATTGTGTATTACTACTAGAGAATGAAGATGAATAAAGTAGCAATTTATGTTGTCCTAAAGGGAGATAACTATCTTCTTTGGGCAAAAACTACTAAGACCGTTCTAAGAGGCCGAGGACTTTGGAAGTTCATTGAACTTAAGGAGGAGGCCATACCATACAATGAGAAGGAAGAGCAAGAAGAGCAGTTCACTCTTTCACTACTTCAAAGTTCACTAGAACCATCCATCTTGGCGGCATACTCATATTCGGATACCGCCAAGGAGCTATGGGATATACTCAAGAGAGTATATGGAAACATCTCAAATATATCAAGGATATTTGAGGTGAATAGGGCGTTGAATGAGCTTCAACAAGAGGAGAAGACATTCAAGGAAATGTTTGGGGAATATAGAAGCTTGTGGGCCGAGTTGGAGATATTGAGACCACAAACTATAGATCCCAAGGAACTAGGAGAAAGACGTGACCAAGATCAAGTGTTTGGACTTCTCTTGGCACTCAATGCATCCTACAAGGATCTCATCAAGCACATACTAAGATTTGAGAAGCTGCCAAGTCTAGCAGAAGTATGTGGCATGATACAAAGGGAGGAAGGGTCAAAAGACCTATTTCGTGCGCCAAGTGAGGCTGCACATCTTGCAAGGAAGAATCTCACATTTGACAAGAGGGTGTTGGAATGTGAGCATTGTAAAATGAAGGGGCACACTAAGGAGAAGTGTTGGACTCTTCATCCACACTTGAGGCCTAAGCGGCTAAAGGAGAATGGAGGTGGACCTAGAGCCTTCATGGGAATAGCACAACCTGTTGAAGATATGGTCAGAAGATCCGAGTTTGAGGCTCTTATCAAGAGCTTAGCCAAGCTCACAGAAACCGGTAAGAGTTTCCTCAGCTCTAAAAACCCTATAAAGAAGAATATAATCATTGTGGATTCGGGAGCTTCTCATCACATGATCAAGGATCAAGACATGCTAAAAAACCTTCAGCCGTGTCATGGAAATGTACAAATAGCCAATGGAAGCTCAATTCCGATTGAAGGGATAGGGGAGTTAGAGCTTTTCACAAAAGAAACAAAAGCATTATACATGCCTAGTTTCTCATCCAATCTCTTATCCGTTCATAGAGTTACAAAAGATTTGGATTGTGTGGCATTGTTTGGGACTGACTTTGTTAAGTTTCAGGACCCTAAAACAAGTCATGTGCTCGGAGAAGGGAAGGTGGAGGATGGAGTGTATCTGTTGGAGACAAATAAACAAGAAAACCTAAAAGCTCTTGGTATGAAGGCGGATAAGGAAGTTTTTGGCAAGAAGGAGATTGAAGATAGCCCATTATGGCATGGAAGGCTAGGACATCCAAGTTCACCTGTCCTCAAGATGGTCTTACCCAATCTCGTTCAAGAAGAAGTAGTTTGTGAAGCATGTGTACTAGGGAAACATTGTAGACAAGTCTTTCCCTCTTCATCTACAACTTGTGATGAAGCTTTTGGCAATGTACACTCGGATGTATGGACCGCCCCATGTAATTCAAGAGATCAATATAAATATTTTGTTTCATTCATTGATGACTACTCAAGACACACATGGATCACACTTCTACATTCCAAAGATCAAGTATATGAAGCATTCACTAACTTCATTAAATACATCTCTACCCAATTCAAGACAAAAATCAAGGTCTTAAGAAGTGATAATGGAGGGGAGTATGTGAGCAAACGATTCAAGGAGCTACTCAACAACTTGGGTATCATCCATCAAACATCTTGTGCATACACTCCACAACAAAATGGGGTAGCAAAAAGGAAGAATAGACACCTAATGGAAGTAGCAAGAACTCTCATGATTGCCAAAGGAGTACCTAAGTTTCATTGGGGAGATGCAGTGATGACTTCAAGTTACTTGATCAACCGGCTTTCAGCCAAGAACCTAGACAATAAGTCACCATTTGAAGCGCTATACAAGAAGAGACCAAGCTTGAATCATATGAAGACCTTTGGATGTACATGTTTCATGTTTCTACCAGAGGGACAGAGAAGCAAGCTTAACCTAGAAGCATGAAGTGTGTATTCATTGGATACTCACCAACGCAAAAGGGCTACAATCCGGAGACAAGAAGGGTCTATGTGTCTAGAGAAGTAAAGTTCAATGAAAAAGAAAGCTTTTATGGAACTAAGAATCATGATAGTTCTGAAGGTATGGTCCCATCATCCATGGATTGGATGCGGTTTGATGAGTCACCAATAACAAGGGATGAAGTACAAGGAGAGAGTACAGCATCTGAGGACATCATGGAACCAGACCAAGATTCAGCTGAAGAAGAAGATAATATTGAGGAAGATGAATCTGAGCCAATCATAACTCTAAGAAGAAGTACAAGACAGAGGCGACAACGTGTTTACTATGGTTACAACAACTCTGCCATGCTCCAAAGAGAGTCTAGTGCGAGTAATCTTCCTTGTGTGATAAGAGAATGTCCTGAGCGTACGGCGAGCTTAGATCTCGATCCTATTGGCAACAGCACTCTTTTATCACAAGGGGGAGATAACACTCAAACTAGCACTATCACATATCCCATTGAGCATTTTTGCTCGTTGGCATCGTTACCTATGGAGCATAAAGCTTTTCTTGGAAAAATCAGCAAAGAATCCATACCTAACTCATATGAAGAAGCGTGTGAGAGTGGAGTATGGGTAAAAGCCATGGAAGAGGAAATGAAGTCCATGGAAAGGAATCATACTTGGTACTTAACCGATTTACCAAGGGATAAGAAGCCAGTTGGGTGTAGATGGGTGTATACAATCAAATACACAAGTGATGGGAGGATAGAAAGATACAAGGCAAGGTTGGTCGCAAAAGGGTATACTCAAATCTATGGGGAGGATTATACCGAGACATTTGCTCCGGTTGCTAAGCTCCACTCCATCAGAATCCTAATTTCGGTGGCAGTAAACTTGAAGTGGGATCTATGGCAGATGGATGTCAAGAACGCCTTCTTGCAAGGGGATTTGGAAGAGGAAGTGTATATGGATCCACCCCAAGGATATCATAAGGAAGACAACAAAGTTTGTAGATTGAAGAAAGCAATCTATGGGCTAAAACAATCTCCAAGAGCATGGTACCAAAGGCTAAGCGCTTGTCTGTTGGAGAAGGAATTCATAAAATCTGAAGCTGATCATACTCTATTCACAAGGCAAAGTGAAGAAGGAATAGTGGTGGTGTTGATCTATGTTGATGATCTAATCATCACAGGAAGTAACAAAGATGGAATAGATCAAATCAAGAAACTCTTAAAGGCGGACTTTGATATAAAGGACTTAGGGGAGCTTAAGTATTTCCTAGGGATTGAGATGACGCGATTTGGAGATGAAATGTTTATCTCTCAAAGGAAATATGTGCTGGATCTCTTGGAAGAGACCGGAAAGTTAGGATCAAAGCCGGCTAAAATTCCAATAGAAGAAGGCTACCAAGATAATCCTGAGGGGGAGCCATTGGAGGATATTAAGAGGTATCAAAGGATGGTGGGCAAACTCATTTACCTCACTATCACAAGGCCGGACATATGTTTTGCAGTGAACCGTGTGAGCCAACACATGCAAAAGCCAACTATGCAGCATTGGAACATGATTGAGAGGCTGCTAAGATATTTGAAAAACAATCCGGGGAAAGGCATTTGGATGCATGCCAATGGAAACACAAAGGTCCAAGGTTATTGTTGTTGAAATATGTGATCTCTATGATAGAAGAATTCAAATCTAAGAGAAGGAGGGAAAGGAAACCTAGTTCACAAGGAACTTGAAGAAGTCTTGGTTAGGATGTAATTAGAAGAAAGGAAGCTGTTACATACTAACTAGAAGACTAACTAAGTGGAAAAGAGGAAGCAAAGGAGAGCATGGGGCGCCAGAACCAGGGCATGGGCACAAGCATGGAGGCGTCAGCAGCAGGGTATGGGCGCAGCTTGAACAGGAGTCAAACAGTGAGCTGCTCCCTTCCCTCCTCTCTTCTTCACGCAAACCCCTCTCTTCTCTCCTTCCTTCTTCTGCGCCTCTTCTCTTCTTCTCTATGTAAAAACTCTATAAATACATGTAAAGTGATGTAAAGAAAGAGTTGTGAATAAGAGAATAAGAAGATTAAAAGAGTAAAAGGAAGCTTAAAGGAAGCTTTGCTTATCTCCCTAAAGGCGCCGGTGGAGCCTTAGCTCTCCGGCGCCATGCTTCTCCTTAGTTCATCTTATTTCATCAACCATTATCATTCTCATTCTCATCATCATTCTTATCATCATTCTCAAACAATAATCCCTCATTATATCAATACTCACGCCACCATCTTCACCCTAAACATTCTCTAAATATCCAAACCTTAAACTCCTTATTATTCTCATGCCATAACTATCACTCTCTCAACAATCCCTAAGCCTCCATACTCTTAATTTCAACATGGTATCAGAGCAAGTTGAGTGATCTAGCGCCTAATCTCTTGTTATTCTTCTAGCTCTCTACAAAGTCTTCTAATCTATAACCATACACTTTCTTAGTTCTATTCACTCTGAGATTAATATCCTTGAGATCATAAGATCTTCAAGTTGTGAAAGGACTAAGGGTGTGTATTGTTACTAGAAAATGATGACAAATTGAGGGAGATTTCGTTGGGCTCTCCTTGGCTCCTTGCCTTGAGAAGCTCGGTCTTTTTGTTAAACACATGAGAGAAAATATTTCTGGGGTAATTTGTTCCTCCCATGCGTTTTTAATAGGGTGTGTGTGAGAGAGTAAATATTTTTCTTTGTGGTTCTTGTGTGTGGAGTCTAGATCCACATACAAAACTTTGAAAAGGGGTTGTATCAATATCAATTCCTTGGTGATCCTCTTTGGAAACAAGATCCAGAGAATTTTTTAAGAATCATCCATCCGTGAAGAAGCTTGTCATGGTGTGATGATTTTTTGGCATGTATGGCGTGGGAAATAAGGCATCTAGGAGATGAAGAATGTTTTTGGCTTGATGGTTTAGAAGAGGAGAAGGCTGGAGGTGACCTTAAATGGTGATCCAAGCAAGCTCCAAAGAAAAGGAAGCATTAAACCGGCTGTACAAAAAACAGTCAAAGAAAGTGTGAATCTAGTTCACATAAGACTTCAAGAAAAATATGAGACAGCTCATAGTAAAACTTGGAGAAAAGGAGAAGCTTACCTTAGAAAGAGGAAGCTGAAGAAGGTTGAATCCCGGAAGAGACTTGCGGAAGAGAAGTGACAAGAGGAGTTCACATCTTTAACCCGGAAGAGACTTGCGGAAGAGACGTGACAAGAGGAGTTCACGTGGAAGGCTTGCATGAAACAGAGATGAAGCACAAGGCTGAGATGTTTCCTGCAAAGAAAAGGAAGTGGTCAATAATTTTTTGATCAAAGAAACACAGTTGATAAGAGGAAAATCAATTGTGGAAAAGAAGCGGTGAAGAGATAGTAAGCAATGTTTTTGGATGGGCTTGTGTTGTGATTCTTGAGAGTTTGATTCAAGTTATTGTGATTGGAAACTCACATTCGCTTGTAACTTCAAGCGTTAAGGAGGAGAAGATTAAGGCTGCTGAGAGAGGGAAACCTCAGAGGAAGAGGTTAAGAGCGATTGTTGCTTTGAGAAGAAGAAGAGCAACAGCGACTCAAGGAAGCTCTTGGCAAATTCTCAGCCTCAGTAACAGGCGAATCAAACTCTGCAAGACTCATTTCCAAGAAGTTCATGACTCCAAAACCAATCTCATAGGCTAATGCTATCTTTTATTGGTGAATCTTTCAACAAGCGGAAGATTCAGATGGTCCAAGAAGTAGTTGCTCCAAGGTATTGATTAAATGGTGCTTATGGAGGGTCATATTCTTCCACATGGTCTTCATCCTCTCTTGAGGCCGAATCACTTGATCCAGGAGGTCTTGAGAGAGTGGTGATCATACTCAACCATGTGGCGATCCAAGCGGAGCAATCTACAAGGAGAAGTGTGTATAGGCTCAAGCAAGCTATTCATGGTGGTGTTATGTGGAGGTAGATGATGTCCTTTGCGGCCTAATCCAAAATGGCTAGCAGACGAAAGCTTGTCCTAATTGGCAAGTAGGATAGATAGTCCAAGAGGAGGCGGCATCATTGGCATAATCAAGCTTAGTGCTCTTTCCTTTGCAAGAGTGGTCCCTTGGTAATGGGCTAGTCTTGAAGGGAAGTGATGAAGAAGCGGTGAAGCTCCAAATTATGCAACGGTCTTCCTTGTCAAGTTTGGTTCTTTCCATACTCGAACCAAGCTTGAGGGGGAGTGTTGAAGAAGACCGTTGAAGCACCAAGTTAGGTGATGGTCCAAGAAGAAGAGGACTATCACATTGTACCATGGATAGTTGCGGCATTCCGAGAGGAAGCCGGGAGAGTCTTACCATAAGCGGGATTAGAGTGGATGGCTCTTTGAAGAATCAAGATCAAATCTATGAAGGGTTGAAGCCAAGATTAATCTTGATAGATGGAGAGTGAAGCTCAGACCAAGAGGCGTTCACCTAGGAGGCTGTGGAACGGTAAACAAGGCAACAAGGCACTCCAAGCACCATATGAGGAGACGATGGCGAGAGGAAGCCGGGAGACACATATGAGTAGCTATGGATGATGTTGTAAGGAAACCGAAGGAGAAACCACCTTTCAGACCTTATTAGGTGTGGTGATCCGAGAAGCAGCGGGAAGTGACATCCAACGGATAGAGTATACTCCCAAGAGTCATCAAGAGGAAGCCAATGATAATGTGAGTATTCTGTGAGCAAGAAGATGTCATCCGAGGAGCTTGAAGTCAAGATTAAGTTTGAGACAAGAAGCCCGAGGAGACATGATCCGAGTGAAGCTTAGAGAAGACCAAGCCTAATCCACAAGAAAGAGTAAAGGCCATAGGAGAGGAAGCTGTGGTCTCATTGGGGTTAGGAGTCATCAAAACCGTCTTTGGAGTAAGCAAGGATCAGCTAGCGGATATCCTTATCATGGCATCATCTTCTATCAATGAGGATCACGTACATGGCAAGATTGGCCTTAAGGACACCTACCGACCAATCTTGAGGGGGAGTGTTGAAATATGTGATCTCTATGATAGAAGAATTCAAATCTAAGAGAAGGAGGGAAAGGAAACCTAGTTCACAAGGAACTTGAAGAAGTCTTGGTTAGGATGTAACTAGAAGAAAGGAAGCTGTTACATACTAACTAGAAGACTAACTAAGTGGAAAAGAGGAAGCAAAGGAGAGCATGGGGCGCCAGAACCAGGGCATGGGCACAAGCATGGAGGCGTCAGCAGCAGGGTATGGGCGCAGCTTGAACAGGAGTCAAACAGTGAGCTGCTCCCTTCCCTCCTCTCTTCTTCACGCAAACCCCTCTCTTCTCTCCTTCCTTCTTCTGCGCCTCTTCTCTTCTTCTCTATGTAAAAACTCTATAAATACATGTAAAGTGATGTAAAGAAAGAGTTGTGAATAAGAGAATAAGAAGATTAAAAGAGTAAAAGGAAGCTTAAAGGAAGCTTTGCTTATCTCCCTAAAGGCGCCGGTGGAGCCTTAGCTCTCCGGCGCCATGCTTCTCCTTAGTTCATCTTATTTCATCAACCATTATCATTCTCATTCTCATCATCATTCTTATCATCATTCTCAAACAATAATCCCTCATTATATCAATACTCACGCCACCATCTTCACCCTAAACATTCTCTAAATATCCAAACCTTAAACTCCTTATTATTCTCATGCCATAACTATCACTCTCTCAACAATCCCTAAGCCTCCATACTCTTAATTTCAACAATTGTGATGCGGATTTGGCTGGAGATAAGAATGATAGAAAGTCTACATCTGGTTTTTGTACATTTGTAGGAGGCAATCTAGTGACTTGGAGGAGCAAAAAACAGAAAGTCATAGCCTTATCTAGTGCTGAGGCTGAGTATAGAGTTATGAAAGAGTTGACAAAGGAGCTAATATGGATAAAATCATTCCTAAGTGATCTTGGAATACATGAAGATGAAGAAATGCTATTGTATTGTGATAATCAAGCAGCAATACATATAGCATCTAATCCAGTATTCCATGAAAGAACCAAGTACATAGAAGTTGATTGCCACTTTGTGAGAGGGAAGATTCAAGAAGGAATCATTAAAACCGCTTTTGTAGTCAGCAAGGAACAACTAGCGGATATCTTCACTAAAGCAACCTCAGCCATCACTTGTGATCACATCCATGGCAAGATCGGTCTTAAGGATCTCCATCGACCAATCTTGAGGGGGAGTGTTGAAGTATGTGATCACTTAGGAGAAGAGAGGAATTCAAAATCAACAAAAGGAGGGAAAGGAAAACTAGTTGACAAGGAACTAGAAGGAGTCTTAGTTGAGAAGGAACTAGAAGAAAGGGAAGTTGTTCTAACTCAACTAGACAAACTAACTAAACCAAGTGAGGAAGCAAAGGGAGGCATGGGCGCAGCATGGAGAAGCATGGGTGCAGCATGGAGAAGCATGGGCGCGACAGAGGAACAGGGAGTAACTCTGTGTGCTAACTCGGGTTACTCACCTTGAGTTAGCTAACCAGAGCTACTCCTCATGCACTTCTTCTTCCCTCCTTCTCCTTCATTGTAAAACCTCTATAAATACCAATGTATACCTCTTGTTGTAATTACAATAATAAAAAAAGGAATACAAGAAAAGTCTTATTACATCTATTCTCTCTTTTCTAATCATACTAAACACTCTCTAATACTCTAAACTCTTAAATTCAACAATATTGACTTTAAATAGGCTTTTGTTTCTTGAATACCAACCTTGTCATTCCCAGAGATGATAATATCATCTACATATATGAAAATGACTATAATACCTTTATGGCTCTGCATAATGAACAGAGTGTGATCCGTTTCTGATCTAATGAAGCCACGATCAAGGAGAGTGACACTTAGCTTTCTGTACCATGCCCTAGGAGATTGCTTGAGACCATAAATTGCTTTCCTTAGTCTAAGAACTTTCCCAGGTTGAACAATGTCTTCTAGACCAGATGGTGGTGTCATGTACACCTCTTCTTCAAGCTCCCCCTGAAGGAAAACATTCTTCACATCCATTTGCCATAATTCCCATTCTAAGTTAGTAGCAATGGAGAGGACTACTCGCACAGTGTGTAGTTTGGCAACAGGAGCAAAGGTATCTCTATAATCTTCTCCATAAGTTTGTATGAATCCTCTTACAACTAGTCTAGCCTTATACCTCTCGATCTCCCTATTGCTCTTGTACTTGATTGTGAATACCCATTTTGAACTCACAGTCTTTTTCCCTTTAGGTAAGACCGCTTTATCCCATGTGTGATTTTTCTCCATTGCTGCAGTTTCTTCTCCAACTGCATCCCTCCAAACCTTCTTCTCTTTAGCTTCTTCATATGTTCTTGGTATCTCTTCTTTGTCTAGGCTTGTGATGTAAGCTTGATGTTCTTGTGAAATATGAGCTAAAGAGCACAAGGCTTGTGAAGGATGAGCAACAGTGTGACAATTGTAGTATATTCTATTGTTCCTCAATCTCTGACTTCTCCGAAGTTCCATAGTTGGTTCATCTGATGTAGAAGCTTCTTGTGTGCTCCTCAATCTCTAACTTCTTCGAAGTTCCATGGTTGGTTCAGCTGATGTAGAAGCTTCTTGTGTTCTCTCATTCTCTTCTCTAATTGTATCTTGTTCATCTACTTCTTGAGTGTCAACTTCCCTATCCGCAGGCTCTTCTTGATCATGATCATGTGTCATCTCCCCCTCAGGAGCAAGAGGAGCTGCAGACTGTCCACCAGGTGGACAAAGGCCGAGGTTGTCAAGCAAGGTCCGGAGATGAGCTGCACGTTAAGATTGGGAGTGAGAGAGGTTTTGGAGGCTCTCCCAGTTCTTTTCTGAATGGTATCCCTGAGTTTCCAAGAACTTTACATCCCGGGACACCAATATCTTGTTGGTTTCTGGAACCAAGCATTTATAGCCCTTTTGTGTACTTGAATAACCAAGGAACATTGCTTTGGTACTCTTACCATCTAACTTGTTCCGGTTCTCTCCAGGCACTAAGACATAACAAATACATCCAAACACACGTAAGTGATCAAGAACAGGTTTAGTTTTTGTGAGTACCTCAAATGGAGATTGATCTTGAAGAACTTTAGTGGGAAGCTTGTTGATGAGGTAACAGGCCGCAACAACTGCATCACCCCAGAGCCTCCTTGGTACATTGGTGTGAAACATCATGGTTCTTGCTACTTCCATTAGATGTCTATTCTTTCTTTCAGCTACACCATTCTGTTGTGGAGTATATGGACAACTTGTTTGGTGAAGGATGCCATTTGTGTTTAAAAATTGCTTGAATATGTGACCTATATACTCTCCACCATTATCTGATTTCAAAATTTTCACTTTAACAATATAATGGTTAGTAATATATGCATATAAATTTATAAATGCCTCTAACACTTTATCCTTTGATGGAAGCAATGTTAACCATGTGTACTTGGATTTTTCATCAATAAAGGTGATAAATATTTGTGGTTTTCTCTGGACAAACAAGGAGCAGTACAAACATCCGAATGGATTAGATCAAAGCAATTGTCATAAGTAGTAGAAGATCTAGGAAAAATAGATTTGCAATGTTTTCCTAGAATACAAGCCTCACAATCACTATTTTGGACTTGAATATTAGGAAATAATAAGTTTAGGGCCTTATAATGAGGATGTCCTAATCTAGCATGCCAAATAACATCATTAGTTACTCCAACATTTAAGCCAAAATCACATGATACCAAGGAAGAATTCTTAAGGTCTCCAAGCACATACAATCCATCCATGGTTGTTCCATGCCCAAGGACTCTACTTGTGTCAATATCCTGAAAGCAAACATCATTAGGCCCAAAGATAGCAAGACAGTTTAAATCGGATGTGGCCTTCTTAACGGATAACAAGTTAGAAGTGAATGTGGGCATGTAAAAGGTTGTGGAACATTTATCAAACAAGTTTAAGTCACCAACACTTTCAATTTTAATTTGTTCTCCATTAGCAATACTAACATGTCCTAGTGCAGGTTTAATGTTACTAATAAGATTATGATCACTTATCATATGATGACTTGCCCCTGAATCAACAATCAATGGTTTCTTATTCCTACCTACAAGTTTATCCATTTCACAAAGAGCTTGATAGCTCACAGGTTTTATAGTCTTATCAGAGTCTTTGATTGCTTTAAAGAGAGCATCAAGGTCTGATTTTTTCACAAACTCAGAGTTTGGAGTTGGAGTTAGAGGCTCATTCTCATGGTAAGATGAACCGCTTGAGGCAAGGTGAGCTTTGGAGTCTCTTTGTTCACTGTTGGAGTTGTCCCTCCAATGGCCTTGATGGGAAGGGCGTGACTCCCATTTGTTAGTGTATGAGCCACCAGGGAACCTCTTGAGATGTAGATGAAGGCTGAAACATTTCTCCTTTACATGACCAGGCTTCTTACAATAGCTGCATACTAAGGGAGTGTTGTCTCCACGACGGTAAAGGCTCTTGTTGGCAGTTACTCCTTCAGCTGTGTTTGCCAGCACCAGTTCTCCTCCTTTGCCACCAAACAGTCCAAGAGATCCTTGTTCCTTCTGGATTTGAGAACATACCTCATCAAGACTTGGTAGCTTAGTTCCTCTCAAGATATGCTTGACCAAGTCATTATAAGCCGGGTTCAACACCATCAGGAGGGATAATACTTTGTCTTACTCCCTCCTTTCATTTAGGACTTCTGCATCTAGGGTATGTGGCCTCAGCATTTCCAACTCTGCCCAAGAGGATCTGAATTTTCCAAAGAATGTGTTGAAGTCAACATCTCCTTGGCTCAGCTGGTTGATACTCCTTTTGATCTCAAAAACCCGGGTAAGGTTTGATACATTTCCAAAGACATTCTTCAGAGTGCTCCATAGTTCTTTGGCACTCTCACAATAGGAGTAGGCTTCAAGGACTGTAATGTTGAAATTATAAGTTTAAAGAGATTGAAGAATGTTTAGAGACTAAGAGTGAGAATAGCAAGGGATTATGAAAGTTTGTATGTATTTTATTCTCTTAGTCTTACCAATCTTTACAAGAGGTTACACATATATTTATAGACATTTGAATGAGAGGAGGTGCAGAAGAAGAGAAGAATGGCGTGAAGAAGGAAGAAGAGAAGAGAGGTTTTGCGTGAAGAAGAGAGGAGGGAGCAGCTCACCTACTCCAACAGTATTCCGCTCCATGCCTCTCTCTGGCGCCCCATGCTTGTGCCCATGCCTCTCCTTGCTTCCTTACTTAGTTTAGTTAGATCATCTAGTTGAGATCCAACAACTTCCTTTTCTTCTAGTTCCTTCTTAACTTGTTCTCTTTCTAATTCCTTTTCAACTAGTTTTCTCCTTTTCCCTCCTTCTCTTGTGTTTGAATTCTTCTTCTTGAGATCACATATTTCAACACTCCCCCTCAAGATTGGTCGGTGGAGATCCTTAAGACCGATCTTGCCATGAATGTGATCACAAGTAATAGTTGAAGTTGCCTTAGTGAAGATATCAGCTAATTGATCCTTGCTTGCTACAAAGGCAGTTTTGATAATTCCTTCTTGTATCTTCCCTCTCACAAAATGGCAATCAACTTCTATGTGCTTGGTTCTTTCATGAAATACCGGATTTGATGCTATATGCATTGCAGCTTGATTATCACAATACAACAGCATTTCTTCATCTCCCTGGATTCCAAGGTCTTTTAGAAGTGCTTTTATCCATATCAACTCCTTTGTCAATTCTTTCATGGCTCTGTACTCTGCTTCAGCACTTGATAAGGCTATGACCATCTGTTTTTTGCTCCTCCAGGTTACTAGATTTCCTCCCACAAATGTGCAAAAACCAGATGTGGACTTTCTATCCTTTTTATCTCCAGCCCAATCCGCATCACAATAACCTTGGACCTTTGTGTTCCCATTAACATGCATCCATACACCTTTTCCAGGGCTATTCTTTAGGTACCTTAGCAACCTCTCAATCATGTTCCAATGTTGTGAGGTTGGCTTTTGCATATGCTGGCTCACACGGTTTACTGCAAAGCAGATGTCAGGTCTTGTAATGGTAAGATAGATAAGTTTGCCCACCATCCTTTGGTATCTTTTAATGTTCTCCAAAGGCTCCCCCTCATGACTATCTTGGTATCCTTCTTCTATTGGAGTTTTGGCCGGCTTGGATCCTAACTTCCCGGTTTCTTCCAAGATCCAGCACATATTTCCTTTGAGATATGAACATTCCATCTCCAAATCGTGTCATCTCAATCCCTAGGAAGTACTTGAACTCCCCTAGATCCTTTATATCAAAGTCGGCCTTCAAGAGTCCCTTGATTTGATCTACTCCATCTTTGTCACTTCCTGTGATGATTAAATCATCAACATAAATCAAGACTACCACTACGCCTCCTTCACTTTGTCTTGTGAATAGAGTATGATCCGCTTCAGATTTTATGAACTCCTTCTTCAAGAGACAAGCACTTAGCCTTTGGTACCATGCTCTTGGAGATTGCTTCAGCCCATACATTGCTTTCTTCAATCTACACACTTTGTTGCCTCCATTATGATACCCTAGGGGTGGATCCATATATACTTCTTCTTCCAAATCCCCCTGCAAGAAGGCATTCTTGACGTCCATTTGCCATAAGTCCCATTCCAAGTTTACAGCTACCGAGATTAGAATTCTTATGGAATGGAGCTTAGCCACTGGAGCAAATGTTTCAGTATAGTCCTCCCCATATACTTGAGTATATCCTTTTGCTACCAGCCTTGCTTTGTACCTTTCTATTTCCCCATCACTTGTGTATTTAATTGTATACACCCATCTACTCCCAACCGACTTCTTATCCTTTGGTAAGTCGGTTAAGTACCAAGTATTATTCCTTTCCATGGACTTCATTTCCTCTTCCATGGATTTCACCCATACTTCACTCTCACATGCTTCTTCATATGAGCTAGGAATGTATTCCTTGCTGATTTTTGTGAGAAACACTTCATGCTCCATGGGTAATGTCGCCAAGGAACAGAAATGCTCAATGGGATATGTGATAATACTAGTTTGAGTGTGATCTCCTCCTTGTGATATGAGAATTCTGTCGCCAATAGGATCGAGATCTAAGCTCGCCGTACGCTCAGGACACTCTCTTATCACACAAAGAAAAATACTCGTACTAGACTCTCCTTGGAGCATAGCAGAATTGTTATAGCCATAAAAGACACGTTGTCGCCTCTGTCTTGTACTTCTTCTTAGAGGTATGGTTGGCTCCTGTCCTTCTTCAGCATCCACTCCCTCTTCATCCAAATTCTGATCCGCTTCCTCATGTGCATTATCCGCACTATCTTGCTCTATGAAGTTCTCAGATGTTTCTTCTTGTACTTCTTCACATAGGCTTGGCGTTTCATCAAACACCATCCAGTCCATGGATGAATAGATCATTCCTTTAGAAGCATCATGATCCTTAGCCCCATAGAAACTCTCTTGTTCATTAAATCTTACTTCTCTAGACACATACACTCTTCTTGTTTCCGGATTATAGACCTTGTAGCCCTTTTGTGTTGGTGAATATCCAATGAACACACACCTCATGCTTCGAGGTTCAAGTTTACTTCTGTGTCCTTCTGGTAAAAACATGAAGCATGTGCATCCAAACGTTTTGATATGATTTAAGCTTGGTTTCTTCTTGTACAACACTTCAAATGGGGACTTATCATCCAGATTTTTGGTTGGAAGTCGGTTGATTAAGTAGCTTGATGTTATTACGGCATCTCCCCAATGGAACTTTGGTACTCTTTTGGCAATCATGAGAGTCCTTGCTACTTCCATTAGGTGTCTATTCTTCCTTTCAGCTATCCCGTTCTGCTGAGGAGTGTATGCACATGATGTTTGATAAATGATGCCAAAGTTGTTGAGCAACTCTTTGAATCGTTTACTCACATATTCCCCTCCATTATCACTACACAATACTTTGATCTTTGTTTTGAATTGGGTAGAGATATAGTTAATGAAGTTAGTGAAGGCTTCATACACTTGATCTTTGATATGTAGAAGAGTGATCCATGTATATCTTGAGTAGTCATCAATGAATGAAACAAAATATTTATATTGATCTCTTGAATTACATGGTGAGGTCCATACATCTGAGTGTACAATGCCAAACGCTTCATCACAAGTTGTAGATGAAGTAGGAAAAGCTTGTCTACAATGCTTCCCTAGTACACACGCCTCACACACTACTTCTTCTTGGATGAGATTGGGTAAGACCATCTTGAGGACTGCTGAACTTGGATGTCCTAGCCTTCCATGCCATAATGGGCTATCTTCAATCTCTTTCCTCCCAAAAAACTTTGCATCTGCCTTCATTCCAAGAGTCATTGGTTCCTCTTGTTTATTTGATTCCAAGATATACACACCATCTTCTACCTTCCCTTCTCCGAGCACATGGTTTGTTTTAGGGTCCTGAAACTTAACAAAGTCAGTCCCAAACACAGCCACACACTCCAAATCCTTTGTAGCTTTATTAACGGATAAAAGATTAGATGAGAAGTTAGGCATGTATAATGCTTTTATTTCCCTTTTAAAAAGCTCTAACTCTCCTATCCCTTTAATTGGAACTGAGCTTCCATTGGCTACTTGTACACTTCCATGGCACGGTTCAAGATTCTTTAACATATCTTGATCCTTGATCATGTGATGGGAAGCCCCTGAATCCACAATAATTCTAGTCTTCTTTATGGGTGTTTTAGAGCTGAAAAAACTCTTACCCGAATCTGTGAGTTTGGCTAGGCTCTTGATGAGAGCTTCAAACTCAGACCTTCTAACCAGTTCTTCAACAGGTTGTGCAATTCCCGTGAAGGCTCTAGGTCCATTCCCATTCTCCCTTAGCCGCTTAGGCCTCAAGTGTGGATGGAGGGTCCAACACTTCTCCTTAGTGTGTCCTTTCATCTTGCAATGCTCACACTCCAACGTCCTCTTGTCTCCAAATGTGAGATTCTTTCTTGCAAGATGTGCAGCTTCACTTGGTGCACGAAACAGGTCTCTAGACCCTTCTTCCCTTTGTATCATACCGCATACTTCCGCTACACTTGGCAGATTCTCAAATCGAAGTATATGCTTGATAAGATCCTTGTATGATGCATTGAGTGCCAAGAGAAGCCCAAACACTTGATCTTGGTCACGCCTTTCTCCTAACTCCTTGGGGTCTATAGTGTGTGGCCTCAAGATCTCCAACTCGGCCCATAAGCTTCTATACTCCCCCAAACATTTCCTTGAATGACTTTTCCTCTTGTTGGAGCTCATTCAATGCTCTTTTCACCTCAAATATCCTTGATATGTTTGAGATGTTTCCATAAACTCCTTTGAGTATATCCCAAAGTTCCTTGGCGGTATCCGCATATGAGTAAGCCGCCAAGATAGTTGGTTCTAGTGAGCTTAGGAGAAGAGAAAGAGTGTATTGTTCTTCTTGCTCTTCCTTAGCTTCCTCCTTCTCATTTCTCACCGCCGCTTCTGTTCCTTCTTTTGGCTCAACATATTGCCAAAGTCCTCGGCCTCTAAGAGTAGTTTTGGTGGTTTTTGCCCAAAGGAGATAGTTGTTTCCCTTGCGCATAACCGAGATTGTTACCCTATTAGTCTCCATTTTCTAGTAATAATACACAATCTTAGTCCTTTCACAACTTGAAGATCCTATGATCTCAAGGATATTAATCTCAGAGTGAATAGAACTAAGGAAGGTGTATTGTTATAGATTAGAAGCCTTGTAGAGTATTAGAGGAATCAAGAAGAGAATAAGCGGTTTAGTAGATAACCCGCTCTGATACCATGTTGAAATTATAAGTTTAAAGAGATTGAAGAATGTTTAGAGACTAAGAGTGAGAATAGCAAGGGATTATGAAAGTTTGTATGTATTTTATTCTCTTAGTCTTACCAATCTTTACAAGAGGTTACACATATATTTATAGACATTTGAATGAGAGGAGGTGCAGAAGAAGAGAAGAATGGCGTGAAGAAGGAAGAAGAGAAGAGAGGTTTTGCGTGAAGAAGAGAGGAGGGAGCAGCTCACCTACTCCAACAGTATTCCGCTCCATGCCTCTCTCTGGCGCCCCATGCTTGTGCCCATGCCTCTCCTTGCTTCCTTACTTAGTTTAGTTAGATCATCTAGTTGAGATCCAACAACTTCCTTTTCTTCTAGTTCCTTCTTAACTTGTTCTCTTTCTAGTTCCTTTTCAACTAGTTTTCTCCTTTTCCCTCCTTCTCTTGTGTTTGAATTCTTCTTCTTGAGATCACATATTTCAACATGTAATACCTAGTGAGCCTTGAAGGGCCGCTAGGACAGATTGGTCTTCAGAGAACCATGCGTCATCAGCTTTGGACTCCTCTTTGCCTTCTTTCGGTTCAACATGGTGGAAGACTTTCTTCCCATTTAGGATGGTAGTTGTCAGCTCCCTTAAGAGTGACTGGAAGAGAGATAATCTTGTTGTTTTTCATAGAGTAGCTTGCGACAAACAGATGAAGAGATAAACAGCTATAGACCGGAAGTTAAAAAAAGGAACTCAGCTATGGACCGCTGGATAATGTGAGTTTAAACACAATTTCTGGAAGGAATCACTCCATACGGATGATTAAGGGAGATAATAGAGAGATTTCAAAATGAATAAGAGAGTTTTTGATGACTAGAACTGAGCTATCAAGAGCTATTATCCATTGGACAAATATATATGAATAACAAGGTTTGTTTAGGAGATGAAATCGGAACCTAGAATCAAACAGAGTTTATCCTAGAAGGAAAGAAAATAGAGGAATGCTCTGATACCATATAAGTTTAAAGAGATCCTTAGTGATCTATGGAAGTTCTTATGGACGAGACAAGAAGAGAAAAACAAACAAGAGTGAGAGAGATATAACTTAGGCGCTTAAGAGAAGAGAATGATGTTTTTTATTTCCTTAACTTAATACATTACAATGTATGCACACTAACATTTATAGACATACAACTAGGTTAACTACAAAGAGAATGAAAGGGACATGAATGGTTGGGATTAGAGTCTTGAGCGCTTCTAGACTGAAAGTGACAGCTCCTTGCTCTAGGCTGAAAGTGACAGCTCCTTAAGGCGCCTCGTGACTCCTCTTTGTTCTCTTCTTCTTGGTTTCTTCTTCCAACGGCTACAAGTCATTATCAAGGCTTCTAACACCTCTTTCTCTTAGTTACAAATCAATCATATAGTTAGGAGAACAAGGGTTTAGTTCCTTGCACAAGATGTGCTTAGTCGCTTGTTCCACAAGCTCCATTTCTTCTTCTTCTCAATAAGTATAACTATAGAGAACTGTTTTTATAGTGTAATACTATACAACTTTCTGAAAATGAATTTCGCTTTGAGTTTGGAAGTATCTTTGTTTGAAGAATACCAAATAAAAATAAAATGTTATATACTATAATCAAAATAAATTGTTATATACTATAATCAAAAATAAATTGTTATATACTATAATCAAAAATAAATTATTATATACTATAATCAAAAGAATACTTCAACACACCACATACATTTTTATAGTCACTTTGTTAAATATGTGTTCACTCAATATTTCATTCTGTAATACAACTTTGATCGATACTTTAATTATGTAAAACGCCAATAGTCATATTTCTAAATCTAGTATTTCATTGTACAACTAATAAAACAAAATTTAATTATATGTAATACTAAAATAATTGAAAATCCCCAGAAGTATAACTATTTGTAATTTCTGTACAACTACTATCTTGTGGAGAACTACTTGTTGTATATGCTTCAGTTGGGCGGGATTCTTGATGGTACTAAAAAAATCATGAGTCAAAACGAGAATTTCGATGGTTAAAAAGTCATGAGTCAAATATCCCTCTCTCGCTTTTCATTCACCACACATCTCTTACCTCTCTACCATTTTTTAAATATCTCTCTCTCTTCTCAATCACCTTTTTCTTTCATCCTTCTCTCGCATACTCTCTCAATTTCGAACAGGAAATAGATCCAAGGGTTGAGAAATAGGAAAGGAAGGAGATGAAGAAGATGAAGAAACACTGCGACATGCTCAGTTTGTTTGCGATGCTGAGTACGAGATTCCATCTTCATGCCCCTGTGGAGGATGAATCGTTGATGAGGTTTCTACTAATCCAAAAGATAATGATTGGTTACCAGGCCGAATGTACTTCACTTGTAACGTGTTCAAGGTAATTTCAATTCTTTTTCTTAGCTATATATATATAATTTTTTTTAACTTAGTGCAACTATATAAAACTGGCAGGATGATGGTCTCCACTTTCGTCAACCATGGGTTATCAGAGTTCAGGAAGAGGTTCATCGTTTAAGGCAGGAGGTGGACGAAATGGCTGCAGAGATAGCGCAGCTCAAAAAGCTTTTTCTTCAATAAATATTTGTTTGTTAATATTTTGAGATCTGTAAGACTTGTGATATTGTGTTAAGACTTATTGGGTTAAGACTTATGATATTGTGTTACGATTTATCGGGTTAAGACTTGTGATATTGTATTAAGTTTTGTTATATGTCGAGTTACATGTCTCTAAGATTATAGTTTTCCATAGTAATACTTGTTATACATGTGTATCCAAATAAAAATTATCAAAAGCTTAAGAAGTTTTAGTCCAATCCAAAAGCATAAGAAGTTTTAGTACAAACCAAAAACAATAGTTTTAGGAAAAAAACCAAAAACATAAAAAGTTTTAATACTAACTTCAACCCAAACCCACAACAATCTCATTTTTTTTCTTTGACCTCTTCTTTGGCCTCTTCGAGTTGTCATCGATGGTGGTGCTCCTCCTTTTAACACTCTTTTCCTCTTCTTCCACATCTGCACCCTTAGCATCTAACTGCTCATGGATATAAGCTTCTGAAGCAGCGAGTCTTATGTCAAACTCATCAACCTTTTCTTCAATCTTCTTCATCCGCTCTCCCATATCTTCTTTGAAACTCTTAAAGATTTCTACCAATTCATTTAACTTTACCCTGTTTTCAGTTTCTTCATTGATTGCTCCTGTTTTGTTTACACCATTCTTAGGGGGGAGAGGCTTCTCTGGCAGCGATATCCTCCTCTAACATATCATCAAACCTTACAACATTTCCACTAGCCAACTTCTTCACCCAGCTCTCCATAATCACATCATTCTTATCTCTGATGTCCTCTGGATCTGTTATCCAACCTAGTAGAGTCTGTTCATCATCGGTAATAGCAAGGATGTTCTCAATGTCCTGCAATGTCAACGCCTTATTAAAATGTTCATACCATGTTGTCTAAACTTTTTGGATAAATGGAGCAGCTAACCTTAGTATCACCAAGTTCTTTGTTTATTTTTGATAGAGGAAATCTTTTCATTTCACTTTTCTTGAACTTTGATCAGCACATCTTTGGACATGTTGGGTCAACGTCTTCATATGGCTCTCGGAATTTGGCCCCTAATTGGCCAATGGCCTCAAATGCTAGGAGCTACACATGTAAAAAACTCGGAAAGTTTCAATATCAAACTTTCCAGCACCATCACCATTACAAGCGTAAAAGTAATATACACTTACCTCTATTGGAATACAGAAACCGAGAATTGGCCATATCAAACCTTTTTTTCACCGCTTTTTCAAAATGAACCATAGTGTGTGAAATCTCTTTCATCATGTAATCAAATGACAACCTACCCCAAGGGAATGTTTCACACATATTGAGATCATCAACTACTCTCAGCAAGAATGGATCCACGGAAGGAGCATCATCACCGTTCTCTGGCCAACAATAATACTCGATAGAAAATACAAGACCAACAGCTTCAACCTATCAACAGAAGGTTCCATTCCCTCAAGAACTTTCGCTTTCACATCTTGATATCTAATATCCTATTGTCAAAACATTTTCTCACAAATCTTGTGTCTCCGGCTGACTTGTAGTTCAATGGATAGTTTCGACAATTCAGCCCAGATATCAAAGCATGTTCTCTAATACCATAGCGTATTGGATAACCATTAACGATAAACCATGCCTCTTTTTCCTTTTCTATGTATGTGTTTCGGAGAAGGAGTATCCATATACCCATAACCTTGTGGTTTCCACCATGTGGCATGTGGAATATGTGTTTGAACTGTGGATGTCTTTCAAACCAATTTTTCTCTAGCCTACTCATTGGAGGATCTAATTCGTTTAGAGTTTTCATTACATCAGCAATAAAACACCTCGTCGATATTTTGATCTTCTTCTTATACTCAGATGGTGGAAAGTACATGGCCAATGGTTTTATCGCCTCTTCATCTGAATCCTGCAAATAAACAACATTGGACACTAGTTATACCAATAGTACAAGATAACAGTCTCTCAAATCTAAGCTACTCCTACACGAAACCAGAACAGTTACTACTCTTCCATCAATAACACCATTCAATTACTATGTAAGATCAAACATTATTCATTCTTCCTATCACAAACTAACCAGTATTCCTTAGTTCTACCAAATTGTTTTCTCAAACTATGACACAAAGGTCTCTAGAAATGAGAGAAATACTAACCCTCCTTATGATTTGACTAGTACTTCCTTCTTCTCTATGTCCTTCTTCACTGGTCCGCAAGTTCGTCCCTTCTTCCTCTTCTACCGGGTAATCATCTTCTTCCTCTGACCTCTCTTCCTCTTCTCCCGAGTTCTCCTCATTCTCTTCTATTTATTTTCATCCAAGTTCGCCTCTTCTTCCTCTGACCTCTCTTCCTCTTCTTCTACTTCGTTTTCAACCGGGTTCAGCTCCTTCTCCTTCTCGTCATCTTCAAGAGGGTTTTCATCGTTCTCGTTCTCTTCATCTTCATCATGGTTAGCGTCTTTCTTGTTCTCTTCATCTCCAACAGGGTTCATTTTGGTATCGATATAATTCGAGTTATCTTCATCTTCATTAGGGTTTATCTCGATCGAGGGAACTTCTTTTAAAGGAGGAGAAGTTATATTCTTGAGTGGTTTCGTTCTCTTCTTCTTTTTGTTCTTCTTCGTCTATCGTGTCCTCGCTATTTGAGTTTTCCTGCAATAAATTTCACAATTTAGAAGAGTACAATGACGAAATGGAGATCGAAAGAGAGAACGAATGGAAACCCTAAATAAAGAGAGAGAGACACGACGGTTACACAAAGAGCAAGAAGAAAGGAGGAAAAACACGACAGTTACACAAAGAGCAAGAAGAAGAGGAGGAGAGACATAATGATTCAGTTAAAAAAGAGGGAAAGAGAAAGAAAAAGAGATTGGAAGAGAGATTTGGAAAATGATTAGAAATCGCGTTTGGTTTTAGAGATTTAGTAGAATTAAAAAATCAGATCATTTGATGGGTGGGTTTGACCCTGGTGTTTTCGTAAATATCTTTACTTCAGTTGGTTTCATTGTATTTGACAAACATTTTGATTTAAAAATAAATCATTATGAAAATAAAATTATTAGAGGATATTCTAGGGATGAAAAAAAGATAAGAGGGGCAATACAGATGATTCCTCCTTCCCAAACTAGCTTCTCTAATGGAGGGAAATAATGAGAAAATGGCGAAACCAGCTTCGACAGTTCCGAAACGAACCTCTTTGAAATCTCAATCCGATTTATATTTTTCAATAAGAAAGCAAAAGGTTCCTTCAATTTCTGTTTCAGTTTTAATATGAACCTATGTTATATATTCATACTTCTGAATTGTGTTCTTAGCTTAATAACAAGTATTTTCTGTAAATTTTTTTAATGTAACAGTTCAGAGAAAATTGATTTAGAAGAGTTAGAGAAGATAGGACTCGTCTGCTTTGGAAATTGAGACTCTCTGATTGTCAATCTTCAGATCAAAAGGTTCTCTTTTTTTTTGGTTGAAATGTCAACAATGGTGGAAGAATCTTGATTTTGTTTAGCTTTGTTAATGAATTGAGAGGGTTTTAGTGCTTTCGGGAGATTATAATTCTGCTTTTAAGGATATTGTTTCTGATGAATTAAAAAAGATTGAGGATTCGTTGAGACACATCGCTCTGATTCTGATGATATATTATGGGAATATGAAGATTTTAATGGTGTTTATGAAGGTGAAAGTGAAGAGATATTACTAGAAATGCAACAAATATTTTACAAAGATTTGATATCAGAGACTTATACTGTAAACGGTATTAAACCATTAAGTTTCTTTCTCCATAAGATTTCCAAAGGAAAAAGAACTCTGAGCTCTGATGCTTTGTGGCTCTCTTGCTTCCAGGATCATATGTTGAGGTCGAAACATGGGAAGACGAGGAAGATGATTACTTGGCCGCTTTAGTTTCTCAGAATATGCTTTTAAACAGTGAACATGTATGTATGTTCTTTTCCTATTTCTCAAAACCCGAAAACCCGAGGTAATTGGTTTCTGATATGCATGTAAGGAGAGCTTATGGAGAATCACTTATTAATCTATTGTAACATGTGTGAAATGTAGTTGAACAAACGCCAAGAGGTGCAGATTCTTTCTCCTCTTTACTCGTTTTGTTACTTCCCTCAGCCACTGAACTTGTTCTTGGTTCTTTTCTATTAGGTTAATCTGAAGATTTTGCAAGAACTGTTAGCGGAAGCACACACTGAACATCTCGAGAGAGGATGCAGATTGAAAACCAAGTTCAGTGTTCAGTGTCACTGTAGTTTGAAGGCATTATACATAATATGTGGAGCTTGTAATACCTTTGAGGTTGTTGTATAAGCTCTAAATTAAAAGGAGGATACACATTGTACTTATTGTATATCGATCTGGAGACATTAGGCTTGGCGTACGAGAGAAAATAACAATGTTCTTGATTTCTGCAACTCGGACAAAATGATCAATCTAGAAATTACTACGAATTAGTAATAAACGACTTCTAGTTTTGATGGGGTCTTTGTTTTTCTTGTTCAGACCCATCGTGAGACTAGTGCCAAAAACAAACACACGCCCACAAAGACAAAATGGATCGAGCCTGATTGCATTGAATTTGTACCTCAAGCTATGATTGATCGAAAGAGAATTGAAAGAATGTTAATATATGCATATATATAAATAGTTTGCAACAATACACAGCTCTCAACTATTGTGTTTTGATACAGAAATAAACATCAATACATTTGACATCGTACACTTAAAGACGGGTATTAAGAAGGAAAAATCAACAACAAAAAAAAGAAAGCCCAATTGCTGCAATGGCTATGATGATGCAGTTATGTGGTAATCAATCCTGGGAAAACATACTCTACTGACAACTATCTGGCTCCAGCTTGGGCTTCATCTTCTGGGGGAGAGACAAACAACACTCTCAAAACGTAGTCCAATTTTCTCAAAAGAGTTCTTCTGAGTTGAACTTGTTCCATGCTTCCTGTATATTGTAATGAGAAAAGATGATACCAGCAAATAAGAGATGCACTATAATTGTATCATTTGTTAACTTATGGTGTTTCGTTGGTGGCATTTGAAGTATCTTGTTCAAGTAAGATGGTGATTGACTTACTTTAAGCATGTCGAAAACTTTTTCAGCGATGTATTTCTGCTGGAGATTGGCGCCTTTTTGCTGAACTTTGTCGGGATGTATAAAAAGAGTGGCCTTTCTGTAGACTTTCTTGACAGATGCAGCGGTTATCAAATCAGTCAATGAAACAGGCTGCCAACCGCATCCTGGCCAAAGAACCTGCACATTTCATCGCAACATTAGAAAAGACTCATAACACAATAGGTACAAATAAAGAAAATGGACACTACAACGTACATATTGTAATGTAGAAAGCAGAGCACGCAAGTTTCCCTCCTTCCCAGCACCCCAACGTTTTATCTCAACATCTAGGGTCACACCAATCCTCTGAAATCAGGGATAAATATGGTGATTAAACAAAATAAAACATGGGAAATTGTAATTGTTGAGATAGTTCCCTTGGCGGGAAAAAAAAGATAATTCCCTAAGGTGACTGCAAGAGGCCGACATGAAACGATTCCAAACTGAATCACGCAGTAACGAAAACCTACATCTTTCTCAGCTTGTTCTCTTTGTACTTGAAGATCTCGTTCATTTTTCTCAGCGAGTGCTTTTGCCTGATTGAGAAAAGAAATATCATGAAAAATATTGGTGAATCTCGTGTCAATGTCAGATATAAAAACTAAACAAAGAAAAATATTTAACAACTATAATGATACATACCGCCCGCTCCTGTGTCCTCTGGTGGCGTTCCAGCCTGGCACGCCGTCTCTCTTCAGTTTCCCCATCAACATCTTGAAATCCACCCGATTGGGAAGCTGGAGCTTTACAATGCAGGGGGGTTTTAGTAGGTGACCGCATAAAATGTGCAGCTACATAATATATTAAATAAACCTCAGAAATCATAGTACCTCCAAATATTGAACTGAGATCATCAACAATGTTTGTTGCTGAAGAGGTCTTTCTCAAGTTCTCTGTTGCTCCAGAAGGAACTCGTGCAGATGCCTTGCTAGATTCGAAAGACCCTCCTTTGTTCCATGAATCCTGAAAGGGATCCTGAAACACAACCAGAGTTATAGGAGGAGCCAAATCACCTGTAAAGGACTTAAACCAGAACAGAAGTAAATAATCAAAATCCCATCTCACCAGAGGGTTGGTTCTCTGTCGTGGAGCACTGCTTGGTCTAGAAACAGAGTTGAAGAAGGAGTCAAGATCATTGTTACTCTCTTGCTGCTGCTTAGCTTTAGCTTGAGCAGCAGCCTTTTCACGTGCCTCAGCAGCTGCCTTTTCCACAGCAGCTCGTTCTGCCCTAACCTTTGCCTCCTTCTCCCGTGCTTCAGCATTCGCTTTTTCTCTAGCTTCTGCTGCAGCTCTTTCTCTAGCTTCTGCTGCATTTTTCTCAGCCTTTTCTCTTGCCCCTGCTGCTGCCCTTTCACGTGCTTCAGCATGGGCTCTTTGAACCGCTGCTCTTTCAGCACGCTCCCGAGCATCCGAAGCCTTCCCAACAGCAGCTCTTTGAACTTTCGCATGAGCTTCAGCGGCTGCTCTTTCACGTGCTTCCCTTGTAGCCCTCTCTACCGCTTGTCTAGCCAGCAATCTTTCCCTTTCTCTCTCAATTCTTTTCTGCTCTCTTTCTCTCTCCTCTCTCTCCTCCCTCTCCTTCTCATTTTCTTTTTCCATCTCTGCCTCCCTCTCTACCCTTTCACGGTCCAATCTGTCTTGCTTTTCTCTAGATTCCCTTTCCCGAGAATCATACTTCTCTGAATGATCGCCTTCTCTACTTCTACTTGCCTTCAAATTTTCTTTCTCTCTCCTTTCCTTAGCATGCCTAAACTTTGCTTCTGCTTTATCCATGGCATCCATCATGGCAGCAGCTGATGCAACAGCAGCAGAGAAAACATCTGAATCTTCACCAGAGGGAGGCTCAGGATGTCCATTAGCAGCGGTCTGATTTCTGCCTATAGAAAAATCATCTAGTTCATCCATTTGAGATGCTTTTGAACTATATGTAGAAGTTTTAACTGAGCTAGGAACGCGGGAGTGGTTTGTAGAGGTTGATATAGAAGGCTGGTTAGCCTTCTTTTTTATAGGACGTGTAGGTCTTGGTGGTGGAGGTCTCGTAGGTGGCGGAGCACTAGTAGGTTGCGTAAAGAGGGGGATCTCAGATACAGTAAGCCACACATCATCAGATGATTCAAAATTTCCATCTGCATTGGCAGGTGGTGGAGCACTCGTATTCTGCTGAGGCTCCAAAAATTCATCAAATAAAACTTGCTTAGGATGATGGTAACTCCGAGAAGTTTCTACTGGTGACTGGGAGCCACTAATGTTTCCAGGTCTTAAACAACTCTTTCCTCTACTATTCATATCTGGCCCTGATTTTCTAAGACTGTCGAGAGGGTCAATATCAACAAATACTCCTCCGTGGACAGATGAATGGTCATTTTTTCTGCTGTTGGAGCTATTGAGTTTACCAATATCCTCCAATGGATCAGTGAACCCTCCCGTGGCAGGTTCTTGAGGGGCTGATGCAGACTCCTCTAAGATTACAAATGGGTCTTCTTCGACAAGATTGGAAGATGTCTTGGCAGTCGGATGCGGAGATTTCTGGGATTGACTAGTCGCCTCTGAAGTTGACCTGTGCCAAAAGAGAAGATCATCTTTCAATTGATAAACAAGCTATGCCGACACCGGGTAAAATTAAAATGAAATATTGCATATAAATAATGACAAGCAAAAAAAGGTTCAAGCTTTATGAGACTTTCTGAGATTCTCTTCCAAGTTTCAGAAGGTGCACATAAGAGCATCTTGTATGCGACCAAAGAGCTCTCCATAAGAACTAACTAATATACTTCATGCTACATGTCATTATGTACGTGCGATAGGTCTAAGCTCTATACCCTTGAGCAAGCTGTCAAGTCACTATAGGAGAAACAAATTTGAAGAGCAAAGACCCTAACCACAGATCAAAGTAAATTTTTGCATATGAATGACAAGCAAAAGGTTGAAGCTTTTATGAGTTTTTTTAAAGTTTCAGGGAGTACACGTAAGAGAACCTTGTATTGTATGCAAGCAAACAGCTCTCCATATAGTTGATGCTACATTCATTATGTACGCGTGATTGCTCTAAGCTCTATACCCTACCATTTAGATGAAAAATTGTATAATAGAATCTTTTATGCAAGCAAACATCTCTCAATAAGCACTAAAATAGTAATGTACGAGTCATTTCACAGATATAAAGAGCATTGAATATACAAAAGCCAGATCAAATTAGCTCCAGCGCCTCTTCATAAGCACTAGTATAGTAATGTACGAGTCATTTCACAGAAGCATGTCTAAACTTTGAAGAACAAAGACCGGAGCAATCGTAACTAGTAACCAAAGATAAAAAAAAAAAAAAGAAGAGTGAATATTACCGTTTAGGTGAGCTAGTGCGACCAAAGCCTGGAATCAAATCATCAAAAACGGAGCTACTTTTCTCCTCTGTCTTGTTAGGCTCCGTTGTATCACTTCTCCCCAAATTCCCAATGAAACCATCCAAAGGAGAACTATTCTGCTTCCTATGCTTTGATGGCGAGGAAGAAATGGAAGAGAAAACATTCTCAAACCTATCTGATTGAGAAGAAGTAGAAGGAACTTTAAGCTCAGGAATAGCCTCAAACACATCTTCATCATACACAGGCTTATCATAAACAGGCATAGACGTCGATTTAGGAGTTGAACGCTCCTTAAATATAGCATCATAGTCAAACGCCATTGGAGCAGAAGGAGAACGAGAATCAGAAGATCCATACTTTGATGATGGCCCACTAAATACATCTTTAAATAGAAGATCATCATCACCACCATCACGACCAAGATCTTCGAACACCGGTAACGAATCGGACTTCTTTTTCCCGGCGGGAGAGGATGAAGCGTTGGTGAAGTTGTAGGAAGATGCAAAACTGTTGAAATCAACGGTTGAAGAGTTTGATTGAGAAGCCATCGGAGCTGATTTTCCCTGAGGCTTTAATCCGAAGTCTCGAGATAACAATTCTGTGAAATCATCCATCAGATTCCTTCAATTTCGACCTCCCCAAATCGGAAAGTCTTAAGATTTCAACACCAGAGATGAAGATGAAATTGTTCTTCAGATCTGAGTCGCCATTAACGAATCGGATCAAAGCAATTTCATTTTGAAAATCAGCTCTCTCTTTTCTTCGTTTTGTTGCCTTTCTTGTCTGTGCGTTTCTTCTCCAACTCGTACATGTTCTGAGTCTCCGTAATTTTTTTTTTTTCTGATAAATGGGTCCTACGTTTTTCTAACTTTATAAATTTGGTCCCTAAAACCTATGAATTCCAAAGCACTCCCCAAAATTTTCGGATTTAACATTTTATACTTTTTGGTATTAGAATTTTGAACAACAAAACCCTCCCAAGGTAGTTGGTTTTTACCTAAAAACACTCCCAAGGGAAAGTGTTGTCTAACCTAATTTTTTTTACCAGTATAAAACCTAATTTTTAGGTCTTGTCTTTCGACAAAAACTAAAATTGGTTCAAAATATAAATGGATAAATTGTTTCGTCATATTCGAGTTCGTCAATGAACAATTATTCTCAGCAATAGAGGTAGGTTTACAACCGATCATCTTTTTATTCCATTCATGAGGTTGAATTTGAAATTTGGTTGTGAGATTCAACACATCGTGAATTTGATTGTGATATAGTATTAAAACTATCAATTTAGTCTAATATTTGATTGATTCAATATATGAGTTTTCGATGATATCTCTAAATTTGATTTGTTCTATAGAAAACGAGATATATTTTCTAATTTTTGTTCTCTAGTTTTTATTCAGTCGGAGGTTAGGTAACATGAAAACTTTGTTCGAGATTCATTTTCCATTTCGAAAAACTAAAATTCTTAGAAATACAATAGAAACACGGGAAAAAATGTTTTCTAAATATCGCAATTTAAAAACCTGATGAAAACATTCATTTCCATTTTGAAAACACAATAAAAACTTTTTAATTTATCAATTCAATAAATAAAATTGTAGGAACATGGAATATAAATGATATTTATTGGTTTATCATAACTTGCAAAATTCTGAATTAATCTGAAGAATATAAAACATTCATTTCCATTTTGGATATGTGTTTGTGTTCACATTTTGTTTCTTCGCACTCCCGTTTTTATGTTACCTAGGTTATAAAGGTATTTCAAGAATATATGGATACCGAGAAGATACTGAAATACAATTATTAATATTAGCTAAAATGCTAATATACTTTTTAATAAGAAAATTTTGTTTATTGTTAAAGTTTTTTTTATCATCAATACTTGCTCTCTTTTTTTCCTTCTAGTAATTTTAAAGAATGTATTTTTGAGAAAATAGTTAATTTTACATTTTATACTTATAATGACTGTACATATCTTTAAAGATACAGTGTTGGCAAAATTTCTGGTTGATATGATTCGAAAAATTGATGGTTCAAAAATAGTTCCATTGTGTGCAATGACGCGCTTCAACACTTAAAGATGTTGCATGAAACGCTCACATCAACTTAGCTCTAGTCGCTGCTAATCGTTTGGCAAGAAATTCCACACGTGTTTAGAGCTAAGTTGATGCGAACATTTCTTCCAGCTTTTAAGGAATTGAAACATCCATATCTCACCATTGAACTTCTCATGAGTCATGACCAATCCATTTTTTGAATTATTTTAAGTAGAAGTTATGTCCACACGGTGTCTGTAAAGACACGTACAATATATATAGGCATTAGTTGTATATACTTCAAAATTAATCATCCTTGTTGAGAATATGCTATCTACAATGAAGAAAATGCAATGTTTTGAAAACCGGAACGGACATTGACTCGGAAAAATGTTGATCAGTTGGTCGGACCAGTCCAAAAGTTTGGTCCGAGTTTTTAATATTTTCTAATTTATTATTATATATATATATATACATATATATATATATGTACGTGGAATTATTGAATGGGAGAACATGATAAATAAACTAAAAAAATATAAGATGAATTATGATTAAGTAAATGTATTAAGTTGTTTTGGTTTTATTTTTCACTTTAAATAATTAAATAATATATATGAACACGTTAAAGATTGGTGATACATTAATATATAAGCAGAATAAAATATTTAAAATAGAAGAAAATATATGACACTACTTTTCTCCTCGTGCTGGTCGTAAGAGAAAAAAAACCTCTGAACATGTTTTGATTAGAAAAGGCAAATATGTGATTTTTGAGTCTTTGATTTTTTTATAGAATTAGAAAAGGGAAAAAATTATGAAAAAGGAAATCTTCTTTTTGGTTTACAAATAAATGGCTACTTGAATTCAATTCAATGAATTAATTAACAATTCTTGAACATTGTTAAATACACCATAATTAATTAAAATTTTGATTTAAAACTGGTAAACCGGGTTGTAATGTTTAACCAGGTCACTGGGTTTGCCGGTTTTTGTGCGATTTTTCAGTTTTGTTCACATCCGGGTTTTTATCCTACTCGGAATCAGCTTCAGCACCGATTCTCTGTTGGGCCGGTACGATTCAAATTTTTAAAAACTTTGGAAATGAAAAAGCAAGTATTGATTATAACAAAATTCAAACTTTAACAATAAACAAATAGTGACAAAATGTTTTAATACTTGACGGAAAAAACTACTACCGTGGAGATTTGAAATAAAAACATGATGGATGAAAATATGTTTGACATATTAGCAAAACAAAATGATCATTGAATTAAAACTTTTATGACAGTTTTGCCGAATTTGATTGGTATATGCTATTCCTGAGCTTAAAACCCCTTGTACATCTTCTAAATCAGCTAGGTTTAATGATGTTTTCTTTTCCATTTCTTCCTTACCTGCAAAGTATAGGTAGCAGAATAGTTATCCTTTCGCTAATCTCCTGAGGAATTTGGAGAAAAAGAAGACACAATGGAGCATAACAAGACAGAGGAGAAGAGTAGCTCCGCTTTTGGTGACTTGATTCCCAGCTTTGGTCGCAGTAGGTCACCTAAACGGTAATATCCAGTCTTCCTTGTGATCTGTGGTTACTGGTTAGGTTTGCTCCGGTCTTTGTTCTTCAAATTTGAGAACTTGCTTACATAATGAAATGTATTATATTTGTGCTTATGGAGGAGCTAGAGCTGACTTGGGAGCCTTTAGCTAGAGTCATTGCTCTTCAAATTTGTCTCTCCTAGAGCTGACTTGAGAGCTTGCCCAAAGGTATAGAACTTAGAGCTATTACATAATAAATGTATTATGAACTATATTAGTGTTTATGGAGAGATGTTTGCTTGCATAAAATATTCTGTTATACGATTTTCCATCTAAATGGTAGGGTATAGAGCTTAGAGCCATCAATCATACTAACGAAATGTAGCATCAACTATATGGAGACTTGTGTCATCTAAATGGTAGGGTATAGAGCTTAGTTCCATATACAAAATTTTACTTTGATCTGTGGTTAGTGTCATTTCTCTATTTTTCAAGTCATTGCTCTTCAAATATATTTCTCCTAGAGTTGACTTGAAATTTGAGAGCTTGCATGCGTGAGATGAGTCAAGTCTGTAGAGATTAGAGCCGTCACAGTTACATAATGATATGTAGCATGAACCATATTATTATTTTCTTATGTCTACCTACTGAAACTAAGATAAATTTCAGTGTCTCCAAAAGATTAAACTTTTTACTTGTCATTCATATGAAAATTTTCATTATGATCTGTGGCTAGTGTCCTTGCTCTTCATATTTGTTTATCCTATACCAGACTTGAGAGCCTGCTCAAGGGTATAGTTCTTATGGAGAGCTGTTTGGTAGCTTACATGATGCTCTTATGTGTACTTTGGTAATCTTGGTAGAGAATCTCATAAATTCACTGTAAGACCCGTCTTATCCCTCTCGAGAACGAAATATCATAAACCCTAATTTCTTATTTGAGTAACAATAATTTCTAGAAATCAAATTTAATTTTAAATACTAATTCACAAAACATCAAGTATCCAGTAACCAAATAAAATAAAATAAGCGTATCTGATAACCGAATAAATAATACAAAAATGTCGCAAAAACGAATTTAAATAAAAATAAAACGATGTTAATCCCAAAACAGCACCCTACTGTCCCACATATCTTACTACTTATCATGCTCATCTGCAAGAAAAATAAGGGGTCAGTAACATGGGAGTTACTCAGAGATGTATATGATGCTAGGAGAAACATATTTTGAAGTTGAGTGTGATGCTTCTGGTGTAGGTATTGGAGCTGTCTTGATGCAGGAGAAGAAACCCATTGCGTTTTTCAGTGAAAATCTTGGAGGAGCAACCGTGATCTATCCAACCTATGACAAAGAACTGTATGCTTTGGTCTGAGCTTTGCAAACATGGCAACACTACCTATGGCCAAAGGAGTTTATCATCCATACTGATCATGAGTCTTTAAAACACTTGAAAGGTCAACAAAAACTTCACAAAAGACATGCTAGGTGGATAGAGTTCATTGAAACCTTTCCATATGTGATCAAGTACAAATAAGATAAAGAAAATATTGTTGCTGATGCCTTATCTCGAAGGTATGTTCTCTTAAGCACTCTTGATGCTAAACTGTTGGGATTTGAGCAGATCAAAGGTATGTATGAGACTGATTCTGATTTTTGTGATGCATACAAGTCTTGTGAAAAATTTGCTTCTGGAAAATATTTAGGCATGCAGGATTTCTATTATTTAAAAACCGTTTGTGTGTACCTAATTGTTCTTTGAGAGACTTGTTTGTTAGGGAAGCATATGGAGAAAGCCTTATGGGACATTTTGGCATCGCCAAGACACTTAAGGTTTTGCAAGACCATTTCTTTTGGCCACATATGAGAAGAGATGTGGAGCGAATTTGTGAAATATGTGCAACTTGTAAACAAGCTGTCCAAAGTCCAAAGCGACGGTTTGTATACTCCTTTGCCTATTCCTTATCATCTTTGGAATGAAATATCTATGGATTTCATTTTGGGATTACCTAGAACCCGAACTGGAAAGGATTCTATCTTTGTTGTGGTAGATAGGTTTTCTAAGATCGCACATTTCATAGCTTGTCAGAAAGTTGATAATGCACTGCATATTGCTAACTTGTTCTTTAAAGAGGTTGTGTGCTTACATGGAATACCTAGAACTATAGTTTCTGATAGAGATACTAAGTTTCTTAGTTATTTCTGGAAGACCCTTTGGTCTAAGCTAGGTACTAAGCTATTATTTTCTACTACTTGTCATCCTCAAACTGATGGGCAGACTGAAGTAGTCAATAGAACCTTAGGAACTCTTTTGCATGCATTCATAACGAAAAACTTGAAATCATGGGAAGATTACTTGCCTTATTATGAGTTGCATATAATCATGTTGTATATTCTGCTTCTAAGTTTTCTCCTTTTGAAATTGTTTATGGGTTTAATCCTACTTTTCCTTTGAATCTAATACCTTTGCCTAAGTGTGAAAGAGTTAGTTTTGATGGAAAGAAGAAGGCTGAGCTGATACAGCAATTACACAAGCATGCAAGGAAAAATATTGAAGAGAAGACCAAGCAATATGTCAAGCATATTAACAAGGGAAGGCGTGAGAAGGTCTTTGATGAAGGTGATAAAGTTTGGGTTCACCTAAGAAAAGAAAAGTTCCCTGATAAGAGGAAGTCTAAGCTCATGTCAAGAATTGATGGGCCTTTTGAGATCATAAAGAAAATCAACAACAATGCCTACCAGTTGGATTTGCAAGGTAAGTATGACATAAGTAATAGTTTTAATGTTTATGACTTGGTTCCTTTTGTTGCAGATGATCCAGATTTGAGGACAAATCTTTTTCAAGAAGGAGGGGATGATATGATCAGGGACAAGCAAACACTTGGAGAAGAAGAGAAAGACGCCTTGGTCATTCCTACAGGTCCTATGACCCGAGCAAGATCAAGAAGACTCCAAGAAGCTGTAGGAACAAACTTAAGAACATCTTGGAAACAAGAAGAAGCTCATCCAAGACAACACCAAGATATGCTCATTTCCATTCAAGCCATTCCGAGTTAATCATCATCAAGTGGCTTGAGTGTGCTCTTTTTTCCTTTGCTTGATTTTATCCCAATGGGTTTTCCAACTAAGGTTTTTAATGAGACCTTAAATTCACTTATATCTCTTCGATGATTAACTTAGACGCTTTCTTGATGCATTGAATCGACCTCAACAACTTTATGCTATAAGTTTAGACTATAGTTTCATTTATATGGTTTTGAGTCCACAAACTCTTTAAAATTCTAGTCCAAGTCGCCTAAGTCTTAATGCTAAGTCTTATGTTGATTTTTAGAGTCCCAATAAGAGTCATTCATGAGGAGTTTGAGTCTGTTCAAATCTCCTCCCTATTTAAACTCATTTAAGCCTTCATTCTAAGGCATCCAATCTTCAATCAAAAACTTATTTACCGAGACAAATCTCTTTAGTGCTTAAAGAACAATCTTTCTTTGATTCTCTGGTGAGTCATATCCAGGAATCATCTTTTGTTATCACCAAGTGAGTTATATCTTGGCGAGACATAGAGAGTGTTTATTAGGTGAGTCATATCCAAAATAAACCTCTTGGAGTATCTATTCATTCTTTCATCCATCTCTTTATTAATATCTATTCATTCTTTGTGTTCTACCATCGAAAGAGCCAGGTCTTGGGTTTGATCTTCATCAGCTTTAGACATGGTCTAAACAATGGAATAGTAACAAAGCAAGGGCTTAAACTAGTTTTGAATCTTTGTTACGAGAAGAAGCATGTTATATTAAAGTGGAAAAGCAATCCAACGTAACTAAGAAGAATTTTCCCTTAACCGTAAAATCCTAGAGAACCATTGAATCTTGAAAAAGTTTTGGGGTTGAAGTTAGATATAGTCAAGATGAGTTAGTTCAAGGCTTAAACAACACCATGGACGCTTATATGATGAAGCAATGCTTTGAGTTACAACCTCTATGGATGTTTAGTAGGCGTAAGTGACTACTGCAATGTGTTTTAGACATGGTATAACCGATGGAATAGTAACAAAGCTAGGGCTTAAGCCAGTTTGGACTTTTGTTACGAGAAGAAAAATGTTATATTAAGGTGGAGAAACATTCCAATGTAACTAAGAAGTATTTTCCCTAAACCGTGAAACCCTAGAGAACCATTGAATCTTGAAGCAGTTTCGAGGTTGAAGTTAGGTGTAGTACAAAGATTAATTAGTTCAAGGCTTAGACAACACCCATGGATGCTTATATGATGAATCAATGCTTTGTGTTACAATCTCTATGGATGTTTATTAGGCGTAACTGACAACCGCATAGTGCTTTGTACATGGTCTAACAATGGAGTAGTAACAAAGCTTGGGCTTAAGCCATTTTGGACTCTTTGTTACGAGAATAAGTATGTTATATTAAGGTGGAGAAACAATCTAAAGTAATTAAAAATCATTTTCCCTTAACCGTGAAACCCTAGAGAACCATTAAATCTTGAAGAAGTTTTTGGGGCTGAAGTTAGGAGTAGTACCAAGATGATTTAGTTGAACACTTAAACAACACCCATGGCTGCTTATATGATGAAGCAATGCTTTGAGTTAAAACCTCTATGGATGTTTTGTAGGCGTAAGTGACTACCGTAGTGTACTTTAGACATTACCTAAACAATGAAATAGTAACAAAGCTGATGAACAGGTTTTCGATCTATTAAATCAATTCTCCAAATCTTGTCTATGTAGTATTTGAGGTGTCAATCCATAATGGGAAAGATGCAATCAAAAAGGATTTGATCAGGTTGTTCTAAGTCAAACTAGATGATGATTTGTGTTGATGTAACAAGTATGAAATAGCAAATAAAAGAAAAATAAGAAATGCAAATGAGAATGACAAGCAGAATGACAAATAGGATTCTTGGGGGTTTGGTGAGATCTGGGGTTCAACCTATCCTAAAATGATGGTTTCTTAAACAACTTATGCAAACATTTATCTAGACAATGATCATTACAACAAGCTAAACCCACTCTCATAGTGATTAAACTCAAATCTCAGAAACTCTCTAATCTTGACTCTCATCAATGAAACATAACTGAGATAGGCATAAAGATCCAGATCATTAAAGCCAAAATGCTCCCTAGACATCTAATCTCTTAGGCTAGGATGAACAAATCTCTAGAATTAAGATAATCAGATATTCATTGAAACCTTCTGAGAGGTGAATGTATGAGATCATATTCCAATTGATCAGAGAAGATTATGCATTAAGAACCCTATTCCATAAGAGAATTGGAAGTATTAAAGCATTATCAACATTAAAGAGACGAAATCTAACACAGATCTACTATTTTCTCCAAGAACCCTAAATTTCACTACTCAGATGATAAACACATGATCAAATGCAAAAACCCAGAAAATAAAATAAACTGCATAATTATAAACAGATAAAGTAGATAAACAAGATTGCTGAATAAACAAAATGCAAATTCGTAATAAAAATGGACAGATCTAAGGATCTAAAAACCCAGAAAAGTTAAGAACAACCAAGAAGTGCTTAAATGAAATATAAATAAAGATAAAACTAGATAGACTTGGCCGAAAATGATCTAGAGTTAAGTATTTATAGGGGCGGATTAAACACTTAAGTAAAAGTAATTAAAGAGAGTAAAAATGGTAAAAGCAGGGTTTTACTCGGTTTGCTAAACCGAGTAAACATCTCGAGTAGAGTAGTTCTTCAAAATGAGACCTTTACTCGGGATCCTTGATCGATTGGAGCCAAAGTTGTTGTCTTGGCATGTTGGACTCAAGATGAAACCGAGTGATCTTGATCGAGTGGCTCCAAAATCCTTGCTTTGGTGCTTAACTCGACATGAAAACGAGTGTCTTGGTCGAGTTACTCCACGTCCATTCCCAAAAGCTTCATAATCCTCTTTAAGTATCTGAGAATCATCCAATATACAATGCAAATGCAATACTGATATGAGCATGGAAACACCAACACTTGGAGAAGAAGAGGAAGGAACCATGGTCATTCCCAAAGGTCCTATGACCCGGGCAAGATCAAGGAAACTTCAAGAAGCTATAGAAAACATCTTAAGGATAACATGGAAGCATGAAGAAACTAAGGAAAGGCAACACCAAGACATGCTCACTTCCATTCAAGTCGCTCTAAGTTAATAATATTCTAAGTGACTTGCGTATGCTCTTTTTCCTTAAGATCAGTTTTATCCTAATGGGTTTTCCAACTAAGGTTTTTAATAAGGCCTCAAGATCTACTTAAACCTTATGATGAATAACTTAGTGCCACGCTTGATATTTTGGACCGTCCTTTCATACATCGGACCGACCTCAAACTACCTTATAGTATAAGTTAAACTATAGTTTCATTTTATTGTTTAAGTTTGTAAAACTCTTTCATATTCTGTCTTGTCGACTTCTAGTCAATGTTCAGAGTCTTAGGATGAATGTTTAGAGTCCCAAGAGTTAGTAGTCTCGAGACACTTGAGTCTGTTCAAGTCACCTCTCTATATAAGTCGATGTAAGCCTTATTCGGCAAACAACCAACTTTTGAATCACCTTCTTTTTCAGAGAAAATTCTCTAAGTTCTTTAAGAACATTTCAAAATTGTTTGGTGAGTCATATCCAATAATCAACCCCGATTCTCTGGTGTGTCATATCTAGAAAATCAACCTTTGTCTTCTACGAGTATGTCATATCTTGGAGAGACATTGTTGAGTGTTTATTAGGTGTGTAATATCCGAAATAAACCTCAAGGAGTATCAAGAAGCCCTTCTGCAACTTCTTGTGTGCCACATCAATCTATCACCTTGTCCAGTTCGGGTCTTTGATTCACTAAGGCAAGGATCTATCCCTTATCTATCCAAAGAATCATTCAGCCGCTTCTAAGAAGACCCCTTCAAACGGTCCATTCCATCATCAACTCGGCCTTATGTCTTATTCTATCTCTTTGTCTATCAACCTGTTCTACCAACGAGAAAAGTTGAGTCTTAGGCGTGACCGAGATCGTGTCAAATACCCAATGCAAATCTTAAGTAAATATAGTAAGTATGCAAAATGGATAAGAAACTGGTGGAAATGATAATGAAAGTAACCAAATATAGATGATTAATTATGCTAAAAACTATGCAAATATCATACTCATCAATTCCCCCAAACTTAGTCTTTGCTTGCCTTCAAGCAAACATAGAAGCTAAGATGATGAGAAATGTTTGAAGGTAGGGAATCAGAACCAAAACAAGCTGAAAGTAACAAGTGAGTTCTACTTCAAAAGTTTTAGCCATACTCTTTTCACAATAACTAGCATCTGAAAAGACTTAGACAAACATTCAAATCCCTTTAACATTCATTAGCTTGTAATCATGAATCAAGTTTATGCAAGGATCATTGAATCTCATTTGGCTAAGGATATAGGTTAAGAGACAAAGATGGTCCCTTTAAAAGTTTTTGGTAAAATCAGAACAGGGATCTCCCAGGAAATGATTGAGCTTTAGAAGAATGCTAAATGTCAGGGCTAACCAATGCATACAAGGACAAATTCTCATCTACCCAAACACATAAGAGGTAAACCCAAACCTATCATCTAATCCCAGAAAGCATCCTAAATCTACTCTTTGGGCTTTCATTTGCCTTTGATTCTTTTTTACTAAGGCTTTTCTCTTTGAAATCAGGTTCTAAGGAGTGGTTTCTTTTGTATTGATCTAGCGGATTGGGTTTTCTTTCTGTTTTTTTCTAAAGCTTTTTTCTAAATACAAAAAATTTCTTTTTTTTTTTCTTTTTCTGAGCCTAGATCTTTTTATATTCTTTTTAAACTCTTCCAAATCTTTTACTAGACATTTTTTCTTTTCTTTTTATAACTCCCAACTCCCTGAACAAATTTTTTATAGCTATTTTCTTTCTCAAAAACCTAAGGTGTATGTCAGACTCGAGTTGCAAACTCGAGGTGATGAAACCGAGTTACACAACCCGAAAACACCAAATCCTAACCAAATCCCCAAATGAAAATCCCACTAGTCCTAAATGATCCAAAAGATGTGAACCAAACTATATGAGATCCTATCCTTGTCAGCTCCAACCTAACACTTTCTAAAAAAGCTCAACTAAGCAGAAAATGCCTCATAATCACACAAAAAGTAATAATGGCTTGAAATAAAGTTAAGGTTAAGGGAATGGATTTTTAACTGTTCCAAAGATGGGAATCAGCTACTTGGATTAACAAAGAGTGGTAGAAGAGATAAGATAACCCAAGTAGGTGTATGGTATCCATGAGTTCAATTTTCCATGCGTAAACATGATAATTTAAAGTTCAGTTTAGGTTTCACTAGATAGGGATATGAATTTCAGATCTCAGCATGTTTTCAGCCTAATCTAGATGCAAAGTCAAGCAATTGGAGGATGGTTTTACATTAACTTCAAACTTCACTAATTATTTCAGCAAGTTTACAAGGTGTTTTTATCATATTTCCCTTATGCAATGCAACAATCCTATATGCAATTACTAAACTCAATCCTAAAATGAAAATGCAACTACATGAACACACTGTTTTTGTGGAATGGTTTTTCAAAAAATTTCAATTTTTTTTTGCTTTTTTCTATGCCTTAAATAATATATGCATGCAGACTCAAGGATGAAAATTTAAAAATAAGAGTCAAAGAAAACTAGTTAATACTCCCTAGATACTCCTCCAAACTTAAATCACACAGTCTCTTATATGATAAATAATTCAGAAAAGAATCTAAGGTTAAACAGAAACTAAAAGTTCTAAATATGCATGATATGTACAATGGAAGGTTGGATGTTACTTTAGGGCTTGGAGAAGTAGGATGAGATAGCCGCATCCATGCTTTCCTTTGTGTATGCTGGTGGTGGAGATGACTCGGCTTCACTGCCTGAGTCTAAATCTCGAGTCGGCTCTCCACATTGAGCAAACTCGATTATTTGATCGAGTTATGCATCTCGAGTTTTCCTCCCATTTTACCTGAGGTTACAAATAGACATAATTAATCATAAAAACATTATAAGAAAATTAATATTTATGGGGATAGACAAGAGATTTCCTCCCAAGTGAGCTTGTTTAACGTCTCTGAAGTTGAATTTAGTGAACTCAAGTTTGAATGAAGGGTTCATCCAAATGAACAGATATTCCTTCAGTGATGATTCTGTCAGCTAAATACTTTTTTCACTCTGTGCCCATTCACTATAAATCCTGTCCCGTCCTTGCTGAGTAACGTTGTTGCTCCATAGGAAAGGAATTCCTTGATTTGGAAAGGTCCAAACCACCTAGATTTAAGTTTTCCTGGGAATAGCTTGAGCCTTGAATTGAAGAGCAGAACTAAGTCTCCTGTTTTGAACTCCTTGGGCAGTATCGTCTTGTCATGAAAAGCCTTGGCTCGTTCTTTATAGACCTTAGAGCTTTCATAGGCTTCTAGCCTGATTTTCTCTAACTCATGCATCTCCATTTCCCTTCTTTCTTGAGCTGTTTTCAAGTCAAAATTCGGCAGCTTAGTTGCCTAAATTCGAAAGGATAATCCCAGTTTGGAGTCTAGACTATAGGAGCAGTAACTAAAACATTCTTGATAAGATTAAATGCTTTCAGGCAGTCCTCATTCAACACAAAACTGGTTTCCTTGCATAGTAGCCTAGTCAAAGGTCTTGCTATTGTGGATAAATCTTTGATAAACCTTCTATAAAATCCAGCATGACCTAGAAAACTCCTGATGTCTTTCACAGTTTTTGGGGGCTGTAGCTGCAACATCACTTCAATCTTTGCCTGATCCACTTATATCCCTTCTTCTGATATCTACTGCCCCCAAAACTATCCCTTCTCAGACCATGAAATGACATTTTCCCAGTTTAGCACCAGATTGGTATTTTCACATCTTCTGAGTACCCTGCAAAGATTAGACAAACAAGAGAAGAAAGAGGAGCCATACACAGAAAAATCATCCATGAATATCTCCACCATCTCCTCAATTAGATATGAAAATATTGAAGTCATGCATCTTTGAAATGTAGCTGGTGCATTGCATAAACCAAAAGACATTCTTTTATAAGCAAAGGTTCCATAAGGGCAGGTGAAAGTGGTTTTTTCTTGGTCATTAGGATGTATAGGAATTTTAAAAATACACTATAGCCATCCAGAAAACAGTAATAGGGGTGATTTGCTAATCTTTCTAACATTTGATCAATGAAAGGGAGATGAAACTGATCTTTTCTCATGGCAGCATTCAATTTCGTGTAATCAATGCACAGTTATTGTTCTGGTTGGGATTAGTTCATCTTTTTCATTTTTCACAACTGTTATTCCTCCTTTCTTTGAGACACAATGAACAGGAGAAACCCAAGCACTGTCAGATATTGGGTATATTATACCAGCATTCAAAAGTTTGAAAATTTCCTTTTTACAACATCTTTCAGGTTTGGGTTTAATTTCTACGAGGTTCAACACTAGAGTAGGATTCATTTTCAAGATGGATTCTGTGAGTGCACAGATCAGGTGAGATTCTTTTGATATCAGCTAATGAATATCCTAAAGCTTTTCTAAATCTTTTAAGCTGAATCAAAAGCATGGTTAATTATTTCTTTCCTAAGTTCTTGTTAACTATAACAGGGTAGGTGGAATTAGGGCGTAAGAAAGCGTATCACAGCGTTTTTGGAAGTGGCTTAAGCTCTACCTTTGGAGACTTGAGTTCTGACCAATCATCTGATCTTTCTGGACTTTGGGCTGACTCGGGTTCTTGACCGATTTGTTGGTTGAGTTTGAACTCATTGCCAACAGACTCGGTTTGGTTAACTCGATTTGGCAAACCAAATTTGGATCCTCCGGTTGCTTGAAGTATTCTGATGATTTTGCCCCAATCAATTCTTCAAAATCATCTATTTTCCCAACCTCTTTTCTTGAATTTAATAACAGTTCATACCCTAGAGATTCTTTGCAAATATGACTTCCATCATTGATAGTTGTTAAAACCTTCTGAAGAGGATCTTTCTCAATACAATCTTCCACAAATTCTTCAGCCAATTTATCAAGCTCTTATATCCAGAAAAATTATCCTTCTATGGTGGGTTTCTTCATAGCATCCTTGATGTCAAATGTCATCTTCATATCCTTTCCCAAGTCTAATTCAATATTTCCTTTCCTAACATCAATAACTGCTTTTGCTGTAACCAAGAAAGGCCTTCCCAAAATTAATGGATCTTTAGGTTCTTCGTCCATCGCCAAAACCACAAAGTCTGTTGGAACTTCAACATTCCCTATTCTGATTGGTAAATCTTCTAGAAGACCATGTGGATTTCTGATTGATCTATCTGCTAGAACTAGGGAGATGTTGCATGGTTTGTACTTTGTAAATCCCAACTTCTTAGCTACTGACAAAGGCATGAGACTAACAGAAGCTCCCAAGTCATAGAGAGAATTTTTGAAAGTAAGGGGTCCCAAGGAAAAAGGTAGGGTAAAGATACCTGGATCTCCTAGTTTCTCATTAACAGTCTTCTGCTGGAAAATTGTATTGCATTCATGGCTCAGAACTACCATTCCATGAATCTCTTTGTTCCTTGCTAATACAACATCTTTTAGGAACTTTTGGTAGTGAGGAACCAATGTAAAAGCATCCACAAGGGGCATCTTCAGCTCAATTTCTTTAACTTGCTTGTCAAAGATGTGTTTGTACTTTTCCATCAACTTTTTCTTGAATCTTCCTGGGAATGGAAGTTTAGGAATGTATGGTGGGGGAATGTAAGGTTTCTTCTTTGTCTCTGGGATTTCTGGTTTCTGTGGTTGTGAGGGTTTTTGGAATTGGTGGAGGTATAATTGAGATTTCTAAACTGGGTAATGGTTCTTCATCTGGTAAATGTATGTCTTCAGTTGGTGTGAAGAATTTCTCCCCCACTTGTTCCTCACTGCCCTCAGTGATGTTGTGGTGTGGTAACCTTGGTGGTAATTCCTTCCCACTTCGCATGAGCCTGACCTTCCGGGGTAGTTGGATACCTTTTTCTGGTCGTTGGCCTGGATCCTTGAGAATGTTGTTTTCAAGCTGTAATAGGCGATCTTGAAGTGTACCCACCTGTGTTTGTAAAGCATTGCAGGTAGTTGTCATTTGTGTCTGAGCATCAGAAATCTTGTTGGTGATTGCCAGAGTATGAGATTGCTGAGACTGCATGATTTGTTGAATTGCCTGTTCCAAAGGGAATTGTGGTGGTTGGGTCTGTTGTTTTGGTGGATCCACAAGTGGTGTTGTTAGTTGAATGGTTGTAGGTTGTTGTTTTTGTACTTGATAACATTGATGCTGAACCTCTTGTTGGTGATGCATGTCGACTGAGGCAACATGTTGTTTTTGTTGATGAAGAAGGTCACTGATTTTTTAAGTGAGTACTCTGATTTCTTTGATATGTTCCTCAGATTCAGCTGGTTATTCACAATAGTTACTTGCTGATTGTGTCATATTTTCCACTAAGTCCCAGTCAGCTTCAATATCTCTTTGTAGAAAGATCCCATTGCTTGCTGTATCAAGCAATATTCTGAATCTTGGGAAAACTCCTAATGTGTTGAGCAATGTTTCATTAGAAAACTCCTCACATGATTGTATACCCTTTGAATCTTTCCCAAGCTTCTGAGAATGTTTCTCCTTTTATCTGAGTAAATCCTGATATTTCATTTCTCAAATTAGCTGTTCTTGTTGTGCTGAAGAACTTTGTCAAAAACGTTCGTTTGCAATCTGTCCATGTCCTTATTGAGCCTAATGGTAATATTTTCTCCCAGATTCTAGCTTTGTCACCCAAAGAGAATGGGAAAAGTCTGAGCTTCAGATCATCATCACTCACTCCTGAGACTTTAGTGAGGCTGCAAAGTCATTCAAAATCATCCAAGTGATCTAAGGGATCTTCCGTTGTTGTGCCAGTGAACTTGCTGCTCTGAACCATACTGATGAGGCTACTCTTGATTTCAAAATGATCAACTGCAGGGGGAAGGATTCCATATCTTTGAGAGTGTAGATGAGGAATATCACTTGCTCCAATTTGTCTCTTTGTAGGTTGCATTATTGTACTGGGAAGGCTGACTCGAGATACTGATGCCGAGTAAGAGATGAAACTATGGAAACTCGAGTTTGTAGATCGAGTTTGGCTAGAATTTTGAGTAAACTCGACTTCAAGTCGTGTGAGCAAGTCGAGTGGTACCTGAAAACAGAAAAGGAAACGAAATTAGTTCTTGATCTTAAAAATCTGAAATCCAAAATGAAACAAACAATCCCAAATGGCAACGACGCCAAATAGAAGAACAGGTTTTCGATCTATTGAATCAATTCCTCAAATCTTATCAATGTAGTATTTGAGATGTCAATCCATATGGAAAAGATGCAATCAAAAAAGATTTGATCAGGTTATTCTAAGTCAAGCTAGATGATGATTTGTGTTGATGTAACAAATATAAAATAGCAAATAAAAGAGAAATACGAAATGCAAATGAGAATGACAAGCATAATGACATATATGATTCCTGGGGGTTTGGTGAGATCTGGGTTTCAACCTATCCTAAAATGATGCTTTCTTAAACAAATTATGCAAGCTATTTCCTAGACAATGATCATCACAATAGGCTAAATCCACTCTCATGGTGATTAACCTCAAATCTCAGAAACTTTCTAATGTTGACTCTCATCAATGAAACATAACTGAGATAGGTATAAAGATCCAGATCATTAAAGCAAAAATGCTCCCTAGACATCTAATCTCTTAGGCTATGATGAACAAATCTATGAAATTAAGATGATCGAACATTTATTGAACACCTTTTAAGTGGTGAATGTCTGAGATCATATTCCAATTGACCAGAAGAGAATTGGAAGTATTAAAGCTTTAGCAACATTAAAGAGACGAAATCTAACCTAAATCTACCATTTTCTCTAAGAACCCTAAATTTCACTACTCAAATGATAAACACATGATCAAATGCAAAAACCCAGAAAATGAAATAAACTGCATAATCATAAACAGATAAAGTAGATAAATAAGATTGATGAATAAAAAAATGCAAATTCGTAATAAAAATGGGCATATCTAAGGATCTAAAAACCCAGAAACGTTAAGAACAATAAAAAGTGCTTAAATGAAATGTAAATAAAGATAAATCTAGACAGAATTGGCCAAAAATGACCTAGAATTAAGTATTTATAGGGACAGATTAAACACTTAAGTAAAAGTAATTAAAGAGAGTAAAAATGGTAAAAACGGGGTTCTACTCGGTTTGCTAAACCGAGTAGACATCTCGAGTAGAGTACTTCTTCAAAGGTGAGACCTTTACTCGGGATCCTTGATCTAGTGGAGCCAAAGTTGGTGTCTTAGCATGTTGGACTCGAGATGAATCCGAGTGATCTTGATCGAGTGGCTCCAAGATCCTTGCTTTGGTGCTTAGCTCGACATGAAGCCGAGCGTCTTGGTCGAGTTACTCTACGTCCATTCCCAAAAGCTTCATAGTCCTCCTTAAGCACCTGAGAATCATCCAATATGCAATGCAAATGCAATAGCTAATGCAAATCATAAGTAAATGTAGTAAGTATGCAAAATGGATAAGAAACTGGTGGAAATGATAATGAAAGTAACCAAATATATATGATTAAGTATGCTGAAAACTATGCAAATATCATACTCATCAAAAGCATGGGCTTAAACCAGTTTGAAATCTTTGTTACGAGAAGAAGCATGTTATATTAAGGTGGAGAAGAAATCCAACGTAACTAAGAAGCATTTTCCCTTAACAGTGAAATCCTAGAAAACCATTGAATATTGATGATGTTTTCGGGGCTAAAGTTAGGAGTAGTACCAAGATGAGTTAGTTCAAGGCTTAAACAACACCCATTGACGCTTATATGATGAAGCAATACTTTGAGTTACAACATCTATAGATGTTTAGTGGGCATAAGTGACTACATCAATTTGTGTTGGACATTGTCTAACTGATGGAATAGTCACAAAGCTTGGGCTTAAGCCAGTTTGTACTCTTTGTTATTAGAAGAAGCAGACTATATTATGGTGGAGAAGCAATCCAACGTAACTAAGAACAATTTTTCTTAAACCGTGAAACCTTAGAGAACCATTGAATCTTAAAAACGTTTTCAGGATTGAAGTTAGGAGTAGTGCTAAGATGAATTAGTTCAAGGTTTAAACAACCCCCTTGGATGCTTATATGATGAAACAATGTTTTGAGTTACAACGTCTATGGATGTTTAATAGGTAAGTGATTACTGCAGTGTGATTTGGACATGGTCTAAATAAAGGATTACTAACAAAGCTTGGGCTTAAGCCAGTTTGGACTCTTTGTTACGAGAAGAAGCATGCTATATTATGGTGGAGAAGCAATCCAACGTAACTACAAATCCTTTTCCCTTAACCGTGAAACTCTAGAGAACCCATTGATGCTTATATGATGAAGCAATGCTTTGAGTTACAACCTCTATGGATGTTTAACAGGCGTAAGTGACTACTGCAGTGTGCTTTATACATGGTCTAAACAATATAATATTGACACGATCTCGGTCATGCCCAAGACTCAACTTTCTCGTTGGTAGAAAAGATTGATAAACAAATGGATAGAAGAAGACATAAGGCCGAGTTGATGATGGAATGAACCGTCTGAAGGGGTCTTCTTGAAAGTGGCCGAATGGTTCTTTGGATAGATAAGGGATAAATCCTTGATTTTGTGAATTAAAAACTCAAACTAGACAAGTTCATGGATCGAAGTGGGACACAAGAAGTTGCAGAAGGGCTTTTTGATACTCCTTGATGTTTCTTTCGGATATTAAACACCTAATTAACACTCAAAAATGTCTCTCCAAGATATGACACACCAGAGAATCGAGGTTGATTGTTGGATATGACACACCAAACAATCTTGAAATGTTCTTAAAGAATTTAGAGAATTTTCTCTGAAAATGAAGTGTTGAAATTAAGAGTATGGAGGCTTAGGGATTGTTGAGAGAGTGATAGTTGTGGCATGAGAATGATAAGGAGTTTGAGGTTTGGATACTTGGAGAATGTTTAGGATGAAGATGGTGGCGTGAGTATTGATGTAAAGAGGGATTATTGTTTGAGAATGATGATAAGAATGATGATGATAATGAGAATGATAATGGTTGATGAAATAAGATGAACTAAGAAGAAGCATGGCGCCGGAGAGCTAAAGCTCCACCGGCGCCTTTAGGGAGATAAGCAAAGCTTCCTTTTACTCTTTTAATCTTCTTATTCTCTTATTCACAACACTATCTTTACATGAAGTTTACATAGATATTTATAGAGAAGAGGTTACAAACAACAAGAGAAGAAGGAAGAAGAAGCGTGAAGGATAAAGGAGAGAAGAAAGAAATTGGCGCCAAGAGGAGAGAAGAGAGCAGCTCACTGTTTGCCTCCTGTTCATGCTACGCCCATACCCTGCTGCTGACACCTCCATGCTTGTGTCCATGCCCCTCTCTGGCGTCCCATGCTCTCCTTTGCTTCCTCTTTTCCACTTAGTTAGTCTTCTAGTTAGTATGTAACAGCTTCCATTCTTCTAGTTACATCCTAACCAAGACTTCTTCTAGTTCCTTGTGAACTAGGTTTCCTTTCCCTCTTCCTCTTGTGTTTGAATTCTTCTATCATAGAGATCACATATTTCAACACTCCCCCTCAAGATTGGTCGGTAGGTGTCCTTAAGGCCAATCTTGCCATGTACGTGATCCTCATTGATAGAAGATGATGCCATGATGAGGATATCCGCTAGCTGATCCTTGCTTGCTCCAAAGATGGTTTTGATGACTCCTAACCTCAATGAGACCTAGGATTCTGAATCCCATGGCCTTTACTCTTCCTTGCGGAGTAGGCTTTGTTTTCTCTAAGCTTCACTCGGATCATGTCTCCTTGGGCTTCTTGTCTCAAACTTAATCTTGACTTCAAGCTCCTTGGATGACATCTTCTAGCTCACGGAATACTCACATTGTCATTGGCTTCCTCTTGATGACTCTTGGGAGTATACTCTATCCGTTAGATGCCACTTCCCGCTGCTTCTCGGATCACCACACCTAATAAGGTCTGAAAGGTGGTTTCTCCTTCGGTTTTCTTACAACATCATCCATAGCTACTCGTATGTGTCTCCCGGTTTTCTCTCGCCATCGTCTCCTCATACGGTGCTTGGAGTGCCTTGTTGCCTTTTTTACCGTTCCACAGCCTCCTAGGTGAACGCCTCTTGGTCTGAGCTTCACAGTCCATCTATCAAGATCAATCTTGGCTTCAACCCTTCATAGATTTGATCTTGATTCTTCAAAGAGCCATCCGCTCTAACCCCACTTATCATAAGACTCTCCTGGCTTCCTCTCAGAATGCTGCACCTATCCATGGTACAATGTGATAGTCCTCTTCTTCTTGGACCATCACCTAACTTGGTACTTCAACGGTCTTCTTCAACACTCCCCCTCAAGCTTGGTTCGAGTATGGGAAGAACCAAACTTGACAAGGAAGACCGTTGCATAATTTGGAGCCTCACCGCTTCTTCAACACTTCCCTTCAAGACTAGCCCGTTGCCAAGGGATCACTCTTGCAAAGGAAAGAGCACTAAGCTTGATTATGCCAATGATGCCGCCTCCTCTTGGACTATCTATCCCACTTGCCAATTAGGACAAGCTTTCGTCTGCTAGCCATTTTGGATTAGGCCGCAAAGGACATCATCTACCTCCACATAACACCACCATGAATAGCTTGCTTGAGCCTATACACACTTCTTCTTGTAGATTGCTCCGCTTGGATCGCCACATGGTTGAGTATGATCACCACTCTCTCAAGACTTCTTGGATCAAGTGATTCAGCCTTAAGAGAGGATAAAGACCATGTGGAAGAAGATGACCCTCCATAAGCACCATTTAATCAATATCTTGGAGCAACTACTTCTTGGACCATATGAATCTTCCGCTTGTTGAAAGATTCACCAATGAAAGATAGCATTAGCCTATGAGATTGGTTTTGGAAGTCATGAACTTCTTGGAAATGAGTCTTGCAGAGTTTGATTCGCCTGTTACTGAGGCTGAGAATTCTCCAAGTGCTTCACTGAGTCGTTGTTGCTCTTCTTCTTGTCGGAGCAACAATCGCTTTTAACCTCTTCCTCTGAGGTTTCACCTCTCTCAGCAGCCTTACTCTTCTCCTCCTTAACGCTTGAAGTTACAAGCGAATGTGAGTTTCCAATCACCATAACTGGAATCAAACTCTCAAGAATCACAACACAAGCCCATCCAAAAACATTGCTTACTATCTCTTCACCGCCTCTTCTATCATTTTTCCATAATTGATTTTCCTCTTATCAACTGTGTCTCTTTGATCAAAAATTATTGACCACTTCCTTTTCTTTGCAGGAAACATCTCAGCCTTGTGCTTTATCTCTGTTTCATGCAAGTCTTCTACGTGAACTCCTCTTGTCACGTTTTTTCCGCAAGTCTAATCCGGGTTAAAGATGTGAACTCCTCTTGTCACTACTCTTCTGCAAGTCTCTTCCGGGATGCAACCTTCTTCAGCTTCCTCTCTCTAAAGTAAGCTTCTCCTTTTCTCCAAGTTTTACTATGAGCTGTCTCATATTTTTCTTGAAGTCTTATGTGAACTAGATTCACATTTTCTTTGACTGTTTGTACAGCCGGTTTAATGCTTTGTTTTCACTTGGAGCTTGCTTGGATCACCACTTAAGCTCACCACCCAGCCTTCTCCTCTTCTAAACCATCACGCCAAAAAACATTCTTCATCTCCTAGATACCTTATTTCCCACACCATACATGCCAAAAACCATCACGCCATGACAAGCTTCTTCACGGATGAATGATCCTCTGAATCTTGTTTCCAAAGAGGATCACCGAGGGATTGATGTTGATACAACCCCTTTTCAAAGTTTTGTATGTGGATCTAGACTCCACACACAAGAAACACAAAGAAAAAATATTTACTCTTTCACACACACCCCATTAATTAGAAAACGCATGGGAGGAATAAATTACCCCAGAAAATTCTCTCTCATGTGTTTAACAAAAGACCGAGCTCCTCAAGGCAAGGAGCCAAGGAGAGCCCAACGAAATCTCCCTCAATTTGTCATCATTTTCTAGTAACAATACACACCCTTAGTCCTTTCACAACTTGAAGATCTTATGATCTCAAGGATATTAATCTCAGAGTGAATAGAACTAAGAAAGAGTTTAGTTATAGATTAAAGACTTTGTAGAGAGCTAGAAGAATAACAAGAGATTAGGCGCTAGATCACTCAACTTTCTCTGATACCATGTTGAAATTAAGAGTATGGAGGCTTAGGGATTGTTGAGAGAGTGATAGTTGTGGCATGAGAATGATAAGGAGTTTGAGGTTTGGATACTTGGAGAATGTTTAGGATGAAGATGGTAGCGTGAGTATTGATGTAATAAGGGATTATTGTTTGCGAATGATGATAAGAATGATGATGAGAATGAGAATGATAATGATTGATGAAATAAGATGAACTAAGAAGAAGCATGGCGCCGGAGAGCTAAAACTCCACCGGCGCCTTTAGGGAGATAAGCAAAGCTTCCTTTTACTCTTTTAATCTTCTTATTCTCTTATTCACAACACTATCTTTACATGAAGTTTACATAGATATTTATAGAGAAGAGGTTACAAACAACAAGAGAAGAAGGAAGAAGAAGCGTGAAGGATAAAGGAGAGAAGAAAGAAATTGGCGCCAAGAGGAGAGAAGAGAGCAGCTCACTGTTTGCCTCCTGTTCATGCTGCGCCCATACCCTGCTGCTGACACCTCCATGCTTGTGTCCATGCCCCTCTCTGGCGTCCCATGCTCTCCTTTGCTTCCTCTTTTCCACTTAGTTAGTCTTCTAGTTGGTATGTAACTGTTGAAGTATGTGATCACTTAGGAGAAGAGAGGAATTCAAAATCAACAAAAGGAGGGAAAGGAAAACTAGTTGACAAGGAACTAGAAGGAGTCTTAGTTGAGAATGAACTAGAAGAAAGGGAAGCTGTTCTAACTCAACTAGACAAACTAACTAAACCAAGTGAGAAAGCAAAGAGAGGCATGGGCGCAGCATGGAGAAGCATGGGTGCAGCAGGGAGAAGCATGGGCGCGTCAGAGGAACATGGAGTAACTCTGTGTGCTAACTCGGGTTACTCACCTCGAGTTAGCTAACCAGAGCTACTCCTCATGCACTTCTTCTTCTCTCCTTCTCCTTCATTGTAAAACCTCTATAAATACCAATGTATACCTCTTGTTGTAATTACAATAAAAAAAGGAATACAAGAAAAGTCTTATTACATCTATTCTCTCTTTTCTAATCATACTAAACACTCTCTAATACTCTAAACTCTTAAATTCAACATGGTATCAGAGCAGGTTCTCTATCCAACCGCCTAAACTTTCTTCATAATCTCTCTAAGCTATTTACAAATCTTCTAATCTATACCAATACATCTTGCCAAGCTCTATTCACTCTGAGATTAATATCCTTGAGATCGGTTGATCTTCAAGTTGTGAAAGAACTGGGATTGTGTATTACTACTAGAAAATGGAGATGAATAAAGTAGCAATCTCTGTTGTCCTAAAGGGGGATAACTATCTTTTTTGGGCAAAAACTACTAAGACCGTTCTAAGAGGCTGAGGACTTTAGAAGTTCATTGAACTTAAGGAGGAGGCCATACCATACAATGAGAAGGAAGAGCAAGAAGAGCAGTTCACTCTTTCACTACTTCAAAGTTCACTAGAACCATCCATCTTGGCGGCATACTCATATTCGGATACCGCTAAGGAGCTATGGGATATACTCAAAGGAGTATATGGAAACATCTCAAATATATCAAGGATATTTGAGGTGAAGAGGGCGTTGAATGAGCTTCAACAAGAGGAGAAGACATTCAAGGAAATGTTTGGGGAATATAGAAGCTTGTGGGCCGAGTTGGAGATATTGAGACCACAAACTATAGACCCCAAGGAACTAGGAGAAAGACGTGACCAAGATCAAGTGTTTGGACTTTTCTTGGCACTCAATGCATCCTACAAGGATCTCATCAAGCACATACTAAGATTTGAGAAGCTGCCAAGTCTAGCAGAAGTATGTGGCATGATACAAAGGGAGGAAGGGTCAAAAGACCTATTTCGTGCGCCAAGTGAGGCTGCACATCTTGCAAGGAAGAATCTCACATTTGACAAGAGGGTGTTGGAATGTGAGCATTGTAAAATGAAGGGGCACACTAAGGAGAAGTGTTGAGAATGGAGGTGGACCTAGAGCCTTCATGGGAATAGCACAACCTGTTGAAGATATGGTCAGAAGATCCGAGTTTGAGGCTCTCATCAAGAGCTTAGCCAAGCTCACAGAAACCGGTAAGAGTTTCCTCAGCTCTAAAGCCCCCATAAAGAAGAATAGAATCATTGTGGATTCGGGAGCTTCTCATCACATGATCAAGGATCAAGACATGCTAAAGAACCTTCAGCCGTGTCATGGAAATGTACAAATAGCCAATGGAAGCTCAATTCCGATTGAAGGGATAGGGGAGTTAGAGCTTTTTACAAAAGAAACAAAAGCATTATACATGCCTAGTTTCTCATCCAATCTCTTATCCGTTCATAGAGTTACAAAAGATTTGGATTGTGTGGCATTGTTTGGGACTGAATTTGTTAAGTTTCAGGACCCTAAAACAAATCATGTGCTCGGAGAAGGGAAGGTGGAGGATGGAGTGTATCTGTTGGAGACAAATAAACAAGAAAACCTAAAAGCTCTTGGTATTAAGGCGGATAAGGAAGTTTTTGGCAAGAAGGAGATTGAAGATAGCCCATTATAGCATGGAAGGCTAGGACATCCAAGTTCAGTTGTCCTCAAGATGGTCTTACCCAATCTCGTTCAAGAAGAAGTAGTTTGTGAAGCATGTGTACTAGGGAAACATTCTAGACAAGTCTTTCCCTCTTCATCTACAACTTGTGATGAAGCTTTTGGCATTGTACACTCGGATGTATGGACCGCCCCATGTAATTCAAGAGATCAATATAAATATTTTGTTTCTTTCATTGATGACTACTCAAGACACACATGGATCACACTTCTACATTCCAAAGATCAAATATATGAAGCATTCACTAACTTCATTAAATACATCTTTACCCAATTCAAGACAAAAATCAAGGTCTTAAGAAGTGATAATGGAGGGGAGTATGTGAGCAAACGATTCAAGGAGCTACTCAACAACTTGGGTATCATCCATCAAACATCCTGTGCATACACTCCACAACAAAATGGGGTAGCAGAAAGGAAGAATAGACACCTAATGGAAGTAGCAAGAACTCTCATGATTGCCAAAGGAGTACCTAAGTTTCATTGGGGAGATGCAGTGATGACTTCAAGTTACTTGATCAACCGGCTTCCAACCAAGAACCTAGACAATAAGTCACCATTTGAAGCGCTATACAAGAAGAGACCAAGCTTGAATCATATGAAGACCTTTGATGTACATGTTTCATGTTTCTACCAGAGGGACAGAGAAGCAAGCTTGAACCTAGAAGCATGAAGTGTGTATTCATTGGATACTCCTGAAGTGGCTACAAGGTCTACAATCCGGAGACAAGAAGGGTCTATGTATCTAGAGAAGTAAAGTTCAATGAAAAAGAAAGCTTTTATGGAACTAAGAATCATGATATTCCTGAAGGTATGGTCCCATCATCCATGGATTTGATGCGGTTTGATGAGTCACCAATAACAAGGGATGAAGTACAAGGAGAGAGTACAGCATCTGAGGACATCATGGAACCAGACCAAGATTCAGCTGAAGAAGAAGATAATATTGAGGAAGATGAATCTGAGCCAATCATAACTCTAAGAAGAAGTACAAGACAGAGGCGACAACGTGTTTACTATGGTTACAACAACTCTGCCATGCTCCAAGGAGAGTCTAGTGCGAGTAATCTTCCTTGTGTGATAAGAGAATGTCCTGAGCGTACGGCGAGCTTAGATCTCGATCCTATTGGCGACAGCACTCTCTTATCACAAGGGGGAGATAACACTCAAACTAGCACTATCACATATCTCATTGAGCATTTTTGCTCGTTGGCATCGTTACCTATGGAGCATAAAGCTTTTCTTGGAAAAATCAGCAAAGAATCCATACCTAACTCATATGAAGAAGTGTGTGAGAGTGGAGTATGGGTAAAAGCCATGGAAGAGGAAATGAAGTCCATGGAAAGGAATCATACTTGGTACTTAACCGATTTACCAAGAGATAAGAAGCCAGTTGGGTGTAGATGGGTGTATACAATCAAATACACAAGTGATGGGAGGATAGAAAGATACAAGGCAAGGTTGGTAGCAAAAGGGTATACTCAAATCTATGGGGAGGATTATACCGAGACATTTGCTCTGGTTGCTAAGCTCCACTCCATCAGAATCCTAATCTCGGTGGCAGTAAACGTGAAGTGGGATCTATGGCAGATGGATGTCAAGAACGCCTTCTTGCAAGGGGATTTGGAAGAGGAAGTGTATATGGATCCACCCCAAGGATATCATAAGGAAGACAACAAAGTTTGTAGATTGAAGAAAGCTATCTATGGGCTAAAACAATCTCCAAGAGCATGGTACCAAAGGCTAAGCGCTTGTCTGTTGGAGAAGGAATTCATAAAATCTGAAGCTGATCATACTCTATTCACAAGGCAAAGTGAAGAAGGAATAGTGGTGGTGTTGATCTATGTTGATGATCTAATCATCACAGGAAGTAACAAAGATGGAATAGATCAAATCAAGAAACTCTTAAAGGCGGACTTTGATATAAAGGACCTAGGGGAGCTTAAGTATTTCCTAGGGATTGAGATGAAATGATTTGGAGATGGAATGTTTATCTCTCAAAGGAAATATGTGCTGGATCTCTTGGAAGAGACCGGAAAGTTAGGATCAAAGCCGGCTAAAACTCCAATAGAAGAAGGCTACCAAGATAATCCTGAGGGGGAGCCATTGGAGGATATTATGAGGTATCAAAGGATGGTGGGCAAGCTCATTTACCTCACTATCACAAGGCCGGACATATGTTTTGCAGTGAACTGTGTGAGCCAACACATGCAAAAGCCAACTATGCAGCATTGGAACATGATTGAGAGGCTGCTAAGATATTTGAAAAATAATCCGGGAAAAGGCATTTGGATGCATGCCAATGGAAACACAAAGGTCCAAGGTTATTGTGATGCAGATTGGGCTGGAGATAAGAATGATAGAAAGTCTACATCTGGTTTTTGTACATTTGTAGGAGGCAATCTAGTGACTTGGAGGAGCAAAAAACAGAAAGTCATAGCCTTATCTAGTGCTGAGGCTGAGTATAGAGCTATGAAAGAGTTGACAAAGGAGCTAATATGGATAAAATCATTCCTAAGTGATCTTGGAATACATGAAGATGAAGAAATGCTATTGTATTGTGATAATCAAGCAGCAATACATATAGCATCTAATCCAGTATTCCATGAAAAAACCAAGCACATAGAAGTTGATTGCCACTTTGTGAGAGGGAAGATTCAAGAAGGAATCATTAAAACCGCTTTTGTAGTCAGCAAGGAACAACTAGCGGATATCTTCACTAAAGCAACCTCAGCCATCACTTGTGATCACATCCATGGCAAGATCGGTCTTAAGGATCTCCATCGACCAATCTTGAGGGGGAGTGTTGAAGTATGTGATCACTTAGGAGAAGAGAGGAATTCAAAATCAACAAAAGGAGGGAAAGGAAAACTAGTTGACAAGGAACTAGAAGGAGTCTTAGTTGAGAAGGAACTAGAAGAAAGGGAAGCTGTTCTAACTCAACTAGACAAACTAACTAAACCAAGTGAGGAAGCAAAGGGAGGCATGGGCGCAGCATGGAGAAGCATGGGTGCAGCAGGGAGAAGCATGGGCGCGGCAGAGGAACAGGGAGTAACTCTGTGTGCTAACTCGGGTTACTCACCTCAAGTTAGCTAACCAGAGCTACTCCTCATGCACTTCTTCTTCTCTCCTTCTCCTTCATTGTAAAACCTCTATAAATACCAATGTATACCTCTTGTTGTAATTACAATAAAAAAAAAGGAATACAAGAAAAGTCTTATTACATCTATTCTCTCTTTTCTAATCATACTAAACACTCTCTAATACTCTAAACTCTTAAATTCAACAGTAACAGCTTCCATTCTTCTAGTTACATCCTAACCAAGACTTCTTCTAGTTCCTTGTGAACTAGGTTTCCTTTCCCTCTTCCTCTTGTGTTTGAATTCTTCTATCATAGAGATCACATATTTCAACAAGAAGTTGATTAAAAGTTGGTTGTTTGCCGAATAAGGCTTACAACGACTTATATAGAGAGGTGACTTGAACAGACTCAAGTGCCTCGAGATTCCTAACTCTTGGGACTCTAAACATTCATCTTAAGATTCTGAACAATAACTGGAAGTTGACAAGACAAGAATATGAAAGAGTTTTACGGATTTAAACAATAAAATGAAACTATAGTCTAACTTATATTATAAGGTAGTTTGAGGTCGGTTCAATGCATCAAGGACGGTCCAAAATATCAAGTGTGGTGCTAAGTTATTCATCATAAGGTTTAAGTGGATCTTGAGGCCTCGTTAAAAACCTTAGTCGGAAAACCCATTGGGATAAAACCGAGCTTAACGGAAAAAGAGCACAGTAAAGTCACTTTGAAGATGATTAACTAAGAGCGACTTGAATGAAAGTGAACATGTCTTGGTGTTGCCTTTTCTTAGCTTCTTCATGCTTCCACGCTATCTTTAGGATGTTTCCTACAGCTTCTTGAAGTTTTCTTGATCTTGCCCGGGTCATAGGGCCTTTGGCAATAGCCAAGGTTCCTTCCTCTTCTTCTCCGAGTGTTGGTATTTCCATGCTCATATCAAATATTAACAAAGCTTGGGCTTAAGCCAGTTTGAACGCTTTGTTATTAGAAAAGCATGCTATATTATGGTGGAGAAGCAATCTAACGTAACTACGAATAATTTTCCCTTAACCATGAAACCGTAGAGAAGCATTGAATCTTGAAGAAGTTTTTGGGGTCAAAGTTAGTAGAAGTACCAAGATGACTTAGTTCAAGGCTTAAACAACACCAATGGATGCTTATATGATGAAGTAATTTTTTGAGTTACAACCTCTATGGATGTTTATAGGTGTAAGTGACTACTGCAGTTTTCTTTATATATGGTCAAACTGATGGAGTAGTAACAAAGCTTGAGCTTCAGCCAGTTTGGATTATTTGCTACGAGAAGAAGCATGCTATATTAAGGTGGAAAAACAATCTAATGTAACTAAGAAATATTTTCCCTAAACCGAGAAACCCTAGAGAACCGTTGAATATTGAAGAAGTGCCAATATGAATTAGTTCAAGGGTTAAATAACACCTATGGATACTTATATGTTGAAGCAATGCTTTGAGTTACAACCTATATGGATGTTTAGTAGGCGTTAGTGACTACTGCAGTATGCTTTGGACACGGTCTAAACAATGGAAGACTAATAGAGCTTGGGCTAAATCCAGTTTGAACTCTTTGCTACTGGAAGAAGCATGCTATATTAAGGTGGAGAAGCAATCCAACGTAACTAAGAAGCATTTTCCCTAAACCGTGAAACCCTAGAGAACCATTGAATCTTGAAGAAGTTTTGGGGTTGAAGTTAAGAGTAGTACCAAGATGAATTTGTTCAAGGCTTAAATAACACCTTTGGATGCTTAAATGATAAAGCAATGCTTTGAGTTATCACCTATATGGATGATTAGTAGGCGTAAGTGAATACCGCAGTGTGCTTTGGACATGGTCTAAATAATGTAATAGTAAGAAATCTTGGGCTTAAGCCAGTTTGGAGTCTTTGTAAAGAGAAGAAGCATGCTATATTAAGGTGGAGAAGCAGTCCGACGTAAGTAAGAAGCATTTTCCATTAAACGGGAAACCCTAGAGAACCATTGATTCTTGTAGAAATTTTTGTTGTTGAAGTTATGAGTAGGACCAAGATGAGTTAGTTCAAGGCTTAAACAACACCCATGGATGCTTATCTGATGAAGCAATGCTTTTAGTTACAAATTTTAAGGATGTTTAGTAGGCGTAAGTGACTACCACAGTGTGCTTTGGACATGGTCTAAACAAAGGAATAGTAAGAAATCTTGGGCCTAAGCCAGTTTGTATTATTTGTTACGAGAAGAAGCATGCCATATGAAGCTGGAGAAGCAATCCAATGTATCTAAGGACCATTTTCCCTAAAGCGTGAAATCTTGAAGTATTTTTCTAGGTTGAGGTTAGTAATAGTACCAAGATGAGTTAGTTAAAGGCTTAAACAACACCAATGGATGCTAATATGATGAAGCAGTGATTTGAGTTACAACCTAAATGGATGTTAAGTAGGCTTAAGTGACTACCACAGAGTACTTTGGACATGGCCTAAACGATGGAATAGTAACAAAGCCTGGGCTTAAGCAAGTTTGGAGTCTTTGTTTCGAGAAGAAGCAATTTATATTATGGTGGAGAAGCAATCCAACTTAACTACAACGCATTTTTCTAAAACTGTGAAACCCTAGAGAACCATTGAATCTTCAAGAAGTTTTTGGGGTTGAACTTAGGAGAAGTACCAAGATGAGTTAGTTCAAGGCTTAAAAACCACCCATGGATGCTTATATGATAAAGCAATGCTTTGAGTTACAACCTCTATGGATGTTTAGTAGGTGTATGTGAATATCGTAGTGTGTTTTGGACATGGTCTAAATGATGGAATAGTAACAAACCATGGGCTTAAGCCAGTTTGGAGTGTTTGTAACGAGAAGAAGCATGTTATATTAAGGTGGAGAAGCAGTCCAACATAACTAAGAAGCATTTTCCATTAACCGTGAAACCCTAGAGAAACATTGATTCTTGTAGAAATTTTTGTAGTTGAAGTTATAAGTAGGACCAAGATGAGTTAGTTCAAGGCTTAAATAACACCCATGGATGCTTTTATGATGAAGCAATGCTTTGAGTTACAACCTCTAAGGATGTTTGGTAGGCATAAATGACTACTGTGGTGTGCTTTGGAAAAGGTCTAAACAATGGAATAATAACAAATCTTGGGCTTAAGTCCGTTTGCATTCTTTGTTACGAGAAGAAGCATGCTTGATTAATCTGGAGAAACAATCCAACATAAATAAGAACCATTTTCCCTAAACCGTGAAACCCTAGCAAACCATAGAATCTTGAGGAAGTTTTCTAGGTTGAAGTTAGGAGTAGTACCAAGATGAGTTAGTCCAATACTTAAACAACACCCATGGATGCTTATACAATGAAGCAATGCTTCGAGTTACAACCTATATGGATGTTTAGTAGGCATAAGTGATTATCGTAGTGTGCTTTGGACATGGTTTAAAAAATGGAATAGTAACAAAGCTTGAGCTTAAGCCAGTTTGGACTCTTTGTTACGAGTAGAAGCATGCTATATTAAAGTAGAGAAGCAATCCAAAGTAACTAATAAACATTTTCCTTTAACCGTGTAACCCTAGAGAACCATTGAATCTTGAAGAAATTTTCGGGGCTGAAGTTAGGAGTAGTACCAAAATGAGTTAGTTAAAGGATTAAACAAAACCCTTGGATGCTTATACGTTGAAGCAATGCTTTGAGTTAAAACCTCTATGGATGTTTAGTTTGCGTAAGTAACTACTGTAATGTGCTTTGAACATGGTCAAAAAGATGGAATAGTAATAAAGCTTGTGCTTAAAGCAGTTTGAACTCTTCATTACGAGAAGAAGCATTCTATATTATGGTGGAGAAGCAGTCAACCGTAACTAAAAATTATTTTCCCTTAACCCTGAAACCCTAGAGAACCATTAAATGTTGAAAAAGTTTTCGGGGATTAAAACAGAAGTAGTACCAAGATGAGTTAGTTCAAGACTTAAACAACACCTGCAGATGCATATACGATGAACCAATGCTTTAAGTTACAACCTCTATGGATGTTTATTTAGCGTAAGTGACTCTTGCTGTGTGCTTGGGACATTGTCTAACCGATGGAATAGTAACAAAGCTTCGACTTAAGTCAGTTTGCACTCTTTGTTACAAGAAAAAGCATTATGTATTAAGGTGGAGAAACAATCCAATGTAACTAAGAACCATTTTTCATAAACCGTGAAACCCTAGAATTCCATTGAATCTTGAAGAAGTTTTGGGGTTGAAGTTAGAAGTAGTACTAAGATGAATTAGTTCAAGGTTTAAACTACACCTATGGATATGCTTAGACGATGAAGCAATGCCTTGTGTTACAACCTATATGGATGTTTAATAGGCTGTAAGTGACTAATGCAGTGTGCTTTGGACTTGGTTTAAATGATGTAATTGTAACAAATCATGGGCCTAAACCAATTTGGACTATTTGTTACAAGACGAAGCACGCTATATTCAGGTGCAGAAGCAATCCAATGTAACTAAGAAGCATTTTTCCTTAAACGTGAAACCTTAGCGAACCATTGAATCTTAAAGAAGTTTTTGGGGCTGAAGTTAGGAGTAGTACCAAGATGAGTTATTTCAAGTCTTAAACAACACCCATGGATGCTTATATGATAAAGCAATGATTCGAGTTACAACCTCTATGGATTTGTAGTAGGCATAAGTGATTATCGCAGTGTGCTTTCGACTAAGCCAGTTTGGACTCTTTGTTACGAGAAGAAGCATGTATATTAAGGTGGAAACGCAATCCAACGTAACTAAGAACTATTGTAACATCCGTGTTCCGAAAACAGAAATAATTTATTTGTTTTAGAATAACGAGCCAACTTTTATGGATCTTATTTAATATAAATAAAGTTTGGAGGTGTTAAAATGCTGACTCGAGGAGTGTTTTAGGTTGTTTGTGTTGGATCAAAAATAATGATGATTTTGGGAGTATTTGAACTGAGTATAAACAATGATGTGTTGTGACGATAGCCGAAAGACTATGCTGTGTTGCGCTGATAGCCGAAAGGCTATGCTGTGTTGTGTAGATAGTAGAAAGGCTATGTTTTGTTTGTTTGTTAACCGTGAAAGCTATGCTGAGTTGCTGTGTTGATAGCAAAATGACTATGATGTGCTTTGCTGATAGCAGAAAGGCTATATTGTGATGTGCCGATAGTCGAAAGGCTATGTTGTGTTGTGCCGATTGCCGAAAGGCTATGATGTGTTGAGTAGATAGTAGAAAGGCTATGTGTATGTTTTTCTGTTAGCCGTGAAATCTATACTAAGTTGTGCCATTAATCGTGTAGTTATAATAAAGCCGTTTTGTGGTTTGCAGTTTATGTTGAGCCATGTTGTGGTTGTGGAGGTATATGGAGCTGAACTGCTACTTCTAGAGTGTGATAAGCTCTTGATTGGGGGTAGCCGTCGAGATCATTTTGAGCAGAGGGGAACGATCTATCCTAATAACATCGACTTCTTCAAAATTTTGTTGGTTATGTATGATATTTCAGATGGTGAGGAATGTAAAGGCTGTAATGGTTATTGGTTGCCGAAAGAGAATATCTAATTCTCTTGGAGGATAGATTTTATCAGTCACTCAAAGGATAGATTGTCTTGAGAGTGAAGATATGAATCATGCACCGAGAAGAATTGAGGTAGACTAAGTGAGGTCATTAGTGAGTGATGTTAGTTGTTCAGCTGTGTTCGCTGGTGGTTTCCAAAAGGAAAAAAACTGAAAGAATTGTAGTGGGGGAGAATTGTATTACAGATTCGAGGATGAATCTATTTTAGTGGGGGAGAATTGTAACATCCGTGTGCCGAAAACAGAAAGAATTTATTTGTTTTAGAATAATGAGCCAAATTTTATAGATCTTATTTAATACAAATAAAGTTTGGAGGTGTTAAAATGGTGACTCGAGGAGTGTTTTAGGTTGTTTGTGTTGGATCAAAAATAATGATGAGTTAGTTTGATGCAATTAGAAATTTTAAGGATGATTTATATGTATAAGAAAGTTGATGGACTTTATTATAATTTTAGGAAAGAAAACCCCTAGACCAATTTAAGTGTTGAAACCCTTTATTTGTCTCTTTAAATTTCGTGGCCACCTACCTAGAAAATAGAGGTTGAAAGTTGTTGATGGTGAGAGAGGAGGAATATGAGTCTTTAGAGATGCAGACAGAACTGACAAAGCATGGTAGAAAAGCGATTCGACCAAGTAAATCATTTCCAAAGACGAGATTTGGACCAATGTGGATTCAAAGAGAGATTGCGAGTTCATTTGTGGTCGGATCATCTTGAAACTTTGGGGATAGTTTCACAACATATAGCAGTTGATTTTCAATGGTGAGATTAAGAACTGAACGGTTAGATTTCAATTTGTGATCCCTTCTTAGAGGCTGATCGTTTATGTTGTTTTCAGATATTTCTGGTTTAGGTATAATGTTGTTTTGTTGATGTAATTGATGTGTTAGACAGAGAGGTTTTGATTGTGTTATTGTGACCTTTAGGAAACCATAAAAGTTTCATAGAGTCTAGATCTTATGATGTTGAAAGGTTATGTTGTCAAAAGACCATGAAAAGACTAAGGTGAGTGCAGTACCGTAGCTTATGTGGGTTTTACGAAAAGTTCACAGTATAATATATATAGCTTGATTTCTATATTGTATGTTGATTGAGTGATTGCTGAGTTCGTTGGTTTGATGTTTGTGCTGAAGTAAGTTGTTGGAAATTAAATTGCTAAAAAATGTTAAAAATTATTTATGTTGAAATCAATTTATGAAAATTGTTGAAATTAAATATGTGACGTTATTTCTGAATATTATTTTGTTGATTTTTATTAATTAATTATTTGCTTATAATTAATCGATTGATGAAGTTGTTGTGTTGTTTGCTGTATTCTGTTAGCATATGTATTATGCTAGAAAACTATTTGCTGGCATGTGTGTATAGCTGTGAGACGGGTTAATCGTCTCACTCAGTATTTATTAAATACTGATGCATCTCTTTGTAATGATGCAGTAAATTTTAGCTTGATGGAGCTCATGGGACCAAGGCTGCGGAAAGGATATGACATATCGGGGTTGTTATTATTTTATTTTATTTTGGTTATTGATTTATTATGATGATTTTTCATACACTTGTAGGTTGTTTGTTGATAATTGTGTTGATATGTTTTTGTGAATTTAATGAGTTAATTAATTTAATGTGGTTTTGAGAATTATTTAATTATGTATGTGCTAGAGGATATTAATATTTATGAGAATATTATTATCGAAAATAGGTTGGGGTCTTTCAATTTGGTATCAGAGCGGAGTTGTTTCTAGAATTGCTAGACTTCTAGCTGTGCTATATTGTTTTTCTGCAGTGAATCGAGTATCGTTTGATTGTTGCTAGTTGTATAGCATTTATTTTCTTTTGTTGTGGGGGGGGGGGGTTTGGGTATGTCATCCTTTCCAGCTGTTAAAAAAGTTCCACGGTAAGACTCTTTCCATTGTAGTTTTATTTATTGTTGGAAAGATTAGTTTTCGCTGATTTGTCGATGGTTAATCCAAGAAGTGTTGTTGTTACACCCCATCAAGGGTGGTGTTGTTCGCTGAATGAGCAAAACAAGCAGAGTGGCAGAGTTGAAGCAGAATTACCACAATGAGTATGGCGCAGTGTGTGATTGTGGTGCAAAACAGGTAGGAGTAACCACATAGTTGATGATTAGAACTTTTAATTGTGGTGGGCAGCGCTGTGCCGTTTAAGGGAGTAAATCTGCAGGGGCAGATCCAAACCAATTAGGAGATGTGGTAGGATTTCTGACTTAGCAGTTGGAGCGGTTACTGGCTGTGGTATTGACTTCAGATGTATCACAGAAAGTTGTTATTTTGCTAGGGAGTGTTGTTCTGGGAATCAGAAGTTGTAGCAATGGAGTGTCGTTGCGGTGTTGTAGATCCTTCCTGGTGGATTTTCCGTGTTGTAGATTCTTGAGGTTGGTAGGACCTCATTGGTTTATCTAGTTGTATAAGCATTATAGACCATTGCTGATTGATATTGTTGTAGGTCTTGCTTTTAACTTTGATATAGGTAGTTATGCTAGTTTTACTGATGCGGAAAAGTTCTGATCGATGTCGCGATCAAGGACTAAGCTGTGCTGAAAGAACTGGTAGAAACTAAGTTACTTTTGTGGTGGTGCTGGAAGTTTAGTCAAGGGATGTGGCTAAGGAGTTAAGAATTTTCTTGGGGAAGTATGGTCAACGGGTGATCAAGAAATCGATGTAGCTAAAGTGATTGTTGGATCCAACCTAGATCGATCGATTTGGGCTAGAACATAAGCTTTCCTCTTTGGTTTTAGATTAATCGAGCACAATTTTGCAAGGGTTTTGGTGTGATAGAATTATGCCAATAGAATTGATTTCAGTACCATTCGAGAACCAATGAAGTGTGTATCCGGGAGTGAGAAGGTTGAGCAAGTGGAAGTTAAGAACCCGTTGGTGGAGATCTGAGCATAGGGATATGTGTAGTGGTAGTGTTAATGCAAGAGCTGTTGGTGGAGCTTCACCGGAAAATACTAATCATGTGCCATGCATGGTATAACAAAGAGATCAAAACCAATTAGGGTTGATGCTGGATTTGTTGGCTTAATTGCTGGAGCAATTATCTACTATGGTACTGAATCAAGCTTCTATGGAACCACGAAGAACTAGGTAGCCAGGAATGGTTTTGGAGATTTTGAAAGAGTTCTTGAATGGTCTAGAGTATTCTGGAGGAGTTCAGAGGAAGTCTTGGGAGTCTGAACCATAAGTATGTTAGTTTGGGGTTGCAAGCTGGACAAGTTGATTTTGGTAAAGATTACAGATGGTAAGAAATTTTTTTTAGTGCACCGTGTTAGGTAGTGAACAAATATTTGTAAGTTATCTCGTCGCTTAAATCTAATGAAGTGAAGTAAGTTGTAAAGCTGTTATATCAAGAAATATTTATTATTTTTCAGGAATCAGGATCCATGATATAAGTTGGATGTAGTGAGACTCACCATGACTTATTAGACCTATGATGGTTTGCCCGGTAGTTGTGAGATCAATCCCACTAGAGAAGGGTTCTGATTGCGGGCTTGTGAGTCAAGCGAAAGTGTTGCCAAATATCTTAGATATTTTAAGAGCAGAGAGTACTTATAGGTTTCTTAAGAGGAGTGTACTAGAGAGTTCCTAAAAGGAAGATTGCCTAAAAAAGGAAAATTTCCTAAAAAAAGGTACTTGAAAAGGAAAGTTATTCACGAATCGGGAAGAGCTTTTATTGAATATAATCAAAGTTGTTGCTGGAAGTAAGCGTGTGGTGCGAGCTAGATTTGCTCTAAGTACTCCAAGGAAAAGATCATGAGTGATCTAGGTTGTTAAGCTTAAGGAACAAGCTGAGTTCTTGAAGCTTAAACCGAGCTCGATTTGGGGCTGTAGAGGTAGTTGGAGTTGGTTGATGATTTTGATATGAGATAGCTTATCATTTTGGTAAGGTTAATCTCGTTGCTGATTCTTAAGAGGAATGTGTGCAATGTTAAAATTATAAGTTTAAAGAGATGGAAGACTGTTTAGAGACTAAGAGTGAGAATAGCAAGAGATTATGAAAGTTTGTATGTATTTTATTCTCTTAGTCATACAAAAATTTACAAGAGGTTACACATATATTTATAGACTTTGAATAAGAGGAGGCGCAGAAGAAGAGAAGAATGGCGTGAAGAAGGAAGAAGAGAAGATAGGTTTTGCGTGAAGAAGAGAGGAGGAAGCAGCTCACCTACTCCAACAGTATTGCGCTCCATGCCTCTCTCTGGCGCCCCATGCTTGTGCCCATACCTCTCCTTGCTTCCTTACTTAGTTTAGTTAGATCATCTAGTTGAGATCCAACAGTTTCCTTTTCTTCTAGTTCCTTCTTAACTTGTGAGTCAAGCGAAAGTGTTGCCAAATGTCTTAGATATTTTAAGAGCAGAGAGTACTTATAGGTTTCTTAAGAGGAGTGTACTAGAGAGTTCCTAAAAGGAAGATTGCCTAAAAAAAGGAAAATTTCCTAAAAAAGGTACTTGAAAAGGAAAGTTATTCACGAATCGAGAAGAGCTTTTATTGAATATAATCAAAGTTGTTGCTGGAAGTAAGCGTGTGGTGCGAGCTAAATTTGCTCTAAGTACTCCAAGGAAAAGATCATGAGTGATCTAGGTTGTTAAGCTTAAGGAACAAGCTGAGTTCTTGAAGCTTAAACCGAGCTCGATTTGGGGCTGTAGAGGTAGTTGGAGTTGGTTGATGATTTTGATATGAGATAGCTTATCATTTTGGTAAGGTTAATCTCGTTGCTGATTCTTAAGAGAAATGTGTGCAGTTGGAGTTTAATAAAAGGGTGTTGAGATCCTTTTAAGCATGTACCATGTTATGTGATTATGGGAATGAGAGTTGAGCATGATAGTTTCATGGGGAGTTTTGTTGAGGTTTGGTGTGCTTCTTTAGGAGTGGTCATTAGTTTGATCACTCGAGTTTAGTAGAGTTTGCATAAAACACTAACTACCATGCTATTATCGGTGTCGTTCTATTGAGGTTCTCTATGGTAAGTCATACAAGACACCATGGTAGAGAACTCAAGTGGGGACGTGAGCTTATCGTGATCTGATTTTGTGCATGAGACTTTGAAAGAGATCCATGTGGTCAAGCTGAAAATTTAAGAACCACAAAAATATAGAAAAGGTACAGTGATAAGAGTAGAAAGAAGTTGGAGTTTACAGTTGGGGATATGATCTATCTGAAGATAGTAATAAGGACAAGACCGAACATATGTATTTCTGAGACTAAACTGAGTCCTCGGGATATAGATCATGTTAGTATTTTAGAGCGTGTTGGGCCGATTGCTTATAAGATGGAGTTATTAGATGTGATGTGGACATTTCATAAAGTATTTCAGCTTGTTATACTGAAGAAGTGTCTACATAAGGATGATCAGATGATGGCCGAGATTCCATCTGACATCTTGCCAAGTATGGTTGTAAGGCGAGGCCTTTGGAGGTGCTAGTTCATAGAGTTTAAATGATTAAAAGGAATAAAGTTCCGGAGATGAGTGTCTTCGGGGATTACAATAGGGCTGAGGAGGAAACTTGGGATCCAAACCTAAGATAAAAAACAAAAAAAAAATTCAAGGGGTTTGGTAAGATGGAGACTTAGCTGAAGTCATAGTTGTTGTTGTTGTTAACCGTGAAAGCTATGCTGAGTTGCTGTGTTGATAGCAGAAAGTCTATGATGTGCTTTGCTGATAGCAGAAAGGCTATGTTGTGATGTGCCGATAGCCGAAAGGCTATGCTGTGTTGTGTAGATAGTAGAAAGGCTATGTGTTTGTTTTTCTGTTAGCCGTGAAATTAATACTGAGTTGTGCCATTAATCATGGAGTTATAATAAAGCCGTTTTGTGGTTTGTAGTTTATGGTGAGCCATGTTGTGGTTATAGAGGTATATGGAGCTGAACTGCTACTTCTAGAGTGTGATAAGCTCTTGATTGGGGGGTAGCCGCCGAGATCATATTGAGCAGAGGGGAACGATCGATCCTAATAAGATTGACTTCTTCAAAATTTTGTTGGTTATGTATGATATTTTAGGTGGTGAGGAATGTAAAGGCTGCAATGGTTATTGGTTGCCGAAAGAGAATATCTAATTCTCTTGGAGGGTGGATTATCAGTCACTCAAAGGATAGCTTGTCTTGAGAGTGAAGATATGAATCATGCACCGAGAAGAATTTAGGTAGACTAAGTGAGGTCATTAGTAAGTGAAGTTAGTTGTTCAGCTGTGTACGCTGGTGGTTTCCAATAGGAAAAAAAACTGAAAGAATTGTAGTGGGGGAGAATTGTGTTACAGATTCGAGGATGAATCTATTTTAGTGGGGGAGAATTGTAACATCCGTGTGCCGAAAACAGAAAGAATTTATTTGTTTTAAAATAATGAGCCAAATTTTATAGATCTTATTTAATACAAATAAAGTTTGGACGTGTTAAAATGGTGACTCGAGGAGTGTTTTAGGTTGTTTGTGTTGGATCAAAAATAATGATGAGTTAGTTTGATGCAATTAGAAATTTTAAGGATGATTTATATGTATAAGAAAGTTGACGGAATTTATTATAATTTTAGGAAAGAAAACCCCTAGACCAATTTAAGTGTTGAAACCCTTTATTTGTCTCTTTAAATTTCGTGGCCACGTACCTAGAAAATAGAGGTTGAAAGTTGTTGATGGTGAGAGAGGAGGAATATGAGTCTTTAGAGATGTAGACAGAACTGACAAAGCATGGTAGAAAAGCGATTCGACCAAGTAAATCATTTCCAAAGACGAGATTTGGACCAATGTGGATTCAAAGAGAGATTGCGAGTTCATTTGTGGTCGGATCATCTTGAAACTTTGGGGATAGTTTCACAACATATAGCAGTTGATTTTCAATGGTGAGATTAAGAACTGAACGGTTAGATTTCAATTTGTGATCCCTTCTTAGAGGCTGAATGTTTCTGTTGTTTTTCAGATATTTCTGGTTTAGGTATAATGTTGTTTTGTTGATGTAATTGATGTGTTAGACAGAGAGGTATTGATTGTGTTATTGTGACCTTTAGGAAACCATAAAAGTTTCATAGAGTCTAGATCTTATGAGGTTGAAAGGTTGTGTTGTCAAGAGACCATTGAGAATTGTTTAATTATGTATGTGCTAGAGGATATTAATATTTATGGGAATATTATTATCAAAAATGGGTTGGGGTCTTTCAATTTGGTATCAGAGCGTAGTTGTTTCTAGAACTGCTAGACTTCTAGCTGTGCTATATTTTTTTCTGCAGTGAATCGAGTATCGTTTGATTGTTGCTAAGTTGGAGAAGCAAGCCAACGTAACTAAGAAGCATTTTCCCTTAATTGTGAAACCCTTGAGAACCATTGAGTCACAACCTCTATGGATGTTTATTGGTGTCAGTGACTACAGCAGTGTGCTTTGAACTTGGTCTAAACGAATGAATAGAAACAAATCTTGGGTTTAAGCCGGTTTGGACTCTTTGTTATGAGAAGATGCATGTTATATTAAGGTGGAGAAGCAATCCAATGTAATTAAAAAGCATTTTCCCTTAACCGTGAAACCCTAGAGAACCATTAAATCTTGAAGAAAGTTTTGGGGCTGAAGTTAGGAGTGTTGAAGAAGACCGTTGAAGCACCAAGTTAGGTGATGGTCCAAGAAGAAGAGGACTATCACATTGTACCATGGATAGGTGCAGCATTCCGAGAGGAAGCCAGGAGAGTCTTATGATAAGTGGGATTAGAGCGGATGGCTCTTTGAAGAATCAAGATCAATTCTATGAAGGGTTGAAGCCAAGATTGATCTTGATAGATGGAGTGTGAAGCTCAGACCAAGAGGCGTTCACCTAGGAGGCTGTGGAACGGTAAACAAGGCAACAAGGCACTCCAAGCACCGTATGAGGAGACGATGGCGAGAGAAAGCCGGGAGACACATACGAGTAGCTATGGATGATGTTGTAAGAAAACCGAAGGAGAAACCACCTTTCAGACCTTATTAGGTGTGGTGATCCGAGAAGCAGCGGGAAGTGGAGTCTAACGGATAGAGTATACTCCCAAGAGTCATCAAGAGGAAGCCAATGACAATGTGAGTATTCCGTGAGCTAGAAGATGTCATCCGAGGAGCTTGAAGTCAAGATTTAGTTTGAGACAAGAAGCCCGAGGAGACATGATCCGAGTGAAGCTTAGAGAAAACAAAGCCTACTCCGCAAGGAAGAGTAAAGGCCATGGGATTCAGAATCCTAGGTCTCATTGAGGTTATGAGTCATCAAAACCATCTTTGGAGCAAGCAAGGATCAGCTAGCGGATATCCTCATCATGGCATCATCTTCTATCAATGAGGATCACGTACATGGCAAGATTGGCCTTAAGGACACCTACCGACCAATCTTGAGGGGGAGTGTTGAAATATGTGATCTCTATGATAGAAGAATTCAAACACAAGAGGAAGAGGGAAAGGAAACCTAGTTCACAAGGAACTAGAAGAAGTCTTGGTTAGGATGTAACTAGAAGAATGGAAGCTGTTACATACTAACTAGAAGACTAACTAAGTGGAAAAGAGGAAGCAAAGGAGAGCACGGGACGCCAGAGAGGGGCATAAACACAAGCATGGAGATGTCAGCAGCAGGGTATGGGCGCAGCATGAACAGAAGGCAAACAGTGAGCTGCTCTCTTCTCTCCTCTTGGCGCCAATTTCTTTCTTCTCTCCTTTATCATTCACGCTTCTTCTTCCTTCTTCTCATGTTGTTTGTAACCTCTTCTCTATAAATATCTATGTAAACTTCATGTAAAGATAGTGTTGTGAATAAGAGAATAAGAAGATTAAAAGAGTAAAAGGAAGCTTTGCTTATCTCCCTAAAGGCGCCGGTGGAGCTTTAGCTCTCCGGCGCCATGCTTCTTCTTAGTTCATCTTATTTCATCAACCATTATCATTCTCATTCTCATCATCATTCTTATCATCATTCTCAAACAATAATCCCTCATTACATCAATACTCACGCCACCATCTTCATCCTAAACATTCTCCAAGTATCCAAACCTCAAACTCCTTATCATTCTCATGCCACAACTATCACTCTCTCAACAATCCCTAAGCCTCCATACCCTTAATTTCAACAAGGAGTAGTACCAAGATGAGTTAGTTCAAGGCTTAAACAACACCCATTGATGCTTATACGATGAAGTAATGCTTTGAGTCACAACTTCTATGGATATTTAGTAGGCGTAAGTGACTACCGCAGTGTTCTGTAGACTTGGTCTAAACGATGGAATAGTAACAAATCTTGGGCTTAAGACAGTTTGGACTCTTTTTTACGAGATGAAGCATAGTATATTAAGGTGGAGAAGCAATCCAACGTAACCAAGAAGCATTTTCCTTTAACCATGAAACCATAGAGAACCATTGATTCTTGAAGTAGTTTCCGGGGCTGAAGTTAGGAATAGTACCAAGATGAGTTAGTTCAAGGCTTAAACAATACCCATGGATGCATGTATGATGAGACAATGCTTTGAGTTACAAACTATATGGATGTTTAGTAGTCATAACTGACTACCGTAGTGTGTTTTTTTCGTGGTTGAAATGATGGAATAGTAACAAAGCTTGGGCTTAAGCAACCTTGGACTCTTTGTTAGGAGAAGAAGCATGCTATATTAAGGTGGAGAAGCATTTAATCATGAAGAAGTTTTCAGGGCTGTAGTTAGGAGTAGGACCAAGATGAGTTAGTTCTAGGCTTAAACAACACAATGAACGCTTTTATGATAAGCAACGGTTTGAGTTACATCCTCTGTGGATGTTTAGTAGTAACAAATCTTTGGCTTAAGCCAGTTTGGACTCTTACGAGAAAAGCATGCTATATTAAGGTGGAGAAGCAATCCAATTTAACTATGAAGCATTTTCCCTTAACTGTGACACCCCAGAGAACCATAGAATCTTGAAGAAAGTTTCGGGGCTGAAATTAGTAGTGTTTCCAAGATGAATTAGTTCAAGGCTTAAACAACACCAATGGATGCTTATAATAAAGCAATGCTTTGAGTTTCAACATCTATGGATGTTTAGTAGGCGTTAGTGAGTACCGCAGTGTGCTTTGGACTTGGTCTAAATGATGGAATAGTAACAAATCTTGGGCTTAAGCCAGTTTGGACTCCTTTTTTATGAGAAGAAGCAATCCAATGTAACTAAGAAGCATTTTCCCTTAACCCTGAAACACTAGATATCCATAGAATCTTGAAGAAGTTTTTTGGGGCTGAAGTTAGGAGTAGTACCAAGATGAGTTAGTTCAAGGCTTAAACCACACTCTTGGATGCTTATACGATAAAGCAATTGTTTGAATCACAACCTCTTTGGATTTTTAGTAGGCATAAGTTACTACCGTGGTGTGCTTTGTACTTGGTCTAAACTATGGAATAGTAACAAAGCTTGGGCTTAAGCCAGTTTGGACTCTTTTTTACGAGAAGAAGCATGCTATATTAAGGTGGAGAAGCTATCCAACATAACTAAGAAGCAATTTCCCTTAACCGTGAAACCCTAGAGAACCATTGAATCTTGAAGAAGTTTTTGGGGCTAAAGTTAGGAGTAGTACCAATATGAGTTAGTTCAAGGCTTAAACAACATCATGGATGCTTATACGATGAAGCAATGCTTTGAGTAACAACCTCTATGAATGTTTAGTAGGCATAAGTGACTACCATAGTGTGCTTTGGACATGGTCTAAACGATTGAATAGTAACAAAGCTTGGGCTTAAGCTAATCTGGACTCTTTCTTACGAGAAGAAGCATGCTATATTAAAGTGGAGAAGCAATCCAGGGTAACGAAGAAACATTTTCTCTTAACCGTGAAACCCTAGAGAACCATTGAATCTTGAAGAAGTTTTCGGGGCTAAAGTTAGAAGTACAGTAAAACCTCTATAAATTAATAATATCGGGATCGGAGAACTTTATTAATTTAGAAAGGTAAAAATTTATCCATAAATTAATAATTTATTAATTAATAGGGAGTTTTTTAAATTTATTAAAAATATAATATAAAAATTAGAAAAATAAAAATAATACTTTGATGTGTTTTAATATATTTATACATTAGGAATTAATCATTGTATTTATAATTTTTTTTAATTTTTTTTATGTAATTTGAGAAAAGTATATTATATATTTTTGATATTTAAGAAAAATAGAAATAAACTCCAACAAAATTACATATTAACTAATAAATAAAAAAAATTATAATCATAGTTCACTATTATATATTATATATATACAATATATTTATATGATTATTAATTTATGTTATTAATGGGACCATATATTTACATAGAGATTTCAAAATTTTTATTATCTAATTATCTTATCGAAAATTATCAATTATTACACCGGCCCAACTCGGGACTGTGAAATTTTATTAATTTAGAGAGGTTATTAATTTATCGAGTATTATTTTATAGAGGTTATACTTGTTGAAATATGTGATCTCTATGATAGAAGAATTCAAATCTAAGAGAAGGAGGGAAAGGAAACCTAGTTCACAAGGAACTAGAAGAAGTCTTGGTTAGGATGTAACTAGAAGAAAGGAAGCTGTTACATACTAACTAGAAGACTAACTAAGTGGAAAAGAGGAAGCAAAGGAGAGCATGGGGCGCCAGAACCAGGGCATGGGCACAAGCATGGAGGCGTCAGCAGCAGGGTATGGGCGCAGCTTGAACAGGAGTCAAACAGTGAGCTGCTCCCTTCCCTCCTCTCTTCTTCATGCAAACTCCTCTCTTCTCTCCTTCCTTCTTCACACCTCTTCTCTTCTTCTCTATGTAAAAAACTCTATAAATATACATGTAATGTGATGTAAAGAGTTGTGAATAAGAGAATAAGAAGATTAAAAGAGTAAAAGAAAGCTTTACTTATCTCCCTAAAGGCGCCGGTGGAGCCTTTGCTCTCCGGCGCCATGCTTCTCCTTAGTTCATCTTATTTCATCAACCATTATCATTCTCACTCTCATCATCATTCTTATCATCATTCTCAAACAATAATCCCTCATTATATCAATACTCACGCCACCATCATCATCCTAAACATTCTCTAAATATCCAAACCTTAAACTCCTTATTATTTTCATGCCACAACTATCACTCTCTCAACTATCCCTAAGCCTTCATATTCTTAATTTCAACATGGTATCAGAGCAAGTTGAGTGATCTAGCGCCTAATCTCTTGTTATTCTTCGAGCTCTCTACAAAGTCTTCTAATCTATAACCATACACTTTCTTAGTTCTATTCACTCTGAGATTAATATCCTTGAGATCATAAGATCTTCAAGTTGTGAAAGGACTAAGGGTGTGTATTGTTACTAGAAAATGATGACAAATTGAGGGAGATTTCGTTGGGCTCTCCTTGGCTCCTTGCCTTGAGGAACTCGTTTTTCTTTTGTTAAACACATGAGAGAGAGATTTTCTGGGGTAATTTGTTCCTCCCATGCGTTTTTAATAGGGTGTGTGTGAGAGAGTAAATATCTTTCTTTGTGGTTCTTGTGTGTGGAGTCTAGATCCACATACAAAACTTTGAAAAGGGGTTGTATCAATATCAATTCCTTGGTGATCCTCTTTGGAAACAAGATCCAGAGGATTTTTTAAGAATCATCCATCCGTGAAGAAGCTTGTCATGGTGTGATGATTTTTTGGCATGTATGGCGTGGGAAATAAGGCATCTAGGAGATGAAGAATGTTTTTGGCGTGATGGTTTAGAAGAGGAGAAGGCTGGAGGTGACCTTAAATGGTGATCCAAGCAAGCTCCAAAGAAGAGGAAGCATTAAACCGGCTGTACAAAAAACAGTCAAAGAAAGTGTGAATCTAGTTCACATAAGACTTCAAGAAAAATATGAGACAGCTCATAGTAAAACTTGGAGAAAAGGAGAAGCTTACCTTGGAAAGAGCAAGCTGAGGAAGGTTTAATCCCGAAAGAGACTTGCGGAAGAGAAGTGACAAGAGGAGTTCACATTTTTAACCCGGAAGACACTTGCGGAAGAGACGTGACAAGAGGAGTTCACGTAGAAGACTTGCATGAAACAGAGATGAAGCACAAGGCTGAGATGTTTCCTGCAAAGAAAAGGAAGTGGTCAATAATTTTTGATCAAAGAGACACAGTTGATAAGAGGAAAATCAATTGTGGAAAAGTGATAAAAGAAGCGGTGAAGAGATAGTAAGCAATGTTTTTTTGGATGGGCTTGTGTTGTGATTCTTGAGAGTTTGATTCAAGTTATGGTGATTGGAAACTCACATTCGCTTGTAACTTCAAGCGTTAAGGAGGAGAAGATTAAGGCTGCTGAGAGAGGGAAACCTCAGAGGAAGAGGTTAAGAGCGATTGTTGCTTTGAGAAGAAGAAGAGCAACAGCGACTCAGTGAAGCTCTTGGCGAATTCTCAACCTTAGTAACAGGCGAATCAAACTCTGCAAGAATCATTTCCAAGAAGTTCATGACTTCCAAAACCAATCTCATAGGCTAATGCTATCTTTCATTGGTGAATCTTTCAACAAGCGGAAGATTCAGATGGTTCAAGCAGTAGTTGCTCCAAGGTATTGTGGAAATTTGGCGTGAAGAAGGAAGAGGAGGGCAGTTCACCTACTCCAATAGTGTTATGCGCCATGCCCTGATTCTGGCGCCCATCCTTCTGCCCATGCTGCCACTTGCTTGTTCTCTTTATCTTAGTTACTCTTCTAGTTCACTTCCAACCATAACTAGTTTGTTCTCAACAGCTTCCTTAACATGCTTTCCTTTATTTCTCCTTAGTTCTCCCTTATTAATTTCGCCATTCTCAACACTCCCCCTCAAGACTGGCCGGTGAGGATTCCATAGGCCAATCTTGTCATGAATATACTCGCATATGCCCAATGAAGTAGCCTTGGTGAAGATATCAGCCATTTGATCCCCACTTTTTACAAACTTAGGGGTGATCAATCCTTCTTGGATTTTTCCTCGGACAAAATGACAATCCACTTCAATGTGTTTTGTCCGTTCATGGAAGACTGGATTAAGAGCTATGTGTATTGCAGCTTGGTTACCACAATAAAGACTCATTGATCTGGTCTCATGAATTCCTAGATCCTTGAGTAATGCTCTTAGCCACATCATCTCCTTTGTTACTTCCTTCATTGCTCTATACTCGGCCTCAGCGCTTGATAGAGCAATCCCCTTCTGTTTTTTACTTCTCCAAGTCACAAGGTTACCTCCTACAAAGGTACAATACCCAGTTGTTGATTTTCTATCTTGTTTATCTCCTGCCCAATCTGCATCACAGTAAGCTTCAACCTTAGTGTGCCCATTAAACTCCAACCATATTCCCTTTCCGGGAGTCCCCTTGAGGTATCTTAATATTCTTTCCACCATGCCCCAATGGTGTGTTTTAGGCGCTTGCATATGCTGGCTTACTCTGTTTACTGCAAAACAGATATCAGGCCGTGTTATTGTTAAGTATATCAGCTGCCCTACTAATCGTTGGATTGATATTGCTTATATGATGAAGCAATGCTTTGAGTTACAACCTCTATGGATGTTTAGTAGGCATAAGTTACTGCCGCAGTGTGCTTTGGACTTAGTCTAAACGAATGAATAATGACAAAGCGTTGGCTTAAGCTACTTTGGACGCTTTGTTACGAGAAGATACATGCTATATAAAGGTGGAGAATCAATCCAACATAACTAAGAAGCAATATCCAAAACCATGAAAGGCTAGGGAACCATTTAATCTTAAAGAAGTTTTCGGGGCTGAAGATAGGAGTGGTCCCAAGATGAGTTACAACCTGTATGGATGTTTAGTAGGCATAAGTTAAAGGCGCAGTGTGCATTGGACTTGGTCTAAATGAATGAATAGTGACAAAGCTTGGGCTTAAGCAACTTTGGACACTTTGTTACGAGAAGAAACATGCTATATTAAGTTGGAGAAGCAATCCAACGTAACTAAGAAGCATTATCACAAACCATGAAAGGCTAGAGAACCATTGAATCATGAAGAAGTTTTTGGGGCTGAAGATAGTTACTCCCAAGATGAGTTAGTTCAAGGCTTAAACAACACCTATGCATGCTTATACGATGAAGCAACGCTTTGAGTTACAATCTCTATATGTGTTTAGTAGGCATAAGTTACTGCTGCAGTATGCTTTGGACATGGTCTAAATGAATGAATAATGACAAAGTTTTGGCTTAAGCTACTTTGGACGCTTTGTTACGAGAAGATACATGCTATATTAAGGTGGAGAAGCAATCCAACGTAAGTAAGAAGCATTATCCAAAACCATGAAAGGGTAGAGAACCATTGAATCTTGAAGAAGTTTTCGGGGCTGAAGATAGGAGTAGTCCCAAGATGAGTTAGTTCAAGGCTTAAAGAATACCTATGGATGCTTATATGATGAAGCAATGCTTTGAGTTACAAACTCTATGGATATTTAGTTGCCATAAGTTACTTCTGTAGTGTGCTTTAGACGTGGTCTAAATGAATGAATAGTGACAAAGCTTTGGCTTAAGCAACTTTGGACAATTTTTGTTGATAAATGAGAATTTTAGTAGAAGTATGAGTGGTTTAGAATCGATCAAGAGGAGCTTAATGGCTACTCAAGAATCGAGTAAACAAGAGAAAGAATTCTGAGTAATGCTTTGTTTTTTGATTATATCTCTTTCTCTCTGAAATTTACACTAGATTACAGCACCCATTTATAATGTTCAAGTCGTATACAAGGAAGGAAAGAAGGAAGAGAGATAGGCGCATGGCCTGACTTGGGGTAGGAGAGTGGCCGAGCTATTCTCCTGTGCATCTACTGTTGCTGCGGCGCCCATACCTTTGCCCATGCCTTGAGTTGTTGCGCCCCATTCCATCTAGTTCTCTCCTAACTAGTTTGTTTCTGTCTGGTCCATTTGCAACAGCTTCCCCTTTGTATTTCAACTATCTCTTTACATGTTCCCTCCTTCTTCTTATTTGAATCTTCCTTCTCTTGCAAGTGATTACTCGCTTCACCATTCTCAATACTCCCCCACAAGGTTGGCCGGTAGGGATTCCATAGGCCAATCTTGTCATGAATGTATTTGCATATGCTTAAGGAAGTAGCCTTTGTGAAAATATCAGCCATCTGATCTCCACTTCTCACGAACTTAGGAGTGATCAGCCCATCTTGGATCTTTCCCCGGATGAAGTGACAATCTACTTCAATGTGTTTCGTCCTCTCGTGAAAGACTGGATTTAAGGCTATATGTATTGCAGCTTGGTTGTCACAATAGAGGCTCATTGGTTTGGTCTCGTGAATTCCAAGATCCTTGAGGAGAGCTTTCAGCCATATCATTTCCTTTGTTACTTCCTTCATTGCCCTATACTCAGCCTCAGCGCTTGACAAAGCAATCACCTTCTGTTTTTTACTTCTCCAAGTTACCAGGTTGCCTCCTACAAAGGTGCAATAACCAGTTGTTGACTTCCTGTCTTGTTTATCTCCTGCCCAATCCGCATCACAGTAGGCTTCCAACTCGGTATGCCCATTACATTCTAACCATATTCCTTTTCCGGGAGTTCCCTTGAGATATCTTAGTATTCTCTCCACCATGCTCCAATGGTGTGTTTTAGGCGTTTGCATATGCTGGCTCACTCTATTCACTGCAAAACAAATGTCAGGCCGTGTTATTTTTAAGTATATCAGTTTCCCCACTAACCTCTGATACTGCTTAACATCCGGCCACATTTCTTCCTTACTATCATCTTGGTAGCCTTCTTCAATAGGCGTCTTTGCTGGTTTTGATCCCAACTTTCCAGTTTCTTTTAACAGGTCCATCACATACTTCCGTTGTGATATGAACATCCCCTTTGGCTCCCGAGTCATTTCAATACCTAGAAAGTACTTTAGTTCCCCCAAATCCTTGATGTCAAATGAGGATCTCAAGCCTTCCTTAGTCCTCCTAATCCCTTCAACATCATCTCCGGTGATGATTATATCATCAACATAGATTAGAACCGCTACTAGTCCTTCCTTGTTCTTTTGGGTGAATAATGTATGGTCAGCCTCTGATTTTACAAAACCTTTCTCCAATAAGCAGTTGCTTAATTTTTGGTACCAAGCCCTTGGAGATTGTTTCAACCCATAGATGGCTTTTCTTAACTTACACACCTCCTTTGTGCTTGCACCATATCCCTCTGGTGGAGCCATAAACACTTCTTCTTCTAGGTCTCCTTGTAAAAATGCATTCTTTACATCCATCTGCCATAATCCCCATGACAAGTTCACAGCAATAGATAATAGAACCCTTACCGAATGTAGTTTAGCCACAGGCGCAAAAGTCTCAGTGTAATCTTCTCCATAGACTTGTGTATACCCCTTCGCCACGAGTCTAGCTTTGTACCGTTCAACCTCACCTGTGCTCTTATACTTGATGGTGTATACCCATCTACACCCTATAAGCTTCTTCCCTTTTGGTAGTTCGGTCCTACTCCATGTATTATTTCTTTCCATAGACTCGATTTCCTCTTCCATAGCCTGGACCCATCTCTTATCCCTGCACGCTTCTTCATAGGATGTTGGGACTTGCTCTTCATCTATCTTGCTCAGGTAGTCTCTGCTATCATTAGGAAAACAAGCTAACGAACAATAGGCCTCAATAGGGTACCTTATAGCTGCTTTGGCTGAATTTTCTTCTTGATTGAAGAATTGTCTACTAGATAAGTGAGAGATGCTGTCGCCTATAGGATCAGGATCACAGCCTGCCGTACGCCCAAGACATCTCTCACTTACAGTAGATAGTGCCTCAGATCCTATATCTTGTTGTTGAGCCTTAGCCATGCCATTATAGTATACCCTTGTGTTTTTCCAGTTTTCAGGACCATACTTTATTCTTGTGCTTCTTCTTAAAGTAGGTTCAGGATCTCGGATTACTTCAGCCTCTTCATGCTCAGATTCTTCCTCATCTCTTGATGACTCCATATCATGTGTTTCATTCCCGCCTTCTTGTTCACCTTGAACCCCTTCTTGTCTATCAGCGCTTATATCCACCATGATGTCATTAGCCAAGATACTCTTCTGAATTTGCACTCTATCCATATTAGAGCATGCAATATCTTCCAAGTCTTCCCATTTCTTATTCATGAAGTATCCATCATCCTCATCAAACCGTACTTCTCTTGACACATACATTCTTTTGGTTTCTGGATGAAAGCACTTGTATCCCTTTTGAGATGTTGAATATCCTACAAACATACACTTAACACTCTTTGGCTCCAGTTTGTTCCTTTGCGCTTCCGGGATGAACACATAGCATTTACACCCAAAAACTCTTAGGTGATTAATGCTTGGTTTTATCCCATTCAACACTTCAAAGGGGGACTTGTTGCCTAAGTTTTCAGTTGGTAAACGGTTGATCACATAGCATGCTGTCATCACAGCATCTCCCCAAAGACTCTTCGGAACTCCTCTTTCAAACATCATACTCCTGGCTACTTCTAGCAGATGCCTATTTTTCCTTTCCGAAACCCCATTCTGTTGTGGGGTATATGCACAAGATGTCTGGTGTATTATCCCATTGTCATCCAATAATTTCTTGAATTGGTTGCTCATATACTCCCCACCATTATCACTTCTGAGAGTCTTGATCTTTGTCCCAAACTGATTAAGCACATAGTTGAAGAATTTCTGAAATGATTCAAACACTTGACTTTTAGAGCTCATTAGTGTCACCCATGTATATTTTGATTTTTGATCAATAAAAGACACAAAATATTTGTATTGATCCTTAGAGATACATGGAGCTGTCCACACATCAGAATGAACCAAATCAAAACACTTCTTATACGAAGTTGTAGATTCTGGAAACACTTTCCTACATTGTTTTCCTAATACACACGCTTCACATTCTTTATTTGGTAGGGTGAGGTTGGGCAAGACCATGCTCAGCACCTTGTTACTTGGATGACCAAGCCGTGAGTGCCATAAAGGGCTTGTACCAACCAAACTGACCGCAAGCGACTTTACTTCATTGTTTTCTTCTTTATTTAGTAGATAGAGACCATCTTCCACCCTTCCTGTTCCGACCACTTCCTTAGTTTCATTATCCTGAAACTCAACCAAGTTAGGCCCAAAAATAACCTTGCAATTCAAGTCTTTAGTTGTCTTATGGACTGATAGCAAGTTGGAGGTAAACTCCGGAACATATAGTGCTTTAGTATTTTTCTCAAACACTTCTAGGTCTCCAATTCCCTCAATTGGAACTTCCTTTCCATTCGCTACTCTAACCTTTCCCTTACATGATTCCACATTAGTTAACAGCTTGCTATTACTAATGTGATGACTAGCTCCAGAATCCACAATCACTTTGTCACTTATTTTAGGGACAGAGAACTTCTTACCAGATTCGGCTAGCTTGGAGATACCTTTGATGAGAGCCTCCAGATCAGACTTCTTCACCAAGGCATCATTCTCAACGTTTGCTGCTCCAGCAAAGTTCCTTGGTCCTTGATCACCTCTCCTTAGTCTTATTGGTTTTAAGTGCGGGTGAAGAGTCCAGCACTTGTCTTTTGTATGCCCCTTCATCTTGCAGTGTTCACACTCCAAACCCCTCCTTTCTCCATATGACTTGTTTCTTTGAGCCATATGTGCCATCTCACTGGTAGGGCTGAAAAGACTTCTCGAACCTTCCTCCTTTTGGATTTGTTGACATACCTCATTTAAGGTTGGTAACTTGTCGAACCTCAAGATATGTTGGATAAGTCCCTTGTAAGCGTCATTAAGCGTGAGCAGCAATCCAAACACCTGGTCTTGCTCTCTCCTCTCACCCAGTTCCCTAGGATCGTTGGTTGGTGGCCTTAGCATTTCCAGTTCTGCCCACAACCCTCTATAGATCCCAAACAAATCCTTAAATGTCTTCCCTTCCTGTTGAAGATCATTTAGGGCTTTCTTCACTTCAAAAATCCTGGAAATATTGGACATATTCCCAAACACTCCCTTGAGTGTCTCCCACAGCTCCTTTGCTGTTTCAGTGTAGGAGTAGGCGGCAAGAATTGAGGGCTCAAGAGAGCTTTGGAGCACAGCCAAAACCTGTTGGTCCTCCTGCTCCCACTTCTGCTTCCTTATACCTTCACCACCCGGTCCAGCACCTTCATGAACTGTTTCTTCTCCAACACCTTCTTCTGGAGTTTCCACATAACTCCATAGTCCACGACTCTTCAAGGCCGTTTTTGTAGTCCTTGACCACAGCAAGTAGTTATTCCCGTTGAGAACCACCGGTAGAATGATTTGTTTTTGCATCTCCATTGATTTTTACCCCGAAAGAAAGACAACAATAGTTTAGAATGTAAGATTTTATAAAGAAGAAACAGTTTGAGGAATCGGGATTTTAATCTTGCTCTGATACCATGTTGATAAATGAGAATTTTAGTAGAAGTATGAGTGGTTTAGAATCGATCAAGAGGAGCTTAATGGCTACTCAAGAATCGAGTAAACAAGAGAAAGAATTCTGAGTAATGCTTTGTTTTTTTATTATATCTCTTTCTCTCTGAAATTTACACTAGATTACAGCACCCATTTATAATGTTCAAGTCGTATACAAGGAAGGAAAGAAGGAAGAGAGATAGGCGCATGGCCTGACTTGGGGTAGGAGAGTGGCCGAGCTATTCTCCTGTGCATCTACTGTTGCTGCGGCGCCCATACCTTTGCCCATGCCTTGAGTTGTTGCGCCCCATTCCATCTAGTTCTCTCCTAACTAGTTTGTTTCTGTCTGGTCCATTTGCAACAGCTTCCCCTTTGTATTTCAACTATCTCTTTACATGTTCCCTCCTTCTTCTTATTTGAATCTTCCTTCTCTTGCAAGTGATTACTCGCTTCACCATTCTCAACAATTTTTACGAGAAGCTACATGCTATATTAAGGTGGAGAAGCAATCCAATGTAACTAAGAAGCATTATCCAAAACCATGAGAGGGTAGAGAACCATTAAAACTTGAAGAAGTTTTTGGGGCTGAAGATAGTAGTCCCAAGATGATTTAGTTATGGCTTAAACAACACCTATAGATGCTTATACGATGAAGCAATGCTTTGAGTTACAACCTCTCTGGAGGCTTAGTAGGCATAAGTTACTGCCGCAGAGTGCTTTGGACTTGGTCTAAACGAATGAATAGTGACAAAGCTTGGGCTTAAGCAACATTGGACACTTTGTTACGAGAAGATACATGCTATATTAAGGTGGAGAAGGAATCCAACGTAACTAAGAAGCATTATCACAAACCATGAAAGGCTAGAGAACCATTGAATCTTGAAGAAGTTTTCGGGGCTGAAGATAGGAGTAGTCCCAAGATGAGTTAGTTCAAGGCTTAAACAACACCTTTGCATTCTTATACGATAAAGCAATGCTTTAAGTTACAACTTCTATGGATGTTTTGTAGGCATAAGTTACTCATGCAGTGTGCTTTGGACTTGGTCTAAACGAATGAATAATAAGAAAGCTTTGGCTTAAGCTACTTTGAACAAATTGTTACGAGAAGATACATGCTATATTAAGGTGGAGAAGCAATCAAACAAAACTAAGAAGCATTATCCAAAACCATGAAAGGCTAGAGAACCATTGAATTTTGAAGAAATTTTCGGGCTGAAGAGTGGAGTAGTCCCAAGATGAGTTAGTTCAAGGCTTAAACAACACCTATAGATGCTTATACGATGAAGCAATGCTTTGAGTTACAACCTCTATGGAGGCTTAGTAGGCATAAGTTACAGCCGCAGAGTGCTTTTGACTTGGTCTAAACGAATGAATAGTGACGAAGCTTGGGCTTAAGCAACATTGGACACTTTGTTACGAGAAGATACATGCTATATTAAGGTGGAGAAGGAATCCAACGTAACTAAGAAGCATTATCACAAACCATGAAAGGCTAGAGAACCATTGAATCTTGAAGAAGTTTTCGGGGCTGAAGATAGGAGTAGTCCCAAGATGAGTTAGTTCAAGGCTTAAATAACACCTATGCATGCTTATACGATAAAGCAATGCTTTAAGTTACAACTTCTATGGATGTTTTGTAGGCATAAGTTACTCCTGCAGTGTGCTTTGGACTTGGTCTAAACGAATGAATAATAACAAAGCTTTGGCTTACGCTACTTTGGAAAAATTGTTACGAGAAGATACTGTTGAGAATGGCGAAATGAATAAGGAAGAACTAAGGAGAAATAAAGGAAAGCAAGTTAAGGAAGCTGTTGAGAACAAACTAGTTATGGTTGGAAGTGAACTAGAAGAGTAACTAAGACAAAGAGAACAAGCAAGTGGCAGCATGGGCAGAAGTATGGGCGCCAGAATCAGAGCATGGCTCATAGCACTGTTGGAGTAGGTGAACTGCCCTCCTCTTTCTTCTTCACGCCAAATCTTCTCTCTTCTCTTACTTCTTCCTCTCGCAACTTCTTCTCTTCTTCCACTTCATTGTAAAGTCTATAAATGACATTGTATACCTCTTAAAAATGGTGTGAAAAAGATTCAGCTTGAAACTCTCTCTTAAACACATATTCTCTTCATATTCTCTTGAATTTCAACATGGTATCAGAGCAAGTTTAAAGATCCAAACTATATCTTTAAACATTCAAGCTGTTTACTGTCTCATAAAAAAAAAGGGGAAAAGAAAAATCCTATCTATCCTTCATACTCTATTCTATTGTTGTAATCTCTGGGTGAATCAAATGGAGATACAAAAGCAAATCATCCTACCGGTGGTTCTCAACGGAACCAACTACTTGTTGTGGTCAAGGACTACAAGAACGGCCTTGAAGAGTCGTGGACTGTGGAGTTATGTAGAAACTCCAGAAGAAGCTGTTGGAGAAGAAACAGCCCATGAAGGTGCTGGGTCTGGTGGTGACGGCATAAGTAAACAAAAGAAGGAGCAAGAGGACCAACAGGTCTTAGCGGTGCTTCAAAGCTCTCTTGAGCCATCAATCCTTGCTGCATACTCTTATTCTGAAACAGCAAAGGAGTTGTGGGAGACACTCAAGGGAGTGTATGGGAATATGTCCAATATTTCCAGGATTTTTGAAGTGAAAAAAGCCTTAAATGATCTTCAACAGGAAGAGAAGACATTTAAGGATCTGTTTGGGATCTATAGAGGGTTGTGGGCAGAACTTGAGATGCTGAGGCCACCAACCAATGATCCTAAGGAATTAGGTGAGAGGAGAGAACAAGACCAGGTGTTTGGACTACTACTCACGCTCAATGACTCATACAAAGGACTTATTCAACATATCCTGCGGTTTGACAAGTTACCAACTTTAAATGAGGTATGTCAACAAATCCAGAAGGAGGAAGGATCTAGAAATCTTTTCAATCCCCCCGGTGAGATGGCGCATGTAGCACAAAGGAACCAATTCTATGGAGAAAGGAAGGCTCTTGAGTGTGAACACTGCAGAATGAAAGGGCATACAAGAGACAAGTGCTGGACTCTTCACCCACACTTGAAACCAGTAAGGCTGAGAAGGAGCGGTCAAGGACCAAGGAACTTTGCTGGGGCAACAAGCGCTGAGAATGATGCCTTGGTGAGAAAGTCCGATCTGGAGGCCCTCATCAAGGGTATCTCCAAGCTAGCTGAATCAGGTAAAAAGTTCTTTGTCACTAAAGCTAGTGACGAGGTAATTGTGGACTCTGGAGCTAGTCATCATATGATTAGTAATGACAAACTGTTAACTAACGTGAAACCATATAAGGGAAATGTTAGAGTTGCAAATGGAAAGGAGGTTCCAATAGAAGGAATTGGAGACCTAGAGATGTTTAGGAAAAACACTAAAGCCTTATATGTTCCACAGTTTACCTCTAATCTATTGTCAGTTCACAAAACAACTAAAGACTTGGATTGCAAGGTTATATTTGGGTCTAACCTGGTTGAGTTTCAGGATAATAAAACCAAGGAAGTAGTTGGAACAGGAGGAGTGAAAGATGGTCTCTATTTACTAAATAAAGAGGAAGACTATGGAATAAAATCATTTGCGGTTAGTTTGGTTGGTACAAGCCCTTTATGGCACTCACGACTTGGTCATCCAAGCCACAAGGTGCTGAGCATGGTCTTGCCCAACCTCACCCTACCGGATAAAGAATGTGAAGCTTGCATATTAGGAAAGCATTGTAGAAAGGCGTTTTCAGAATCAACAACTTCATATGAGAAGTGCTTTGATTTGGTTCATTCTGATGTGTGGACAGCCCCATGTATCTCTAAGGATCAATATAAATATTTCGTATCTTTTATTGATCAAAAATCAAAGTATACATGGGTAACACTAATGAGTTCTAAAAACCAAGTGTTTGAATCTTTTCAGAAATTCTTCAAATATGTGCTTAATCAGTTTGGGGTAAAAATCAAGACTCTTAGAAGTGACAATGGTGGGGAGTATATAAGCAATCCATTCAAGAAGATGTTGGATGATAATGGGATAATCCACCAGACTTCTTGCGCATATACTCCACAACAAAATGGGGTGTCGGAGAGGAAGAATAGGCACCTACTGGAAGTGGCTAGAAGCATGATGTTTGATAGAGGCGTCCCTAAAAGATTCTGGGGAGATGCAGTGATGACAGCATGCTATGTAATCAACCGCCTACCAACTGAAAGTCTAGGCAACAAGTCCCCATTTGAGGTTTTGAATGGGATAAAACCAAGCATCAATCACCTAAGAGTTTTTGGGTGTAAATGCTATGTGTTTATCCCAGAAATGCAAAGGAGCAAACTAGAGCCCAAGAGTGTCAAATGCATCTTTGTGGGATACTCATCTTCTCAAAAGGGATACAAATGCTTTCATCCAGAGACCAGAAGGATATATGTTTCAAGAGAAGTACATTTTGATGAGAAAAATGGGTACTTCGCAAAGGAAAAATGAGAAGAGCTACAAGACATTGTGTGCTCCAGTATGGATCGAGTGCAAGTTCAGAAAGGCATCTTGACAAATGATATTGGTGCGGATACAAGCAGTAATATGCAAGAGGAAGCTCAAGATGAACAAGAAGGAATAAATGAGGATGGAAACAATGAATCACACTCATCAGCTGGAAGCTCATCTTCTAGGGAAGTTGACATCTTAAATCCTCCAGTTGAAGACGGTGATCCTTCAAGAATTGAGGGGGAGACTGAGCATGAAGAGGAGGAAGTATTACAAGATCCAGAACCTATTCTAAGAAGAAGTACAAGAGTAAAGTTTGGTCCTGAAAATTGGAAGAACACAAGGGTATATTATAATGGCATGGCTGAGGTTCAACAAGAAGAAACAAAAACTGAGGAGTTGTTTACCGTAAGTAAGGGATGTTCTGGGCGTACGGCAGGCTCTGATCCTGAACCTATAGGCGACAGCATCCCTCTCTTACCAAGTAAACAATGCTTCAATCAAGAAGAGAACTTAGTAAAGGCAACTATAAGGTACCCTATTGATGAATATTGTTCATTAGCGTACTTTCCCAACAATAGCCAAGCTTACCTAACCAAGATCGATGAGGACCAAGTCCCAACATCTTATGAAGAAGCGTGTAAAGACAAGAGATGGGTTCAGGCTATGGAAGAAGAAATTAGCTCTATGGAGAGAAATAATACATGGAGCAGGACTGAACTACCAAGAGGAAAGAAACTTATAGGGTGTAGATGGGTGTATACCATCAAGTATAAGAGCTCAGGGGAGGTTGAGCGATACAAAGCTAGACTAGTGGCTAAGGGATACACACAAGTCTACGGAGAAGACTACACTGAGACCTTTGCCCCTGTAGCTAAGTTACATTCGGTAAGAGTCTTGTTATCTATTGCGGTTAATTTGTCATGGGGATTATGGCAAATGGATGTGAAAAATGCTTTTCTACAAGGAGACCTGGAAGAAGAAGTGTTCATGGCCCCTCCTCAGGGGTATTACGAAGGTATAAACAAGGTGTGCAAATTAAAAAAGGCTATCTATGGGTTGAAACAATCACCAAGGGCTTGGTATCAACGATTGAGCAGCTGCTTATTGGAGGAAGAATTTGTCAAATCTGAAGCTGATCATACGTTATTCACCAAGAAAAACACAGGAGGTGTAGTGGCAGTTCTGATTTATGTGGATGATATAATCATCACAGGAGATGACATTGAAGGAATTGAGAAAACTAAGGAGTTTTTGAAGTTGTCTTTTGACATCAAAGATTTGGGGGAGCTGAAGTACTTTCTGGGCATTGAGATGACTCGGGAGCCAAATGGGATGTTTGTATCACAGCGGAAGTATGTGATGGATTTGCTAAAAGAAACTGGAAAGTTAGGATCAAAACCAGCAAAAACACCTATTGAAGAAGGATACCAAGATGCAAAGAGTGAAGAGGCATGGCCGGATGTTAAGCAATATCAAAGATTAGTAGGGAAACTGATATACTTAACAATAACACAGCCTGATATCTGTTTTGCAGTAAACAGAGTAAGCCAGCATATGCAAGCGCCTAAAACACACCATTGGGGCATGGTGGAAAGAATATTAAGATACCTCAAAGGGGCTCCCGGAAAGGGAATATGGTTGGAGTGTAATGGGCACACTAAGTTTGAAGCTTACTGTGATGCAGATTGGGCAGGAGATAAACAAGATAGAAAATCAACAACTGGGTATTGTACCTTTGTAGGAGGTAACCTTGTGACTTGGAGAAGTAAAAAACAGAAGGTGATTGCTCTGTCAAGCGCTGAGGCCGAGTATAGAGCAATGAAGGAAGTAACAAAGGAGATGATGTGGCTAAGAGCATTACTCAGGGATCTAGGTATTCATGAGACCAGATCAATGAATCTTTATTGTGATAACCAAGCTGCAATACACATAGCTCTTAATCCAGTCTTCCATGAACGAACAAAACACATTGAAGTGGATTGTCATTTTGTCCGAGGAAAAATCCAAGAAGGATTGATCACCCCTAAGTTTGTAAAAAGTGGGGATCAAATGGCTGATATCTTCACCAAGGCTACTTCATTGGGCATATGCGAGTATATTCATGACAAGATTGGCCTATGGAATCCTCACCGCCAGTCTTGAGGGGGAGTGTTGAGAATGGCGAAATGAATAAGGAAGAACTAAGGAGAAATAAAGGAAAGCAAGTTAAGGAAGCTGTTGAGAACAAACTAGTTATGGTTGGAAGTGAACTAGAAGAGTAACTAAGACAAAGAGAACAAGCAAGTGGCAGCATGGGCAGAAGTATGGGCGCCAGAATCAGGGCATGGCTCATAGCACTGTTGGAGTAGGTGAACTGCCCTCCTCTTTCTTCTTCACGCCAAATCTTCTCTCTTCTCTTACTTCTTCCTCTCGCAACTTCTTCTCTTCTTCCACTTCATTGTAAAGTCTATAAATGACATTGTATACCTCTTAAAAATGGTGTGAAAAAGATTCAGCTTGAAACTCTCTCTTAAAACACATATTCTCTTCATATTCTCTTGAATTTCAACAGATACATGCTATATTAAGGTGGAGAAGCAATCAAACAAAACTAAGAAGCATTATCCAAAACCAAGAAAGGCTAGAGAACCATTGAATCTTGAAGAAGTTTTCGGTCTGAAGAGAGGAGTAATCCCAAGATGAGTTAGTTCAAGGCTTAAACAACACCTATGGATGCTTATACGATGAAGCAATGCTTTGAGTTACAACCTCTATGGATATTTAGTTGGCATAAGTTACTGCTGCAGTGTGCTTTGGACTTGGTCTAAACGAATGAATAGTGACAAAGTTTGGGCTTAAGCAACTTTGGACACTTTTTTACGAGATCTACATGCTATATTAAGGTGGAGAAGCAATCCAACGTAACTAAGAAACATTATCCAAAACCATGAAAAGGTAGAGGACCATTAAATCTTGAAGAAGTTTTTGGGGCTGAAGATAGGAGTAGTCCCAAGATGAGTTAGTTCAAGGCTTAGACAACTCCTATGATTGCTTATTTGATGAAGCAATGCTTTGAGTTATAACCGCTATGGATGTTTATTAGGCATAATTAACTGCGGCAGTGTGCTTTAGACTTGTTCTAAACGAATGAATGGTGACAAAGCTTGGGCTTAAGCAACTTTGGACACTTTGTTATGAGAAGATACATGCTATGTGATGAAGCAATGCTTTGAGGTACAACCTCTATGGATGGTTAGTAGGCATAAGTTACTGCCGCAGTGTGGTTTGGACTTGGTCTAAATGAATGAATATTGACAAAGCTTAGGCTTAAGCCACTTTGGACAGTTTTCTATGAGAAGATGCATGCTATATTAAGGTGGTTAAGCAATCCAACGTAACTAAGAAACATTATCACAAACCATGAAAGGCTAAAGATCGATTGAATATTGAAGAAGTTTTCAGGGCTGAAAATAGAAGTAGTCCCACGATGAGTTAGATCAAGGCCTTAACAACACCTATGAATGCATATACGATGAAGCAATGCTTTGAGGTACAACCTCTATGGATGTTTAGTAGGCATAAGTTACTGCCGCAGTGTGCTTTGGACTTGATCTAAACAAATGAATGGTGACAAAGTTTGGGCTTAAGCAACTTTGGACACTTTATTACGAGAAGATACATGATATATTAAGGTGGAGAAGCAATCCAACGTAACTAAGAAGCATTATCCAAAACCAAGAAATGGTAGAGAACCATTAAATCTTGAAGAAGTTTTTAGGGCTGAAATATAAGCGTAGTCCCAAGATGAGTTAGTTCAAGGCATAAACAACACTTATAAGACTTCCTCCATGTGCTTCCCTAACAAATAAATCTCTCAACGAACAGTTAGGTACACATAGACGATTGTCATAAAAAAGATAGTCATCTTGCCGAAAGTAATGGCCAGAGGCAAATTTCTCACACATTCTATAGGCATCACAAAAGTTAGAGTCTGTTTCATACATACCTTTGATTTGCTCAAATCCTAAGAGTTTAGCATCAAGAGTACTTAAGAGAACATACCGGCGAGATAGTGCATCGGCCACTATGTTTTCCTTACCTTGTTTGTACTTGATTACATAGGGAAAAGTCTCTATGAATTCAACCCATCTGGCATGCCTCTTACTTAGATTATTCTGACCTTTTAGATACTTGAGCGATTCATGGTCTGTATGTATCACAAACTCCTTAGGCCAGAGATAATGTTGCCAAGTTCGGAGAGCTCTTACTAACGCATACATCTCTTTGTCGTAAGTAGCATAGTTGAGAGTTGCTCCTCCAAGCTTCTCAATGAAATATGCTATAGGCCTTTTCTCCTGCATTAACACAGCACCAATACCAATCCCTGAGGCATCACATTCAACTTCAAAAGTTTTGTTAAAATCATGAAGGGCAAGAAGAGGAGAATTAGTAAGCTTCTCTTTAAGGCATTGGAAAGCGGCTTCTTGTGCTTATTCCCACTTGAATCCAACTTCCTTTTTGATCACTTCGGTCAATGGAGCAGCTATGGTGCTAAAGTTCTGGACAAATCGTCTGTAGAAACCAGCAAGTCCATGGAAGCTTCTTACTTCACTAACATTGGTTGGACTGGGCCACTCCATGATAGCTTTGATCTTCTCCGGATCTACTCTCACGCCATCTGCACTTACAACAAAGCCTAAAAAGACCAAGTTATCTGTTCCAAAAGTACATTTCTTAAGATTGGCATAGAGTTTTTCCTTCCTAAGGACATTCAAAACCGCCTCTAGGTGCTTGACGTGGTCATCCAAACTCTTGCTATAGACAAGGATATCATCAAAGTATACAACCACACAAATGCCTATAAAGGACCTAAGGACATGGTTCATCAATCTCATGAATGTACTAGGTGCATTTGTCAGTCCAAAAGGCATTACCAACCACTCATATAACCCATGTTTAGTTTTAAAAGCGGTTTTTCATTCATCCCCTTCTTTCATCCTAATCTGATGGTATCCACTTTTAAGATCTATCTTAGAGAATATGCAAGAACCATGCAATTCATCCAACATGTCATCTAAACGAGGGATAGGGTGGCGATACTTTACAGTGATATTGTTAATGGCTCGGCAATCTACGCACATCCTCCAGGTGCCATCTTTCTTTGGAACAAGTAGTACCAGTACGGCACAAGGGCTCATGCTCTCTCGGATATGGCCCTTAGCCATTAGCTCTTCCACTTGCCTTTGAAGTTCCTTAGTTTCCACAGGATTGGTTCTGTATGCTGGACGGTTCGGAAGTGAAGCTCCAGGCACAAAATCAATTTGATGTTCAATCCCACGGATAGGTGGCAATCCCTTGGGATTCTCCTCCGGAAAGACATCCTCAAACTCCTGCAGAAGAAAAGAAATGTTGCTCGGAACTTCCGGCACTGAGTTAGTAAGGTTTACCAAAACCTCTTTGTAAACAAACAAGAGAATAGTTTGCTTAGAGAACTTGGCTCTCTTAACAATACTAGATCTCACAAGGAAGTTTGATTGTCTCTCGGGTTTGCTCTCAAAGGTCTTTTTCTTGGTTTTTCTCAAACTCTCTTCTTTGTTTGGTGGTGAAGTGTTTAGGGATTCTCTCTCTTTGTCTTTTTGTTTTAGCCATAGTTGATCTTGATAAACTTCTGGTGGCGTCAATGGAGCAAGAATGGTCTTCTGGCCATTGTGTACAAAGGAATACCGATTGGTAAACCCATCATGGATGACCTTCTTATCAAATTGCCATGGCCTTCCAAGTAGAATGTGACCGGCCTCCATTGGTAGAACGTCACACAATATCTCATCCTGATACTTGCCTATGGTTAAAGGAACCAATACCTGGTTATGCACGATCATCTCTCCTTCATCATTCAGCCATTGAAGCTTGTAGGGCTTCGGATGTTTCTTCTCTTCTAAACTTAACTTCTTTACCATGGTTTCACTTGCCACATTGGTACAGCTTCGTCCGTCGATGATAAGGCTGCAAACTTTGCCATGTACCAGACATCTAGTGTGAAACAAGTTTTCCCGTTGCTCCTGATCCGTATCCTTGGCTTGAATGTTTAGTGATCGCCTTGTGACTAATAGCTCTCCTGTTGCTGGTAACTCAATCTCCTCAGCATCAGAGCTCTCTTCTCTTTCAAGTTCTTCTTCTTCATCGGTTTCTATATCACCATTATCCAAAAGGATCATGGTTCTCTTGTTGATACATTCGTTGGCATAGTGTCCTCGCCCTTGACACTTGAAGCATCTAACATCACGGTTTTTAGAAGAAGTAGCTACAGCTTTTACCTTGGCGTCTTGAGTAGTGGTGTAAGGTTTGGAATCAGTCTTTGGTTTGACAATGGTCTTGTCGTCCGGTTTGTAGCTTGATCTAGAATAGTTTGTTCCGGCTCCATAGGAATTCTTAGAAGGACTCCTTCTTTTGATCTGCTGTTCCACAAGGATAGCCTTGTGAAGCATCTCTTCTAAGTCTCCATAAGTTTGAAGCTCCATCCTGTCTTGAATGTCTCTCGCTAAACCACTTAGAAATCTTGCCATTGTTGCCTCATGATCCTCATCTATGTTGGCTTTGATCATGAGAGATTCCATCTCTTGGTAATAATCCTCCACACTCTTACTGCCTTGGCTTAACCTCCTAAGCCTCTGGTGCAACTCCCGGTGATAGTGACTTGGAACAAACCGCTTTCTCGTTAGGTTCTTCATCATCTCCCAAGTCTCTACATGCGGTTCTTCGTTGCGTCTCCTATTAGTAACAAGTTGATCCCACCAATTGATTGCATATTCATAGAACTCGGTTGCTGCCACTTGAACCTTCTTCCGTTCAGTGTAAGGCTGGCAATCGAAGACAAGTTCTATCTTCTTCTTCCACTCCAAGTAGGCGTCTGGATCATTCTTTCCATAGAATGGTGGTATTTTCAACTTAAGACCATTAAGATTATCTTCATGACGTTTCCTTACTTCTCTTGCACGTCTTGGACGTCCATTAGAAGCTTGGCTTCCACGGCTGTCATAATCTGGCCCTTCATCCTCATCTATTGGCATTTGCGCCCTTCTTCTCCTTTCAGCAGGACGTTGGGGAAGTCCTTGGTTCACCGATTGCTGAATGGTGTCCATTCTCTCATGGACAGGGTCCAGTTCCTGCCTTAAGAGCCGCCTCATCTCTTCCATGAGGGTTTGTACGTCCATGTTTGGTTGTCTGGCTCTTCTTGGGCGGTTGGTATTTTCACTCCCGGCTTCACTATGAGACATCTTCCCTGCAAAACTTAACAAACAGTTAGAAGAATAAGCTCTCACTAGTGTTTCTCTCAAGTGTTTTCCTCTCAAGTGTTTCCTCTCAAGTGTTTCTCTCAAGTGTTTCTCTCAAATACTTCTCTCAAAGATTTTCTCACAGAGTTCTTATCAAACAAATCAAATCAAATTTGATGAGAAATATAACAACAACCCCGAATCCAATGATATGTAATATGTTTCTTGGTGATTTTTTTCTTTTCTTTTGTTTTTGTTTTTTTTTTGCTTTGTTTCGTTTTTTTTTTTTTATGAATGAGATCCAACGGATCTTTAGAAGAAATAGAATAGAAAGAATAGAAGAACAGAATTGGCGAGATGAGAATCTCGGCCAAGAAGATGAGGAGTTGGAAATGAAAAGACAGAAGATGAAAGATCAAGAAGATGAAAGAACAAGAAGATGAACAACTTACTACCAAAACGAAAAAAGCTTGCTCTGATACCAAATGACACTATCTCGGTCACGCCCAAGATTCAACTTTCTCGTCGGTAGGTTGAAATGATAGACAGAAGGATAGAAGAAACCATATGGCCGAGTTGATGATGAAAAGGACCGTTTGAAGGGTCTTCTTTGAAGCGGCCGAATGGTTCTTTGGATAGATATGGGATAGATCCTTGCCTTAGCGAATCAATGACTCAAACTGGACAAGGTGATGGATTGATGTGGGACACAAGAAGTTGCGGAAGGCTCCTTAATACTCCTTGAGGTTTATTTCGGATATTACACACCTAATAAACACTCAACAATGTCTCTCCAAGATATGACACACTCGGGAAGACAAAGGTTGGTTTTCTGGATATGACACACCAGAGAACCGAGGTTGATTATTGGATATGACACACCAAACAATCGGAAATGTTCTAAAAGAACTTAGAGAATTTTCTCTGAAAAGAAGTTGATTAAAAAGTTGGATGATTGCCAAGTGAGGCATACAATCGACTTATATAGAGAGGTGACTTGAACAGACTCAAGTGCCTCGTGATTACTACTTCTTGGGACTCTAAACAATCACCTAAGACTTTGAACAAAGACTAGAAGTCGACTAGACAAGAAGATAAAAGAGTTTGCGAAATAGAAAATATGAAATAAAACCATAATCTAAGTTATATCATAAAGTTGATGCTTGAGTCGGTCCATAGCTTCATGAAATCGTCCAAGGCATCAAAGAAGCTCCTAAGCTAATCATCTAAGAGATATAAGTGAACTTGAGGCCTCATTAAAAACCTTTAGCCGGAAAACCCATTGGGATAAAACCGAGCTTAAGGGAAATAGAGCACACTCAAGTTACTTTGAAGAAGATTTAACTTGGAGCAACTTGAATGGAAGTGAGCATGTCTTGGTGTTGTTTTTCCTTAGCTTCTTCATGCTTCCATGTGATCCTTAAGATGTTTCCTACAGCTTCTTGAAGTTTTCTTGATCTTGCCCGGGTCATTGGACCTTTGGGAATGGCCATGGTTCCATCTTCTTTTCCTCCAAGTGTTGGCGTTTCCATCCAAAACCATGAAAGGGTAGAGGACCACTAAATCTTGAAGAAATTTTTGGGGCTGAAGATAGGAGTAGTCCCAAGATGATTTAGTTCAAGGCTTAAACAACACCTATAGATGCATATACGATGAAGCAATGCTTTGAGTTACAACCTCTATGGATGCTTAGTAGGCATACGTTACTGCCGCAGAGTGCTTTGGACTTGGTCTAAACGAATGAATAGTGATAAAGCTTGGGCTTAAGCAACTTTGGACACTTTGTTACGAGAAGATACATGCTATATTTAGGTGGAGAAGGAATCCAACATAACTAAGAAGCATTATCACAAACCATGAAAGGCTAGAGAACAATTGAATCTTGAAGAAGTTTTCGGGGCTGAAGATAAGAGTAGTCCCAAGATGAGTTATTTCAAGGCTTAAACAACACCTATGCATGCTTATACGATGAAGCAATGCTTTGAGTTACAACTTCTATGGATGTTTTGTAGGCATAAGTTACTCCTGCAGTGTGCTTTGGACTTGGTCTAAACGAATGAATAAAAACAAAGCTTTGGCTTAAGCTACTTTGGGCACATTGTTACGAGAAGATAAATGCTATATTAAGGTGGAGAAGCAATCAAACAAAACTAAGAAGCATTATCCAAAACCATGAAAGGCTAGAGAACCATTGAATCTTGAAGAAGTTTTCGAGGCTGAAGAGAGGAGTAGTCCCAAGATGAAATAGCTCAAGGATTAAACAACACCTATGGATGCTTATACGATGAAGCAATGCTTTGAGTTACAACCTCTATGGATATTTAGTTGGCATAAGTTACTCCTGCAATGTGCTTTAGACTATGTCTAACCGAATGAATAGTGACAAAGCTTGGGCTTAAGCAACTTTGGACACTTTTTTACGAGAGCTACATGCTATATTAAGGTGGAGGAGCAATCCAACGTAACTAAGAAACATTATCCAAAACCATGAAAGGGTAGAGAACCATTAAATCTTGAAGAAGTTTTTGGGGCTGAAGATAAGAGTAGTCCCAAGATGATTTAGTTCAAGGCTTAAACAACACCTGTGGATACTTATACGATGAATCAATTCTTTGAGTTACAACCTCTATGGATGTTTAGTATGCATAAGTTACTGCCGCAGAGTGCTTGGGACTTGGTCTAAATGAATGAATAGTGACAAAGCTTGGGCTTAAGCAACTTTGGGCACTTTGTTCCGAGAAGATACATGCTATATAAAGATGGAGAAGCAATCCAACGTAACTAAGAAGCATTATCACAAACCATGAAAGGCTAGAGAACCATTGAATCTTGACAAAGTTTTCGGTGCTGAAGATAGGAGTAGTCCCAAGATGAGTTAGTTCAAGGCTTAAACAACACCTATGCATGCTTATACGATGAAGCAATGCTTTGAGTTACAACTTCTATGGATGCATCGTAGGCATAAGTTACTGCTGCAATGTGTTTTGGACTTAGTCTAAACGAATGAATAGTGACAAAGCTTGGGCTTAAGCAACTTTGGATACTTTTTTACGAGAGCTACATGCTATATTGTTGAAATATGTGATCTCTATGATAGAAGAATTCAAATCTAAGAGAAGGAGGGAAAGGAAACCTAGTTCACAAGGAACTATAAGAAGTCTTGGTTAGGATGTAACTAGAAGAAAGGAAGCTGTTACATACTAACTAGAAGACTAACTAAGTGGAAAAGAGGAAGCAAAGGAGAGCATGGGGCGCCAGAACCAGGGCATGGGCACAAGCATGGAGGCGTCAGCAGCAGGGTATGGGCGCAGCTTGAACAGGAGTCAAACAGTGAGCTGCTCCCTTCCCTCCTCTCTTCTTCACGCAAACTCCTCTCTTCTCTCCTTCCTTCTTCACGCCTCTTCTCTTCTTCTCTATGTAAAAACTCTATAAATATACATGTAATGTGATGTAAAGAGTGTTGTGAATAAGAGAATAAGAAGATTAAAAGAGTAAAGGAAGCTTTGTTTATCTACCTAAAGGCGCCGGTGGAGCTTTAGCTCTCCGGCACCATGCTTCTCCTTAGTTCATCTTATTTCATCAACCATTATCATTCTCATTCTCATCATCATTCTCAAACAATAATCCCTCATCACATCAATACTCACGCCACCATCTTCATCCTAAACAATCTCCAAGTATCCTAACCTCAAACTCCTTATCATTCTCACGCCACAACTATCACTCTCTCAACAATCCCTAAGCCTCCATACTCTTAATTTCAACATGGTATCAGAGCAAGTTGAGTGATCTAGCGCCTAATCTCTTGTTATTCTTCTAGCTCTCTACAAAGTCTTCTAATCTATAACCATACACTTTCTTAGTTCTATTCACTCTGAGATTAATATCCTTGAGATCATAAGATCTTCAAGTTGTGAAAGGACTAAGGGTGTGTATTGTTACTAGAAAATGATGACGAATTGAGGGAGATTTCGTTGGGCTCTCCTTGGCTCCTTGCCTTGAGGAACTCGTTTTTCTTTTGTTAAACACATGAGAGAGAGATTTTCTGGGGTAATTTGTTCCTCCCATGCGTTTTTAATAGGGTGTGTGTGAGAGAGTAAATATCTTTCTTTATGTTTCTTGTGTGTGGAGTCTAGATCCACATACAAAACTTTGAAAAGGGGTTGTATCAACATCAATCCCTCGGTGATCCTCTTTGGAAACAAGATCCAGAGGATTTTTAGAATCATTCATCCATGAAGAAGCTTGTCATGGCGTGATGGTCTTTGGTATGTATGGCGTGGTAAATAACGCATCTAGGAGATGAAGAGTGTTTTTGGCGTGATGGTTTAGAAGAGGAGAAGGCTGGGTGGTGACCTTAAGTGGTGATCCAAGCAAGCTCCAAGTGAAAACAAATCATTGAACAGGAAGTAAAGTGGCTGGTGATCAAATGAAGACATCCAGCAAGAAAGAAAAGGAAGCATTAAACCGGCTGTACAAAAAACAGTCAAAGAAAGTGTGAATCTAGTTCACATAAGACTTCAAGAAAAATATGAGACAGCTCATAGTAAAACTTGGAGAAAAGGAGAAGCTTACCTTAGAAAGAGGAAGCTGAAGAAGGTTGCATCTCGGAAGAGACCCGGAAGAGAAGTGACAAGAGGAGTTCACGTCTTCAACCCGGAAGAGACTTGCGGAAGAGATAGTAAGCAATGTTTTTGGATAGGCTTGTGTTATGATTCTTGAGAGTTTGATTCCAGTTATGGTGATTGGAAACTCACATTCGCTTGTAACTTCAAGCGTTAAGGAGGAGAAGAGTAAAGATGCTGAGAGAGGTGAAACCTCAGAGGAAGAGGTTAAGAGCGATTGTTGCTCTGAGAAGAAGAAGAGCAACAGCGACTCAGTGAAGCTCTTGGCGAATTCTCAGCCTCAGTAACAGGCGAATCAAACTCTGCAAGACTCATTTCCAAGAAGTTCATGACTTCCAAAACCAATCTCATAGGCTAATGCTATCTTTCATTGGTAAATCTTTCAACAAGCAGAAGATTCAGATGGTCCAAGAAGTAGTTGCTCCAAGGTATTGATTAAATGGTGCTTATGGAGGGTCATATTCTTCCACATGGTCTTCATCCTCTCTTGAGGCCAAATCACTTGATCCAGGAGGTCTTGAGAGAGTGGTGATCATACTCAACCAGGTGGCGATCTAAGCGGAGCAATCTACAAGAAGAAGTGTGTATAGGCTCAAGCAAGCTATTCATGGTGGTGTTATGAGGAGGTAGATGATGTCCTTTGCGGCCTAGTCCAAAATGGCTAGCAGACGAAAGCTTGTCCTAATTGGCAAGTGGGATAGATAGTCCAAGAGGAGGCGGCATCATTGGCATAATCAAGCTTAGTGCTCTTTTCTTTGCAAGAGTGGTCCCTTGGCAATGGGCTAGTCTTGAGGGGAAATGTTGAAGAAGCGGTGGAGCTCCAAATTATGCAACGGTCTTCCTTGTCAAGTTTGGTTCTTCCCATACTCGAACCAAGCTTGAGGGGGAGTGTTGAAGAAGACCGTTGAAGCACCAAGTTAGGTGATGGTCCAAGAAGAAGAGGACTATCACATTGTACCATGGATAGGTGCGGCATTTCGAGAGGAAGCCGGGAGAGTCTTATGATAAGTGGGATTAGAGCAGATGACTCTTTGAAGAATCAAGATCAAATCTATGAAGGGTTGAAGCCAAGATTGATCTTGATAGATGGAGTGTGAAGCTCAGACCAAGAGGCGTTCACCTAGGAGGCTGTGGAACGGTAAACAAGGCAACAAGGAACTCCAAGCACCGTATGAGGAGACGATGGCGAGAGAAAGCCGGGAGACACATACGAGTAGCTATGGATGATGTTGTAAGAAAACCGAAGGAGAAACCACCTTTCAGACCTTATTAGGTGTGGTGATCCGAGAAGCAGCGGAAAGTGGTGTCCAACGGATAGAGTATACTCCCAAGAGTCATCAAGAGGAAGCCAATGACAATGTGAGTATTCCGTGAGCTAGAATATGTCATCCGAGGAGCTTGAAGTCAAGATTAAGTTTGAGACAAGAAGCCCGAGGAGACATGATCCGAGTGAAGCTTAGAGAAGACAAAGCCTAATCCGCAAGAAAGAGTAAAGGCCATAGGAGAGGAAGCCGTGGTCTCATTGAGGTTAGGAGTCATCAAAACCATCTTTGGAGCAAGCAAGGATCAGCTAGCGGATATCCTTATCATGGCATCATCTTCTATCAATGAGGATCACGCACATGGCAAGATTGGCCTTAAGGACACCTACCGACCAATCTTGAGGGGGAGTGTTGAAATATGTGATCTCTATGATAGAAGAATTCAAATCTAAGAGAAGGAGGGAAAGGAAACATAGTTCACGAGGAACTATAAGAAGTCTTGGTTAGGATGTAACTAGAAGAAAGGAAGCTGTTACATACTAACTAGAAGACTAACTAAGTGGAAAAGAGGAAGCAAAGGAGAGCATGGGGCGCAAGAACCAGGGCATGGGCACAAGCATGGAGGCGTCAGCAGCAGGGTATGGGCGCAGCTTGAACAGGAGTCAAACAGTGAGCTGCTCCCTTCCCTCCTCTCTTCTTCACGCAAACTCCTCTCTTCTCTCCTTCCTTCTTCACGCCTCTTCTCTTCTTCTCTATGTAAAAACTCTATAAATATACATGTAATGTGATGTAAAGAGTGTTGTGAATAAGAGAATAAGAAGATTAAAAGAGTAAAGGAAGCTTTGTTTATCTTCCTAAAGGCGCCGGTGGAGCTTTAGCTCTCCGGCACCATGCTTCTCCTTAGTTCATCTTATTTCATCAACCATTATCATTCTCATTCTCATCATCATTCTCAAACAATAATCCCTCATCACATCAATACTCACGCCACCATCTTCATCCTAAACAATCTCCAAGTATCCTAACCTCAAACTCCTTATCATTCTCAAGCCACAACTATCACTCTCTCAACAATCCCTAAGCCTCCATACTCTTAATTTCAACATATATTAAGGTGGAGAACCAATCCAACGTAACTAAGAAACATTATCCAAAACCATGAAAGGGTACAGAACCATTAAATCTTGAAGAAGTTTTTGGGGCTGAAGATAGGAGTAGTCCAAAGATGATTTAGTTCAAGGCTTAAACAACACCTATGGATACTTATACGATGAATCAATGCTTTGAGTAACAACCTCTATGGATGTTTAGTATGCATAAGTTACTACCGCAGAGTGCTTTGGACTTGGTCTAAATGAATGAATAGTGACAAAGCTTGGGCTTAAGCAACTCTGGGCACTTTGTTCCGAGAAGATACATGCTATATAAAGGTGGAGAAGCAATCCAACGTAACTAAGAAGATATATCACAAACCATGAAAGGCTAGAGAACCATTGAATCTTGAAGAAGTTTTCGGGGCTGAAGATAGGAGTAGTCCCAAGATGAGTTAGTTCAAGGCTTAAACAACACCTATGCATGCTTATACGATGAAGCAATGCTTTGAGTTACAACTTCTATGGATGTTTAGTAGGCATAAGTTACTGCTGCAGTGTGCATTGGACTTGGTCTAAATGAATGAATAATAACAAAGCTTTGGCTTAAGCTACTTTGGACGCTTTGTTATGAGATGATAAATGCTATATTAAGGTGGAGAAGCAATTAAACAAAACTAAGAAGCATTATCCAAAACCATGAAGGGGTAGAGAACCATTAAATCTTGAAAACGTTTTTGGGGCTGAAGTTAGGAGTAGTCCCAAGATGATTTAGTTCAAGGCTTAAACAACACCTATAGATGCTTATATGATGAAGCAATGCTTTGAGTTACAACCACTATGGATATTTAGTTGGCATAAGTTACTGCGGCAGTGTGCTTTGGACTTGGTCTAAACGAATGAATAGTGACAAAGCTTGGGCTTAAGCAACTTTGGACACTTTTTTACGAGAGCTACATGCTATATTAAGGTGGAGAAGCAATCCAACGTAACTAAGAAACATTATCCAAAACCATGAAAGGGTAGAGAACCATTAAATCTTGAAGAAGTTTTTGGGGCTGAAGATAGGAGTAGTCCCAAGATGATTTAGTTCAAGGCTTAAACAACACCTATAGATGCTTATACGATGAAGCAATGCTTTGAGTTACACCCTCTATGGATGCTTAGTAGACATAAGTTACTGCCGCAGAGTGCTTTGGACTTGGTCTAAACGAATGAATAGTGACAAAGCTTAGGCTTAAGCAACTTTGGACACTTTGTTACAAGAAGATACATGCTATATTAAGGTGGAGAAGGAATCCAACTTAACTAAGAAGCATTATCACAAACCATGAAAGGCTAGAGAACAATTGAATCTTGAAGAAGTTTTCGGGGCTGAAGATAGGAGTAGTCCCAAGATGAGTTAGTTTAAGGCTTAAACAACACCTATGCATGCTTATACGATGAAGCAATGCTTTGAGTTACAACTTCTATGGATGTTTTGTAGGCATAAGTTACTCCTGCAGTGTGCTTTGGACTTGGTCTAAACGAATGAATAGTGACAAAGGGTTGACTTAAGCAACTTTGGACGCTTTGTTACGAGAAGATACATGCTAAATAAGGGTTGAGAAGCAATCCAACATAACTAAGAAGCAATATCCAAATCCATGAAAGGCTAGAGAACCATTGAATCTTGAAGAAGTTTTCGGGGCTGAAGATAGGAGTGGTCCCTAGATGAGTTAGTTCAATGCTTAAACAACACCTATAAATGCTTATACGATGAAGCAACACTTTGAGTTACAACCTGTATGAATGTTTAGTAGGCATAAGTTAAAGGTGCAGTGTGCTTTGGACTTGGTCTTAATGAATGAATAGTGACAAAGCTTGGGCTTAAGCAACTTTGGACACTTTGTTTCAAGAAGATACATGCTATATTAAGTTGGAGAAGCAATCCAACGTAACTAAGAAGCATTATCACAAACCATGAAAGGCTAGAGAACCATTGAATCATGAAGAAGTTTTCGGGGCTGAAGATAGGAGTACTCCCAAGATGAGTTAGTTCAAGGCTTAAACATCACCTATGGATGCTTATACGATGAAGCAATGCTTTGAGTTACAACCTCTATGGATGCTTAGTAGGCATAAGTTACTGCCGCAGAGTGCTTTGGACTTGGTCTAAACGAATGAATAGTGACAAAGCTTAGGCTTAAGCAACTTTGGACACTTTGTTACAAGAAGATACATGCTATATTAAGGTGGAGAAGGAATCCAACTTAACTAAGAAGCATTATCACAAACCATGAAAGGCTAGAGAACAATTGAATCTTGAAGAAGTTTTCGGGGCTGAAGATAGGAGTAGTCCCAAGATGAGTTAGTTTAAGGCTTAAACAACACCTATGCATGCTTATACGATGAAGCAATGCTTTGAGTTACAACTTCTATGGATGTTTTGTAGGCATAAGTTACTCCTGCAGTGTGCTTTAGACTTGGTCTAAACGAATGAATAGTGACAAAGGGTTGACTTAAGCAACTTTGGACGCTTTGTTACGAGAAGATACATGCTAAATAAGGGTTGAGAAGCAATCCAACATAACTAAGAAGCAATATCCAAATCCATGAAAGGCTAGAGAACCATTGAATCTTGAAGAAGTTTTCGGGGCTGAAGATAGGAGTGGTCCCTAGATGAGTTAGTTCAATGCTTAAACAACACCTATAAATGCTTATACGATGAAGCAACACTTTGAGTTACAACCTGTATGAATGTTTAGTAGGCATAAGTTAAAGGTGCAGTGTGCTTTGGACTTGGTCTTAATGAATGAATAGTGACAAAGCTTGGGCTTAAGCAACTTTGGACACTTTGTTACAAGAAGATACATGCTATATTAAGTTGGAGAAGCAATCCAACGTAACTAAGAAGCATTATCACAAACCATGAAAGGCTAGAGAACCATTGAATCATGAAGAAGTTTTCGGGGCTGAAGATAGGAGTACTCCCAAGATGAGTTAGTTCAAGGCTTAAACAACACCTATGGATGCTTATACGATGAAGCAATGCTTTGAGTTACAACCTCTATGGATGCTTAGTAGGCATACGTTACTGTCGCAGAGTGCTTTGGACTTGGTCTAAACGAATGAATAGTGACAAAGCTTGGGCTTAAGCAACTTTGGACACTTTTTTACTAGAGCTACATGCTATATTGAGGTAAAGAAGCAATCCAACGTAACTAAGAAACATTATCCAAAACCATGAAAGGGTAGAGAACCATTAAATCTTGAAGAAGTTTTTGGGGCTGAAGATAGGAGTAGTCCCAAGATGATTTAGTTCAAGGCTTAAACAACACCTATATATGCTTATACTATGAAGCAATGCTTTGAGTTACAACCTCTACGGATGCTTACTAGGCATAAGTTACTGCCGCAGAGTGCTTTGGACTTGGTCTAAATGAATGAATAGTGACAAAGCTTGGGCTTAAGCAACTTTGGGCACTTTGTTCCTAGAAGATACATGCTATATAAAGGTGGAGAAGCAATCCAACGTAACTAAGAAGCATTATCACAAACCATGAAAGGCTAGAGAACCATTGAATCTTGACAAAGTTTTCGGTGCTGAAGATAGGAGTAGTCCCAAGATGAGTTAGTTCAAGGCTTAAACAACACCTATGCATGCTTATACGATGAAGCAATGCTTTGAGTTACAACTTCTATGGATGTTTAGTAGGCATAAGTTACTGCTGCAATGTGTTTTGGACTTGGTCTAAACGAATGAATAGTGACAAAGCTTGGGCTTAAGCAACTTTGGACACTTTTTTACGAGAGCTACATGCTATATTAAGGTTGAGAACCAATCCAACGTAACTAAGAAACATTATCCAAAACCATGAATGGGTAGAGAACCATTAAATCTTGAAGAAGTTTTTTGGGCTGAAGATAGGAGTAGTCCCAAGATGATTTAGTTCAAGGCTTAAACAACACCTATGGATACTTATACGATAAATCAATGCTTTGAGTTACAACCTCTATGGATGTTTAGAAGACATAGGTTACTGCACCAGTGTGCTTTGAAATTGGTGTAAACGAATGAATAGTGACAAAGCTTGGGCTTAAGCCACTTTGGACACTTTTTTACGAGAAGATACATGCTATATTACAGGTAGAGAAGCAATCCAACGTAGCCAAGAAGCATTATTCAAAACCATGAAAGGGTAGAGAACCATTAAATCTTAAAAACGTTTTTGGGGCTGAAGATAGGAGTAGTCCCAAGATGATTTAGTTCAAGGCTTAAACAACACCTATAGATGCTTATACGATGAAGCAATGCTTTGAGTTACAACCTCTATGGATATTTAGTTGGCATAAGTTACTGTGGCAGTGTGCTTTGGACTTGGTCTAAACGAATGAATAGTGACAAAGCTTGGGCTTAAGCAACTTTGGACACTTTTTTACGAGAGCTACATGCTATATTAAGGTGGAGAAGCAATCCAACATAACTAAGAAACATTATCCAAAACCATGAAAGGGTAGAGAACCAGTAAATCTTGAAGAAGTTTTTGGGGCTGAAGATAGGAGTAGTCCTAAGATGATTTAGTTCAAGGCTTAAACAACACCTATAGATGCTTATACGATGAAGCAATGCGTTGAGTTACACCCTCTATGGATGCTTAGTAGGCATAAGTTACTGCCACAGAGTGCTTATGACTTGGTCTAAACGAATGAATAGTGACAAAGCTTGGGCTTAAGCAACTTTGGACACTTTGTTACGAGATGATACATGCTATATTAAGGTGGAGAAGGAATCCAACTTAACTAAGAAGCATTATCACAAACCATGAAAGGCTAGAGAACAATTGAATCTTGAAGAAGTTTTCGGGGCTGAAGATAGGAGTCGTCCAAAGATGAGTTAGTTTAAGGCTTAAACAACACCTAAGCATGCTTATACGATGAAGCAATGCTTTGAGTTACAACTTCTATGGATATTTTGTAGGCATAAGTTACTCCTGCAGTGTGCTTTGGACTTGGTCTAAGCGAATGAATAATAACAAAGCTTTGGCTTAAGCTACATTGGACGCATTGTTACGAGAAGATACATGCTATATTAAGGTGGAGAAGCAATCAAACAAAACTAAGAAGCATTATCCAAAACCATGAAAGGCTAGAGAACCATTGAATCTTGAAGAAGTTTTCGGGGCTGAAGATAGGACTAGTCCCAAGATGAGTTAGTTCAAGGCATAAACAACACCTATGCATGCTTATACGATGAAGAAATGCTTTGAGTTACAACTTCTATGGATGTTTTGTAGGCATAAGTTACTCCTGCAGTGTGCTTTGGACTTGGTCTAAACGAATGAATAGTGGCATAGGGTTGGCTTAAGCTACTTTGGACGCTTTGTTACGAGAAGATACATGCTAAATAAGGGTTGAGAAGCAATCCAACATAACTAAGAAGCAATATCCAAAACCATGAAAGGCTAGAGAACCATTGAATCTTGAAGAAGTTTTCGGGGCTGAAGATAGGAGTGGTCCCAAGATGAGTTAGTTCAAGGCTTAAACATGTTGAGAATGGTGAAGCGAGTAATCACTTGCAAGAGAAGGAAGATTCAAATAAGAAGAAGGAGGGAACATGTAAAGAGATAGTTGAAATACAAAGGGGAAGCTGTTGCAAATGGACCAGACAGAAACAAACTAGTTAGGAGAGAACTAGATGGAATGGGGCGCAACAACTCAAGGCATGGGCAAAGGTATGAGCGCCGCAGCAACAGTGGATGCACAGAGCAACAGTAGATGCACAGGAGAATAGCTCGGCCACTCTCCTACCCCAAGTCAGGCCATGCGCCTATCTCTCTTCCTTCTTTCCTTCCTTGTATACGACTTGAACATTATAAATGGGTGCTGTAATCTAGTGTAAATTTGAGAGAGTAAGAGATATAATCAAAAACAAAGCATTACTCAGAATTCTTTCTCTTGTTTACTCGATTCTTGAGTAGCCATTAAGCTCCTCTTGATCGATTCTAAACCACTCATACTTCTACTAAAATTCTCATTTATCAACATGGTATCAGAGCAAGATTAAAATCCCGATTCCTCAAACTGTTTCTTCTTTATAAAATCTTACATTCTAAACTATTGTTGTCTTTCTTTCGGGGTAAAAATCAATGGAGATGCAAAAACAAATCATTCTACCGGTGGTTCTCAACGGGAATAACTACTTGCTGTGGTCAAGGACTACAAAAACGGCCTTGAAGAGTCGTGGACTATGGAGTTATGTGGAAACTCCAGAAGAAGGTGTTGGAGAAGAAACAGTTCATGAAGGTGCTGGACCGGGTGGTGAAGGTATAAGGAAGCAGAAGTGGGAGCAGGAGGACCAACAGGTTTTGGCTGTGCTCCAAAGCTCTCTTGAGCCCTCAATTCTTGCCGCCTACTCCTACACTGAAACAGCAAAGGAGCTGTGGGAGACACTCAAGGGAGTGTTTGGGAATATGTCCAATATTTCCAGGATTTTTTGAAGTGAAGAAAGCCCTAAATGATCTTCAACAGGAAGGGAAGACATTTAAGGATTTGTTTGGGATCTATAGAGGGTTGTGGGCAGAACTGGAAATGCTAAGGCCACCAACCAATGATCCTAGGGAACTGGGTGAGAGGAGAGAGCAAGACCAGGTGTTTGGATTGCTGCTCACGCTTAATGACGCTTACAAGGGACTTATCCAACATATCTTGAGGTTCGACAAGTTACCAACCTTAAATGAGGTATGTCAACAAATCCAAAAGGAGGAAGGTTCGAGAAGTCTTTTCAGCCCTACCAGTGAGATGGCACATATGGCTCAAAGAAACAAGTCATATGGAGAAAGGAGAGGTTTGGAGTGTGAACACTGCAAGATGAAGGGGCATACAAAAGACAAGTGCTGGACTCTTCACCCGCATTTAAAACCAATAAGACTAAGGAGAGGTGATCAAGGACCAAGGAACTTTGCTGGAGCAGCAAGCGTTGAGAATGATGCCTTGGTGAAGAAGTCTGATCTGGAGGCTCTCATCAAAGGTATCTCCAAGCTAGCCGAATCTGGTAAGTGTTGAAATATGTGATCTCAAGAAGAAGAATAATTCAAACTTAAGAGAAGGAGGGAAGGAAAAAGAGAACTAGTTGTGAAGAAACTAGAAGGAGAACTAGTTGAGAAGGAACTAGAAGAAAAGGAAGCTGTTGGATCTCAACTAGACAATCTAACTAAACTAAGTGAGGAAGCAAAGAGAGGTATGGGCACAAGCATGGGCGCATCAGAACAGGGCATGGTGCGCGTCAGAGCAGGGCATGGTGCAACAAGACTATTGGAGCAGCTCACCCATCTCTCTTCCCTTCTTCACGCCCCTCCTCTCCTCTTCCTTGATTCTTCTTCATTTCAATGTAAAAAGTCTATAAATACATGTAATCTCTTGTAAAGAAGTGTGTGTGAATAAGAAGAAATATTCAGCAATCTTTCTCTTCCTTATTACGCCAATTCTCTCATCTCCATCCTTATCTCTTTCTAAACCTCTAAAATCAACATGGTATCAGAGCGGGTTTATCCTTCAACCGCTTAAATCTCACCTTATAACTCTTCTAGCACTCTACAAATCTTCTAATCTATAACAATACATCCTCCTAGTTCTATTCACTCTGAGATTAATATCCTTGGGATCATAGGATCTTCAAGTTGTGAAAGAACTAGAATTGTGTATTGTCACTAGAAAATGGAGACAAATAGAGTAGCAATCTCAGTCATGCTCAAAGGAAACAACTATCTCCTTTGGGCAAAAACCACTAAGACCATCCTTAGAGGAAGAGGACTTTGGCGATATGTTGAGCCAAAAGAGGTAGCGGAAGCTGTAGTGAGAAATGAAAAAGAAGAAGCTAAGGAAGAACAAGAGGAACAATACACGCTCTCTCTTCTTCAAAGCTCACTAGAGTCATCCATCTTGGCGGCCTACTCATATGCCGATTCCGCCAAAGAACTATGGGATATACTCAAGGGAGTATATGGAAATGTCTCAAATATATCAAGAATATTTGAGGTGAAGAGGGCGCTGAATGAGCTTCAACAAGAGGAGAAGCCATTCAAGGAAATGTTTGGGGAGTATAGAAGCTTGTGGGCCGAGTTAGAGATTTTGAGGCCACACACAATCGACCCCAAGGAGTTAGGAGAAAGACGTGACCAAGACCAAGTGTTTGGACTTCTCTTGGCACTCAATGCATCCTACAAAGATCTTATCAAGCACATACTCAGATTTGAGAAGCTGCCAAGTCTAGCTGAAGTATGTGGCATGATACAAAGGGAGGAAGGGTCAAGAGACCTATTCCGTGCACCAAGTGAGGCCGCACATCTTGCAAAGAGGAATCTCACATTCGACAAGAGGGTTTTGGAATGTGAGCATTGTAAGATGAAGGGGCACACTAAGGAGAAGTGTTGGACTCTTTACCCACACTTAAGGCCTAAGCGGCTAAAGGAGAATGGAGGTGGACCTAGAGCCTTCATGGGAGTCACGCAACCTGTTGAAGAGATGGTCAGAAGATCCGAGTTTGAGGCTCTCATCAAGAGTCTATCCAAGCTCACAGAATCCGGTAAGAGCCTATTTAGCTCTAAAAGCTCCATTAAGAAGAATATGATCATTGTGGATTCGGGGGCTTCTCATCACATGATTAAGGATCAAGACATGCTGAAAAATCTTGAGCCTTATCATGGAAATGTACAAATAGCCAATGGAAGCTCAGTTCCGATTGAAGGGATAGGAGAGTTAGAGCTTTTCACAAAAGAAACTAAAGCATTATACATGCCTAGCTTCTCATCCAACCTTTTATCAGTTCATAAAGCAACAAAAGATTTGGATTGTGTGGCAATGTTTGGGACTGACTTTGTGAAGTTTCAGGACCCTAAAACAAATCATGTACTCGGAGAAGGGAAGGTGGAGGATGGAGTGTATCTGTTGGAAACAAATAAACAAGAAAAGCTAAAAGCTCTTGGAGTGAAGGCGGATAAGGAAGTTTTTAACAAGAAGGAGATTGGAGATAGCTCATTATGGCATGGAAGGCTAGGACATCCAAGTTCAGCTATCCTCAAGATGGTCTTACCCAATCTCGTTCAAGAAGAAGAAGTTTGTGAAGCATGTGTACTAGGGAAACATTGTAGACAGTTTTTCCCCTCTTCATCTACAACTTGTGATGAAGCTTTTGGCATTGTACACTCGGATGTATGGACCGCCCCATGTAACTCAAGAGATCAATATAAATATTTTGTTTCATTCATTGATGACTACTCAAGATACACATGGATCACACTCTTACATTCAAAGGATCAAGTATATGAAGCGTTTACTAACTTCACCAAATATATCTCTACCCAATTCAAGACCAAAATCAAGATCTTAAGAAGTGATAATGGAGGGGAGTATGTGAGCAAACGATTCAAGGAGTTACTCAATAATCTTGGTATCATACACCAAACATCGTGTGCATACACTCCACAACAAAATGGGGTAGCAGAAAGAAAGAATAGGCATCTCATGGAAGTTGCAAGAACCCTCATGATTGCCAAAGGAGTACCTAAGTTTCATTGGGGAGATGCAGTAATGACTTCAAGTTACTTGATCAACCGGCTTCCAACGAAAAATATGGATAATAAATCACCATTTGAAGTGCTACACAAAAGCAAGCCAAGCGTGAACCATATGAAGACCTTTGGATGTTCTTGTTATATGTTTCTACCGGAGGGACAAAGAAGCAAGCTTGAACCTCGAAGTATGAAGTGTGTGTTCATTGGCTACTCACCAACACAAAAAGGATACAAGGTCTACAATCCGGAGACAAGGAGGGTCTATGTATCTAGAGAGGTGAGATTCAATGAAGAAGAAGGATTTTATGGAAACAAGAACCATGAAGCTCCGGAGGATGTGACTTCATTACCTATGGATTGGATGCGGGTTAATGACGCTCTAATAAATGAAGTACAAGGAGAAAGCGAATCATCTGAAACCAGAGTAGAAGATGAGGCACATGCGGAGCAAGATCAGAATTCTGTTGAAGAAGAAGCGAATGATGGTGAGGGAGAACTTGAGCCAACCGTACCCCTAAGAAGAAGTACAAGACAAAGGCGACAACGTGTTTACTATGGCTACAACAACTCTGCCATGCTCCAAGGGGAGTCTAGTGCGAGTAATCTTCCTTGTGTGATAAGAGAATTCCTGTGCGTACGGCGAGCTTAGATCTCGATCCTATTGGCGACAGCATTCTCTTATCACAAGGGGGAGATAACACTCAAACTAGCACTATCACATATCCCATTGAGCATTTTTGCTCGTTGGCATCCTTACCTATGGAGCATGAAGCTTTTCTTGGAAGAATCAGCAAGGAATCCATACCTAACTCATATGAAGAAGCGTGTGAGAATGGAGTATGGGTAAAAGCCATGGAAGAGGAAATGAAGTCCATGGAAAAGAACCACACTTGGTACTTGACCGAATTACCAAAGGATAAGAAATCAGTTGGGTGTAGATGGGTTTACACAATCAAGTATACAAGTGATGGGAAAATAGAGAGGTACAAAGCAAGGCTGGTGGCAAAAGGATACACTCAAATCTATGGGGAGGATTATACCGAGACATTTGCTCCGGTTGCTAAGCTCCACTCCATAAGAATCCTAATCTCAGTGGCAGTGAACTTGAAGTGGGATCTATGGCAGATGGATGTCAAGAACGCCTTCTTGCAAGGAGATTTGGAAGAAGAGGTATATATGGATCCACCCCAAGGATATCATAAGGAAGGCAACAAGGTTTGCAGATTGAAGAAAGCAATCTATGGGCTAAAGCAATCTCCAAGAGCATGGTACCAAAGGCTAAGCGCTTGTCTATTGGATAAGGAGTTCATAAGATCTGAAGCTGATCATACCCTCTTCACAAGGCAAAGTGAAGGAGGAGTAGTGGTGGTCTTGATCTATGTTGATGATCTAATCATCACAGGAAGTGATAAAGATGGAGTAGATCAAATCAAGAAACTCTTGAAGATCGCTTTTGATATAAAGGATCTGGGAGAGCTTAAATACTTCCTAGGGATTGAGATGACACGGTTTGAAGATGGGATGTTCATCTCTCAAAGGAAATATGTGCTGGATCTCTTGGAAGAAACTGGCAAGTTAGGATCCAAGCCGGCTAAAACTCCAATAGAAGAAGGCTACCAAGATAATCCTGAGGGGGAGCCATTGGAAGATATTAAGAGGTATCAAAGGATGGTGGGCAAGCTCATCTACCTCACTATCACAAGGCCGGACATTTGCTTTGCAGTGAACCGTGTGAGTCAACATATGCAAAAACCAACTATGCAGCATTGGAACATGATTGAGAGGCTGCTAAGGTACTTAAAAAACAGCCCTGGAAAAGGCATATGGATGAAGGCTAATGGAAACACAAAGGTTCAAAGATATTGTGATGCGGATTGGGCTGGAGATAAGCAAGATAGAAAGTCCACATCCGGTTTTTGTACCTTTGTGGGAGGTAATCTAGTCACTTGGAGAAGTAAGAAGCAGAAAGTTATAGCCTTATCAAGTGCTGAAGCCGAGTATAGGGCTATGAAGGAGGTGACAAAAGAATTGATATGGGTGAAGGCATTCCTAGAAGATCTTGGAATACATGAGGCTGAGGAGATGCTGTTGTATTGTGATAATCAAGCTGCAATACATATAGCATCCAATCCGGTATTCCATGAAAGGACCAAGCATATAGAAGTGGATTGTCACTTTGTGAGGGGAAAGATTCAAGAAGGAATCATCAAACCCGCATTTGTAGCAAGTGGGGAACAGCTAGCGGATATCTTCACCAAGGCAACATCCTCTATCATTGGGGATCACATACATGGCAAGATCGGTCTAAAGGATCTTCACCGACCAATCTTGAGGGGGAGTGTTGAAATATGTGATCTCAAGAAGAAGAATAATTCAAACTTAAGAGAAGGAGGGAAGGAAAAAGAGAACTAGTTGTGAAGAAACTAGAAGGAGAACTAGTTGAGAAGGAACTAGAAGAAAAGGAAGCTGTTGGATCTCAACTAGACAATCTAACTAAACTAAGTGAGGAAGCAAAGAGAGGTATGGGCACAAGCATGGGCGCATCAGAACAGGGCATGGTGCGCGTCAGAGCAGGGCATGGTGCAACAAGACTATTGGAGCAGCTCACCCATCTCTCTTCCCTTCTTCACGCCCCTCCTCTCCTCTTCCTTGATTCTTCTTCATTTCAATGTAAAAAGTCTATAAATACATGTAATCTCTTGTAAAGAAGTGTGTGTGAATAAGAAGAAATATTCAGCAATCTTTCTCTTCCTTATTACGCCAATTCTCTCATCTCCATCCTTATCTCTTTCTAAACCTCTAAAATCAACAGTAAGAAGTTCTCTGTCCCTAAAATAAGTGACAAAGTGATTGTGGATTCTGGAGCTAGTCATCACATGATTAGTAATAGCAAGCTGTTAACTAATGTGGAATCATGTAAGGGAAAGGTTAGAGTAGCGAATGGAAAGGAAGTTCCAATTGAGGGAATTGGAGACCTAGAAGTGTTTGAGAAAAATACTAAAGCACTATATGTTCCGGAGTTTACCTCCAACTTGCTATCAGTCCATAAGACAACTAAAGACTTGAATTGCAAGGTTATTTTTGGGCCTAACTTGGTTGAGTTTCAGGATAATGAAACTAAGGAAGTGGTCGGAACAGGAAGGGTGGAAGATGGTCTCTATCTACTAAATAAAGAAGAAAACAATGAAGTAAAGTCGCTTGCGGTCAGTTTGGTTGGTACAAGCCCTTTATGGCACTCACGGCTTGGTCATCCAAGTAACAAGGTGCTGAGCATGGTCTTGCCCAACCTCACCCTACCAAATAAAGAATGTGAAGCGTGTGTATTAGGAAAACAATGTAGGAAAGTGTTTCCAGAATCTACAACTTCGTATAAGAAGTGTTTTGATTTGGTTCATTCTGATGTGTGGACAGCTCCATGTATCTCTAAGGATCAATACAAATATTTTGTGTCTTTTATTGATCAAAAATCAAAATATACATGGGTGACACTAATGAGCTCTAAAAGTCAAGTGTTTGAATCATTTCAGAAATTCTTCAACTATGTGCTTAATCAGTTTGGGACAAAGATCAAGACTCTCAGAAGTGATAATGGTGGGGAGTATATGAGCAACCAATTCAAGAAATTATTGGATGACAATGGGATAATACACCAGACATCTTGTGCATATACCCCACAACAGAATGGGGTTTCGGAAAGGAAAAATAGGCATCTGCTAGAAGTAGCCAGGAGTATGATGTTTGAAAGAGGAGTTCCGAAGAGTCTTTGGGGAGATGCTGTGATGACAGCATGCTATGTGATCAACCGTTTACCAACTGAAAACTTAGGCAACAAGTCCCCCTTTGAAGTGTTGAATGGGATAAAACCAAGCATTAATCACCTAAGAGTTTTTGGGTGTAAATGCTATGTGTTCATCCCGGAAGCGCAAAGGAACAAACTGGAGCCAAAGAGTGTTAAGTGTATGTTTGTAGGATATTCAACATCTCAAAAGGGATACAAGTGCTTTCATCCAGAAACCAAAAGAATGTATGTGTCAAGAGAAGTACGGTTTGATGAGGATGATGGATACTTCATGAATAAGAAATGGGAAGACTTGGAAGATATTGCATGCTCTAATATGGATAGAGTGCAAATTCAGAAGAGTATCTTGGCTAATGACATCATGGTGGATATAAGCGCTGATAGACAAGAAGGGGTTCAAGGTGAACAAGAAGGCGGGAATGAAACACATGATATGGAGTCATCAAGAGATGAGGAAGAATCTGAGCATGAAGAGGCTGAAGTAATCCAAGATCCTGAACCTACTTTAAGAAGAAGCACAAGAATAAAGTATGGTCCTGAAAACTGGAAAAACACAAGGGTATTATACTATAATGGCATGGCTAAGGCTCAACAACAAGATATAGGATCTGAGGCACTATCTACTGTAAGTGAGAGATGTCCTGGGCGTACGGCAGGCTGTGATCCTGATCCTATAGGCGACAGCATCTCTCACTTATCTAGTAGACAATGCTTCAATCAAGAAGAAAATTCAGCCAAAGCAGCTATAAGGTACCCTATTGAGGCCTATTGTTCGTTAGCTTGTTTTCCTAATGATAGCAGAGACTACCTGAGCAAGATAGATGAAGAGCAAGTCCCAACATCCTATGAAGAAGCGTGCAGGGATAAGAGATGGGTCCAGGCTATGGAAGAGGAAATCGAGTCTATGGAAAGAAATAATACATGGAGTAGGACCGAACTACCAAAAGGGAAGAAGCTTATAGGGTGTAGATGGGTATACACCATCAAGTATAAGAGCACAGGTGAGGTTGAACGGTACAAAGCTAGACTCGTGGCGAAGGGGTATACACAAGTCTATGGAGAAGATTACACTGAGACTTTTGCGCCTGTGGCTAAACTACATTCGGTAAGGGTTCTATTATCTATTGCTGTGAACTTGTCATGGGGATTATGGCAGATGGATGTAAAGAATGCATTTTTACAAGGAGACCTAGAAGAAGAAGTGTTTATGGCTCCACCAGAGGGATATGGTGCAAGCACAAAGGAGGTGTGTAAGTTAAGAAAAGCCATCTATGGGTTGAAACAATCTCCAAGGGCTTGGTACCAAAAATTAAGCAACTGCTTATTGGAGAAAGGTTTTGTAAAATCAGAGGCTGACCATACATTATTCACCCAAAAGAACAAGGAAGGACTAGTAGCGGTTCTAATCTATGTTGATGATATAATCATCACCGGAGATGATGTTGAAGGGATTAGGAGGACTAAGGAAGGCTTGAGATCCTCATTTGACATCAAGGATTTGGGGGAACTAAAGTACTTTCTAGGTATTGAAATGACTCGGGAGCCAAAGGGGATGTTCATATCACAACGGAAGTATGTGATGGACCTGTTAAAAGAAACTGGAAAGTTGGGATCAAAACCAGCAAAGACGCCTATTGAAGAAGGCTACCAAGATGATAGTAAGGAAGAAATGTGGCCGGATGTTAAGCAGTATCAGAGGTTAGTGGGGAAACTGATATACTTAACAATAACACGGCCTGACATTTGTTTTGCAGTGAATAGAGTGAGCCAGCATATGCAAACGCCTAAAACACACCATTGGAGCATGGTGGAGAGAATACTAAGATACCTCAAGGGAACTCCCGGAAAAGGAATATGGTTAGAATGTAATGGGCATACCGAGTTGGAAGCCTACTGTGATGCGGATTGGGCAGGAGATAAACAAGACAGGAAGTCAACAACTGGTTATTGCACCTTTGTAGGAGGCAACCTGGTAACTTGGAGAAGTAAAAAACAGAAGGTGATTGCCTTGTCAAGCGCTGAGGCTGAGTATAGGGCAATGAAGGAAGTAACAAAGGAAATGATATGGCTGAAAGCTCTCCTCAAGGATCTTGGAATTCACGAGACCAAACCAATGAGCCTCTATTGTGACAACCAAGCTGCAATACATATAGCCTTAAATCCAGTCTTTCACGAGAGGACGAAACACATTGAAGTAGATTGTCACTTCATCCGGGGAAAGATCCAAGATGGGCTGATCACTCCTAAGTTCGTGAGAAGTGGAGACCAGATGGCTGATATTTTCACAAAGGCTACTTCCTTAAGCATATGCAAATACATTCATGACAAGATTGGCCTATGGAATCCCTACCGGCCAACCTTGTGGGGGAGTGTTGAGAATGGTGAAGCGAGTAATCACTTGCAAGAGAAGGAAGATTCAAATAAGAAGAAGGAGGGAACATGTAAAGAGATAGTTGAAATACAAAGGGGAAGCTGTTGCAAATGGACCAGACAGAAACAAACTAGTTAGGAGAGAACTAGATGGAATGGGGCGCAACAACTCAAGGCATGGGCAAAGGTATGGGCGCCGCAGCAACAGTGGATGCACAGAGCAACAGTAGATGCACAGGAGAATAGCTCGGCCACTCTCCTACCCCAAGTCAGGCCATGCGACTATCTCTCTTCCTTCTTTCCTTCCTTGTATACGACTTGAACATTATAAATGGGTGCTGTAATCTAGTGTAAATTTGAGAGAGTAAGAGATATAATCAAAAACAAAGCATTACTCAGAATTCTTTCTCTTGTTTACTCGATTCTTGAGTAGCCATTAAGCTCCTCTTGATCGATTCTAAACCACTCATACTTCTACTAAAATTCTCATTTATCAACAAAACAACACCTATAGATGCTTATACGATGAAGCAACGCTTTGAGTTACAACCTGTATGGATGTTTAGTAGGCATAAGTTAAAGGTACAGTGTGCTTTGGACTTGGTCTTAATGAATGAATAGTGACAAAGCTTGGGCTTAAGCAACTTTGGACACTTTGTTACGAGAAGATACATGCTATATTAAGTTGGAGAAGCAATCCAACGTAACTAAGAAACATTATCACAAACCATGAAAGGCTAGAGAACCATTGAATCATGAAGAAGTTTTAGGTGTGAGATTAAGAGATTTAGGAGATGAAGAATCAAGAGTGTGAGAGAGAAGAGGAGAGAGCCATTGGCGGCCAAGAAGAAGAAGAGAGAAAGAGGTTGCATTCATTAGGTTTTACAAAATGTGAAGGCTCTCCCTTTTATAAGCTTAAGGGAGAAGCCCTAGATTAGCTACAAGACAAGATAGGGATTAAAACAAAATACATGTGCTTAATATGAAATATCTAGAACCTTCTAGAACCTTCTTATTTTAACACGGATTTTGCACGAACCTTAATCTTCAAACTTTTCTCCCGGGTCATCCTAGAACACAAAATCCGGATTCCCGGATTTTGCACACCCGAACTTTGCACGGATAAGTACGGTCCGTACATCCCGGATTATGCACGGACCTGTACCAATAGAAACTCCTCCAATGATGCCTTTGATGATATTTCCCTATGTCAATACTCCCCCTCAAGCTTAGCCGTCGGTGAGCAAAGGCTAAGCTTGGATACCCCATAGGCGTTACCTCGGTAAAAACCTCATCATAGAAAAAAACCACTTGGGAAAAAATCTATGATGAGGAAAAGAGCATAAAGTCTATGGGTGTAGGGGATATGATCAAGGGTGAGTTGGATCCACAAGACCCAGTTTGCCATATATGTGATTGCAAACCTTGAGACTTGCGGCTTTGGTGAAGATATCGGCTAGTTGATCTTCACTTCTTGTATAACATGGTAGAGTCACTCCTTCTTCAATCTTCTCTCGAACTTTGTGGCAGTCGACCTCTATGTGTTTTGTCCTCTCATGGAACACTGAGTTGCTAGCTATATGGATGGCCGCTTGATTATCACAATGCATCATGATGGGGCTTGTGGTTTCAATGCCTAGATCTTTGAGCAGCGCCTTGAGCCAAACCAGTTCATTTGTGAGCTTCCTCATTGCCCTATATTCTGATTCAGCACTTGAACATGACACTACCTTCTGCTTCTTAGACTTCCATGTAACCAAGTTCCCACCAATGAATGTGCAATACCCTGTGGTTGACTTCCTATCTCTTGTGTCACCAGCATAGTCAGCATCACAATAGCCAACAATCTCAGCATTTCCATTCCTTCCCATCCATATGCCTTGTCCTGGACTCCCTTTAAGGTACCTTAAGATCCGCTCCACCATCTTCCAATGATATATAGTGGGTGTTTGCATGTGTTGACTCACCTGGTTCACATCAAAACACAAATCAGGTCTGGTGATAGTTAAGTAAATGAGCTTACCTACTAATCGCCTATATTGAAGAGGATCATCATAGGGCTCGTTTGATGGATCCTTCTCTTCTCCTGCCGTGTTCTCCCCCTTTCGCTTGACCTTGTAGGCATCTTCAAGTGGAGTTTTGGCTGGCTTCACTCCAAGCTTTCCTGTCTCACTTAACAAATCAAGAGTATATTTCCTTTGTGAAAGAAATAGGCCATCCGTGGAACGACATATTTCAATCCCTAGGAAATACTTTAGTTCTCCAAGATCTTTAATATCAAAAATAGTTTTAAGGAAAGCTTTAGTATGCTGAATACCATCCTTATCATTGCCGGAAATGATAAGATCATCCACATAGATTAAGACCACAATGATCCCTTTGGCACTATGGAGGGTGAAGAGGGTATGGTCTGATTCAGATCGTTTGAAGCCTCTTCCTTTGAGAGTAGAGCTCAGTTTGTGGTACCATGCCCTTGGAGATTGCTTCAGCCCATAAATCGCCTTCCTCAGTCTTAGGACTTTCCCTTGAGTAATTGAATTGTCAAGACCTGGTGGTGGTCTCATGTACACTTCTTCTGCAAGTTCTCCTTGTAGGAATGCATTCTTCACATCCATCTGCCATAGCTCCCAATCTAGATTTGTTGCTAATGAAAGGATCACTCTAACCGTGTGGAGTTTGGCAACAGGGGCAAAGGTGTCCGTGTAGTCATCTCCATATGTTTGTGTGAATCCCCTTGCTACTAGTCTAGCCTTGTACCTCTCAATATCTCCATTGCTCAGGTACTTGATAGTGAAAACCCATTTTGAACTGACTGCCTTCTTCCCTTTAGGAAGATCAACTTCATCCCATGTATGGTTTCTCTCCATTGCCCCAACTTCATCTTTTACCGCTTCTAACCACTGTTTGTTGTCTTTTGCTTCCTCATAGCTTTGAGGTATCCATTGGGCTTCAATCTTGCCTAAGAAGGCTTGATGAGTGATTGGCAAAAGGTCAAGTGAACATACGGCTTGAATAGGATGTGCCACAGCTTGATTATTGAAGTAGACTCTTGTTTGCTTCCAATGTTCTGGACCAAACTTCTGTCTTGTGCTTCTCCTAAGAGGAGGCGCCTCCTCTTGCTCCTCTGATTGAGTAGCCTCTTCTTCTCTTTCTGACCCATGCTCTTGTGTTTCCAGAACCGTTTCCCCAGTACCAACTTCCTCCTCTTGATCTAGGTGTTGTTCCTTGTCAAGCGAATCTGGTTCTGGTGGAGTGTTTTCGGTTGCTTCCCTGGTATTACTAGTTTCATGATTGTTCCCAAGGTGACTTAGGAGGTATCTGAGGCTTGCAGCTCTATCATTTGGTGAACTAGCCAAATCTTTCAAGCTTTCCCAGTCCTTCTTCTCATAGTACCCTTGGTTTTCAATAAACTTGACCTCCCTTGAGACAACTGTTCTGTTCTTTGAGAAATCATAGCATTTGTACCCCTTTTGAGTAGTGGAGTATCCTAGGAACATCCCTCTTGTGCTCTTAGCCTCAAGTTTGTCCCTCAGCTCACCTGGTCTTAAGATAAAACAAACACACCCAAAGACCCGTAAGTGATCAAGGGAAGGTTTAGTTTTATTTAGTACCTCAAATGGTGATGTGTCATTGAGGATCCTTGTAGGTATCCTATTGATAAGGTAGCATGCGGCCATGACTGCATCACCCCAGAATCTCCTTGGAACATTGGTGTAGAACATCATAGATCTTGCTACCTCCATGAGATGTCGATTCTTCCTTTCGGCCACTCCATTTTGTTGTGGTGTGTAAGGACAACTGGTTTGGTGTAAGATCCCATGCTTCTTCAAGTGATCTTTGAACTTGTGACTTGTGTATTCCCCACCATTGTCAGACCTAAGTACCTTAATCTTTGCATTAAATTGATTAGTTACATAAGATTGGAAGTTGAGAAATGCATCAAATACTTTATCCTTAGATGGTAATAATGTGATCCAAGTATACTTTGATTTCTCATCAATGAATGTGACATAATACTTGTTATTATCCCTAGATAAGCAAGGTGAGGTCCATACATCAGAGTGCACTAAGTCAAAACATTGTTCATAGATAGTAGAAGACTTCGGAAATACGGTTTTACAATGTTTGCCTAAAATGCAAGCTTCACAACTAGAATTATCAAAGACAACATGGGGTAACATTATTTCAAGAGCTCTAGAGTGTGGATGTCCTAATCTAGCATGCCACAATGTATTGGAACTGGATGCAAAACATGATATTAAAGTGGATGGAGAAGAGCGGCTGGATGATGTTTCTTCAAGAACATATAGGTCCCCCTTAGTCTTTCCTTCCCCAATAACCTTTCCACTCTTAATATCCTGAAAATGAAAACTATTAGGACCAAAGATAGCATGGCAATTAAGATCATTTGTTGCCCTTTTTACTGATACAAGATTAGAGGTAAATTCAGGCATAAAGAAGGCCTTAGAGTTCTTATCACACAGTTTTAAATCACCTATTCCTCTTACGGGAATCCTATCACCATTTGCAATTATCACATTTCCACCAGCTGGTTTAACATTGTTAATAAGTCTAGGATTGCTAATCATGTGATGTGAGGCACCTGAATCCACTATCAATGTTTTACTAGGTGAATTTGGCAAAGAAGCTAAATGAGTGATACCGGATTCCTTATTGGTAAGAGCGGCAATGGACTTGATAAGGGCCTCCAAGTCTGACTTCCTCACAATATCATTGGTATAGGCGACCATAGCCAACTCCTCTCCTTGCTTGGATGATCCGGCTTGTGCTTGATCGCTTCTCTCCTCAGCAAGATGTACTTGAGCTTGTGTCTTGAACTTAGCCGGCTTTAGATGTGGGTGAAGGATCCAACACTTGTCTTTGGTATGGCCTTTCTTCTTACAATGGTCACACACCAAGATCTTCTTATCCTCATGTTTGAAAGCCGCTTTATGGGCCATGACCATATCTCCTCCTTTTCTACCAAAGAGCCCAACCGATCCTTGCTCCCTTTGCACTTGAGAACACACTTCCTCCAAGCATGGTAGCTTCTCTGCCCTAAGGATATGCTTGATCAGGTCGTTGTAGGCAGGATTCAAGGTGAGAAGGAGGCCAAAGACCTTGTCTTGTTCACTCCTTTCCCTTATTGTTGCCAGATCCATGGAGTGAGGTCTAAGCATCTCCAACTCTGCCCAAAGGGATCTAAACTTTCCAAAGTGTGCAGTGAACTCCAAGTCTTCTTGGCTGAGATTGTTGATAGCTTTCTTCACTTCAAACACACGGGAGATGTTGGAAACATTCCCATAAACATTCTTGAGAGTGTCCCATAGTTCCTTAGCTGTTTCACAATAGGAATAAGCTTCAAGTATTGGCGCTTCTAGGGAGTTTTGAAGGAGCCCAAGAACACATTGATCCTCTTGGAACCATTTGCTATCTTCAGGGCTTTGGTCTTCACTACCTTCCATCACACCTTCCTTTATGGTTTCCTTGTTCACTTGACAACCTTCTACATGGCTCCAAAGGCCACGACCACAAAGAGCTATCCTGGTAGTTCTGGCCCACAGCAAGTAGTTAACTCCTTTGAGAGTCACTGGAATCACAATGGGTTTAGAGTTATCCATAGTTTACCAAGAAAAACGCCAACAAGTTGAGACAAACCACCAGCTAGTTCTACAACCAGATTAACTAAACCGCCAAGAGCTACAGCCAAGAACCACCTACAACCAGATGAACTAATCCCCTAAAGATTTCAGCCACCAAAGAATCGCCAACTAGCTCTACACCTAGATGAACCAAACCGCCAAGAACTACAACCAAGAACAACAACCAAGAACCAAACCGCCAAGAACTACAACCAGATGAACTAAACCCCTAAAGCTTTCAGCCACCAAACCACAGATTTACCACCTAAATAGATAAGACTAAGACAGATTCAAAGAAAACAACCAAGAGAGATCTCAAAAGTAAAGATATTGAAGCCGCCAAGAGAGAATAAGAACAAGAGAGGTTTTGAAAGATTCAGCCGCCAATGGAGAGTAAGAACTAAAGATTTAAGAACTAGAGAGTGAAAGAATCATAAACTTGCTCTGATACCATGTGAGATTAAGAGATTTAGGAGATGAAGAATCAAGAGTGTGAGAGAGAAGAGGAGAGAGCCATTGGCGGCCAAGAAGAAGAAGAGAGAAAGAGGTTGCATTCATTAGGTTTTACAAAATGTGAAGGCTCTCCCTTTTATAAGCTTAAGGGAGAAGCCCTAGATTAGCTACAAGACAAGATAGGGATTAAAACAAAATACATGTGCTTAATATGAAATATCTAGAACCTTCTAGAACCTTCTTATTTTAACACGGATTTTGCACGAACCTTAATCTTCAAACTTTTCTCCCGGGTCATCCTAGAACACAAAATCCGGATTCCCGGATTTTGCACACCCGAACTTTGCACGGATAAGTACGGTCCGTACATCCCAGATTATGCACGGACCTGTACAAATAGAAACTCCTCCAATGATGCCTTTGATGATATTTCCCTATGTCAATAAATAGTCCCAAGATGAGTTAGGTCAAGGCTTAAACAACACCTATGGATGCTTATACGATGAAGCAATGCTTTGAGTTACAACCTCTCTGGATGTTTTGTAGGCATACGTTACTGCCGCAGTGTGCTTTGGACTTTGTCTAAACAAATGAATAGTGACAAAGCTTGGGATTAAGCAACTTTGGACACTTTGTTACGAGAAGATACATGCTATATTAAGGTGGAGAAGCAATCCAACGTAACTAAGAAGCATTATCACAAACCATGAAAGGCTAAAGAACCATTGAATCTTGAAGAAGTTTTCGGGGCTGAAGATAGGAGTTGTCCTAAGATGAGTTAGGTTAAGGTTTAAAAAACACCTATGGATGCTTATACGATGAAGCAATTCTTTGAGTTACAACCTCTATGAATGTTTAGTAGGCATATGTTACTGCCGCAGTGTGCTTTGGATTTGGTCAAAACAAATGAATACTGACAAAGCTTGGGCTTAAGGTACTTTGGACACTTTGTTACGAGAAGATACATGTTATATTAAGGTGGAGAAGCAATCCAACGTAAATAAGAAGCATTATCACAAACAATGAAAATCTAGAGAACCATTGAATCTTGAAGAAGTTTTCGGGGCTAAAGATAAGAGTATTCCCAAGATGAGTTAGTTCAAGGCTTAAACAACACCTATGGATACTTATACGATGAAGCAATGAATTGAGTTACAACCTCTATGGATGTTTAGTAGGCATAAGTAACCGTTGCAGTGTGCTTTGGACTTGGTCTAAACGAATGAAGAGTAACAAATCTTTAACTTAAGTAACTTTGGACACTTTGTTACGAAAAGATATATGCTATATTAATGTGGAGAAGCAATCTTATGTAACATAGAAGCATTATCACAAAACATTGAAGGCTAGAGAACCATTGAATCTTGAAGAAGTTTTCGGGGCTGAAGATAGGAGTAGTCCCAAGATGAGTTAGTTCAAGGCTTAAACAACACCTATGGATGCTTATACGATGAAGCAATGCTTTGAGTTACAACCTCTATAGATGTTTAGTATGCATAAGTTACTGCCGCAGAGTGCTTTGGACTTGGTCTAAACGAATGAATAGTGATAAAGCTTGGGATTAAGCCACTTTTGACACTTTGTTACGAGAAGATACATGCAATATTAAGGTGGAGAAGCAATCCAACGTAACTAATAAGCATTATCTAAAACCATGAAAGGCTAGACAACCATTGAATCTTGAAGAAGTTTTGGGGGCTGAAGATAGTAGTACTCCCAAGATGAGTTAGTTCAAGGCTGAAACAACACCTATGCATGCTTATACGATGAAGCAACACTTTGAGTTACAACCTCTATATGTGTTTAGTAGGTATAAGTTACTGCCGCAGTGTGCTTTGGACTTGGTCTAAACGAATGAATAGTGAGAAAGCTTGGGATTAAGCAACTTTGGACACTTTGTTACGAGACGATACATGCTATATTAAGGTGGAGAAGCAATCCAACGTAACTAAGAAGCATTATCACAAACCATGAAAGGCTAAAGAACCATTGAATCTTGAAGAAGTTTTCGGGGCTGAAGATAGGAGTAGTCCTAATATGAGTTAGTTCAAGGCTTAAACAACACCTATGGATGCTTATACGATGAATCAATGCTTTGTGTTACAATCTCTATGGATGTTTAGTAGGCATATGTTACTGCCGCAGGGTGCTTTGGACTTGGTCTAAACGAATGAATACTGACAAAGCTTGGTTTAAGCTACTTTGGACACTTTGTTACGAGAAGATACATGCTATATTAAGGTGGAGAAGCAATCCAACGTAACTAAGAAGCATTATCACAAACAATGAAAAGCTAAAGATAGGAGTATTCCCAAGATGAGTTAGTTCAAGGCTTAACTAACACCTATGGATATTTATACGATGAAGCAATGCGTTGAGTTACAACCTCTATGGATGTTTAGTAGGCATAAGTAACCGCCGCAGTGTGCTTTGGACTTGGTCTAAACGAATGAAAAGTAACAAAGCTTTAACTTAAGTAACTTTGGACACTTTGTGATGAGAAGATACATGCTATATTAAGGTGGAGAAGCAATCCAACGTAACTAAGAAGCATTATCACAAACCATGAAAGGCTAGAGAACCACTGAATTTTGAAGAAGTTTTTGGGGGTGAAGATAACAGTAGTCCCAAGATGAGTTAGTTCAAGGCTTAAACAATACCTATGGATGCTTATATGATGAAGCAATGCTTTGAGTTACAACCTCTATGGATGTTTAGTAGGCATAAGTTACCGCCGCAGTGTGCTTTGGCCTTGGTCTAAATGAATGAATAGTGACAAAGCTTGGGATTAATCAACTTTGAACACTTTGTTACGAGAAGATACATGCTATATTAAGGTGAAAAAGCAATCCAACGTAACTAAGAAGCATTATCACAAACCATGAAAGGCTAGAGAACCATTGAATCTAGGAGAAGTTTTCGGGGCGGAAGATAGGAGTAATCCCAAGATGTGTTAGATTAAGGCTTAAACAACACCTATGGATGCTTATACAATGAAGCAATGCTTTGAGTTACAACCTCTATGGATGTTTAGTAGGCATAATTTACCGCCGCAGTGTGCTTTGGACTTGGTCTTAACGAATGAATAGTATCAAAGCTTTGACTTAAGTAACTTTGGAAACTCTGTTACGAGAAGATACAAGCTATATTAAGGTGGAGTAGTAATCCAATGTAACTAAGAAACATTATCCAAAACCATGAAAGGCTAGAGAACCATTGAATCTTGAAGAAGTTTTTGGGGCTGATGATAGGAGTAGTCCCAAGATGAGTTAGTTCAAGGCTTAAACAACACCTATGGATGCTTATACGATGAAGCAATGCTTTGAGTTACAACCTCTATGGATGTTTAGTAGGCATAAGTTCCCGCCGCAATGTGCTTTGGACTTTGTCTAAACGAATGAATAGTATCAAAGCTTTGACTTAAGTCTTTGGACACTTTGTTACGAAAAGATATATGCTATATTAATGTGGAGAAGCAATCCTATGTAACAAAGAAGCATTATCACAAACCATGAAAGGCTAGAGAACCATTGAATCTTGAAGAAGTTTTCGGGGCTGAAGATAGTAGTAGTCCCAAGATGAGTTTGTTCAAGGCTTAAACCACACCTATGGATGCGTATACGATGAAGCAATGCTTTGAGTTACAACCTCTATAGATGTTTAGTAGGCATAAGTTACTGTCGTAGTGTGCTTTAGACTTGGTCTAAACGAATAAATAGTGCTAAAGCTTGGGCTTAAGCCAATTTCGACAGTTTGTTACAAGAAGATACATGCTATATTAAGGTGGAGAAGCAATCCAACGTAACTAAGAAGCATTATCTAAAACCATGAATGGCTAGAGAACCATTGAATCTTGAAGAAGTTTTCGGGGCTGAAGATAGGATTAGTCCCAAGATGAGTTAGTTCAAGGTTTAAACAACACCTATGGATGCTTATACGATGAAGCAATGCTTTGAGTTACAACCTATATGCATGTTTAGTAGGCATAAGTTATTGCCGCAGAGTGCTTTGGACTTGGTCTAAACGAATGAATAGTGATAAAGCTTGGGATTAAGCCACTTTTGACACTTTGTTACGAGAAGATACATGCAATATTAAGGTGGAGAAGCAATCCAACGTAACTAATAAGCATTATCTAAAACCATGAAAGGCTAGACAACCATTGAATCTTGAAGAAGTTTTGGGGGCTGAAGATAGTAGTACTCCCAAGATGAGTTAGTTCAAGGCTGAAACAACACCTATGCATGCTTATACGATGAAGCAACGCTTTGAGTTACAACCTCTATATGTGTTTAGTAGGTATAAGTTACTGCCGCAGTGTGCTTTGGACTTGGTCTAAACGAATGAATAGTGAGAAAGCTTGGGATTAAGCAACTTTGGACACTTTGTTACGAGACGATACATGCTATATTAAGGTGGAGAAGCAATCCAACGTAACTAAGAAGCATTATCACAAACCATGAAAGGCTAAAGAACCATTGAATCTTGTAGAAGTTTTCGGGGCTGAAGATAGGAGTAGTCCTAATATGAGTTAGTTCAAGGCTTAAACAACACCTATGGATGCTTATACGATGAATCAATGCTTTGTGTTACAATCTCTATGGATGTTTAGTAGGCATATGTTACTGCCGCAGGGTGCTTTGGACTTGGTCTAAATGAATGAATACTGACAAAGCTTGGTTTAAGCTACTTTGTGTAGAATTTTAGAGAGGATTATGAGTATATTTCTTGGTGAAGAAGAATAAAGAAGAATGAAGTAGAATAGCGATTATAAAAGAGAGAGTTTCTTATATTCTTATTCACTTATGTTTTCCTTTACAAGAGGTTGTATATATAGACTTTTCAAAGAAGATACAAGGAAGAAGAGATTGCGTGAAGGAGAGAAGGAAGAAGAGAAGTAGAAGTTGCGTGAAGGAGAAACAAGGGGGCAGCTCACCTACTCCTACAGTAGGCGCTCCATGCCCTTCCTCTGACCGCCCATGTCTCAACTTGTCTCTTCATTTTAACTTAGTTATCTTTTCGGTTCATTCTTAACTGAACTTAGTTTCTTTTCAACCGCTTCTTGATCTTCTGAGCACATCTCCCTTTCAACACTCCCCCTCAAGATTGGTTGGTGGAGGTCCAACAAACCCATCTTGCCATGAAGATGATCACATACCTTACTAGTAGTTGCTTTCGTGAAAATATCAGCTAGCTGATCCATACTTCTCACATATGTTGGCAGAATAACCCCAGCTTCAACCTTTTCTCTCACATAGTGACAGTCGACCTCAATATGCTTCGTTCTCTCATGGACACAGAGTTAAAAGCAATATGAATGGCAGCTTTATTGTCGCAATAAAGAGTTATTGGCTCAGATGAGTCAATTCCTAAATCTTTGAGAAGAGCCTTTATCCACACCAATTCACCAGTTGTGTTTGCCATGGCGCGATATTCAGCCTCTGCACTTGATCGAGAGATGACTTTTTGTTTCTTACTTCTCCAAGTAACCAAATTTCCACCAACAAAAGTACAATACCCAGTTGTTGATCTCCGATCACCCTTATCTCCTGCCCAATCAGCATCACAATATCCAACAATATCAGTAGAGTTATTGTGGCCTATCCAAATACCTTTACCTGGGGTGCCTTTTAAGTATCTTAGGATACGATCAACCATCTTCCAATGATGCTTGCTTGGGGCCTGCATATGTTGGCTAACTTGATTCACCGCAAATGAAATGTCTGGTCGGGTGATAGTCAAGTAAATTAGTCGTCCAACTAGTCTTTGATATCGCTTTACTTCCATTATTTGCTCCCCCTCAGGACATATCTTAAAGCCATCTTCAATGGGTGTCTTAGCCGGTTTCACCCCCAGCTTCCCTGTTTCTTCCAACAAATCAAGAGTGTATTTTCGTTGCGATAGAGACAACCCATTCTCGAATTTACATACCTCAATCCCAAGGAAATACTTCAGCTCACCCAAATCTTTGATATCGAATGACTTCTTAAGTAAGATCTTGGTTCTTTTGATTCCCTCAATATCATCACCCGTGACAATGATATCATCCACATAGACTAGCACAACAACAATTCCTTTCTCCCCCTGGGTTGTGAACAATGTATGGTCTGCTTCAGATCTCCTAAATCCATTTTCCAGGAGACACCCACTAAGCTTGTGATACCAAGCCCTGGGTGATTGCTTCAGACCATAGATAGCTTTCTTAAGCTTGCAAACTTTGTTTTCACCAATGTTCACTCCTTCTGGTGGAACCATATATACTTCTTCTTTCAAATCTCCTTGAAGGAATGCATTTTTCACATCCATCTGCCACAAGTTCCAACACAGATTAGTAGCAATCGAGAGAAGAATTCGTACCGAATGGAGCTTGGCTACTGGTGCAAACGTTTCGGTATAATCCACGCCCTGCTTTTGGGTGTAACCTTTGGCCACCAACCGAGCTTTGTATCTCTCTATTTCCCCAGTGCTAGTGTACTTAATTGTGTAGACCCATCTACAGCCAACAAGCTTCTTCTTGCTAGGCTTGTCAATCTCATCCCATGTATCATTCTTGACCATAGATGCTATTTCTTCTGACATTGCTTGAACCCAAACATCTGATAAACACGCCTCTTCATAGCTCCCTGGGATCTTGTGTTTATCAATCTTGGACAGAAATGCTTGGTGTTCTGCCGGAAACTGATCCATCGTACAGTGGTTCTGGAATGGATGAGCAACGGCCTGATGATTATAATACACCCTTGTATTCTTCCAATGCTCAGGAGGAAACCGCACCCTTGTACTTCGTCTTAGTGGAGGCACACTCTCTTCTTCGGGACGCAATTCATCACCCTCTTCTACTACAGTCGCTTCCACTGAATCTGGAACAGAAGCAACAATTGGTGATTCTTCCTTGTTGGTGTAACCTTCCGGATCAACCATTTCCTCAACCTCTATTGGGTCACTCTCTTCAACATGTTCCACAGAGTCATCTTGTGAAGCTATCCCTTCAAGAATACCTCTTAAAGTCGATGCACTTTCAACAGGAGTAACTAAGTCTTCCAAGTTATTCCAGTCCCGCCTATCAAAGTAACCCGTTTCTTCAACAAATTTCACCTCCCTTGATACATACATCCGCTTTGTGGTGGGATTATAACATTTATACCCCTTTTGTTCAGTGGAGTATCCAATGAACATACACTTAACACTCTTTGGATCTAGCTTATTCCTTAGCTCATCTGGAACAAACACATAACAAGTACACCCAAAGACCCTTAGATGATTAATGGAAGGTTTAATTTTGTTTAATACCTCATAAGGTGACACACTTCCATGGGAAACTGTTGGTAGTCGGTTAATGAGGTAACATGCGGTCATTACTGCATCTCCCCAGTAATGTTTAGGCACATGTCTATCAAACAACATCGTTCTAGCAACCTCCATGAGATGCCTATTCTTGCGTTCAGCCACACCATTCTGCTGAGGAGTATAAGCGCAGGTCTTCTGATGCACAATTCCGAGCTTCCCAACAACTTCCTTAAAGGCATTACTAGTGTACTCTCCTCCATTATCACTTCTTAGAATTTTGATTTTAGTTCCAAACTGAGTTAGTACATAGTTATAGAACTTGATGAAGGCATCAAGAACATGACTCTTTGAGGGTAGAAGCGTAATCCATGTGTACTTAGACTTCTCATCAATAAATGACACAAAGTACTTATATTGGTCTCGAGATGCACAAGGTGCTGTCCATACATCAGAATGTACAAGATCAAAACATTCATCATACAAGGTTGAAGAATCCGGAAACACACTTCTACAATGTTTTCCCAAAATACATGCTTCACACTTTTGATGATCTTGGACTTTCTGATTAGGAAGGGCGAGCTGAAGGACTTGAAGATGTGGATGACCCAACCTTTCATGCCAAAAAGAGATAAGAGCCGACTTATCAACAACTGGTTGCTTCCTATCCAACACATAGAGACCACCCGTGGAGCAACCTTCCCCGATGGTTTTCCCAGACTCATTGTCCTGAAACTTTACATTATCAGAACTAAAAACAACCAAGCAATCAAGGTCCTTAGTCGCTTGCTGAACAGATATCAAATTACTAGAAAAATCTGGCAAGTATAAAGCTTTCAACTTCTTCTTAAATAACTCTAGATTCCCCATTCCTCTAATCTCAACATCCTGTCCATTAGCAATTGTAACCTTTCCACCATGTGGCTTAACATCAGACAACAAATCCCTATCACTAATCATGTGATGAGATGCACCAGAGTCTACAATAACCGGTTTGCTATTTCTAGAGGCACAGAATCCCTTACCAGAGTCTGCAAGCTTTGTGATGCTCTGGATGAGAGCATCTAAGTCTGATCGTCTTACCACATCATCTGAGGTGGATGTAGCAACTCCAGCCACTCCCTTTGACATCTGACCCAGTCCCTTGAAATTCTTGGGCCTTAGATGCGGATAGAGTGTCCAACACTTATCCTTGGTGTGACCTTTCATCTTGCAATGGTCACACACAAGGTTCTTCCTGTCAGCATTCCATCCGCTTTCCTTTCTTTTGCTCACATGAGCAATTCCGCTTGGTGTTTTAAACAGGCCCCTGGAGCCTTCCTCCTTCTGAATCATCATACACACTTGGTTGAGAGGCGGCAGCTTCTCAAACCTTAAAATGTGATGAACTAGTCCAAAGTATGACTCATCAAGAGTAAGAAGCAAACCAAACACTTGATCTTGCTCTCTCCTCTCCACAATCTTTTTAATATCCAGTGTGGGAGGCCTAATGACATCCAGTTCTGCCCATAATCCCATAAACTCTCCAAAGAGGTCCTTAAAGTCCTTCCCTTCTTGTTGCAGATTACTGAGCGCCTTCTTGATCTCATAAATTCTGCTGAGGTTGGATTCATTTCCATACACTCCTACCAGTGTATCCCACAACTCCTTAGCTGTTTCTATATAAGAGTAAGAAGTTAGGATACTCGGCTCTAGAGAACTCTGAAGAACAGCTAATACTAACTGATCTTCTTGGATCCATTTAGAATCCTCTTTGCTTGTGCTAATTTGGGTTAGAGACTCAAGCTCTCCCTCCTCAGCTGCTGCACCACTTCCATCAGTTTCCCCTGAGGTGGCGCCAACTTCTACTTGGCCATGAGGTATCTCCTCAGATGTAAGACAGTGGATCCATAATCCACGGCTCCTGAGTGCTGTTTTGGTGGTTCTAGACCACAAAAGATAGTTATTCCCGTTAAGAACAACTGGTAAGCTGAACAACTTGAGATTATCCATATTAAGAACTCAGAACAATAAAATTCCGGAGGCAAACGAGGTCTCAAGGAGCTTAATGCTCTGATACCATGTAGAATTTTAGAGAGGATTATGAGTATATTTCTTGGTGAAGAAGAATAAAGAAGAATGAAGTAGAATAGCGATTATAAAAGAGAGAGTTTCTTATATTCTTATTCACTTATGTTTTCCTTTACAAGAGGTTGTATATATAGACTTTTCAAAGAAGATACAAGGAAGAAGAGATTGCGTGAAGGAGAGAAGGAAGAAGAGAAGTAGAAGTTGCGTGAAGGAGAAACAAGGGGGCAGCTCACCTACTCCTACAGTAGGCGCTCCATGCCCTTCCTCTGACCGCCCATGTCTCAACTTGTCTCTTCATTTTAACTTAGTTATCTTTTCGGTTCATTCTTAACTGAACTTAGTTTCTTTTCAACCGCTTCTTGATCTTCTGAGCACATCTCCCTTTCAACACTTTGGACACTTTGTTACGAGAAGATACATGCTATATTAAGGTGGAGAAGCAATCCAACGTAACTAAGAAGCATTATCACAAACAATGAAAAGCTAAAGATAGGAGTATTCCCAAGATGAGTTAGTTCAAGGCTAAAATAACACCTATGGATATTTATACGATGAAGCAATGCATTGTGTTACAACCTCTATGGATGTTTAGTAGGCATAAGTAACCGCCGCAGTGTGCTTTGGACTTGGTCTAAACGAATGAAAAGTAACAAAGCTTTAACTTAAGTAACTTTGGACACTTTGTGATGAGAAGATACATGCTATATTAAGGTGGAGAAGCAATCCAACGTAACTAAGAAGCATTATCACAAACCATGAAAGGCTAGAGAACCACTGAATTTTGAAGAAGTTTTTGGGGCTGAAGATAACAGTATTCCCAAGATGAGTTAGTTCAAGGCTTAAACAATACCTATGGATGCTTATATGATGAAGCAATGCTTTGAGTTACAACCTCTATGGATGTTTAGTAGGCATAAGTTGTAGAATTTTAGAGAGGATTATGAGTATATTTCTTGGTGAAGAAGAATAAAAAAGAATGAAGTAGAATAGCGATTATAAAAGAGAGAGTTTCTTATATTCTTATTCACTTATGTTTTCCTTTACAAGAGGTTGTATATATAGACTTTTCAAAGAAGATACAAGGAAGAAGAGATTGCGTGAAGGAGAGAAGGAAGAAGAGAAGTAGAAGTTGCGTGAAGGAGAAACAAGGGGGCAGCTCACCTACTCCTACAGTAGGCGCTCCATGCCCTTCCTCTGACCGCCCATGTCTCAACTTGTCTCTTCATTTTAACTTAGTTATCTTTTCGGTTCATTCTTAACTGAACTTAGTTTCTTTTCAACCGCTTCTTGATCTTCTGAGCACATCTCCCTTTCAACACTCCCCCTCAAGATTGGTTGGTGGAGGTCCAACAAACCCATCTTGCCATGAAGATGATCACATACCTTACTAGTAGTTGCTTTCGTGAAAATATCAGCTAGCTGATCCATACTTCTCACATATGTTGGCAGAATAACCCCAGCTTCAACCTTTTCTCTCACATAGTGACAGTCGACCTCAATATGCTTCGTTCTCTCATGGAACACAGAGTTAGAAGCAATATGAATGGCAGCTTTATTGTCGCAATAAAGAGTTATTGGCTCAGATGAGTCAATTCCTAAATCTTTGAGAAGAGCCTTTATCCACACCAATTCACCAGTTGTGTTTGCCATGGCGCGATATTCAGCCTCTGCACTTGATCGAGAGATGACTTTTTGTTTCTTACTTCTCCAAGTAACCAAATTTCCACCAACAAAAGTACAATACCCAGTTGTTGATCTCCGATCACCCTTATCTCCTGCCCAATCAGCATCACAATATCCAACAATATTAGTAGAGTTATTGTGGCCTATCCAAATACCTTTACCTGGGGTGCCTTTTAAGTATCTTAGGATACGATCAACCATCTTCCAATGATGCTTGCTTGGGGCCTGCATATGTTGGCTAACTTGATTCACCGCAAATGAAATGTCTGGTCGGGTGATAGTCAAGTAAATTAGTCGTCCAACTAGTCTTTGATATCGCTTTACTTCCATTATTTGCTCCCCTCAGGACATATCTTAAAGCCATCTTCAATGGGTGTCTTAGCCGGTTTCACCCCCAGCTTCCCTGTTTCTTCCAACAAATCAAGAGTGTATTTTCGTTGCGATAGAGACAACCCATTCTCGAATTTACATACCTCAATCCCAAGGAAATACTTCAGCTCACCCAAATCTTTGATATCGAATGACTTCTTAAGTAAGATCTTGGTTCTTTTGATTCCCTCAATATCATCACCCGTGACAATGATATCATCCACATAGACTAGCACAACAACAATTCCTTTCTCCCCCTGGGTTGTGAACAATGTATGGTCTGCTTCAGATCTCCTAAATCCATTTTCCAGGAGACACCCACTAAGCTTGTGATACCAAGCCCTGGGTGATTGCTTCAGACCATAGATAGCTTTCTTAAGCTTGCAAACTTTGTTTTCACCAATGTTCACTCCTTCTGGTGGAACCATATATACTTCTTCTTTCAAATCTCCTTGAAGGAATGCATTTTTCACATCCATCTGCCACAAGTTCCAACACAGATTAGTAGCAATCGAGAGAAGAATTCGTACCGAATGGAGCTTGGCTACTGGTGCAAACGTTTCGGTATAATCCACGCCCTGCTTTTGGGTGTAACCTTTGGCCACCAACCGAGCTTTGTATCTCTCTATTTCCCCAGTGCTAGTGTACTTAATTGTGTAGACCCATCTACAGCCAACAAGCTTCTTCTTGCTAGGCTTGTCAATCTCATCCCATGTATCATTCTTGACCATAGATGCTATTTCTTCTGACATTGCTTGAACCCAAACATCTGATAAACACGCCTCTTCATAGCTCCCTGGGATCTTGTGTTTATCAATCTTGGACAGAAATGCTTGGTGTTCTGCCGGAAACTGATCCATCGTACAGTGGTTCTGGAATGGATGAGCAACGGCCTGATGATTATAATACACCCTTGTATTCTTCCAATGCTCAGGAGGAAACCGCACCCTTGTACTTCGTCTTAGTGGAGGCACACTCTCTTCTTCGGGACGCAATTCATCACCCTCTTCTACTACAGTCGCTTCCACTGAATCTGGAACAGAAGCAACAATTGGTGATTCTTCCTTGTTGGTGTAACCTTCCGGATCAACCATTTCCTCAACCTCTATTGGGTCACTCTCTTCAACATGTTCCACAGAGTCATCTTGTGAAGCTATCCCTTCAAGAATACCTCTTAAAGTCGATGCACTTTCAACAGGAGTAACTAAGTCTTCCAAGTTATTCCAGTCCCGCCTATCAAAGTAACCCGTTTCTTCAACAAATTTCACCTCCCTTGATACATACATCCGCTTTGTGGTGGGATTATAACATTTATACCCCTTTTGTTCAGTGGAGTATCCAATGAACATACACTTAACACTCTTTGGATCTAGCTTATTCCTTAGCTCATCTGGAACAAACACATAACAAGTACACCCAAAGACCCTTAGATGATTAATGGAAGGTTTAATTTTGTTTAATACCTCATAAGGTGACACACTTCCATGGGAAACTGTTGGTAGTCGGTTAATGAGGTAACATGCGGTCATTACTGCATCTCCCCAGTAATGTTTAGGCACATGTCTATCAAACAACATCGTTCTAGCAACCTCCATGAGATGCCTATTCTTGCGTTCAGCCACACCATTCTGCTGAGGAGTATAAGCGCAGGTCTTCTGATGCACAATTCCGAGCTTCCCAACAACTTCCTTAAAGGCATTACTAGTGTACTCTCCTCCATTATCACTTCTTAGAATTTTGATTTTAGTTCCAAACTGAGTTAGTACATAGTTATAGAACTTGATGAAGGCATCAAGAACATGACTCTTTGAGGGTAGAAGCGTAATCCATGTGTACTTAGACTTCTCATCAATAAATGACACAAAGTACTTATATTGGTCTCGAGATGCACAAGGTGCTGTCCATACATCAGAATGTACAAGATCAAAACATTCATCATACAAGGTTGAAGAATCCGGAAACACACTTCTACAATGTTTTCCCAAAATACATGCTTCACACTTTTGATGATCTTGGACTTTCTGATTAGGAAGGGCGAGCTGAAGGACTTGAAGATGTGGATGACCCAACCTTTCATGCCAAAAAGAGATAAGAGCCGACTTATCAACAACTGGTTGCTTCCTATCCAACACATAGAGACCACCCGTGGAGCAACCTTCCCCGATGGTTTTCCCAGACTCATTGTCCTGAAACTTTACATTATCAGAACTAAAAACAACCAAGCAATCAAGGTCCTTAGTCGCTTGCTGAACAGATATCAAATTACTAGAAAAATCTGGCAAGTATAAAGCTTTCAACTTCTTCTTAAATAACTCTAGATTCCCCATTCCTCTAATCTCAACATCCTGTCCATTAGCAATTGTAACCTTTCCACCATGTGGCTTAACATCAGACAACAAATCCCTATCACTAATCATGTGATGAGATGCACCAGAGTCTACAATAACCGGTTTGCTATTTCTAGAGGCACAGAATCCCTTACCAGAGTCTGCAAGCTTTGTGATGCTCTGGATGAGAGCATCTAAGTCTGATCGTCTTACCACATCATCTGAGGTGGATGTAGCAACTCCAGCCACTCCCTTTGACATCTGACCCAGTCCCTTGAAATTCTTGGGCCTTAGATGCGGATAGAGTGTCCAACACTTATCCTTGGTGTGACCTTTCATCTTGCAATGGTCACACACAAGGTTCTTCCTGTCAGCATTCCATCCGCTTTCCTTTCTTTTGCTCACATGAGCAATTCAGCTTGGTGTTTTAAACAGGCCCCTGGAGCCTTCCTCCTTCTGAATCATCATACACACTTGGTTGAGAGGCGGCAGCTTCTCAAACCTTAAAATGTGATGAACTAGTCCAAAGTATGACTCATCAAGAGTAAGAAGCAAACCAAACACTTGATCTTGCTCTCTCCTCTCCACAATCTTTTTAATATCCAGTGTGGGAGGCCTAATGACATCCAGTTCTGCCCATAATCCCATAAACTCTCCAAAGAGGTCCTTAAAGTCCTTCCCTTCTTGTTGCAGATTACTGAGCGCCTTCTTGATCTCATAAATTCTGCTGAGGTTGGATTCATTTCCATACACTCCTACCAGTGTATCCCACAACTCCTTAGCTGTTTCTATATAAGAGTAAGAAGTTAGGATACTCGGCTCTAGAGAACTCTGAAGAACAGCTAATACTAACTGATCTTCTTGGATCCATTTAGAATCCTCTTTGCTTGTGCTAATTTGGGTTAGAGACTCAAGCTCTCCCTCCTCAGCTGCTGCACCACTTCCATCAGTTTCCCCTGAGGTGGCGCCAACTTCTACTTGGCCATGAGGTATCTCCTCAGATGTAAGACAGTGGATCCATAATCCACGGCTCCTGAGTGCTGTTTTGGTGGTTCTAGACCACAAAAGATAGTTATTCCCGTTAAGAACAACTGGTAAGCTGAACAACTTGAGATTATCCATATTAAGAACTCAGAACAATAAAATTCCGGAGGCAAACGAGGTCTCAAGGAGCTTAATACTCTGATACCATGTAGAATTTTAGAGAGGATTATGAGTATATTTCTTGGTGAAGAAGAATAAAGAAGAATGAAGTAGAATAGCGATTATAAAAGAGAGAGTTTCTTATATTCTTATTCACTTATGTTTTCCTTTACAAGAGGTTGTATATATAGACTTTTCAAAGAAGATACAAGGAAGAAGAGATTGCGTGAAGGAGAGAAGGAAGAAGAGAAGTAGAAGTTGCGTGAAGGAGAAACAAGGGGGCAGCTCACCTACTCCTACAGTAGGCGCTCCATGCCCTTCCTCTGACCGCCCATGTCTCAACTTGTCTCTTCATTTTAACTTAGTTATCTTTTCGGTTCATTCTTAACTGAACTTAGTTTCTTTTCAACCGCTTCTTGATCTTCTGAGCACATCTCCCTTTCAACACTTTGGACACTTTGTTACGAGAAGATTTAGCTATATTAAGGTGGAGAAGCAATCCAACGTAACTAAGAAGCATTATCACAAACAATGAAAAGCTAAAGATAGGAGTATTCCCAAGATGAGTTAGTTCAAGGCTAAAATAACACCTATGGATATTTATACGATGAAGCAATGCATTGTGTTACAACCTCTATGGATGTTTAGTAGGCATAAGTAACCGCCGCAGTGTGCTTTGGACTTGGTCTAAACGAATGAAAAGTAACAAAGCTTTAACTTAAGTAACTTTGGACACTTTGTGATGAGAAGATACATGCTATATTAAGGTGGAGAAGCAATCCAACGTAACTAAGAAGCATTATCACAAACCATGAAATGCTACAGAACCACTGAATTTTGAAGAAGTTTTTGGGGCTGAAGATAACAGTATTCCCAAGATGAGTTAGTTCAAGGCTTAAACAATACCTATGGATGCTTATATGATGAAGCAATGCTTTGAGTTACAACCTCTATGGATGTTTAGTAGGCATAAGTTGTAGAATTTTAGAGAGGATTATGAGTATATTTCTTGGTGAAGAAGAATAAAGAAGAATGAAGTAGAATAGCGATTATAAAAGAGAGAGTTTCTTATATTCTTATTCACTTATGTTTTCCTTTACAAGAGGTTGTATATATAGACTTTTCAAAGAAGATACAAGGAAGAAGAGATTGCGTGAAGGAGAGAAGGAAGAAGAGAAGTAGAAGTTGCGTGAAGGAGAAACAAGGGGGCAGCTCACCTACTCCTACAGTAGGCGCTCCATGCCCTTCCTCTGACCGCCCATGTCTCAACTTGTCTCTTCATTTTAACTTAGTTATCTTTTCGGTTCATTCTTAACTGAACTTAGTTTCTTTTCAACCGCTTCTTGATCTTCTGAGCACATCTCCCTTTCAACACTCCCCCTCAAGATTGGTTGGTGGAGGTCCAACAAACCCATCTTGCCATGAAGATGATCACATACCTTACTAGTAGTTGCTTTCGTGAAAATATCAGCTAGCTGATCCATACTTCTCACATATGTTGGCAGAATAACCCCAGCTTCAACCTTTTCTCTCACATAGTGACAGTCGACCTCAATATGCTTCGTTCTCTCATGGAACACAGAGTTAGAAGCAATATGAATGGCAGCTTTATTGTCGCAATAAAGAGTTATTGGCTCAGATGAGTCAATTCCTAAATCTTTGAGAAGAGCCTTTATCCACACCAATTCACCAGTTGTGTTTGCCATGGCGCGATATTCAGCCTCTGCACTTGATCGAGAGATGACTTTTTGTTTCTTACTTCTCCAAGTAACCAAATTTCCACCAACAAAAGTACAATACCCAGTTGTTGATCTCCGATCACCCTTATCTCCTGCCCAATCAGCATCACAATATCCAACAATATCAGTAGAGTTATTGTGGCCTATCCAAATACCTTTACCTGGGGTGCCTTTTAAGTATCTTAGGATACGATCAACCATCTTCCAATGATGCTTGCTTGGGGCCTGCATATGTTGGCTAACTTGATTCACCGCAAATGAAATGTCTGGTCGGGTGATAGTCAAGTAAATTAGTCGTCCAACTAGTCTTTGATATCGCTTTACTTCCATTATTTGCTCCCCCTCAGGACATATCTTAAAGCCATCTTCAATGGGTGTCTTAGCCGGTTTCACCCCCAGCTTCCCTCTTTCTTCCAACAAATCAAGAGTGTATTTTCGTTGCGATAGAAACAACCCATTCTCGAATTTACATACCTCAATCCCAAGGAAATACTTCAGCTCACCCAAATCTTTGATATCGAATGACTTCTTAAGTAAGATCTTGGTTCTTTTGATTCCCTCAATATCATCACCCGTGACAATGATATCATCCACATAGACTAGCACAACAACAATTCCTTTCTCCCCCTGGGTTGTGAACAATGTATGGTCTGCTTCAGATCTCCTAAATCCATTTTCCAGGAGACACCCACTAAGCTTGTGATACCAAGCCCTGGGTGATTGCTTCAGACCATAGATAGCTTTCTTAAGCTTGCAAACTTTGTTTTCACCAATGTTCACTCCTTCTGGTGGAACCATATATACTTCTTCTTTCAAATCTCCTTGAAGGAATGCATTTTTCACATCCATCTGCCACAAGTTCCAACACAGATTAGTAGCAATCGAGAGAAGAATTCGTACCGAATGGAGCTTGGCTACTGGTGCAAACGTTTCGGTATAATCCACACCCTGCTTTTGGGTGTAACCTTTGGCCACCAACCGAGCTTTGTATCTCTCTATTTCCCCAGTGCTAGTGTACTTAATTGTGTAGACCCATCTACAGCCAACAAGCTTCTTCTTGCTAGGCTTGTCAATCTCATCCCATGTATCATTCATGACCATAGATGCTATTTCTTCTGACATTGCTTGAACCCAAACATCTGATAAACACGCCTCTTCATAGCTCCCTGGGATCTTGTGTTTATCAATCTTGGACAGAAATGCTTGGTGTTCTGCTGGAAACTGATCCATCGTACAGTGGTTCTGGAATGGATGAGCAACGGCCTGATGATTATAATACACCCTTGTATTCTTCCAATGCTCAGGAGGAAACCGCACCCTTGTACTTCGTCTTAGTGGAGGCACACTCTCTTCTTCGGGACGCAATTCATCACCCTCTTCTACTACAGTCGCTTCCACTGAATCTGGAACAGAAGCAACAATTGGTGATTCTTCCTTGTTGGTGTAACCTTCCGGATCAACCATTTCCTCAACCTCTATTGGGTCACTCTCTTCAACATGTTCCACAGAGTCATCTTGTGAAGCTATCCCTTCAAGAATACCTCTTAAAGTCGATGCACTTTCAACAGGAGTAACTAAGTCTTCCAAGTTATTCCAGTCCCGCCTATCAAAGTAACCCGTTTCTTCAACAAATTTCACCTCCCTTGATACATACATCCGCTTTGTGGTGGGATTATAACATTTATACCCCTTTTGTTCAGTGGAGTATCCAATGAACATACACTTAACACTCTTTGGATCTAGCTTATTCCTTAGCTCATCTGGAACAAACACATAACAAGTACACCCAAAGACCCTTAGATGATTAATGGAAGGTTTAATTTTGTTTAATACCTCATAAGGTGACACACTTCCATGGGAAACTGTTGGTAGTCGGTTAATGAGGTAACATGCGGTCATTACTGCATCTCCCCAGTAATGTTTAGGCACATGTCTATCAAACAACATCGTTCTAGCAACCTCCATGAGATGCCTATTCTTGCGTTCAGCCACACCATTCTGCTGAGGAGTATAAGCGCAGGTCTTCTGATGCACAATTCCGAGCTTCCCAACAACTTCCTTAAAGGCATTCCTAGTGTACTCTCCTCCATTATCACTTCTTAGAATTTTGATTTTAGTTCCAAACTGAGTTAGTACATAGTTATAGAACTTGATGAAGGCATCAAGAACATGACTCTTTGAGGGTAGAAGCGTAATCCATGTGTACTTAGACTTCTCATCAATAAATGACACAAAGTACTTATATTGGTCTCGAGATGCACAAGGTGCTGTCCATACATCAGAATGTACAAGATCAAAACATTCATCATACAAGGTTGAAGAATCCGGAAACACACTTCTACAATGTTTTCCCAAAATACATGCTTCACACTTTTGATGATCTTGGACTTTCTGATTAGGAAGGGCGAGCTGAAGGACTTGAAGATGTGGATGACCCAACCTTTCATGCCAAAAAGAGATAAGAGCCGACTTATCAACAACTGGTTGCTTTCTATCCAACACATAGAGACCACCCGTGGAGCAACCTTCCCCGATGGTTTTCCCAGACTCATTGTCCTGAAACTTTACATTATCAGAACTAAAAACAACCAAGCAATCAAGGTCCTTAGTGTTGATTTTAGAGGTTTAGAAAGAGATAAGGATGGAGATGAGAGAATTGGCGTAATAAGGAAGAGAAAGATTGCTGAATATTTCTTCTTATTCACACACACTTCTTTACAAGAGATTACATGTATTTATAGACTTTTTACATTGAAATGAAGAAGAATCAAGGAAGAGGAGAGGAGGGGCGTGAAGAAGGGAAGAGAGATGGGTGAGCTGCTCCAATAGTCTTGTTGCACCATGCCCTGCTCTGACGCGCACCATGCCCTGTTCTGATGCGCCCATGCTTGTGCCCATACCTCTCTTTGCTTCCTCACTTAGTTTAGTTAGATTGTCTAGTTGAGATCCAACAGCTTCCTTTTCTTCTAGTTCCTTCTCAACTAGTTCTCCTTCTAGTTTCTTCACAACTAGTTCTCTTTTTCCTTCCCTCCTTCTCTTAAGTTTGAATTATTCTTCTTCTTGAGATCACATATTTCAACACTCCCCCTCAAGATTGGTCGGTGAAGATCCTTTAGACCGATCTTGCCATGTATGTGATCCCCAATGATAGAGGATGTTGCCTTGGTGAAGATATCCGCTAGCTGTTCCCCACTTGCTACAAATACGGGTTTGATGATTCCTTCTTGAATCTTTCCCCTCACAAAGTGACAATCCACTTCTATATGCTTGGTCCTTTCATGGAATACCGGATTGGATGCTATATGTATTGCAGCTTGATTATCACAATACAACAGCATCTCCTCAGCCTCATGTATTCCAAGATCTTCTAGGAATGCCTTCACCCATATCAATTCTTTTGTCACCTCCTTCATAGCCCTATACTCGGCTTCAGCACTTGATAAGGCTATAACTTTCTGCTTCTTACTTCTCCAAGTGACTAGATTACCTCCCACAAAGGTACAAAAACCGGATGTGGACTTTCTATCTTGCTTATCTCCAGCCCAATCCGCATCACAATATCCTTGAACCTTTGTGTTTCCATTAGCCTTCATCCATATGCCTTTTCCAGGGCTGTTTTTTAAGTACCTTAGCAGCCTCTCAATCATGTTCCAATGCTGCATAGTTGGTTTTTGCATATGTTGACTCACACGGTTCACTGCAAAGCAAATGTCCGGCCTTGTGATAGTGAGGTAGATGAGCTTGCCCACCATCCTTTGATACCTCTTAATATCTTCCAATGGCTCCCCCTCAGGATTATCTTGGTAGCCTTCTTCTATTGGAGTTTTAGCCGGCTTGGATCCTAACTTGCCAGTTTCTTCCAAGAGATCCAGCACATATTTCCTTTGAGAGATGAACATCCCATCTTCAAACCGTGTCATCTCAATTCCTAGGAAGTATTTAAGCTCTCCCAGATCCTTTATATCAAAAGCGATCTTCAAGAGTTTCTTGATTTGATCTACTCCATCTTTATCACTTCCTGTGATGATTAGATCATCAACATAGATCAAGACCACCACTACTCCTCCTTCACTTTGCCTTGTGAAGAGGGTATGATCAGCTTCAGATCTTATGAACTCCTTATCCAATAGACAAGCGCTTAGCCTTTGGTACCATGCTCTTGGAGATTGCTTTAGCCCATAGATTGCTTTCTTCAATCTGCAAACCTTGTTGCCTTCCTTATGATATCCTTGGGGTGGATCCATATATACCTCTTCTTCCAAATCTCCTTGCAAGAAGGCGTTCTTGACATCCATCTGCCATAGATCCCACTTCAAGTTCACTGCCACTGAGATTAGGATTCTTATGGAGTGGAGCTTAGCAACCGGAGCAAATGTCTCGGTATAATCCTCCCCATAGATTTGAGTGTATCCTTTTGCCACCAGCCTTGCTTTGTACCTCTCTATTTTCCCATCACTTGTATACTTGATTGTGTAAACCCATCTACACCCAACTGATTTCTTATCCTTTGGTAATTCGGTCAAGTACCAAGTGTGGTTCTTTTCCATGGACTTCATTTCCTCTTCCATGGCTTTTACCCATACTCCATTCTCACACGCTTCTTCATATGAGTTAGGTATGGATTCCTTGCTGATTCTTCCAAGAAAAGCTTCATGCTCCATAGGTAAGGATGCCAACGAGCAAAAATGCTCAATGGGATATGTGATAGTGCTAGTTTGAGTGTTATCTCCCCCTTGTGATAAGAGAATGCTGTCGCCAATAGGATCGAGATCTAAGCTCGCCGTACGCACAGGACATTCTCTTATCACACAAGGAAGATTACTCGCACTAGACTCCCCTTGGAGCATGGCAGAGTTGTTGTAGCCATAGTAAACACGTTGTCGCCTTTGTCTTGTACTTCTTCTTAGGGGTACGGTTGGCTCAAGTTCTCCCTCACCATCATTCGCTTCTTCTTCAACAGAATTCTGATCTTGCTCCGCATGTGCCTCATCTTCTACTCTGGTTTCAGATGATTCGCTTTCTCCCTGTACTTCATTTATTAGAGCGTCATTAACCCGCATCCAATCCATAGGTAATGAAGTCACATCCTCCGGAGCTTCATGGTTCTTGTTTCCATAAAATCCTTCTTCTTCATTGAATCTCACCTCTCTAGATACATAGACCCTCCTTGTCTCCGGATTGTAGACCTTGTATCCTTTTTGTGTTGGTGAGTAGCCAATGAACACACACTTCATACTTCGAGGTTCAAGCTTGCTTCTTTGTCCCTCCGGTAGAAACATATAACAAGAACATCCAAAGGTCTTCATATGGTTCACGCTTGGCTTGCTTTTGTGTAGCACTTCAAATGGTGATTTATTATCCATATTTTTCGTTGGAAGCCGGTTGATCAAGTAACTTGAAGTCATTACTGCATCTCCCCAATGAAACTTAGGTACTCCTTTGGCAATCATGAGGGTTCTTGCAACTTCCATGAGATGCCTATTCTTTCTTTCTGCTACCCCATTTTGTTGTGGAGTGTATGCACACGATGTTTGGTGTATGATACCAAGATTATTGAGTAACTCCTTGAATCGTTTGCTCACATACTCCCCTCCATTATCACTTCTTAAGATCTTGATTTTGGTCTTGAATTGGGTAGAGATATATTTGGTGAAGTTAGTAAACGCTTCATATACTTGATCCTTTGAATGTAAGAGTGTGATCCATGTGTATCTTGAGTAGTCATCAATGAATGAAACAAAATATTTATATTGATCTCTTGAGTTACATGGGGCGGTCCATACATCCGAGTGTACAATGCCAAAAGCTTCATCACAAGTTGTAGATGAAGAGGGGAAAAACTGTCTACAATGTTTCCCTAGTACACATGCTTCACAAACTTCTTCTTCTTGAACGAGATTGGGTAAGACCATCTTGAGGATAGCTGAACTTGGATGTCCTAGCCTTCCATGCCATAATGAGCTATCTCCAATCTCCTTCTTGTTAAAAACTTCCTTATCCGCCTTCACTCCAAGAGCTTTTAGCTTTTCTTGTTTATTTGTTTCCAACAGATACACTCCATCCTCCACCTTCCCTTCTCCGAGTACATGATTTGTTTTAGGGTCCTGAAACTTCACAAAGTCAGTCCCAAACATTGCCACACAATCCAAATCTTTTGTTGCTTTATGAACTGATAAAAGGTTGGATGAGAAGCTAGGCATGTATAATGCTTTAGTTTCTTTTGTGAAAAGCTCTAACTCTCCTATCCCTTCAATCGGAACTGAGCTTCCATTGGCTATTTGTACATTTCCATGATAAGGCTCAAGATTTTTCAGCATGTCTTGATCCTTAATCATGTGATGAGAAGCCCCCGAATCCACAATGATCATATTCTTCTTAATGGAGCTTTTAGAGCTAAATAGGCTCTTACCGGATTCTGTGAGCTTGGATAGACTCTTGATGAGAGCCTCAAACTCGGATCTTCTGACCATCTCTTCAACAGGTTGCGTGACTCCCATGAAGGCTCTAGGTCCACCTCCATTCTCCTTTAGCCGCTTAGGCCTTAAGTGTGGGTAAAGAGTCCAACACTTCTCCTTAGTGTGCCCCTTCATCTTACAATGCTCACATTCCAAAACCCTCTTGTCGAATGTGAGATTCCTCTTTGCAAGATGTGCGGCCTCACTTGGTGCACGGAATAGGTCTCTTGACCCTTCCTCCCTTTGTATCATGCCACATACTTCAGCTAGACTTGGCAGCTTCTCAAATCTGAGTATGTGCTTGATAAGATCTTTGTAGGATGCATTGAGTGCCAAGAGAAGTCCAAACACTTGGTCTTGGTCACGTCTTTCTCCTAACTCCTTGGGGTCGATTGTGTGTGGCCTCAAAATCTCTAACTCGGCCCACAAGCTTCTATACTCCCCAAACATTTCCTTGAATGGCTTCTCCTCTTGTTGAAGCTCATTCAGCGCCCTCTTCACCTCAAATATTCTTGATATATTTGAGACATTTCCATATACTCCCTTGAGTATATCCCATAGTTCTTTGGCGGAATCGGCATATGAGTAGGCCGCCAAGATGGATGACTCTAGTGAGCTTTGAAGAAGAGAGAGCGTGTATTGTTCCTCTTGTTCTTCCTTAGCTTCTTCTTTTTCATTTCTCACTACAGCTTCCGCTACCTCTTTTGGCTCAACATATCGCCAAAGTCCTCTTCCTCTAAGGATGGTCTTAGTGGTTTTTGCCCAAAGGAGATAGTTGTTTCCTTTGAGCATGACTGAGATTGCTACTCTATTTGTCTCCATTTTCTAGTGACAATACACAATTCTAGTTCTTTCACAACTTGAAGATCCTATGATCCCAAGGATATTAATCTCAGAGTGAATAGAACTAGGAGGATGTATTGTTATAGATTAGAAGATTTGTAGAGTGCTAGAAGAGTTATAAGGTGAGATTTAAGCGGTTGAAGGATAAACCCGCTCTGATACCATGTTGATTTTAGAGGTTTAGAAAGAGATAAGGATGGAGATGAGAGAATTGGCGTAATAAGGAAGAGAAAGATTGCTGAATATTTCTTCTTATTCACACACACTTCTTTACAAGAGATTACATGTATTTATAGACTTTTTACATTGAAATGAAGAAGAATCAAGGAAGAGGAGAGGAGGGGCGTGAAGAAGGGAAGAGAGATGGGTGAGCTGCTCCAATAGTCTTGTTGCACCATGCCCTGCTCTGACGCGCACCATGCCCTGTTCTGATGCGCCCATGCTTGTGCCCATACCTCTCTTTGCTTCCTCACTTAGTTTAGTTAGATTGTCTAGTTGAGATCCAACAGCTTCCTTTTCTTCTAGTTCCTTCTCAACTAGTTCTCCTTCTAGTTTCTTCACAACTAGTTCTCTTTTTCCTTCCCTCCTTCTCTTAAGTTTGAATTATTCTTCTTCTTGAGATCACATATTTCAACACTTAGTCGCTTGCTGAACAGATATCAAATTACTAGAAAAATCTGGCAAGTATAAAGCTTTCAACTTCTTCTTAAATAACTCTAGATTCCCCATTCCTCTAATCTCAACATCCTGTCCATTAGCAATTGTAACCTTTCCACCATGTGGCTTAACATCAGACAACAAATCCCTATCACTAATCATGTGATGAGATGCACCAGAGTCTACAATAACCGGTTTGCTATTTCTAGAGGCACAGAATCCCTTACCAGAGTCTGCAAGCTTTGTGATGCTCTGGATGAGAGCATCTAAGTCTGATCGTCTTACCACATCATCTGAGGTGGATGTAGCAACTCCAGCCACTCCCTTTGACATCTGACCCAGTCCCTTGAAATTCTTGGGCCTTAGATGCGGATAGAGTGTCCAACACTTATCCTTGGTGTGACCTTTCATCTTGCAATGGTCACACACAAGGTTCTTCCTGTCAGCATTCCATCCGCTTTCCTTTCTTTTGCTCACATGAGCAATTCAGCTTGGTGTTTTAAACAGGCCCCTGGAGCCTTCCTCCTTCTGAATCATCATACACACTTGGTTGAGAGGCGGCAGCTTCTCAAACCTTAAAATGTGATGAACTAGTCCAAAGTATGACTCATCAAGAGTAAGAAGCAAACCAAACACTTGATCTTGCTCTCTCCTCTCCACAATCTTTTTAATATCCAGTGTGGGAGGCCTAATGACATCCAGTTCTGCCCATAATCCCATAAACTCTCCAAAGAGGTCCTTAAAGTCCTTCCCTTCTTGTTGCAGATTACTGAGCGCCTTCTTGATCTCATAAATTCTGCTGAGGTTGGATTCATTTCCATACACTCCTACCAGTGTATCCCACAACTCCTTAGCTGTTTCTATATAAGAGTAAGAAGTTAGGATACTCGGCTCTAGAGAACTCTGAAGAACAGCTAATACTAACTGATCTTCTTGGATCCATTTAGAATCCTCTTTGCTTGTGCTAATTTGGGTTAGAGACTCAAGCTCTCCCTCCTCAGCTGCTGCACCACTTCCATCAGTTTCCCCTGAGGTGGCGCCAACTTCTACTTGGCCATGAGGTATCTCCTCAGATGTAAGACAGTGGATCCATAATCCACGGCTCCTGAGTGCTGTTTTGGTGGTTCTAGACCACAAAAGATAGTTATTCCCGTTAAGAACAACTGGTAAGCTGAACAACTTGAGATTATCCATATTAAGAACTCAGAACAATAAAATTCCGGAGGCAAACGAGGTCTCAAGGAGCTTAATGCTCTGATACCATGTAGAATTTTAGAGAGGATTATGAGTATATTTCTTGGTGAAGAAGAATAAAGAAGAATGAAGTAGAATAGCGATTATAAAAGAGAGAGTTTCTTATATTCTTATTCACTTATGTTTTCCTTTACAAGAGGTTGTATATATAGACTTTTCAAAGAAGATACAAGGAAGAAGAGATTGCGTGAAGGAGAGAAGGAAGAAGAGAAGTAGAAGTTGCGTGAAGGAGAAACAAGGGGGCAGCTCACCTACTCCTACAGTAGGCGCTCCATGCCCTTCCTCTGACCGCCCATGTCTCAACTTGTCTCTTCATTTTAACTTAGTTATCTTTTCGGTTCATTCTTAACTGAACTTAGTTTCTTTTCAACCGCTTCTTGATCTTCTGAGCACATCTCCCTTTCAACACTTTGGACACTTTGTTACGAGAAGATACATGCTATATTAAGGTGGAGAAGCAATCCAACGTAACTAAGAAGCATTATCACAAACAATGAAAAGCTAAAGATAGGAGTATTCCCAAGATGAGTTAGTTCAAGGCTAAAATAACACCTATGGATATTTATACGATGAAGCAATGCATTGTGTTACAACCTCTATGGATGTTTAGTAGGCATAAGTAACCGCCGCAGTGTGCTTTGGACTTGGTCTAAACGAATGAAAAGTAACAAAGCTTTAACTTAAGTAACTTTGGACACTTTGTGATGAGAAGATACATACTATATTAAGGTGGAGAAGCAATCCAACGTAACTAAGAAGCATTATCACAAACCATGAAAGGCTAGAGAACCACTGAATTTTGAAGAAGTTTTTGGGGCTGAAGATAACAGTATTCCCAAGATGAGTTAGTTCAAGGCTTAAACAATACCTATGGATGCTTATATGATGAAGCAATGCTTTGAGTTACAACCTCTATGGATGTTTAGTAGGCATAAGTTGTAGAATTTTAGAGAGGAACCCATCCTAGTACTACTCTCGCCCAAGCACGCTTATCTGCGGAGTTCTGATGGGATCCGGTGCATTAGTGCTGGTATGATCGCACCCGTTATAAAGTACGATGCAAACGATTATATCCTTTTGGTGGAACTCTAGGAAGCTGTTTACCCATTTGCTTGGTGAAGAAGAATAAAAAAGAATGAAGTAGAATAGCGATTATAAAAGAGAGAGTTTCTTATATTCTTATTCACTTATGTTTTCCTTTACAAGAGGTTGTATATATAGACTTTTCAAAGAAGATACAAGGAAGAAGAGATTGCGTGAAGGAGAGAAGGAAGAAGAGAAGTAGAAGTTGCGTGAAGGAGAAACAAGGGGGCAGCTCACCTACTCCTACAGTAGGCGCTCCATGCCCTTCCTCTGACCGCCCATGTCTCAACTTGTCTCTTCATTTTAACTTAGTTATCTTTTCGGTTCATTCTTAACTGAACTTAGTTTCTTTTCAACCGCTTCTTGATCTTCTGAGCACATCTCCCTTTCAACACTCCCCCTCAAGATTGGTTGGTGGAGGTCCAACAAACCCATCTTGCCATGAAGATGATCACATACCTTACTAGTAGTTGCTTTCGTGAAAATATCAGCTAGCTAATCCATACTTCTCACATATGTTGGCAGAATAACCCCAGCTTCAACCTTTTCTCTCACATAGTGACAGTCGACCTCAATATGCTTCGTTCTCTCATGGAACACAGAGTTAGAAGCAATATGAATGGCAGCTTTATTGTCGCAATAAAGAGTTATTGGCTCAGATGAGTCAATTCCTAAATCTTTGAGAAGAGCCTTTATCCACGCCAATTCACCAGTTGTGTTTGCCATGGCGCGATATTCAGCCTCTGCACTTGATCGAGAGATGACTTTTTGTTTCTTACTTCTCCAAGTAACCAAATTTCCACCAACAAAAGTACAATACCCAGTTGTTGATCTCCGATCACCCTTATCTCCTGCCCAATCAGCATCACAATATCCAACAATATCAGTAGAGTTATTGTGGCCTATCCAAATACCTTTACCTGGGGTGCCTTTTAAGTATCTTAGGATACGATCAACCATCTTCCAATGATGCTTGCTTGGGGCCTGCATATGTTGGCTAACTTGATTCACCGCAAATGAAATGTCTGGTCGGGTGATAGTCAAGTAAATTAGTCGTCCAACTAGTCTTTGATATCGCTTTACTTCCATTATTTGCTCCCCCTCAGGACATATCTTAAAGCCATCTTCAATGGGTGTCTTAGCCGGTTTCACCCCCAGCTTCCCTGTTTCTTCCAACAAATCAAGAGTGTATTTTCGTTGCGATAGAGACAACCCATTCTCGAATTTACATACCTCAATCCCAAGGAAATACTTCAGCTCACCCAAATCTTTGATATCGAATGACTTCTTAAGTAAGATCTTGGTTCTTTTGATTCCCTCAATATCATCAAGATCTTGGTTCTTTTGATTCCCTCAATATCATCACCCGTGACAATGATATCATCCACATAGACTAGCACAACAACAATTCCTTTCTCCCCCTGGGTTGTGAACAATGTATGGTCTGCTTCAGATCTCCTAAATCCATTTTCCAGGAGACACCCACTAAGCTTGTGATACCAAGCCCTGGGTGATTGCTTCAGACCATAGATATCTTTCTTAAGCTTGCAAACTTTGTTTTCACCAATGTTCACTCCTTCTGGTGGAACCATATATACTTCTTCTTTCAAATCTCCTTGAAGGAATGCATTTTTCACATCCATCTGCCACAAGTTCCAACACAGATTAGTAGCAATCGAGAGAAGAATTCGTACCGAATGGAGCTTGGCTACTGGTGCAAACGTTTCGGTATAATCCACGCCCTGCTTTTGGGTGTAACCTTTGGCCACCAACCGAGCTTTGTATCTCTCTATTTCCCCAGTGCTAGTGTACTTAATTGTGTAGACCCATCTACAGCCAACAAGCTTCTTCTTGCTAGGCTTGTCAATCTCATCCCATGTATCAGTCTTGACCATAGATGCTATTTCTTCTGACATTGCTTGAACCCAAACATCTGATAAACACGCCTCTTCATAGCTCCCTGGGATCTTGTGTTTATCAATCTTGGACAGAAATGCTTGGTGTTCTGCCGGAAACTGATCCATCGTACAGTGGTTCTGGAATGGATGAGCAACGGCCTGATGATTATAATACACCCTTGTATTCTTCCAATGCTCAGGAGGAAACCGCACCCTTGTACTTCGTCTTAGTGGAGGCACACTCTCTTCTTCGGGACGCAATTCATCACCCTCTTCTACTACAGTCGCTTCCACTGAATCTGGAACAGAAGCAACAATTGGTGATTCTTCCTTGTTGGTGTAACCTTCCGGATCAACCATTTCCTCAACCTCTATTGGGTCACTCTCTTCAACATGTTCCACAGAGTCATCTTGTGAAGCTATCCCTTCAAGAATACCTCTTAAAGTCGATGCACTTTCAACAGGAGTAACTAAGTCTTCCAAGTTATTCCAGTCCCGCCTATCAAAGTAACCCGTTTCTTCAACAAATTTCACCTCCCTTGATACATACATCCGCTTTGTGGTGGGATTATAACATTTATACCCCTTTTGTTCAGTGGAGTATCCAATGAACATACACTTAACACTCTTTGGATCTAGCTTATTCCTTAGCTCATCTGGAACAAACACATAACAAGTACACCCAAAGACCCTTAGATGATTAATGGAAGGTTTAATTTTGTTTAATACCTCATAAGGTGACACACTTCCATGGGAAACTGTTGGTAGTCGGTTAATGAGGTAACATGCGGTCATTACTGCATCTCCCCAGTAATGTTTAGGCACATGTCTATCAAACAATATCGTTCTAGCAACCTCCATGAGATGCCTATTCTTGCGTTCAGCCACACCATTCTGCTGAGGAGTATAAGCGCAGGTCTTCTGATGCACAATTCCGAGCTTCCCAACAACTTCCTTAAAGGCATTACTAGTGTACTCTCCTCCATTATCACTTCTTAGAATTTTGATTTTAGTTCCAAACTGAGTTAGTACATAGTTATAGAACTTGATGAAGGCATCAAGAACATGACTCTTTGAGGGTAGAAGCGTAATCCATGTGTACTTAGACTTCTCATCAATAAATGACACAAAGTACTTATATTGGTCTCGAGATGCACAAGGTGCTGTCCATACATCAGAATGTACAAGATCAAAACATTCATCATACAAGGTTGAAGAATCCGGAAACACACTTCTACAATGTTTTCCCAAAATACATGCTTCACACTTTTGATGATCTTGGACTTTCTGATTAGGAAGGGCGAGCTGAAGGACTTGAAGATGTGGATGACCCAACCTTTCATGCCAAAAAGAGATAAGAGCCGACTTATCAACAACTGGTTGCTTCCTATCCAACACATAGAGACCACCCGTGGAGCAACCTTCCCCGATGGTTTTCCCAGACTCATTGTCCTGAAACTTTACATTATCAGAACTAAAAAAAACCAAGCAATCAAGGTCCTTAGTCGCTTGCTGAACAGATATCAAATTACTAGAAAAATCTGGCAAGTATAAAGCTTTCAACTTCTTCTTAAATAACTCTAGATTCCCCATTCCTCTAATCTCAACATCCTGTCCATTAGCAATTGTAACCTTTCCACCATGTGGCTTAACATCAGACAACAAATCCCTATCACTAATCATGTGATGAGATGCACCAGAGTCTACAATAACCGGTTTGCTATTTCTAGAGGCACATAATCCCTTACCAGAGTCTGCAAGCTTTGTGATGCTCTGGATGAGAGCATCTAAGTCTGATCGTCTTACCACATCATCTGAGGTGGATGTAGCAACTCCAGCCACTCCCTTTGACATCTGACCCAGTCCCTTGAAATTCTTGGGCCTTAGATGCGGATAGAGTGTCCAACACTTATCCTTGGTGTGACCTTTCATCTTGCAATGGTCACACACAAGGTTCTTCCTGTCAGCATTCCATCCGCTTTCCTTTCTTTTGCTCACATGAGCAATTCAGCTTGGTGTTTTAAACAGGCCCCTGGAGCCTTCCTCCTTCTGAATCATCATACACACTTGGTTGAGAGGCGGCAGCTTCTCAAACCTTAAAATGTGATGAACTAGTCCAAAGTATGACTCATCAAGAGTAAGAAGCAAACCAAACACTTGATCTTGCTCTCTCCTCTCCACAATCTTTTTAATATCCAGTGTGGGAGGCCTAATGACATCCAGTTCTGCCCATAATCCCATAAACTCTCCAAAGAGGTCCTTAAAGTCCTTCCCTTCTTGTTGCAGATTACTGAGCGCCTTCTTGATCTCATAAATTCTGCTGAGGTTGGATTCATTTCCATACACTCCTACCAGTGTATCCCACAACTCCTTAGCTGTTTCTATATAAGAGTAAGAAGTTAGGATACTCGGCTCTAGAGAACTCTGAAGAACAGCTAATACTAACTGATCTTCTTGGATCCATTTAGAATCCTCTTTGCTTGTGCTAATTTGGGTTAGAGACTCAAGCTCTCCCTCCTCAGCTGCTGCACCACTTCCATCAGTTTCCCCTGAGGTGGCGCCAACTTCTACTTGGCCATGAGGTATCTCCTCAGATGTAAGACAGTGGATCCATAATCCACGGCTCCTGAATGCTGTTTTGGTGGTTCTAGACCACAAAAGATAGTTATTCCCGTTAAGAACAACTGGTAAGCTGAACAACTTGAGATTATCCATATTAAGAACTCAGAACAATAAAATTCCGGAGGCAAACGAGGTCTCAAGGAGCTTAATGCTCTGATACCATGTAGAATTTTAGAGAGGATTATGAGTATATTTCTTGGTGAAGAAGAATAAAGAAGAATGAAGTAGAATAGCGATTATAAAAGAGAGAGTTTCTTATATTCTTATTCACTTATGTTTTCCTTTACAAGAGGTTGTATATATAGACTTTTCAAAGAAGATACAAGGAAGAAGAGATTGCGTGAAGGAGAGAAGGAAGAAGAGAAGTAGAAGTTGCGTGAAGGAGAAACAAGGGGGCAGCTCACCTACTCCTACAGTAGGCGCTCCATGCCCTTCCTCTGACCGCCCATGTCTCAACTTGTCTCTTCATTTTAACTTAGTTATCTTTTCGGTTCATTCTTAACTGAACTTAGTTTCTTTTCAACCGCTTCTTGATCTTCTGAGCACATCTCCCTTTCAACATAAGTTACCGCCGCAGTGTGCTTTGGCCTTGGTCTAAATGAATGAATAGTGACAAAGCTTGGGATTAATCAACTTTGAACACTTTGTTACGAGAAGATACATGCTATATTAAGGTGAAAAAGCAATCCAACGTAACTAAGAAGCATTATCACAAACCATGAAAGGCTAGAGAACCATTGAATCTAGGAGAAGTTTTCGGGGAGGAAGATAGGAGTAATCCCAAGATGTGTTAGATTAAGGCTTAAACAACACCTATGGCTGCCTATACAATGAAGCAATGCTTTGAGTTACAACCTCTATGGATGTTTAGTAGGCATAATTTACCGCCGCAGTGTGCTTTGGACTTGGTCTTAATGAATGAATAGTATCAAAGCTTTGACTTAAGTAACTTTGGAAACTCTGTTACGAGAAGATACAAGCTATATTAAGGTGGAGTAGTAATCCAATGTAACTAAGAAACATTATCCAAAACCATGAAAGGCTAGAGAACCATTGAATCTTGAAGAAGCTTTTGGGGCTGATGATAGGAGTAGTCCCAAGATGAGTTAGTTCAAGGTTAAACAACACCTATGGATGCTTATACGATGAAGCAATGCTTTGAGTTACAACCTCTATGGATGTTTAGTAGGCATAAGTTCCCGCCGCAATGTGCTTTGGACTTTGTCTAAACGAATGAATAGTATCAAAGCTTTGACTTAAGTCTTTGGACACTTTGTTACGAAAAGATATATGCTATATTAATGTGGAGAAGCAATCCTATGTAACAAAGAAGCATTATCACAAACCATGAAAGGCTAGAGAACCATTGAATCTTGAAGAAGTTTTCGGGGCTGAAGATAGTAGTAGTCCCAAGATGAGTTTGTTCAAGGCTTAAACCACACCTATGGATGCGTATACGATGAAGCAATGCTTTGAGTTACAACCTCTATAGATGTTTAGTAGGCATAAGTTACTGTCGTAGTGTGCTTTGGACTTGGTCTAAACGAATAAATAGTGCTAAAGCTTGGGCTTAAGCCAATTTCGACAGTTTGTTACAAGAAGATACATGCTATATTAAGGTGGAGAAGCAATCCAACGTAACTAAGAAGCATTATCTAAAACCATGAATGGCTAGAGAACCATTGAATCTTGAAGAAGTTTTCGGGGCTGAAGATAGGAGTAGTCCCAAGATGAGTTAGTTCAAGGTTTAAACAACACCTATGGATGCTTATACGATGAAGCAATGCTTTGAGTTGCAACCTATATGCATGTTTAGTAGGCATAAGTTACTGCCGCAGAGTGCTTTGGACTTGGTCTAAACGAATGAATAGTGATAAAGCTTGGGATTAAGCCACTTTTGACACTTTGTTACGAGAAGATACATGCAATATTAAGGTGGAGAAGCAATCCAACGTAACTAATAAGCATTATCTAAAACCATGAAAGGCTAGACAACCATTGAATCTTGAAGAAGTTTTGGGGGCTGAAGATAGTAGTACTCCCAAGATGAGTTAGTTCAAGGCTGAAACAACACCTATGCATGCTTATACGATGAAGCAACGCTTTGAGTTACAACCTCTATATGTGTTTAGTAGGTATAAGTTACTGCCGCAGTGTGCTTTGGACTTGGTCTAAACGAATGAATAGTGAGAAAGCTTGGGATTAAGCAACTTTGGACATTTTGTTACGAGACGATACATGCTATATTAAGGTGGAGAAGCAATCCAACGTAACTAAGAAGCATTATCACAAACCATGAAAGGCTAAAGAACCATTGAATCTTGAAGAAGTTTTCGGGGCTGAAGATAGGAGTAGTCCTAATATGAGTTAGTTCAAGGCTTAAACAACACCTATGGATGCTTATACGATGAATCAATGCTTTGTGTTACAATCTCTATGGATGTTTAGTAGGCATATGTTACTGCCGCAGGGTGCTTTGGACTTGGTCTAAACGAATGAATACTGACAAAGCTTGGTTTAAGCTACTTTGGACACTTTGTTACGAGAAGATACATGCTATATTAAGGTGGAGAAGCAATCCAACGTAACTAAGAAGCATTATCACAAACAATGAAAAGCTAAAGATAGGAGTATTCCCAAGATGAGTTAGTTCAAGGCTTAAATAACACCTATGGATATTTATACGATGAAGCAATGCGTTGAGTTACAACCTCTATGGATGTTTAGTAGGCATAAGTAACCGCCGCAGTGTGCTTTGGACTTGGTCTAAACGAATGAAAAGTAACAAAGCTTTAACTTAAGTAACTTTGGACACTTTGTGATGAGAAGATACATGCTATATTAAGGTGGAGAAGCAATCCAACGTAACTAAGAAGCATTATCACAAACCATGAAAGGCTAGAGAACCACTGAATTTTTAAGAAGTTTTTGGGGCTGAAGATAACAGTAGTCCCAAGATGATTTAGTTCAAGGCTTAAACAATACCTATGGATGCTTATATGATGAAGCAATGCTTTGAGTTACAACCTCTATGGATGTTTAGTAGGCATAAGTTACCGCCGCAGTGTGCTTTGGCCTTGGTCTAAATGAATGAATAGTGACAAAGCTTGGGATTAATCAACTTTGAACACTTTGTTACGAGAAGATACATGCTATATTAAGGTGAAAAAGCAATCCAACGTAACTAAGAAGCATTATCACAAACCATGAAAGGCTAGAGAACCATTGAATCTAGGAGAAGTTTTCGGGGCGGAAGATAGGAGTAATCCCAAGATGTGTTACATTAAGGCTTAAACAACACCTATGGATGCTTATACAATGAAGCAATGCTTTGAGTTACAACCTCTATGGATGTTTAGTAGGCATAATTTACCGCCGCAGTGTGCTTTGGACTTGGTCTTAATGAATGAATAGTATCAAAGCTTTGACTTAAGTAACTTTGGAAACTCTGTTACGAGAAGATACAAGCTATATTAAGGTGGAGTAGTAATCCAATGTAACTAAGAAACATTATCCAAAACCATGAAAGGCTAGAGAACCATTGAATCTTGAAGAAGTTTTTGGGGCTGATGATAGGAGTAGTCCCAAGATGAGTTAGTTCAAGGCTTAAACAACACCTATGGATGCTTATACGATGAAGCAATGCTTTGAGTTACAACCTCTATGGATGTTTAGTAGGCATAAGTTCCCGCCGCAATGTGCTTTGGACTTTGTCTAAACGAATGAATAGTATCAAAGCTTTGACTTAAGTCTTTGGACACTTTGTTACGAAAAGATATATGCTACATTAATGTGGAGAAGCAATCCTATGTAACAAAGAAGCATTATCACAAACCATGAAAGGCTAGAGAACCATTGAATCTTGAAGAAGTTTTCGGGGCTGAAGATAGTAGTAGTCCCAAGATGAGTTTGTTCAAGGCTTAAACCACACCTATGGATGCGTATACGATGAAGCAATGCTTTGAGTTACAACCTCTATAGATGTTTAGTAGGCATAAGTTACTGTCGTAGTGTGCTTTGGACTTGGTCTAAACGAATAAATAGTGCTAAAGCTTGGGCTTAAGCCAATTTCGACAGTTTGTTACAAGAAGATACATGCTATATTAAGGTGGAGAAGCAATCCAACGTAACTAAGAAGCATTATCTAAAACCATGAATGGCTAGAGAACCATTGAATCTTGAAGAAGTTTTCGGAGCTGAAGATAGGAGTAGTCCCAAGTTGAGTTAGTTCAAGGTTTAAACAACACCTATGGATGCTTATACGATGAAGCAATGCTTTGAGTTACAACCTCTATAGATGTTTAGTATGCATAAGTTACTGCCGCAGAGTGCTTTGGACTTGGTCTAAACGAATGAATAGTGATAAAGCTTGGGATTAAGCCACTTTTGACACTTTGTTACGAGAAGATACATGCAATATTAAGGTGGAGAAGCAATCCAACGTAACTAATAAGCATTATCTAAAACCATGAAAGGCTAGACAACCATTGAATCTTGAAGAAGTTTTGGGGGCTGAAGATAGTAGTACTCCCAAGATGAGTTAGTTCAAGGCTGAAACAACACCTATGCATGCTTATACGATGAAGCAACGCTTTGAGTTACAACCTCTATATGTGTTTAGTAGGTATAAGTTACTGCCGCAGTGTGCTTTGGACTTGGTCTAAACGAATGAATGGTGAGAAAGCTTGGGATTAAGCAACTTTGGACACTTTGTTACGAGACGATACATGCTATATTAAGGTGGAGAAGCAATCCAACGTAACTAAGAAGCATTATCACAAACCATGAAAGGCTAAAGAACCATTGAATCTTGAAGAAGTTTTCAGGGCTGAAGATAGGAGTAGTCCTAATATGAGTTAGTTCAAGGCTTAAACAACACCTATGGATGCTTATATGATGAATCAATGCTTTGTGTTACAATCTCTAGGGATGTTTAGTAGGCATATGTTACTGCCGCAGGGTGCTTTGGACTTGGTCTAAACGAATGAATACTGACAAAGCTTGGTTTAAGCTACTTTGGACACTTTGTTACGAGAAGATACATGCTATATTAAGGTGGAGAAGCAATCCAACGTAACTAAGAAGCATTATCACAAACAATGAAAAGCTAAAGATAGGAGTATTCCCAAGATGAGTTAGTTCAAGGCTTAAATAACACCTATGGATATTTATACGATGAAGCAATGCGTTAAGTTACAACCTCTATGGATGTTTAGTAGGCATAAGTAACCGCCGCAGTGTGCTTTGGACTTGGTCTAAACGAATGAAAAGTAACAAAGCTTTAACTTAAGTAACTTTGGACACTTTGTGATGAGAAGATACATGCTATATTAAGGTGTGTTGGAATTTAAGAGATTATGTGTTTAAGAGAGAGTTTCAAGCTGAATGTTTCTCATAATCTTTACAAGAGATATACAATGTCATTTATAGACTTTACAATGAAGTAGAAGGAGAGAAGAAGTTGCGAGAGTTAAAGGAAAGAGAAGAGGGGAGATTTGGCGTGAAGAAGGAAGAGGAGAGCAGTTCACCTACTCCAATAGTGTTATGCGCCATGCCCTGATTCTGGCGCCCATCCTTCTGCCCATGCTGCCACTTGCTTGTTCTCTTTATCTTAGTTACTCTTCTAGTTCACTTCCAACCATAACTAGTTTGTTCTCAACAGCTTCCTTAACTTGCTTTTCTTTATTTCTCCTTAGTTCTCCCTTATTCATTTCGCCATTCTCAACACTCCCCCTCAAGACTGGCCGGTGAGGATTCCATAGGCCAATCTTGTCATGAATATACTCGCATATGCCCAATGAAGTAGCCTTGGTGAAGATATCAGCCATTTGATCCCCACTTTTTACAAACTTAGGGGTGATCAATCCTTCTTGGATTTTTCCTCGGACAAAATGACAATCCACTTCAATGTGTTTTGTCCGTTCATGGAAGACTGGATTAAGAGCTATGTGTATTGCAGCTTGGTTATCACAATAAAGACTCATTGATCTGGTCTCATGAGTTCCTAGATCCCTGAGTAATGCTCTTAGCCACATCATCTCCTTTGTTACTTCCTTCATTGCTCTATACTCGGCCTCAGCGCTTGACAGAGCAATCACCTTCTGTTTTTTACTTCTCCAAGTCACAAGGTTACCTCCTACAAAGGTACAATACCCAGTTGTTGATTTTCTATCTTGTTTATCTCCTGCCCAATCTGCATCACAGTAAGCTTCAACCTTAGTGTGCCCATTACACTCCAACCATATTCCCTTTCCGGGAGTCCCCTTGAGGTACTTAATATTCTTTCCACCATGCCCCAATGGTGTATTTTAGGCGCTTGCATATGCTGGCTTACTCTGTTTACTGCAAAACAGATATCAGGCCGTGTTATTGTTAAGTATATCAGCTTCCCTACTAATCTTTGATATTGCTTAACATCCGGCCATGCCTCTTCACTCTTTGCATCTTGGTATCCTTCTTCAATAGGTGTTTTTGCTGGTTTTGATCCTATCTTTCCAGTTTCTTTTAGCAAATCCATCACATACTTCCGCTGTGATACAAACATCCCATTTGGCTCCCGAGTCATCTCAATGCCCAGAAAGTACTTCAGCTCCCCCAAATCTTTGATGTCAAAAGATGACTTCAAAATGTCCTTAGTTTTCTCAATTCCTTCAATGTCATCTCCTGTGATGATTATATCATCCACATAAATCAGAACTGCCACTACACCTCCTGCGTTTTTCTTGGTGAATAACGTATGATCAGCTTCAGATTTGACAAATTCTTTCTCCAATAAGCAGCTGCTCAGTCGTTGATACCAAGCCCTTGGTGATTGTTTCAACCCATAGATGGCTTTTTTAATTTGCACACCTTGTTTACACCTTCGTAATACCCCTGAGGAGGAGCCATGAACACTTCTTCTTCCAGGTCTCCTTGTAGAAACGCATTTTTCACATCCATTTGCCATAATCCCCATGACAAATTAACCGCAATAGATAACAAGACTCTTACCGAATGTAACTTAGCTACAGGGGCAAAGGTCTCAGTGTAGTCTTCTCCGTAGACTTGTGTGTATCCCTTAGCCACTAGTCTAGCTTTGTATCGCTCAACCTCCCCTGAGCTCTTATACTTGATGGTATACACCCATCTACATCCTATAAGTTTCTTTCCTCTTGGTAGTTCAGTCCTGCTCCATGTATTATTTCTCTCCATAGAGCTAATTTCTTCTTCCATAGCCTGAACCCATCTCTTGTCTTTACACGCTTCTTCATAAGATGTTGGGACTTGGTCCTCATAGATCTTGGTTAGGTAGGCTTGGCTATTATTGGGAAAATACGCTAATGAACAATATTCATCAATAGGATACCTTATAGTTGCCTTTACTAAGTTCTTTTCTTGATTGAAGCATTGTTTACTTGGTAAGAGAGGGATGCTGTCGCCTATAGGTTCAGGATCAGAGCCTGCCGTACGCCCAGAACATCCCTTACTTACGGTAAACAACTCCTCATTTTTTGTTTCTTCTTGTTGAACCTCAGCCATGCCATTATAATATACCCTTATGTTCTTCCAATTTTCAGGACCAAACTTTACTCTTGTACTCCTTCTTAGAATAGGTTCTGGATCTTGTAATACTTCCTCCTCTTCATGCTCAGTCTCCCCCTCAATTCTTGAAGGATCACCGTCTTCAACTGGAGGATTTATGATGTCAACTTCCCTAGAAGATGAGCTTCCAGCTGATGAGTATGATTCATTGTTTCCATCCTCATTTATTCCTTCTTGGTCATCTTGAGTTTCCTCTTGCATATCACTGCTTGTATCCGCACCAATATCATTTGTCAAGATGCCTTTCTGAACTTGCACTCGATCCATACTAGAGCACACAATGTCTTTTAGCTCTTCCCATTTTTCCTTTGCGAAGTACCCATTTTTCTCATCAAAATGTACTTCTCTTGAAACATATATCCTTCTGGTCTCTGGATGAAAGCATTTGTATCCCTTTTGAGAAGATGAGTATCCCACAAAGATGCACTTGACACTCTTGGGCTCTAGTTTGCTCCTTTGCATTTCTGGGATAAACACATAGCATTTACACCCAAAAACTCTTAGGTGATTGATGCTTGGTTTTATCCCATTCAAAACCTCAAATGGGGACTTGTTGCCTAGACTTTCAGTTGGTAGGCGGTTGATTACATAGCATGCTGTCATCACTGCATCTCCCCAGAATCTTTTAGGGACGCCTCTATCAAACATCATGCTTCTAGCCACTTCCAGTAGGTGCCTATTCTTCCTCTCCGACACCCCATTTTGTTGTGGAGTATATGCGCAAGAAGTCTGGTGGATTATCCCATTGTCATCCAACATCTTCTTGAATGGATTGCTTATATACTCCCCACCATTGTCACTTATAAGAGTCTTGATCTTTACCCCAAACTGATTAAGCACATATTTGAAGAATTTCTGAAAAGATTCAAACACTTGGTTTTTAGAACTCATTAGTGTTACCCATGTATACTTTGATTTTTGATCAATAAAAGATACGAAATATTTATATTGATCCTTAGAGATACATGGGGCTGTCCACACATCAGAATGAACCAAATCAAAACACTTCTCATATGAAGTTGTTGATTCTGAAAACGCCTTTCTACAATGCTTTCCTAATATGCAAGCTTCACACTCTTTATCCGGTAGGGTGAGGTTGGGCAAGACCATGCTCAGCACCTTGTGGCTTGGATGACCAAGTCGTTAGTGCCATAAAGGGCTTGTACCAACCAAACTAACCGCAAATGACTTTATTCCATAGTCTTCCTCTTTATTTAGTAAATAGAGACCATCTTTCACTCCTCCTGTTCCAACTACTTCCTTGGTCTTATTATCCTGAAACTCAACCAGGTTAGACCCAAATATAACCTTGCAATCCAAGTCTTTAGTTGTTTTGTGAACTGACAATAGATTAGAGGTAAACTGTGGAACATATAAGGCTTTAGTGTTTTTCCTAAACATCTCTAGGTCTCCAATTCCTTCTATTGGAACCTCCTTTCCATTTGCAACTCTAACATTTCCCTTATATGGTTTTACGTTAGTTAACAGTTTGCCATTACTAATCATATGATGACTAGCTCCAGAGTCCACAATTACCTCGTCACTAGCTTTAGTGACAAAGAACTTTTTACCTGATTCAGCTAGCTTGGAGATACCCTTGATGAGGGCCTCCAGATCAGACTTTCTCACCAAGGCATCATTCTCAGCGCTTGTTGCCCCAGCAAAGTTCCTTGGACCTTGACCGCTCCTTCTCAGCCTCACTGGTTTCAAGTGTGGGTGAAGAATCCAGCACTTGTCTCTTGTATGGCCTTTTATTCTGCAGTGTTCACACTCAAGAGCCTTCCTTTCTCCATAGAATTGGTTCCTTTGTGCTACATGCGCCATCTCACCGGGGGAATTGAAAAGATTTCTAGATCCTTCTTCCTTCTGAATTTGTTGACATACCTCATTTAAAGTGGGTAACTTATCAAACCGCAGGATATGTTGAATAAGTCCTTTGTATGAGTCATTGAGCGTGAGTAGTAGTCCAAACACCTGGTCTTGTTCTCTCCTCTCACCCAATTCCTTAGGATCATTGGTTGGTGGCCTCAGCATTTCAAGTTCTGCCCACAACCCTCTATAGATCCCAAACAGATCCTTAAATGTCTTCTCTTCCTGTTGAAGATCATTTAAGGCTTTTTTCACCTCAAAAATCCTGGAAATATTGGACATATTCCCATACACTCCCTTGAGTGTCTCCCACAACTCCTTCGCTGTTTCAGAATAAGAATATGCAGCAAGGATTGATGACTCAAGCGAGCTTTGAAGCACCGCTAGGACCTGTTGGTCCTCTTGCTCCTTCTTTTGTTTCCTTATGCCGTCACCACCAGACCCAGCACCTTCATGGGCTGTTTCTTCTCCAACAGCTTCTTCTGGAGTTTCTACATAACTCCACAGTCCACGACTCTTCAAGGCCGTTCTTGTAGTCCTTGACCACAACAAGTAGTTGGTTCCGTTGAGAACCACCGGTAGGATGATTTGCTTTTGCATCTCCATTTGATTCGCCCAGAGATTACAACACTAGAATAGAATATGAAGGATAGATAGATTTTTCTCTTTTATGAGACGGTCACCAGCTTGAATGTTTGAAGATATACTTTGGATCTCAAACTCGCTCTGATACCATGTTGGAATTTAACAGATTATGTGTTTAAGAGAGAGTTTCAAGCTGAATGTTTCTCATAATCTTTACAAGAGATATACAATGTCATTTATAGACTTTACAATGAAGTAGAAGGAGAGAAGAAGTTGCGAGAGTTAAAGGAAAGAGAAGAGAGGAGATTTGGCGTGAAGAAGAAAGAGGAGAGCAGTTCACCTACTCCAATAGTGTTATGCGCCATGCCCTGATTCTGGCGCCCATCCTTCTGCCCATGCTGCCACTTGCTTGTTCTCTTTATCTTAGTTACTCTTCTAGTTCACTTCCAACCATAACTAGTTTGTTCTCAACAGCTTCCTTAACTTGCTTTTCTTTATTTCTCCTTAGTTCTCCCTTATTCATTTCGCCATTCTCAACAAGGTGGAGAAGCAATCCAACGTAACTAAGAAGCATTATCACAAACCATGAAAGGCTAGAGAACCACTGAATTTTGAAGAAGTTTTTGGGGCTGAAGATAACAGTAGTCCCAAGATGAGTTAGTTCAAGGCTTAAACAATACCTATGGATGCTTATATGATGAAGCAATGCTTTGAGTTACAACCTCTATGGATGTTTAGTAGGCATAAGTTACCGCCGCAGTGTGCTTTGGCCTTGGTCTAAATGAATGAATAGTGACAAAGCTTGGGTTTAATCAACTTTGAACACTTTGTTACGAGAAGATACATGCTATATTAAGGTGAAAAAGCAATCCAACGTAACTAAGAAGCATTATCACAAACCATGAAAGGCTAGAGAACCATTGAATCTAGGAGAAGTTTTCGGGGCGGAAGATAGGAGTAATCCCAAGATGTGTTAGATTAAGGCTTAAACAACACCTATGGATGCTTATACAATGAAGCAATGCTTTGAGTTACAACCTCTATGGATGTTTAGTAGGCATAATTTACCGCCGCAGTGTGCTTTGGACTTGGTCTTAATGAATGAATAGTATCAAAGCTTTGACTTAAGTAACTTTGGAAACTCTGTTACGAGAAGATACAAGCTATATTTGTTGGAATTTAAGAGATTATGTGTTTAAGAGAGAGTTTCAAGCTGAATGTTTCTCATAATCTTTACAAGAGATATACAATGTCATTTATAGACTTTACAATGAAGTAGAAGGAGAGAAGAAGTTGCGAGAGTTAAAGGAAAGAGAAGAGAGGAGATTTGGCGTGAAGAAGGAAGAGGAGAGCAGTTCACCTACTCCAATAGTGTTATGCGCCATGCCCTGATTCTGGCGCCCATCCATCTGCCCATGCTGCCACTTGCTTGTTCTCTTTATCTTAGTTACTCTTCTAGTTCACTTCCAACCATAACTAGTTTGTTCTCAACAGCTTCCTTAACTTGCTTTTCTTTATTTCTCATTAGTTCTCCCTTATTCATTTCGCCATTCTCAACACTCCCCCTCAAGACTGGCCGGTGAGGATTCCATAGGCCAATCTTGTCATGAATATACTCGCATATGCCCAATGAAGTAGCCTTGGTGAAGATATCAGCCATTTGATCCCCACTTTTTACAAACTTAGGGGTGATCAATCCTTCTTGGATTTTTCCTCGGACAAAATGATAATCCACTTCAATGTGTTTTGTCCATTCATGGAAGACTGGATTAAGAGCTATGTGTATTGCAGCTTGGTTATCACAATAAAGACTCATTGATACGCTCCCGGAACGTTGGCTTCGGAATCAGGCTGAGTTGGGACGAGACCGGGACGGAGGCGATCGTACGGGTACCGGTACGGTACCTCGGTTGGTGGAAGGGCCGCGGTACGGGTCCTCGGCGGTACGGATGGGAGAAACGAGATGGTAAAGTGGTGGTGTTACGGCGAGGGTTGGACGGCGGAAGGGTTGGATGAAGGTAGAGATGGAAGAGGATGGAGATAAGTGTTTGGAGAGTGGGAAGGGATGGAGCGAAGTGAGAATGGATAGATGGATCGGTAACAATGGATCGAAAGCCGGCCACACGGTATTTGGACAATGCCGTGATACGACTGATCGGAGTCCGAGCTGAGCTTCGAGGACAACGATGTCTAAACTACTTGAGATTCGAGAGCAAGCTTTAAGCTAATTGCATTCATTCAAATCTGAGTTCAAAGGGAGAGGTTACACGCCTTTATATAGGCGAGAGAAATAGGGCAACACGCCCATTACAAAAGACCAACGTGTCCTTGGGTGTTTACATACCCATAAAACAGTAAATTAAGTTCTTAGTAAAACGGTAAAAGCAAGAAAACAGGAAGGGATAGAGATTAGGGCCGGACGACAACCACGCGGACCATGGACGGGTAAGGTGATGATCGGCTCGGTCCTAATGCGGCCGGGTCGTGAACCTCGTTAAAAAAACCTTGATGGGAAAACCACTTAGGGATAAAACCCATCAAGGGAAAAAGAGTGTTCCTTTCCCAAACGACTTTAGTGGGGTGTTTTCACCGTGTCAAGGTGAAAACGCTAAGGACTTGGTCCTTGGTGTTTGCCGAGGTTGCCAGCTTGGGTTGTGGCCATTTGCCTTTCTTCAGTCCTTGGGCAATCGCCGTGTTCATTCTTGTTTGGTACGGTCGCGAATGCGCACGGTCAATGGCCGATACCGGCATAACTGGCAACGTTCCTTGGCTTTCGTCCGTGTCTGTACCGGTATCGTCCGGCTGGCTATCCTCCGGGTCGGAGACGTCTTGGGCCTCATCATGCCCTCCCTCTTGAAAGTGTTTTGTCCTCAAAACTTGATCTCCTGCATCAAAACGGGACAAATCAGCAACATTGAAAGTGGTGGACATGTTACCTTTACCTGGAATGTCTATCCGGTACGCATTGTTGTTAATGCGCTCTAGGACTTGGAAGGGACCATCTCCTCGCGGTTGTAGCTTCGTCTGTCGGGTTTTGTTGAATCGTTCAGTTCGGGTGTGTAGCCAAACCCATTCCCCTGGTTGTAGGATCATTGGCTGTCTCCCTCGGTCCGCTTTCTGCTTGTACTGTTCCGTCTTCTTGAGGATTCGGCTGCGGACACGTTCATGAAGCTTACGGACATATTCAGCCTTGGCTACCCCATTTTGGTCTTCCATCCGCTCAGGGGGCAATGGAATCATGTCGAGCGGTGTACACGGATTGAACCCGTAGCAAATCTCAAACGGGGAAAGGCCGGTAGTTGAGTGAGTTGCCCGGTTGTAGGCAAACTCCACATAAGGTAGGCTTTGGAGCCAGTTGGCTTTGTCGGAGTCCACGGCCGTCCTGAGCAAAGCTCCCAAGGTACGGTTAACGACTTCAGTTTGTCCATCAGTTTGGGGATGCGCGGCAGTGGAGAAAAGGAGTTTGGTTCCCATGCGCCTCCACAAGGTTCTCCAGAAATGACTGAGAAATTTGGGGTCTCGATCAGAGACAATGGTTCGGGGTAGGCCGTGAAGTTTGACAACGTCCCGGAAGAAGAGGTCGGCAATGGCCGTAGCGTCCCATGCCTTGGAACAGGGCATGAAATGGGCCATTTTGGAAAAACGGTCGACCACTACCATTATTGAGTCCTTTCTTTCGATTGGAGGCAATCCTAGCAGAAAGTCCATGGATAGGTCGATCCATGGGGAGGTTGGGATGGGCAGGGGCATGTATAGTCCGTATGGATAGGACTTGGTCTTGGCGCGCTTGCAGGTTAAACACCTTGCACAGAAGACTTCGACCATGCTCCTCATCCTAGGCCAGTAGAAGTGACTTCGCAGCATGTCTAAGGTCTTATGCGTCCCAAAGTGTCCCATCAAACCGCCACTGTGGGCTTCTTGAACGAGCAGCTCTCGAATCGATCCCTCTGGTATGCACAACCGTTTGCCCTTAAAAAGGAAGCCGTCGTGGACATGAAAATCTTTGAAGGAGTCCTTCCCGTGTTCGGCATAGGGAAGTTTTAGACCGGGATCATCTTGGTACCGGTCCTTAAGAGGGCCGAAGCCTAGAACCTTGGCCTCAACAGTAGTGATAAGGGCGTGGCGACGGGAAAGAGCATCGGCGACCACATTCTCCTTCCCCTTCTTATACTTGATGACATAGGGAAACATCTCGATGAACTCGAGCCATTTGGCGTGCCGCTTCTTCAGGTTGGTTTGCCCCCAGAGATGCTTCAAGGTCTCATGATCCGAGTGGATGACGCACTCCTTGGAGAGGAGGTAATGTTGCCATGTTTCAAGTGCTCGGACCAACGCATAGAGCTCTTTGTCGTAGGTGGGGTAGTTGAGTGTGGCTCCACTGAGCTTCTCACTGAAGTAAGCCACGGGACGCCCTTCTTGTGTCAGCACAGCTCCAATGCCTATACCGGACGCGTCACACTCAATTTCGAAGGTCTTGTTGAAGTCGGGCTAGGCCAGTAAAGGTGCTTGAGTGAGCCGACCCTTGAGCTCTTGGAAGGCCTTCTCTTGGGGTTCTTCCCATATAAACCCGGAGGACTTTTTCACCAAAGCCGTTAAGGGAGCGGCAATGGAACTAAAGTCCCGAACGAAACGTCGATAGAAACTGGCCAGGCCATGGAAACTTCGGACTTGGCTGACGTTGGTAGGGGTTGGCCATTCTTGGATGGCCCGGATCTTCTCTTGGTCAACTTTTAGACCCTGACCACTGAGGACAAAGCCCAAGAAGATAAGTTCTCGAGCGCCGAAGGTACACTTGGCCATGTTGGCATAGAGCTCCTCTTGTTGCAAGGTTCGTAGAACCGTATCTAGGTGGGAAGCATGTGCAGTAAGATCCTTGCTGTAGACAAGGATGTCGTCAAAGTAGACAACCACAAATTTATTGAGGAACGCTCGGAGAGTATGGTTCATCAGTCGCATGAAGGTGGAAGGGGCGTTGGAAAGGCCGAACGGCATGACTAGCCACTCGTACAGCCCTTGCTTGGTTTTGAAGGCGGTCTTCCATTCGTCACCTTCTCTCATTCGGACTTGGTGGTAACCACTTTTGAGATCGATTTTGGAGAAAATGGACGCGCCACTAAGTTCGTCCAACATGTCGTCCAAACGGGGAATTGGGTGCCGGTACTTGACCGTAATGTTGTTGATGGGCCGGCAGTCCACGCACATCCTCCAGCTGCCATCCTTCTTGGGGACCAAAAGGACTGGTACGGCGCACGGACTGAGGCTCTCGCGGACGTATCCCCTGGACAAGAGGTCGGCAACCTGTCGCTCTAATTCTTTGGATTCCTCCGGATTAACGCGGTAAGCAGGTCGGTTGGGCAGGGAGGCTCCGGGAATAAAGTCGATTCGGTGTTCAATTCCCCGGAGGGGAGGGAGCCCGTGGGGAATCTCTTCAGGGAAGACGGTCGAATACTTCTGCAGGATCCTTTGGAGCTCATCCGGGATTGGATCTTCCCTGGTATCTGCGCTCATCACAGCTTTGTAAACCATTAGTACAACTCGGCACTCATTGCCGATGGTTTTACAAGCGTCCCTAATGGATATTAGGAAGTTGGGACGGGAAGATGTGGTTTTGGCTAAGCGAGATTGGAGTTCATGTACTTGAACGGGTGTTAGAGGTGCTAGGGTAACACGCTTAGATTCATGCATTAACGAATAAAAGTTGGAACGGCCGTTGTGGGTGGCGTCCTTGTCAAACTGCCATGGGCGTCCTAAGAGGACGTGGCTAGCTTGCATTGGAACAACATCACATTGGACCGTGTCCCGGTAATGCCCTATACTAAAGGCTAGATCTACCTGTTCGGTAACGGGTATAACAGTTTTATCATTCAGCCATCGCAGTTTATAGGGATGAGGGTGTTTAGAGGTAGGGAGAGAAAGCTTGGTCACGAGGTGGGAGCTGGCCACATTGGTACAGGACCCACCATCAATGATCAAGCCGCAAACCTTGCCGTTGATGGTGCAGCGTGTGTGGAAGATGTTGTCCCGCTGTCCGGTCGGCTCGGGCAAGGTCAAGGTGCTCAGGCTCCTTTGGACGACCAGGAGGTCTCCTACATCCGGATATTCAACCGTGCCTTCGGGTTGAACTGGCTCGGGGTCGTTTTCCTCAACCGGCTCCTCGTCCTGGGATTCATAGTCGCCTTCGGGGGTAAGGATCATGGCTCGGTTGTTGGGGCAGTCCCTGGAGTAATGCCCTCTGCCTTGGCATTTGTAGCATATCACGTCCCGGCTTCTTCCCGCATTGGCTTCGGGTTGCCTTGGCTTGAAACGTGAATCGATGGCAATGGCCTTGGATACAACCGGTGGTTTGGGGCTGGTGGACGTGGCTGTGGGGTTGGGAGGCCAGACTTGGTTCGGGGAGGTCTTTCCTCGGAAGGCCGAGGAGGTTTTCCTCTTGATCTGTGCTTCTAAGTGGATGGCCAGGTGCAAGAGCTCATCAAACCCTTGGTAAGGCTGCCGCTCTACTTTGCGGGCAATCCGGTCTTGCATGCCGTCCACGAACTGGGCCATTAAGGTTTCTTCAAAGTCATTGAGCTGGAGACGGTTTCGCAAATGCTCAAACTCGTCGTAGTACTCTTCAATGGTTCGGGTGCCTTGGTGAAGTTTTCGGAACCGCTTTTGCAAATCACGGTGATAGAGGGGCGGGACGTAGCGTTTCCTCATGACATATTTCATAACGTCCCAAGTAGGGATTAGGCCTTCACGTCGTCGCCTGCGTTCTGCCAAGTCGCGGTCCCACCATGTAAGGGCATGGTCGGTCAGTTGGGCCGCGGCATAGGTAACCTTCTTGGGTTCGGAGTAATCGTAACAATCAAACAGATGGTCCATTCGCCTTTCCCAATCGAGGTAGGCTTCCGGGTCAACCTTTCCCGCGAAGGTCGGTGGGACCAGTTTGTGGACCGGGGCCTCGGGTCGAGGTGCACGGTCATCCCGATCGTTTGGTCGCTCTCTGCGCCGGGGTCGACCTGGACGGGGTTGGTATGGATCGTACCCATCATCGGATTGGTAGGCCGGGCCGGGTTCTTCAAGGGGTCGGTCGGCGAGATCGGCCGGCGGATTTGGGAGGAGCGGTCGAGCATCCGGTGGAAGATCGTATCGGGCCATTCGCTCGGTGAGGCGCTCTATTTGGGCCTGGATGGTGGCCAGGATGGTACCGATCTCAATAGGACGGGGCAAGTCTTCCGCGGGTTCGGCCATGGGCGGTATGGTCGGTACGGATGGGTCGTACGGACGGCGCGGTACGGATGGGTCGTACGGACGGAGCGGTACGGACAACGGGGTGAGTTCGTCGGGGTCGGAGTCGGTAAGGTCAAGCCGGCGGGGTTGGCCTGTACGGACGGTGGTCGGGTACGGACGGCGGCGTACGGACGGTGGGAGACTCTCGGAGGTACTTGGTCCGGAAAGGTTATTCCGCCGTGGTCGTTCGGGTCGAGGGACGGTAGCCCAATAGGGTCGTCCGGTCGTGGTTGGTACTGATGGGGACGGGTCAATCGCAGGATTAATAGGACACGGGGGTGTACGGCTGTTGGAGCTGACGTATCCTGCCAGTACGGGCAATGGAGCGTGGGACTGTGGGATGGACCCTACGCGCATAAAATGACAAAAAAATGAAAGCTGGCGGTATGGTGCAAGATAAAGGACAACTGCCGAACGTTTAAAGCAAAAAGGACAAAGGACAGTTATTAACAAAAACGGCAAAAACAACTAGCACGCGGATTTCTCTTGTCCTGCCAAAGGGACGGATCACAAATAAGGCAAGGACAGGATGTTCCTCACGCGGCCGGGTCAGAGAATAGGCGAGTAAAGTGTGTTGACCAGAAATGGTCCCCACTTACTCGTCTTCAACCTCTCGTCTCACTAGGGCAACAATGGTGCTTCGGTGGTACTAAGACTTAGTCTTTCACACGTCGGCGACCAAAGGCTAGCTATAAGCACAAAGCTTTGAGACAATAATGACCGTGGCAAAGACTAGACTGTTAGAAAGTAAGGTGCGAAATAAGAACAAGTTCAAGGCGGTAAACGGTAGAGAAACAATGGAAGATGTTTTAATGGAAAGTTACAACCTGACGGATGAAGCTTGGCTCTGATACCAGCTGATACGCTCCCGGAACGTTGGCTTCGGAATCAGGCTGAGTTGGGACGAGACCGGGACGGAGGCGATCGTACGGGTACCGGTACGGTACCTCGGTTGGTGGAAGGGCCGCGGTACGGGTCCTCGGCGGTACGGATGGGAGAAACGAGATGGTAAAGTGGTGGTGTTACGGCGAGGGTTGGACGGCGGAAGGGTTGGATGAAGGTAGAGATGGAAGAGGATGGAGATAAGTGTTTGGAGAGTGGGAAGGGATGGAGCGAAGTGAGAATGGATAGATGGATCGGTAACAATGGATCGAAAGCCGGCCACACGGTATTTGGACAATGCCGTGATACGACTGATCGGAGTCCGAGCTGAGCTTCGAGGACAACGATGTCTAAACTACTTGAGATTCGAGAGCAAGCTTTAAGCTAATTGCATTCATTCAAATCTGAGTTCAAAGGGAGAGGTTACACGCCTTTATATAGGCGAGAGAAATAGGGCAACACGCCCATTACAAAAGACCAACGTGTCCTTGGGTGTTTACATACCCATAAAACAGTAAATTAAGTTCTTAGTAAAACGGTAAAAGCAAGAAAACAGGAAGGGATAGAGATAAGGGCCGGACGACAACCACGCGGACCATGGACGGGTAAGGTGATGATCGGCTCGGTCCTAATGCGGCCGGGTCGTGAACCTCGTTAAAAAAACCTTGATGGGAAAACCACTTAGGGATAAAACCCATCAAGGGAAAAAGAGTGTTCCTTTCCCAAAAGACTTTAGTGGGGTGTTTTAACCGTGTCAAGGTGAAAACGCTAAGGACTTGGTCCTTGGTGTTTGCCGAGGTTGCCAGCTTGGGTTGTGGCCATTTGCCTTTCTTCAGTCCTTGGGCAATCGCCGTGTTCATTCTTGTTTGGTACGGTCGCGAATGCGCACGGTCAATGGCCGATACCGGCATAACTGGCAACGTTCCTTGGCTTTCGTCCGTGTCTGTACCGGTATCGTCCGGCTGGCTATCCTCCGGGTCGGAGACGTCTTGGGCCTCATCACTCATTGATCTGGTCTCATGAGTTCCTAGATCCCTGAGTAATGCTCTTAGCCACATCATCTCCTTTGTTACTTCCTTCATTGCTCTATACTCGGCCATAGCGCTTGACAGAGCAATCACCTTCTGTTTTTTACTTCTCCAAGTCACAAGGTTACCTCCTACAAAGGTACAATACCCAGTTGTTGATTTTCTATCTTGTTTATCTCCTGCCCAATCTGCATCACAGTAAGCTTCAACCTTAGTGTGCCCATTACACTCCAACCATATTCCCTTTCCGGGAGTCCCCTTGAGGTACCTTAATATTCTTTCCACCATGCTCCAATGGTGTATTTTAGGCGCTTGCATATGCTGGCTTACTCTGTTTACTGCAAAACAGATATCAGGCCGTGTTATTGTTAAGTATATCAGCTTCCCTACTAATCTTTGATATTGCTTAACATCCGGCCATGCCTCTTCACTCTTTGCATCTTGGTATCCTTCTTCAATAGGTGTTTTTGCTGGTTTTGATCCTATCTTTCCAGTTTCTTTTAGCAAATCCATCACATACTTCCGCTGTGATACAAACATCCCATTTGGCTCCCGAGTCATCTCAATGCCCAGAAAGTACTTCAGCTCCCCCAAATCTTTGATGTCAAAAGATGACTTCAAAATGTCCTTAGTTTTCTCAATTCCTTCAATGTCATCTCCTGTGATGATTATATCATCCACATAAATCAGAACTGCCACTACACCTCCTGCGTTTTTCTTGGTGAATAACGTATGATCAGCTTCAGATTTGACAAATTCTTTCTCCAATAAGCAGCTGCTCAGTCGTTGATACCAAGCCCTTGGTGATTGTTTCAACCCATAGATGGCTTTTTTTAATTTGCACACCTTGTTTACACCTTCGTAATACCCCTGAGGAGGAGCCATGAACACTTCTTCTTCCAGGTCTCCTTGTAGAAACGCATTTTTCACATCCATTTGCCATAATCCCCATGACAAATTAACCGCAATAGATAACAAGACTCTTACCGAATGTAACTTAGCTACAGGGGCAAAGGTCTCAGTGTAGTCTTCTCCGTAGACTTGTGTGTATCCCTTAGCCACTAGTCTAGCTTTGTATCGCTCAACCTCCCCTGAGCTCTTATACTTGATGGTATACACCCATCTACATCCTATAAGTTTCTTTCCTCTTGGTAGTTCAGTCCTGCTCCATGTATTATTTCTCTCCATAGAGCTAATTTCTTCTTCCATAGCCTGAACCCATCTCTTGTCTTTACACGCTTCTTCATAAGATGTTGGGACTTGGTCCTCATCGATCTTGGTTAGGTAGGCTTGGCTATTATTGGGAAAATACGCTAATGAACAATATTCATCAATAGGGTACCTTATAGTTGCCTTTACTAAGTTCTTTTCTTGATTGAAGCATTGTTTACTTGGTAAGAGAGGGATGCTGTCGCCTATAGGTTCAGGATCAGAGCCTGCCGTACGCCCAGAACATCCCTTACTTACGGTAAACAACTCCTCAGTTTTTGTTTCTTCTTGTTGAACCTCAGCCATGCCATTATAATATACCCTTGTGTTCTTCCAATTTTCAGGACCAAACTTTACTCTTGTACTCCTTCTTAGAATAGGTTCTGGATCTTGTAATACTTCCTCCTCTTCATGCTCAGTCTCCCCCTCAATTCTTGAAGGATCACCGTCTTCAACTGGAGGATTTATGATGTCAACTTCCCTAGAAGATGAGCTTCCAGCTGATGAGTATGATTCATTGTTTCCATCCTCATTTATTCCTTCTTGGTCATCTTGAGTTTCCTCTTGCATATCACTGCTTGTATCCGCACCAATATCATTTGTCAAGATGCCTTTCTGAACTTGCACTCGATCCATACTAGAGCACACAATGTCTTTTAGCTCTTCCCATTTTTCCTTTGCGAAGTACCCATTTTTCTCATCAAAATGTACTTCTCTTGAAACATATATCCTTCTGGTCTCTGGATGAAAGCATTTGTATCCCTTTTGAGAAGATGAGTATCCCACAAAGATGCACTTGACACTCTTGGGCTCTAGTTTGCTCCTTTGCATTTCTGGGATAAACACATAGCATTTACACCCAAAAACTCTTAGGTGATTGATGCTTGGTTTTATCCCATTCAAAACCTCAAATGGGGACTTGTTGCCTAGACTTTCAGTTGGTAGGCGGTTGATTACATAGCATGCTGTCATCACTGCATCTCCCCAGAATCTTTTAGGGACGCCTCTATCAAACATCATGCTTCTAGCCACTTCCAGTAGGTGCCTATTCTTCCTCTCCGACACCCCATTTTGTTGTGGAGTATATGCGCAAGAAGTCTGGTGGATTATCCCATTGTCATCCAACATCTTCTTGAATGGATTGCTTATATACTCCCCACCATTGTCACTTCTAAGAGTCTTGATCTTTACCCCAAACTGATTAAGCACATATTTGAAGAATTTCTGAAAAGATTCAAACACTTGGTTTTTAGAACTCATTAGTGTTACCCATGTATACTTTGATTTTTGATCAATAAAAGATACGAAATATTTATATTGATCCTTAGAGATACATGGGGCTGTCCACACATCAGAATGAACCAAATCAAAACACTTCTCATATGAAGTTGTTGATTCTGAAAACGCCTTTCTACAATCCTTTCCTAATATGCAAGCTTCACACTCTTTATCCGGTAGGGTGAGGTTGGGCAAGACCATGCTCAGCACCTTGTGGCTTGGATGACCAAGTCGTGAGTGCCATAAAGGGCTTGTACCAACCAAACTAACCGCAAATGACTTTATTCCATAGTCTTCCTCTTTATTTAGTAAATAGAGACCATCTTTCACTCCTCCTGTTCCAACTACTTCCTTGGTCTTATTATCCTGAAACTCAACCAGGTTAGACCCAAATATAACCTTGCAATCCAAGTCTTTAGTTGTTTTGTGAACTGACAATAGATTAGAGGTAAACTGTGGAACATATAAGGCTTTAGTGTTTTTCCTAAACATCTCTAGGTCTCCAATTCCTTCTATTGGAACCTCCTTTCCATTTGCAACTCTAACATTTCCCTTATATGGTTTTACGTTAGTTAACAGTTTGCCATTACTAATCATATGATGACTAGCTCCAGAGTCCACAATTACCTCGTCACTAGCTTTAGTGACAAAGAACTTTTTACCTGATTCAGCTAGCTTGGAGATACCCTTGATGAGGGCCTCCAGATCAGACTTTCTCACCAAGGCATCATTCTCAGCGCTTGTTGCCCCAGCAAAGTTCCTTGGACCTTGACCGCTCCTTCTCAGCCTCACTGGTTTCAAGTGTGGGTGAAGAATCCAGCACTTGTCTCTTGTATGGCCTTTTATTCTGCAGTGTTCACACTCAAGAGCCTTCCTTTCTCCATAGAATTGGTTCCTTTGTGCTACATGCGCCATCTCACCGGGGGAATTGAAAAGATTTCTAGATCCTTCTTCCTTCTGAATTTGTTGACATACCTCATTTAAAGTGGGTAACTTATCAAACCGCAGGATATGTTGAATAAGTCCTTTGTATGAGTCATTGAGCGTGAGTAGTAGTCCAAACACCTGGTCTTGTTCTCTCCTCTCACCCAATTCCTTAGGATCGTTGGTTGGTGGCCTCAGCATTTCAAGTTCTGCCCACAACCCTCTATAGATCCCAAACAGATCCTTAAATGTCTTCTCTTCCTGTTGAAGATCATTTAAGGCTTTTTTCACCTCAAAAATCCTGGAAATATTGGACATATTCCCATACACTCCCTTGAGTGTCTCCCACAACTCCTTCGCTGTTTTAGAATAAGAATATGCAGCAAGGATTGATGACTCAAGCGAGCTTTGAAGCACCGCTAGGACCTGTTGGTCCTCTTGCTCCTTCTTTTGTTTCCTTATGCCGTCACCACCAGACCCAGCACCTTCATGGGCTGTTTCTTCTCCAACAGCTTCTTCTGGAGTTTCTACATAACTCCACAGTCCACGACTCTTCAAGGCCGTTCTTGTAGTCCTTGACCACAACAAGTAGTTGGTTCCGTTGAGAACCACCGGTAGGATGATTTGCTTTTGCATCTCCATTTGATTCGCCCAGAGATTACAACACTAGAATAGAATATGAAGGATAGATAGATTTTTCTCTTTTATGAGACGGTCACCAGCTTGAATGTTTGAAGATATACTTTGGATCTCAAACTTGCTCTGATACCATGTTGGAATTTAAGAGATTATGTGTTTAAGAGAGAGTTTCAAGCTGAATGTTTCTCATAATCTTTACAAGAGATATACAATGTCATTTATAGACTTTACAATGAAGTAGAAGGAGAGAAGAAGTTGCGAGAGTTAAAGGAAAGAGAAGAGAGGAGATTTGGCGTGAAGAAGGAAGAGGAGAGCAGTTCACCTACTCCAATAGTGTTATGCGCCATGCCCTGATTCTGGCGCCCATCCTTCTGCCCATGCTGCCACTTGCTTGTTCTCTTTATCTTAGTTACTCTTCTAGTTCACTTCCAACCATAACTAGTTTGTTCTCAACAGCTTCCTTAACTTGCTTTTCTTTATTTCTCCTTAGTTCTCCCTTATTCATCTCGCCATTCTCAACAATATTAAGGTGGAGTAGTAATCCAATGTAACTAAGAAACATTATCCAAAACCATGAAAGGCTAGAGAACCATTGAATCTTGAAGAAGTTTTTGGGGCTGATGATAGGAGTAGTCCCAAGATGAGTTAGTTCAAGGCTTAAACAACACCTATGGATGCCTATACGATGAAGCAATGCTTTTAGTTACAACCTCTATGGATGTTTAGTAGGCATAAGTTCCCGCCGCAATGTGCTTTGGACTTTGTCTAAACGAATGAATAGTATCAAAGCTTTGACTTAAGTCTTTGGACACTTTGTTACGAAAAGATATATGCTATATTAATGTGGAGAAGCAATCCTATGTAACAAAGAAGCATTATCACAAACCATGAAAGGCTAGAGAACCATTGAATCTTGAAGAAGTTTTCGGGGCTGAAGATAGTAGTAGTCCCAAGATGAGTTTGTTCAAGGCTTAAACCACACCTATGGATGCGTATACGATGAAGCAATGCTTTGAGTTACAACCTCTATAGATGTTTAGTAGGCATAAGTTACTGTCGTAGTGTGCTTTGGACTTGGTCTAAATGAATAAATAGTGCTAAAGCTTGGGCTTAAGCCAATTTCGACAGTTTGTTACAAGAAGATACATGCTATATTAAGGTGGAGAAGCAATCCAACGTAACTAAGAAGCATTATCTAAAACCATGAATGGCTAGAGAACCATTGAATCTTGAAGAAGTTTTCGGGGCTGAAGATAGGAGTAGTCCCAAGATGAGTTAGTTCAAGGTTTAAACAACACCTATGGATGCTTATACGATGAAGCAATGCTTTGAGTTACAACCTATATGCATGTTTAGTAGGCATAAGTTACTGCCGCAGTGTGCTTTGGACTTGGTCTAAACGAATGAATACTAACAAAGCTTGGGCTTAAGCTACTTTGGACACTTTGTTACGAGAAGATACATGCTATATTAAGGTGGAGAAGCAATCCAACTTAACTAAGTAGCATTATCCAAAACCATGAAAGGCTAGAGAACCAATGAATCTTGAAGATGTTTTCTGGGCTGAAGATATGAGTAGTCCCAAGATGAGTTAGGTTAAGGCTTAAACAACACCTACGGATGCTTATACAGTGAAGCAATGCTTTGAGTTACAACCTCTATGGATGTTTAGTAGGCATAAATTACTGCCGTAATGTGCTTTGGACTTGGTCTAAATGAATGAATAGTGACAAATCTTGGGATTAAGCAAATTTGGACACTTTGTGACGAGAAGATACATGCTATATTAAGGTGGAGAAGCAATCCAACGTAACTAAGAAGCATTATCACAAACCATGAAAGGCTAGAGGACCATTGAATCTTGAAGAAGTTTTTGGGGCTGAAGATAGGAGTAGTCCCTGTTGAGAATGGTGAAGCGAGTAATCACTTGCAAGAGAAGGAAGATTCAAATAAGAAGAAGGAGGGAACATGTAAAGAGATAGTTGAAATACAAAGGGGAAGCTGTTGCAAATGGACCAGACAGAAACAAACTAGTTAGGAGAGAACTAGATGGAATGGGGCGCAACAACTCAAGGCATGGGCAAAGGTATGGGCGCCGCAGCAACAGTAGATGCACAGGAGAATAGCTCGGCCACTCTCCTACCCCAAGTCAGGCCATGCGCCTATCTCTCTTCCTTCTTTCCTTCCTTGTATACGACTTGAACATTATAAATGGGTGTTGTAATCTAGTGTAAATTTGAGAGAGTAAGAGATATAATCAAAAACAAAGCATTACTCAGAATTCTTTCTCTTGTTTACTCGATTCTTGAGTAGCCATTAAGCTCCTCTTGATCGATTCTAAACCACTCATACTTCTACTAAAATTCTCATTTATCAACATGGTATCAGAGCAAGATTAAAATCCCGATTCCTCAAACTGTTTCTTCTTTATAAAATCTTACATTCTAAACTATTGTTGTCTTTCTTTCGGGGGAAAAATCAATGGAGATGCAAAAACAAATCATTCTACCGGTGGTTCTCAACGGGAATAACTACTTGCTGTGGTCAAGGACTACAAAAACGGCCTTGAAGAGTCATGGACTATGGAGTTATGTGGAAACTCCAGAAGAAGGTGTTGGAGAAGAAACAGTTCATGAAGGTGCTGGACCGGGTGTTGAAGGTATAAGGAAGCAGAAGTGGGAGCAGGAGGACCAACAGGTTTTGGCTGTGCTCCAAAGCTCTCTTGATCCCTCAATTCTTGCCGCCTACTCCTACACTGAAACAGCAAAGGAGCTGTGGGAGACACTCAAGGGAGTGTTTGGGAATATGTCCAATATTTCCAGGATTTTTGAAGTGAAGAAAGCCCTAAATGATCTTCAACAGGAAGGGAAGACATTTAAGGATTTGTTTGGGATCTATAGAGGGTTGTGGGCAGAACTGGAAATGCTAAGGCCACCAACCAACGATCCTAGGGAACTGGGTGAGAGGAGAGAGCAAGACCAGGTGTTTGGATTGCTGCTCACGCTTAATGACGCTTACAAGGGACTTATCCAACATATCTTGAGGTTCGACAAGTTACCAACCTTAAATGAGGTATGTCAACAAATCCAAAAGGAGGAAGGTTCGAGAAGTCTTTTCAGCCCTACCAGTGAGATGGCACATATGGCTCAAAGAAACAAGTCATATGGAGAAAGGAGGGGTTTGGAGTGTGAACACTGCAAGATGAAGGGGCATACAAAAGACAAGTGCTGGACTCTTCACCCGCACATAAAACCAATAAGACTAAGGAGAGGTGATCAAGGACCAAGGAACTTTGCTGGAGCAGCAAGCGTTGAGAATGATGCCTTGGTGAAGAAGTCTGATCTGTAGGCTCTCATCAAAGGTATCTCCAAGCTAGCCGAATCTGGTAAGAAGTTCTCTGTCCCTAAAATAAGTGACAAAGTGATTGTGGATTCTGGAGCTAGTCATCACATGATTAGTAATAGCAAGCTGTTAACTAATGTGGAATCATGTAAGGGAAAGGTTAGAGTAGCGAATGGAAAGGAAGTTCCAATTGAGGGAATTGGAGACCTAGAAGTGTTTGAGAAAAATACTAAAGCACTATATGTTCCGGAGTTTACCTCCAACTTGCTATCAGTCCATAAGACAACTAAAGACTTGAATTGCAAGGTTATTTTTGGGCCTAACTTGGTTGAGTTTCAGGATAATGAAACTAAGGAAGTGGTCGGAACAGGAAGGGTGGAAGATGGTCTCTATCTACTAAATAAAGAAGAAAACAATGAAGTAAAGTCGCTTGCGGTCAGTTTGGTTGGTACAAGCCCTTTATGGCACTCACGGCTTGGTCATCCAAGTAACAAGATGCTGAGCATGGTCTTGCCCAACCTCACCCTACCAAATAAAGAATGTGAAGCGTGTGTATTAGGAAAACAATGTAGGAAAGTGTTTCCAGAATCTACAACTTCGTATAAGAAGTGTTTTGATTTGGTTCATTCTGATGTGTGGACAGCTCCATGTATCTCTAAGGATCAATACAAATATTTTGTGTCTTTTATTGATCAAAAATCAAAATATACATGGGTGACACTAATGAGCTCTAAAAGTCAAGTGTTTGAATCATTTCAGAAATTCTTCAACTATGTGCTTAATCAGTTTGGGACAAAGATCAAGACTCTCAGAAGTGATAATGGTGGGGAGTATATGAGCAACCAATTCAAGAAATTATTGGATGACAATGGGATAATACACCAGACATCTTGTGCATATACCCCACAACAGAATGGGGTTTTGGAAAGGAAAAATAGGCATCTGCTAGAAGTAGCCAGGAGTATGATGTTTGAAAGAGGAGTTCCGAAGAGTCTTTGGGGAGATGCTGTGATGACAGCATGCTATGTGATCAACCGTTTACCAACTGAAAACTTAGGCAACAAGTCCCCCTTTGAAGTGTTGAATGGGATAAAACCAAGCATTAATCACCTAAGAGTTTTTGGGTGTAAATGCTATGTGTTCATCCCGGAAGCGCAAAGGAACAAACTGGAGCCAAAGAGTGTTAAGTGTATGTTTGTAGGATATTCAACATCTCAAAAGGGATACAAGTGCTTTCATCCAGAAACCAAAAGAATGTATGTGTCAAGAGAAGTACGGTTTGATGAGGATGATGGATACTTCATGAATAAGAAATGGGAAGACTTGGAAGATATTGCATGCTCTAATATGGATAGAGTGCAAATTCAGAAGAGTATCTTGGCTAATGACATCATGGTGGATATAAGCGCTGATAGACAAGAAGGGGTTCAAGGTGAACAAGAAGGCGGGAATGAAACACATGATATGGAGTCATCAGGAGATGAGGAAGAATCTGAGCATGAAGAGGCTGAAGTAATCCGAGATCCTGAACCTACTTTAAGAAGAAGCACAAGAATAAAGTATGGTCCTGAAAACTGGAAAAACACAAGGGTATACTATAATGGCATAGCTAAGGCTCAACAACAAGATATAGGATCTGAGGCACTATCTACTGTAAGTGAGAGATGTCCTGGGCGTACGGCAGGCTGTGATCCTGATCCTATAGGCGACAGCATCTCTCACTTATCTAGTAGACAATGCTTCAATCAAGAAGAAAATTCAGCCAAAGCAGCTATAAGGTACCCTATTGAGGCCTATTGTTCGTTAGCTTGTTTTCCTAATGATAGCATAGACTACCTGAGCAAGATAGATGAAGAGCAAGTCCCAACATCCTATGAAGAAGCGTGCAGGGATAAGAGATGGGTCCAGGCTATGGAAGAGGAAATCGAGTCTATGGAAAGAAATAATACATGGAGTAGGACCGAACTACCAAAAGGGAAGAAGCTTATAGGGTGTAGATGGGTATACACCATCAAGTATAAGAGCACAGGTGAGGTTGAACGGTACAAAGCTAGACTCGTGGCGAAGGGGTATACACAAGTCTATGGAGAAGATTACACTGAGACTTTTGCGCCTGTGGCTAAACTACATTCGGTAAGGGTTCTATTATCTATTGCTGTGAACTTGTCATGGGGATTATGGCAGATGGATGTAAAGAATGCATTTTTACAAGGAGACCTAGAAGAAGAAGTGTTTATGGCTCCACCAGAGGGATATGGTGCAAGCACAAAGGAGGTGTGTAAGTTAAGAAAAGCCATCTATGGGTTGAAACAATCTCCAAGGGCTTGGTACCAAAAATTAAGCAACTGCTTATTGGAGAAAGGTTTTGTAAAATCAGAGGCTGACCATACATTATTCACCCAAAAGAACAAGGAAGGACTAGTAGCGGTTCTAATCTATGTTGATGATATAATCATCACCGGAGATGATGTTGAAGGGATTAGGAGGACTAAGGAAGGCTTGAGATCCTCATTTGACATCAAGGATTTGGGGGAACTAAAGTACTTTCTAGGTATTGAAATGACTCGGGAGCCAAAGGGGATGTTCATATCACAACGGAAGTATGTGATGGACCTGTTAAAATAAACTGGAAAGTTGGGATCAAAACCAGCAAAGACGCCTATTGAAGAAGGCTACCAAGATGATAGTAAGGAAGAAATGTGGCCGGATGTTAAGCAGTATCAGAGGTTAGTGGGGAAACTGATATACTTAACAATAACACGGCCTGACATTTGTTTTGCAGTGAATAGAGTGAGCCAGCATATGCAAACGCCTAAAACACACCATTGGAGCATGGTGGAGAGAATACTAAGATATCTCAAGGGAACTCCCGGAAAAGGAATATGGTTAGAATGTAATGGGCATACCGAGTTGGAAGCCTACTGTGATGCGGATTGGGCAGGAGATAAACAAGACAGGAAGTCAACAACTGGTTATTGCACCTTTGTAGGAGGCAACCTGGTAACTTGGAGAAGTAAAAAACAGAAGGTGATTGCCTTGTCAAGCGCTGAGGCTGAGTATAGGGCAATGAAGGAAGTAACAAAGGAAATGATATGGCTGAAAGCTCTCCTCAAGGATCTTGGAATTCACGAGACCAAACCAATGAGCCTCTATTGTGACAACCAAGCTGCAATACATATAGCCTTAAATCCAGTCTTTCACGAGAGGACGAAACACATTGAAGTAGATTGTCACTTCATCCGGGGAAAGATCCAAGATGGGCTGATCACTCCTAAGTTCGTGAGAAGTGGAGATCAGATGGCTGATATTTTCACAAAGGCTACTTCCTTAAGCATATGCAAATACATTCATGACAAGATTGGCCTATGGAATCCCTACCGGCCAACCTTGTGGGGGAGTGTTGAGAATGGTGAAGCGAGTAATCACTTGCAAGAGAAGGAAGATTCAAATAAGAAGAAGGAGGGAACATGTAAAGAGATAGTTGAAATACAAAGGGGAAGCTGTTGCAAATGGACCAGAGAGAAACAAACTAGTTAGGAGAGAACTAGATGGAATGGGGCGCAACAACTCAAGGCATGGGCAAAGGTATGGGCGCCGCAGCAACAGTAGATGCACAGGAGAATAGCTCGGCCACTCTCCTACCCCAAGTCAGGCCATGCGCCTATCTCTCTTCCTTCTTTCCTTCCTTGTATACGACTTGAACATTATAAATGGGTGCTGTAATCTAGTGTAAATTTGAGAGAGTAAGAGATATAATCAAAAACAAAGCATTACTCAGAATTCTTTCTCTTGTTTACTCGATTCTTGAGTAGCCATTAAGCTCCTCTTGATCGATTCTAAACCACTCATACTTCTACTAAAATTCTCATTTATCAACAGTCCCAAGATGAGTTAGTTCAAGGCTTAAACAATACCTATGGATGCTTATATGATGAAGCAATTCTTTGAGTTACAACCTTTATGGATGTCTAGTAGGCATAAGTTACCGCTGCAGTGTGCTTTGGACTTGGTCTAAACGAATGACGAGTAACAAAGCTTTAACTTAAGTAACTTTGGACACTTTGTAACGAGAAGATACATGCTATATTAAGGTGGAGAAGCAATCCAACATAACTAAGAAGCTTTATCCAAAACCATGAAAGGGTAGAGAACCATTAAATCTTGAAGAAGTTTTTGAAGCTGAAGATAGGAGTAGTCCCAACACCTATGGATGCTTATACAACACCTATGGATGCTTATACGATGAAGCAATGCTTTCAGTTACAACCTCTATGAATGTTTAGTATGCATAAGTTACTGCCGCAGAGTGCTTTGGACTTGGTCTAAACGAATGAATAGTGACAAAGCTTCGGATTAATCAACTTTAGACAGTTTGTTACGAGAAGATACATGTTATATTAAGGTGGAAAAGCAATCCAACGTAACTAAGAAGCATTATCAGAAACCATGAAAGGCTAGAGAACCATTGAATCTTGAAGAAGTTTTCGGGGTGGAAGATAAGAGTAGTCCCAAGATATGTTAGATTAAGGCTTAAACAACACCTATGGATGCTTATACAATGAAGCAGTGCTTTGAGATACAACCTCTATGGATGTTTAGTAGGCATAATTTACTGTCGCGGTGTGCTTTTGACTTGGTCTTAATGAATGAATAGTATCAAAGCTTTGACTTAAGTAACTTTGGACACTTTGTTAAGAGAAGATACAAGCTATATTAAGGTGGAGTAGCAATCCAATGTAACTAAGAAACATTATCCAAAACCATGAAAGGCTAGAGAACCATTGAATCTTGAAGAAGTTTTTGGGGCTGAAGATAGGAGTAGTCCCAAGATGAGTTAGGTCAAAGCTTAAAGAACACCTATGGATGCTTATACGATGAAGCAATGCTTTGAGTTACAATCTCTATGGATGTTTTGTTGGCATAAGTTACTGCCGCAATGTGCTTCGGACTTGGTCTAAACAAATGAATAGTGACAAAGCTTTGGATTAAGTAACTTTGGACACTTTGGTACGAGAAGATACATGCTACATTAAGGTGGAGAAGCAATCCAACGTAACTAAGAAGCATTATCACAAACCATGAAAGGCTAGAGAACCATTGAATCTTGAAGAAGTTTTTGGGGCTGAATATAGGAGTAGCCCCTGTTGATTTTAGAAGTTTAGGGAGAGATAAGGATGAAGATAAGAGAATTGGCGTAATAAGAGAGAGAGAGATTGCTGAATTTTTCTTTTTATTTTCTCTCTTCAACCAATACAATGCACAAGTATATATAGACTTTACAAGCATAAGTTAAGGAAAAAATATCTAAGGAAGAGGGAGAGAAGAGGTGTGATGATGGAGTGGTTGAGCTGCTCCAACAGTGCAGCTGCGCCCATGCTGTTCCCATGCTGTGCCCATACCTTCTCCCTGCAGCGCCCATGCCTCCTTTGCTTCCTCACTTGGTTTAGTTAGCTTGTCTAGTTGATATCCAACAGCTTCCTTTTCTTCTAGTTCCTTATAAACTAGCTCTCCTTCTAGTTCCTTCACAACTAGTTCTTTCCTTTTCCCTCCTTTTCTTGAGTTTGAATTCTTCTTCTTGAGATCACATATTTCAACACTCCCCCTCAAGATTGGTCGGTGAATATCCTTTAGACCGATCTTGCCATATATGTGATCCCCAATGATCGAGGATGTTGCCTTGGTGAAGATATCCGCTAGCTGTTCCCCACTTGCTACGAATGCGGGTTTGATGATTCCTTCTTGAATCTTTCCCCTCACAAAGTGACAATCCACTTCTATATGCTTGGTCCTTTCATGGAATACCGGATTGGATGCTATATGTATTGCAGCTTGATTATCACAATACAACAGCATCTCCTCAGCCTCAAGTATCCCAAGATCTTCTAGGAATGCCCTCACCCATATCAATTCTTTTGTCACCTCCTTCATAGCCCTATACTCGGCTTCAGCACTTGATAAGGCTATAACTTTCTGCTTCTTACTTCTCCAAGTGACTAGATTACCTCCCACAAAGGTACAAAAACCGGATGTGGACTTTCTATCTTGCTTATCTCCAGCCCAATCCGCATCACAATATCCTTGAACCTTTGTATTTCCATTAGCCTTCATCCATATGCCTTTTCCAGGGCTGTTTTTTAAGTACCTTAGCAGCCTCTCAATCATGTTCCAATGCTACATAGTTGGTTTTTGTATATGTTGACTCACACGGTTCACTGCAAAGCAAATATCCGGCCTTGTAATAGTAAGATAGATGAGCTTGCCCACCATCCTCTGGTATCTTTTAATATTCTCCAATGGCTCCCCCTCAGGACTATCTTGGTAGCCTTCTTCTATTGGAGTTTTGGCCGGTTTGGATCCTAACTTCCCGGTTTCTTCCAAGAGATCCAGCACATATTTCCTTTGGGAGATGAACATCCCATCTTCAAACCGTGTCATTTCAATCCCTAGGAAGTATTTAAGCTCTCCTAGATCCTTTATATCAAAAGCAACCTTCAAGAGTTCCTTGATTCGATCTACTCCATATTTGTCACTTCCTGTGATGATTAGATCATCAACATAGATCAAGACCACCACTACTCCTCCTTTACTTTTCCTTGTGAAAAGTGTATGATCAGCTTCCGATCTTATGAACTCCTTCTCCAAAAGACAAGCACTTAGCCTTTGGTACCATGCCCTTGGAGATTGCTTTAGCCCATAGATTGCTTTCTTCAATCTACAAACTTTGTTGCCTTCCTTATGATATCCTTGGGGTGGATCCATATACACTACCTCTTCCAAATCCCCTTGCAAGAAGGCGTTCTTGACATCCATCTGCCATAGATCCCACTTCAAGTTCACTGCCACCGAGATTAGGATTCTGATGGAATGGATCTTAGCAACCGGAGCAAATGTCTCGGTATAATCCTCCCCATAGATTTGAGTATACCCTTTTGCTACCAACCTTGCCTTGTATCTTTCTATCCTCCCATCACTTGTGTATTTGATTGTATACACCCATCTACACCCAACTGGCTTCTTATCCCTTGGTAAATCGGTTAAGTACCAAGTATGATTCCTTTCCATGGACTTCATTTCCTCTTCCATGGCTTTTACCCATACTCCACTCTCACACGCTTCTTCATATGAGTTAGGTATGGATTCCTTGCTGATTTTTCCAAGAAAAGCTTCATGCTCCATAGGTAAGGATGCCAACAAGCAAAAATGCTCAATGGGATATGTAACAGTGCTAGTTTGAGTGTTATCTCCCCCTTGTGATAAGAGAATGCTGTCGCCAATAGGATCGAGATCTAAGCTCGCCGTACGCTCAGGGCATTCTCTTATCACACAAGGAAGATTACTCGCACTAGACTCTGTTGATTTTAGAAGTTTAGGGAGAGATATGGATGAAGATAAGAGAATTGGCGTAATAAGAGAGAGAGAGAGATTGCTGAATTTTTCTTCTTATTTTTCTCTCTTCAACCAATACAATGCACAAGTATATATAGACTTTACAAGCATAAGCTAAGGAAAAAATATCTAAGGAAGAGGGAGAGAAGAGGTGTGATGATGGAGTGGTTGAGCTGCTCCAACAGTGCAGCTGCGCCCATGCTGTTCCTATGCTGTGCCCATACCTTCTCCCTGCAGCGCCCATGCCTCCTTTGCTTCCTCACTTGGTTTAGTTAGCTTGTCTAGTTGATATCCAACAGCTTCCTTTTCTTCTAGTTCCTTATAAACTAGCTCTCCTTCTAGTTCCTTCACAACTAGTTCTTTCCTTTTCCCTCCTTTTCTTGAGTTTGAATTCTTCTTCTTGAGATCACATATTTCAACACTCCCCCTCAAGATTGGTCGGTGAATATCCTTTAGACCGATCTTGCCATATATGTGATCCCCAATGATCGAGGATGTTGCCTTGGTGAAGATATCCGCTAGCTGTTCCCCACTTGCTACGAATGCGGGTTTGATGATTCCTTCTTGAATCTTTCCCCTCACAAAGTGACAATCCACTTCTATATGCTTGGTCCTTTCATGGAATACCGGATTGGATGCTATATGTATTGCAGCTTGATTATCACAATACAACAGCATCTCCTCAGCCTCAAGTATCCCAAGATCTTCTAGGAATGCCCTCACCCATATCAATTCTTTTGTCACCTCCTTCATAGCCCTATACTCGGCTTCAGCACTTGATAAGGCTATAACTTTCTGCTTCTTACTTCTCCAAGTGACTAGATTACCTCCCACAAAGGTACAAAAACCGGATGTGGACTTTCTATCTTGCTTATCTCCAGCCCAATCCGCATCACAATATCCTTGAACCTTTGTGTTTCCATTAGCCTTCATCCATATGCCTTTTCCAGGGCTGTTTTTTAAGTACCTTAGCAGCCTCTCAATCATGTTCCAATGCTGCATAGTTGGTTTTTGTATATGTTGACTCACACGGTTCACTGCAAAGCAAATATCCGGCCTTGTAATAGTAAGATAGATGAGCTTGCCCACCATCCTCTGGTATCTTTTAATATTCTCCAATGGCTCCCCCTCAGGACTATCTTGGTAGCCTTCTTCTATTGGAGTTTTGGCCGGTTTGGATCCTAACTTCCCGGTTTCTTCCAAGAGATCCAGCACATATTTCCTTTGGGAGATGAACATCCCATCTTCAAACCGTGTCATTTCAATCCCTAGGAAGTATTTAAGCTCTCCTAGATCCTTTATATCAAAAGCAACCTTCAAGAGTTCCTTGATTCGATCTACTCCATATTTGTCACTTCCTGTGATGATTAGATCATCAACATAGATCAAGACCACCACTACTCCTCCTTTACTTTTCCTTGTGAAAAGTGTATGATCAGCTTCCGATCTTATGAACTCCTTCTCCAAAAGACAAGCACTTAGCCTTTGGTACCATGCCCTTGGAGATTGCTTTAGCCCATAGATTGCTTTCTTCAATCTACAAACTTTGTTGCCTTCCTTATGATATCCTTGGGGTGGATCCATATACACTACCTCTTCCAAATCCCCTTGCAAGAAGGCGTTCTTGACATCCATCTGCCATAGATCCCACTTCAAGTTCACTGCCACCGAGATTAGGATTCTGATGGAATGGAGCTTAGCAACCGGAGCAAATGTCTCGGTATAATCCTCCCCATAGATTTGAGTATACCCTTTTTCTACCAACCTTGCCTTGTATCTTTCTATCCTCCCATCACTTGTGTATTTGATTGTATACACCCATCTACACCCAACTGGCTTCTTATCCCTTGGTAAATCGGTTAAGTACCAAGTATGATTCCTTTCCATGGACTTCATTTCCTCTTCCATGGCTTTTACCCATACTCCACTCTCACACGCTTCTTCATATGAGTTAGGTATGGATTCCTTGCTGATTTTTCCAAGAAAAGCTTCATGCTCCATAGGTAAGGATGCCAACGAGCAAAAATGCTCAATGGGATATGTAACAGTGCTAGTTTGAGTGTTATCTCCCCCTTGTGATAAGAGAATGCTGTCGCCAATAGGATCGAGATCTAAGCTCGCCGTACGCTCAGGGCATTCTCTTATCACACAAGGAAGATTACTCGCACTAGACTCTCCTTGGAGCATGGCAGAGTTGTTGTAGCCATAGTGAACACGTTGTCGCCTCTGTCTTGTACTTCTTCTTAGAGGTACTGTTGGCTCAGGTTCTTCTTTGACAATGTCAATGCTTTCTACACCTGGATTAGGTTCACTTTCTTCATCCGTGGCTTCATGATCTGAGGTTGGGTCATTCTCCTCATGTACATCATCCCTTGTTCTTGAATCTTCAAAGAACGGTATCCACTCCATAAATGGTGAGCTCATACCTTGAGGGGTATCATGATTCTTAGCTCCATAGAAGCTCTCCTTTTCATTGAACCTCACCTCTCTTGATACATAGACTCGTCTTGTCTCCGGGTTGTAGAACTTGTATCCTTTTTGTGTTGGTGAATATCCAATGAATACACACTTCATGCTTCTAGGTTCAAGCTTGTTTCTTTGACCTTCTGGTGTGAACATAAAGCAGCTACATCCAAAGGTTTTGAGATGATGTAGGCTTGGTTTCTTGTTGTACAATGCCTCAAATGGTGACTTATTATCCAGGTTCTTGGTTGGAAGACGGTTGATCAAGTAGTTTGAAGTCATCACGGCATCTCCCCAATGAAGTTTAGGTACTCCCTTGGCAATCATGATGGTCCTTGCTACCTCCATTAGGTGTCTATTTTTTCTTTCAGCTACTCCGTTTTGTTGTGGAGTATAGGCGCAAGATGTTTGATGGATGGTGCCAAGGTTGTTGGGTAATTCCTTGAACCGCTTGCTTATATACTCTCCTCCATTATCACTTCTTAAGATCTTGATTGTTGTTTTGAATTGTGTAGACACATAGTTGATGAAGTTGGTGAATGCTTCATAAACTTGATCTTTGGTATGTAGAAGAGTAATCCATGTGTATTTTGAGTAGTCATCTATGAATGAAACAAAATACTTATATTGATCTCTTGAATTACAAGGAGCGGTCCATACATCCGAGTGTACAATGCCAAAAGCTTCATCACAAAATGTAGATGAAGTAGGAAACACTTGTCTACAATGTTTCCCTAGTACACATGCTTCACATACTACTTCTTCTTGAATGAGATTGGGTAAGGCCACTTTGAGAACTGCAGAGCTTGGATGTCCCAACCTTTCATGCCATAGTGGACTATCTCCAATCTCCTTCCTACTAGATACTTCCACATCCGCCTTCATTCCAAGCGCTTTCACATCCGCTTGTTTATTTGTGTGCAAAAGATATACTCCATCCTCTACCTTCCCTTCTCCGAGCACTTTGTTTGTTTTAGGATCCTGAAACTTAACAAAGTCAGTCCCAAACAATGCCACACAATCCAAATCCTTGGTAGCTTTATAAACTGATAGAAGATTAGATGAGAAACTAGGCATGTATAAGGCTTTTGTTCCCTTTTTGAAAAGTTCTAATTTCCCTATCCCTTCAATCGGAACTGAACTCCCATTTGCCACTTGTACATTCCCATGATAAGGCTCAAGATTTTTAAGCATGTCTTGATCCTTAATCATGTGATGAGAAGCCCCTGAATCCACAATCACTTTGTCCTTTTTTATGGAGCTTTTAGAACCGAGGAAGCCCTTACCAGATTCAGTGAGCTTGGCTAGGCTCTTGATGAGGGCTTCAAATTCGGACCTCTTGACCGTATCCTCAACTGGTTGTGCCACACCCATGAAGGCTCTAGGTTCACTTCCATTCTCCTTTAGCCTCTTAGGCCTCAAGTGTGGATGAAGGGTCCAACACTTCTCCTTAGTGTGTCCCTTCATTTTACAAAGCTTGGGCTTAAGCTACTTTGGACACTTTGTTACGAGAAGATACATGCTATATTAAGGTGGAGAAGCAATCCAACTTAACTAAGTAGCATTATCCAAAACCATGAAAGGCTAGAGAACCAATGAATCTTGAAGATGTTTTTGAAGCTGAAGATAGGAGTAGTCCCAAGATGAGTTAGTTCAAGGCTTAAACAACACCTATGGATGCTTATACGATGAAGCAATGCTCTGAGTTACAACCTCTATGAATGTTTAGTATGCATAAGTTACTGCCGCAGAGTGCTTTGGACTTGGTCTAGACGAATGAATAGTGACAAAGCTTGGGAGTAAGCAACTTTGGACACTTTGTTATGAGAAGATACATTCTATATTAAGGTGGAGAAGCAATCCAACGTAACTAAGAAGCATTATCACAAACCATGATAGGCTAGAGAACCATTGAATCTTGAAGAAGTTTTCGGGGCTGAAGATAGGAGTAGTCCTAAGATGAGTTAGCTCAAGGCTTAAACAACACTCATGGATGCTTATACGAGGAATCAATGCTTTGAGTTACAATCTCTATGGATGTTTAGTAGGCATAAGTTACCGGCGCAGTGTGCTTTGGACTTGGTCTAAACAAATGAATAGTAACAAAGCTATGATTTTAGTAACTTTGGACCCATTGTTAGGAGAAGATACATGCTATATTAAAGTGGAGAAGCAATCCAACATAACTAAGAAGCATTATCACAAACCATGAATGGCTAGAGAACCATTTAATCTTGAAGAAGTTTTTGAAGCTGAAGATAGGAGTAGTCCCAAGATGAGTTAGTTCAAGGCTTAAACAACACCTATGGATGCTTATACGATGAAGAAATGCTTTGAGTTACAACCTCTATGAATGTTTAGTATGCATAAGTTACTGCCGCTGAGTGCTTTGGACTTGGTCTAAACGAATGAATAGGGACAAAGCTTGGGATTAAGCAACTTTGGACACTTTGTTATGAAAAGATACATGCTATATTAAGGTGGAGAAGCAATCCAACGTAACTAAGAAGCATTATCACAAACCATGATAGGCTAGAGAACCATTGAATCTTGAAGAAGTTTTCGGGGCTGAAGATAGGAGTAGTCCAAAGATGAGTTAGCTCAAGGCTTAAACAACACTTATGGATGCTTATACGATGAATCAATGCTTTGAGTAACAATCTCTAAGGATGTTTAGTAGGCATAAGTTACCGGCGCAGTGTGCTTTGGACTTGGTCTAAACGAATGAATAGTAACAAAGCTTTGACTTTAGTAACTTTGGACCCATTGTTAGGAGAAGATACATGCTATATTAAGGTGGAGAAGCAATCCAACATAACTAAGAAGCATTATCACAAACCATGAAAGGCTAGAGAACCATTTAATCTTGAAGAATTTTTGAAGCTGAAGATAGGAGTAGTCCCAAGATGAGTTAGTTCAAGGCTTAAACAACACCTATGGATGCTTATACGATGAAGAAATGCTTTGAGTTACTACCTCTATGAATGTTTAGTATGCATAAGTTACTGCCGCTGAGTGCTTTGGACTTGGTCTAAACGAATGAATAGGGACAAAGCTTGGGATTAAGCAACTTTGGACACTTTGTTACGAAAAGATACATGCTATATTAAGGTGGAGAAGCAATCCAACGTAACTAAGAAGCATTATCACAAACCATGATAGGCTAGAGAACCATTGAATCTTGAAGAAGTTTTCGGGGCTGAAGATAGGAGTAGTCCAAAGATGAGTTAGCTCAAGGCTTAAACAACACTTATGGATGCTTATACGATGAATCAATGCTTTGAGTAACAATCTCTAAGGATGTTTAGTAGGCATAAGTTACCGGCGCAGTGTGCTTTGGACTTGGTCTAAACGAATGAATAGTAACAAAGCTTTGACTTTAGTAACTTTGGACCCATTGTTAGGAGAAGATACATGCTATATTAAGGTGGAGAAGCAATCCAACATAACTAAGAAGCATTATCACAAACCATGAAAGGCTAGAGAACCATTTAATCTTGAAGAATTTTTGAAGCTGAAGATAGGAGTAGTCCCAAGATGAGTTAGTTCAAGGCTTAAACAACACCTATGGATGCTTATACGATGAAGAAATGCTTTGAGTTACTACCTCTATGAATGTTTAGTATGCATAAGTTACTGCCGCTGAGTGCTTTGGACTTGGTCTAAACGAATGAATAGGGACAAAGCTTGGGATTAAGCAACTTTGGACACTTTGTTACGAAAAGATACATGCTATATTAAGGTGGAGAAGCAATCCAACGTAAATAAGAAGCATTATCACAAACCATGATAGGCTAGAGAACCACTGAATCTTGAAGAAGTTTTCGGGGCTGAAGATAGGAGTAGTCCAAAGATGAGTTAGCTCAAGGCTTAAACAACACTTATGGATGCTTATACGATGAATCAATGCTTTGAGTAACAATCTCTAAGGATGTTTAGTAGGCATAAGTTACCGGCGCAGTGTGCTTTGGACTTGGTCTAAACGAATGAATAGTAACAAAGCTTTGACTTTAGTAACTTTGGACCCATTGTTAGGAGAAGATACATGCTATATTAAGGTGGAGAAGCAATCCAACATAACTAAGAAGCATTATCACAAACCATGAAAGGCTAGAGAACCATTTAATCTTGAAGAATTTTTGAAGCTGAAGATAGGAGTAGTCCCAAGATGAGTTAGTTCAAGGCTTAAACAACACCTATGGATGCTTATACGATGAAGAAATGCTTTGAGTTACTACCTCTATGAATGTTTAGTATGCATAAGTTACTGCCGCTGAGTGCTTTGGACTTGGTCTAAACGAATGAATAGGGACAAAGCTTGGGATTAAGCAACTTTGGACACTTTGTTACGAAAAGATACATGCTATATTAAGGTGGAGTAGCAATCCAACGTAACTAAGAAGCATTATCACAAATGATGAAAGGCTAGAGAACCATTGAATCTTGAAGAAGTTTTTGGGGCGGTAGATAGGAGTAGTCCAAAGATTAGTTAGATTAAGGCTTGAACAACACCTACGGATGTTTATCGGATGAAGGAATGCTTTGAGTTACAACCTCTATGGATGTTTTGTAGACTTAATTTACCGCCGCAGTGTGCATTAGACTTGGTCTTAACGAATGAATAGTATCAAATCTTTTACTTAAGTAACTTTGGACACTTTGTTACGAGAAGATACAAGCTATATTAAGATGGAGAAGCAATCCAATGTAACTAAGAAACATTATCCAAAACCATGAAAGGCTAGAGAACCATTGAATCTTGAAGAAGTTTTTGGGGCTGAAGATAGGAGTAGTCCCAAGATGAGTTAGGTCAAGGCTTAAACAACACCTATGGATGCTTATACGATGAAGCAATGCTTTGAGTTACAACCTCTATAAATGTTTAGTATGCATAAGTTACTGCCGCAGAGTGCTTTGGACTTGGTCTAAACGAATGAATAGTGACAAAGCTTGGGATTAAGCAACTTTGGACATTTTGTTACGAGAAGATACATTCTATATTAAGGTGGAGAAGCAATCCAACATAACTAAGAAGCATTATCACAAACATTGATAGGCTAGAGAACCATTGAATCTTGAAGAAGTTTTCGGAGCTGAAGATAGGAGTAGTCCTAAGATGAGTTAGCTCAAGGCTTAAACAACACTTATGGATGCTTATACGATGAATCAATGCTTTGAGTTACAATCTCTATGGATGTTTAGTAGGCATAAGTTACCGGCGCAGTGTGCCTTGGACTTGGTCTAAAAGAATGAATAGTAACAAAGCTTTGACTTTAGTAACTTTGGACCCATTGTTAGGAGAAGATACATGCTATATAAAGGTGGAGAAGCAATCCAACATTATTAAGAAGCATTATCACAAACCATGAAAGGCTAGAGAACCATTTAATCTTGAAGAAGTTTTTGAAGCTGAAGATAGGAGTTGTCCCAAGATGAGTTAGTTCAAGGCTTAAACAACACCTATGGATGCTTATATGAGGAAGCAATGCTTTGAGTTACAACCTCTATGAATGTTTAGTATGCATAAGTTACTGCCGCTGAGTGCTTTGGACTTGGTCTAAACGAATGAATAGGGACAAAGCTTGGGATTAAGCAACTTTGGACACTTTGTTATGAGAAGATACATTCTATATTAAGGTGGAGAAGCAATCCAACGTAACTAAGAAGCATTATCACAAACCATGATAGGCTAGAGAACCATTGAATCTTGAAGAAGTTTTCGGGGCTGAAGATAGGAGTAGTCCTAAGATGAGTTAGCTCAAGGCTTAAACAACACTCATGGATGCTTATACGAGGAATCAATGCTTTGAGTTACAATCTCTATGGATGTTTAGTAGGCATAAGTTACCGGCGCAGTGTGCTTTGGACTTGGTCTAAACAAATGAATAGTAACAAAGCTATGATTTTAGTAACTTTGGACCCATTGTTAGGAGAAGATACATGCTATATTAAGGTGGAGAAGCAATCCAACATAACTAAGAAGCATTATCACAAACCATGAAAGGCTAGAGAACCATTTAATCTTGAAGAAGTTTTTGAAGCTGAAGATAGGAGTAGTCCCAAGATGAGTTAGTTCAAGGCTTAAACAACACCTATGGATGCTTATACGATGAAGAAATGCTTTGAGTTACAACCTCTATGAATGTTTAGTATGCATAAGTTACTGCCGCTGAGTGCTTTGGACTTGGTCTAAACGAATGAATAGGTACAAAGCTTCGGATTAAGCAACTTTGGACACTTTGTTACGAGAAGATACATGCTATATTAAGGTGGAGAAGCAATCCAACATAACTAAGAAGCATTATCACAAACCATGAAAGGCTAGAGAACCATTGAATCTTGAAGAAGTTTTCGGGGCGGAAGATAGGAGTAGTCCAAAGATTAGTTAGATTAAGGCTTGAACAACACCTATGGATGCTTATAGGATAAAGCAATGCTTTGAGTTACAACCTCTATGGATGTTTTGTAGACTTAATTTACCGCTGCAGTGTGCATTGGACTTGCTCTTAACGAATGAATAGTATCAAAGCTTTTACTTAAGTAACTTTGGACACTTTGTTACGAGAAGATACAAGCTATATTTAGATGGAGAAGCAATCCAATGTAACTAAGAAACATTATACAAAACCATGAAAGACTAGAGAACCATTGAATCTTGAAGAAGTTTTCGGGGCGGAAGATAGGAGTAGTCCAAAGATGAGTTAGCTCAAGGCTTAAACAACACTTATGGATGCTTATACGATGAATCAATGTTTTGAGTTACAATCTATATGGATGTTTAGTAGGCATAAGTTACCGGCGCAGTGTGCTTTGGACTTGGTCTAAACGAATGAATAGTAACAAAGCTTTGACTTTAGTAACTTTGGACCCATTGTTAGGAGAAGATACATGCTATATTAAGGTGGAGAAGCAATCCAACATAACTAAGAAGCATTATCACAAACCATGAAAGGCTAGAGAACCATTTAATCTTGAAGAAGTTTTTGAAGCTGAAGATAGGAGTAGTCCCAAGATGAGTTAGTTCAAGGCTTAAACAACACCTATGGATGCTTATACGATGAAGAAATGCTTTGAGTTACAACCTCTATGAATGTTTAGTAAGCATAAGTTACTGCCGCTGAGTGCTTTGGACTTGGTCTAAACGAATGAATGGGGAGAAAGCTTGGGATTAAGCAACTTTGGACACTTTGTTATGAAAAGATACATGCTATATTAAGGTGGAGAAGCAATCCAACGTAACTAAGAAGCATTATCACAAACCATGATAGGCTAGAGAACCATTGAATCTTGAAGAAGTTTTCGGGGCTGAAGATAGGAGTAGTCAAAAGATGAGTTAGCTCAAGGCTTAAACAACACTTATGGATGCTTATACGATGAATCAATGCTTTGAGTTACAATCTCTATGGATGTTTAGTAGGCATAAGTTACCGGCGCAGTGTGCTTTGGACTTGGTCTAAACGAATGAATAGTAACAAAGCTTTGACTTTAGTAACTTTGGACCCATTGTTAGGAGAAGATTCATGCTATATTAAGGTGGAGAAGCAATCCAACATAACTAAGAAGCATTATCACAAACCATGAAAGGCTAGAGAACCATTTAATCTTGAAGAAGTTTTTGAAGCTGAAGATAGGAGTAGTCCCAAGATGAGTTAGTTCAAGGCTTAAACAACACCTATGGATGCTTATACGATGAAGAAATGCTTTGAGTTACTACCTCTATGAATGTTTAGTATGCATAAGTTACTGCCGCTTAGTGCTTTGGACTTGGTCTAAACGAATGAATAGGGACAAAGCTTGGGATTAAGCAACTTTGGACACTTTGTTATGAAAAGATACATGCTATATTAAGGTGGAGAAGTAATCCAACGTAACTAAGAAGCATTATCACAAACCATGAAAGGCTAGAGAACCATTGAATCTTGAAGAAGTTTTCGGGGCGGAAGATAGGAGTAGTCCAAAGATTAGTTAGATTAAGGCTTGAACAACACCTACGGATGTTTATCGGATGAAGCAATGCTTTGAGTTACAACTTCTATGGATGTTTTGTAGACTTAATTTACCGCCGCAGTGTGCATTAGACTTGGTCTTAACGAATGAATAGTATCAAAGCTTTTACTTAAGTAACTTTGGACACTTTGTTACGAGAAGATACATGCTATATTAAGATGGAGAAGCAATCCAATGTAACTAAGAAACATTATCCAAAACCATGAAAGACTAGAGAACCATTGAATCTTAAAGAAGTTTTTGGGGCTGAAGATAGGAGTAGTCCCAAGATGAGTTAGGTCAAGGCTTAAACAACACCTATGGATGCTTATACGATGAAGCAATTCTTTGAGTTACAACCTCTATAAATGTTTAGTATGCATAAGTTACTGTCGCAGAGTGCTTTGGACTTGGTCTAAACGAATGAATAGTGACAAAGCTTGGGATTAAACAACTTTGGACACTTTTTTACGAGAAGATACATGCTATATTAAGGTGGAGAAGCATTCGAACGTAACTAAGAAGCATTATCACATACCATTAAAGGCTAGAGAACCATTGAATCTTGAAGAAATTTTTGGGGCTGAAGATAGGAGTAGTCCCAAGATGAGTAAGTTCAAGGCTTAAACAATACTTATGGATGCTTATACGATGAATCATTGCTTTGAGTTACAATCTCTATGGATGTTTAGTAGGCATAAGTTACCGGTGCAGTGTGCTTTGGACTTGGTCTAAAAGAATGAATAGTAACAAAGCTTTGACTTTAGTAACTTTGGACCCATTGTTAGGAGAAGATACATGCTATATAAAGGTGGAGAAGCAATCCAACATTATTAAGAAGCATTATCACAAACCATGAAAGGCTAGAGAACCATTTAATCTTGAAGAAGTTTTTGAAGCTGAAGATAGGAGTTGTCCCAAGATGAGTTAGTTCAAGGCTTAAACAACACCTATGGATGCTTATATGAGGAAGCAATGCTTTGAGTTACAACCTCTATGAATGTTTAGTATGCATAAGTTACTGTCGCTGAGTGCTTTGGACTTGGTCTAAACGAATGAATAGGTACAAAGCTTGGGATTAAGTAACTTTGGACACTTTGTTATGAGAAGATACATGCTATATTAAGGTGGAGAAGCAATCCAACGTAACTAAGAAGCATTATCACAAACCATGAAAAGCTAGAGAACCATTGAATCTTGAAGAAGTTTTCGGGGCGGAAGATAGGAGTAGTCCAAAGATTAGTTAGATTAAGGCTTGAACAACACCTATGGATGCTTATAGGATAAAGCAATGCTTTGAGTTACAACCTCTATGGATGTTTTGTAGACTTAATTTACCGCCGCAGTGTGCATTGGACTTGGTCTTAACGAATGAATAGTATCAAAGCTTTTACTTAAGTAACTTTGGACACTTTGTTACGAGAAGATACAAGCTATATAAAGATGGAGAAGCAATCCAATGTAACTAAGAAACATTATACAAAACCATGAAAGGCTAGAGAACCATTGAATCTTGAAGAAGTTTTTGGGGCTGAAGATAGTAGTAGTCCCAAGATGAGTTAGGTCAAGGCTTAAACAACACCTATGGATGCTTATACGATGAAGCAATGATTTGAGTTTCAACCTCTATGGATGTTTAGTAGGCATAAGTTACTGCCGCAGTGTGCTTTGGACTTGGTCTAAACGAATGACTAGTGACAAAGCTTGGGATTAAGCAACTTTGGACACTTTGTTACGAGAAGATACATGATATACTAAGGTGGAGAAGCAATCTAACATAACTAAGAAGCATTATCACAAACCATGAAAGGCTAGAGAACAATGGAATCTTGAAGAAGTTTTTGAGGTTGAAGATAGGAGTAGCCTCAAGATGAGTTAGTTCAAGGCTTAAACAACATCTATGGATGCTTATACGATGAAGCAATGCTTTGAGTAACAACCTCTATGGATGCTTAGTAGGCATAAGTTCCCGCCGAAGTGTGCTTTGGACTTTGTCTAAGCGAATGAATAGTGAAAAAGCTTAGGCTTAAGCCACTTTGGACACTCTGTTACGAGAAGATGCTTGCTATATTAAGATAGATAAGCAATCTAACATACCTAAGAAGCATTATCACAAAACATGAAATGCTAGAGAAACATTGATTCTTGAAGAAGTTTTTGGGGCTGAAGATAGGTGTAGTCCCAAGATGAGATAGTTTAAGGCTTAAACAACACATATGAATGTTTATTGGGCATAACTTACTGCTGCAGTGTACTTTGAACTTGGTCTAAATGAATGAATAGTGACAAAGCTTGTGCTTAAGCAACTTTGGACACTTTGTTACGAGAAGATACATGCTATATTATGGTGGAAAATCAATCCAACTTAACTAAGAAATATTATCCAAAACCATGAAAGGCTAGAGAACCATTGAATCTTGAAGAAGTTTTTGGGTCTGAAGATAGGAGTAGTCTCAAGATGAGTTAGTTCAAGGCTTAAACAAAGAAAAGGTAGAGAACCATTAAATCTTGAAGAAGTTTTTAGGGCTGAAATATAAGAGTAGTCCCAAGATGAGTTAGATCAAGGCGTAAACAACACCTATGCATGCTTATACGATGAAGCAATGTTTAGTAGGCATAAGTTACTACCGCAGTGTGCTTTGGACTTAGTCTAAACGAATGAATAATGACAAGGCTTTGGATTAAGCTACCTTGGATGATTTTTTACGAGAAGATACATGCTATATAAAGGTGGAGAAGGAATCCAACATAACTAAGAAGCAATATCCAAAACCATGATAAGCTAGAGAACCATTGAATCTTGAAGAAGTTTTCGGGGCTGAAGATAGGAGTGGTCCCAAGATGAGTTAGTTCAAAGCTTAAGCAACACCTATAGATGCTTATACGATGAAGCAATGCTTTGAGTTACAACCTGTATGGATGTTCAGTAGGCATAAGCTAAAGGCTCAGTGTGCTTTGGACTTGGACTAAATGAATGAATAGTGATAAAGTCTGGGCTTAAGCAACCTTGGACACTTTGTTACGAGAAGATACATGTTATATTAAGGTGGAGAAGTAATCCAACTTAACTAAGAAGCATTATCGAAAACCATGAAAAGCTAGAGAACTAATGAATCTTGACGAAGTTTTCAGGGCTGAAGATAGGAGTAGTCCCAAGATGAGTTAGATCAAGGCCTAAACAACACCTATGAATGCATATACGATGAAGCAATGCTTTGAGGTACAACCTCTATGGATGTTTAGTAGGCATAAGTTACTGCCGCAGTGTGCTTTGGACTTTGTCTAAATGAATGAATATTGACAAAGCTTAGGCTTAAGCCACTTTGGTCACTTTGTTACGAGAAGATGCATGCTATATTAAGGTAGATAAGCAATCCAACGTAACTAAGAAGCATTATCACAAACCATGAAAGGCTAGAGAACCATTGAATCTTGAAAAGTTTTCGAGGCTGAAGATAGGAGTAGTCCCAAGATGAGTTAGTTTAAGGCTTAACCAACACCTATGAATACATATACGATGAAGCAATGTTTTGAGTTACAACCTCAATGGATGTTTATTAGGCATAAGTTACTGTGGCAGTGTGCTTTGGACTTGGTCTAAACAAATGAATGGTGACAAAGCTAGGGCTTAAGCAACTTTGGACACTGTTACGAGAAGATACATGCTTTATTATGGTGGAGAAGCAATCCAACGTAACTAAGAAGCATTATCGAAAGGCTAGAGAACCATTGAATCTTGAAGAAGTTTTCGGGGCTGAAGATAGGAGTAGTCCCACGAAGAGTTAGTTGAAGTCTTAAACAACACCTATGGATGCTTATACGATAAAGCAATGCTTTGAGTTACAAATTCTATGGATGTTTAGTAGGCATAAGTTACTGCTGCAGTTTGCTATGGACTTGGTCTAAATGAATGAATAATAACAAAGCTTAGGCTTAACCAACTTTGGACACCTTGTTACGAGAAGATACATGCTATATTAACGAGGAGAAGCAATCCAACGTAACCAAAAATCATTATCCAAAACCATGAAAGGCTAGAGAACCATTGAATCTTGAAAACGTTTTCGGGGCTGAAGAGAGTAGTAGTCGCAAGATGAGTTAGTTCAAGGCTTAAACAACACCTATGGATACTTATACGATGATGCAATGCTTTGAGTTAAAACCTCTAGGGATGTTTAGTAGGCATAAGTTATTACCGCAGTGTGCTTTGGACTTGGTCTAAACAAATGAATAGTGACAAAACTTGGGCTTAAGCAATATTAGACACTTTGTTACGAGAAGATACATGCTATATTAAGATGGAGAAGCAATCCAAGATGAGTTAGTTCTAGAGAACCATTGAATCTTGAAGAAATTTTTGGGGCTGAAGATAGGAGTAGTCCCAAGATGAGTTAGGTCAAGGCTTAAACAACACCTATGGATGCTTATACGATGAAGCAATGCTTTGAGTTATAACCTCTATGGATGTTTTGTAGGCATAAGTTACTGCTGCAGTGTGCTTTGGACTTGGTCTAAACGAATGAATAGTGACAAAGCTTGGGATTAAGCAACTTTGGACACTTTGTTACGAAAAGATACATGCTATATTAAAGTGGAGTAGCAATCCAACGTAACTAAGAAGCATTATTACAAACCATAAAAGGCTAGAGAACCATTGAATCTTGAAGAAGTTTTTGGGGCTGAAGATAGGAATAGTCCCAAGATGAGTTAGTTCAAGGCTTAAACAACACTTATGGATGCTTATACGATGATCAATGCTTTGAGTTAATACCTGTATGGATGTTACGTAGGCATAAGTTACCGTCGTAGTGTGCTTTGGACTTGGTCTAAACGAATAAATATTGACAAAGCTTGGGCTTAAGCCACTTTGGACACTTTTTTACGAGAAGATACATGCTTTATTATGGTGGAGAAGCAATCCAACGTAACTAAGAAGCATTATCGAAAGGCTAGAGAACCATTGAATCTTGAAGAAGTTTTCGGGGCTGAAGATAGGAGTAGTCCCACGAAGAGTTAGTTGAAGTCTTAAACAACACCTATGGATGCTTATACGATAAAGCAATGCTTTGAGTTACAAATTCTATGGATGTTTAGTAGGCATAAGTTACTGCTGCAGTTTGCTATGGACTTGGTCTAAATGAATGAATAATAACAAAGCTTAGGCTTAACCAACTTTGGACACCTTGTTACGAGAAGATACATGCTATATTAACGAGGAGAAGCAATCCAACGTAACCAAAAATCATTATCCAAAACCATGAAAGGCTAGAGAACCATTGAATCTTGAAAACGTTTTCGGGGCTGAAGAGAGTAGTTGTCGCAAGATGAGTTAGTTCAAGGCTTAAACAACACCTATGGATACTTATACGATGATGCAATGCTTTGAGTTAAAACCTCTAGGGATGTTTAGTAGGCATAAGTTATTACCGCAGTGTGCTTTGGACTTGGTCTAAACAAATGAATAGTGACAAAACTTGGGCTTAAGCAATATTAGACACTTTGTTACGAGAAGATACATGCTATATTAAGATGGAGAAGCAATCCAAGATGAGTTAGTTCAAGAGAACCATTGAATCTTGAAGAAATTTTTGGGGCTGAAGATAGGAGTAGTCCCAAGATGAGTTAGGTCAAGGCTTAAACAACACCTATGGATGCTTATACGATGAAGCAATGCTTTGAGTTATAACCTCTATGGATGTTTTGTAGGCATAAGTTACTGCTGCAGTGTGCTTTGGACTTGGTCTAAACGAATGAATAGTGACAAAGCTTGGGATTAAGCAACTTTGGACACTTTGTTACGAAAAGATACATGCTATATTAAAGTGGAGTAGCAATCCAACGTAACTAAGAAGCATTATTACAAACCATAAAAGGCTAGAGAACCATTGAATCTTGAAGAAGTTTTTGGGGCTGAAGATAGGAATAGTCCCAAGATGAGTTAGTTCAAGGCTTAAACAACACCTATGGATGCTTATACGATGATCAATGCTTTGAGTTAATACCTGTATGGATGTTACGTAGGCATAAGTTACCGTCGTAGTGTGCTTTGGACTTGGTCTAAACGAATAAATATTGACAAAGCTTGGGCTTAAGCCACTTTGGACACTTTTTTACGAGAAGATACATGCTTTATTATGGTGGAGAAGCAATCCAACGTAACTAAGAAGCATTATCGAAAGGCTAGAGAACCATTGAATCTTGAAGAAGTTTTCGGGGCTGAAGATAGGAGTAGTCCCACGAAGAGTTAGTTGAAGTCTTAAACAACACCTATGGATGCTTATACGATAAAGCAATGCTTTGAGTTACAAATTCTATGGATGTTTAGTAGGCATAAGTTACTGCTGCAGTTTGCTATGGACTTGGTCTAAATGAATGAATAATAACAAAGCTTAGGCTTAACCAACTTTGGACACCTTGTTACGAGAAGATACATGCTATATTAACGAGGAGAAGCAATCCAACGTAACCAAAAATCATTATCCAAAACCATGAAAGGCTAGAGAACCATTGAATCTTGAAAACGTTTTCGGGGCTGAAGAGAGTAGTAGTCGCAAGATGAGTTAGTTCAAGGCTTAAACAACACCTATGGATACTTATACGATGATGCAATGCTTTGAGTTAAAACCTCTAGGGATGTTTAGTAGGCATAAGTTATTACCGCAGTGTGCTTTGGACTTGGTCTAAACAAATGAATAGTGACAAAACTTGGGCTTAAGCAATATTAGACACTTTGTTACGAGAAGATACATGCTATATTAAGATGGAGAAGCAATCCAAGATGAGTTAGTTCTAGAGAACCATTGAATCTTGAAGAAATTTTTGGGGCTGAAGATAGGAGTAGTCCCAAGATGAGTTAGGTCAAGGCTTAAACAACACCTATGGATGCTTATACGATGAAGCAATGCTTTGAGTTATAACCTCTATGGATGTTTTGTAGGCATAAGTTACTGCTGCAGTGTGCTTTGGACTTGGTCTAAACGAATGAATAGTGACAAAGCTTGGGATTAAGCAACTTTGGACACTTTGTTACGAAAAGATACATGCTATATTAAAGTGGAGTAGCAATCCAACGTAACTAAGAAGCATTATTACAAACCATAAAAGGCTAGAGAACCATTGAATCTTGAAGAAGTTTTTGGGGCTGAAGATAGGAATAGTCCCAAGATGAGTTAGTTCAAGGCTTAAACAACACTTATGGATGCTTATACGATGATCAATGCTTTGAGTTAATACCTGTATGGATGTTACGTAGGCATAAGTTACCGTCGTAGTGTGCTTTGGACTTGGTCTAAACGAATAAATATTGACAAAGCTTGGGCTTAAGCCACTTTGGACACTTTTTTACGAGAAGATACATGCTTTATTATGGTGGAGAAGCAATCCAACGTAACTAAGAAGCATTATCGAAAGGCTAGAGAACCATTGAATCTTGAAGAAGTTTTCGGGGCTGAAGATAGGAGTAGTCCCACGAAGAGTTAGTTGAAGTCTTAAACAACACCTATGGATGCTTATACGATAAAGCAATGCTTTGAGTTACAAATTCTATGGATGTTTAGTAGGCATAAGTTACTGCTGCAGTTTGCTATGGACTTGGTCTAAATGAATGAATAATAACAAAGCTTAGGCTTAACCAACTTTGGACACCTTGTTACGAGAAGATACATGCTATATTAACGAGGAGAAGCAATCCAACGTAACCAAAAATCATTATCCAAAACCATGAAAGGCTAGAGAACCATTGAATCTTGAAAACGTTTTCGGGGCTGAAGAGAGTAGTTGTCGCAAGATGAGTTAGTTCAAGGCTTAAACAACACCTATGGATACTTATACGATGATGCAATGCTTTGAGTTAAAACCTCTAGGGATGTTTAGTAGGCATAAGTTATTACCGCAGTGTGCTTTGGACTTGGTCTAAACAAATGAATAGTGACAAAACTTGGGCTTAAGCAATATTAGACACTTTGTTACGAGAAGATACATGCTATATTAAGATGGAGAAGCAATCCAAGATGAGTTAGTTCAAGAGAACCATTGAATCTTGAAGAAATTTTTGGGGCTGAAGATAGGAGTAGTCCCAAGATGAGTTAGGTCAAGGCTTAAACAACACCTATGGATGCTTATACGATGAAGCAATGCTTTGAGTTATAACCTCTATGGATGTTTTGTAGGCATAAGTTACTGCTGCAGTGTGCTTTGGACTTGGTCTAAACGAATGAATAGTGACAAAGCTTGGGATTAAGCAACTTTGGACACTTTGTTACGAAAAGATACATGCTATATTAAAGTGGAGTAGCAATCCAACGTAACTAAGAAGCATTATTACAAACCATAAAAGGCTAGAGAACCATTGAATCTTGAAGAAGTTTTTGGGGCTGAAGATAGGAATAGTCCCAAGATGAGTTAGTTCAAGGCTTAAACAACACCTATGGATGCTTATACGATGATCAATGCTTTGAGTTAATACCTGTATGGATGTTACGTAGGCATAAGTTACCGTCGTAGTGTGCTTTGGACTTGGTCTAAACGAATAAATATTGACAAAGCTTGGGCTTAAGCCACTTTGGACACTTTTTTACGAGAAGATACATGCTTTATTATGGTGGAGAAGCAATCCAACGTAACTAAGAAGCATTATCGAAAGGCTAGAGAACCATTGAATCTTGAAGAAGTTTTCGGGGCTGAAGATAGGAGTAGTCCCACGAAGAGTTAGTTGAAGTCTTAAACAACACCTATGGATGCTTATACGATAAAGCAATGCTTTGAGTTACAAATTCTATGGATGTTTAGTAGGCATAAGTTACTGCTGCAGTTTGCTATGGACTTGGTCTAAATGAATGAATAATAACAAAGCTTAGGCTTAACCAACTTTGGACACCTTGTTACGAGAAGATACATGCTATATTAACGAGGAGAAGCAATCCAACGTAACCAAAAATCATTATCCAAAACCATGAAAGGCTAGAGAACCATTGAATCTTGAAAACGTTTTCGGGGCTGAAGAGAGTAGTAGTCGCAAGATGAGTTAGTTCAAGGCTTAAACAACACCTATGGATACTTATACGATGATGCAATGCTTTGAGTTAAAACCTCTAGGGATGTTTAGTAGGCATAAGTTATTACCGCAGTGTGCTTTGGACTTGGTCTAAACAAATGAATAGTGACAAAACTTGGGCTTAAGCAATATTAGACACTTTGTTACGAGAAGATACATTCTATATTAAGATGGAGAAGCAATCCAAGATGAGTTAGTTCTAGAGAACCATTGAATCTTGAAGAAATTTTTGGGGCTGAAGATAGGAGTAGTCCCAAGATGAGTTAGGTCAAGGCTTAAACAACACCTATGGATGCTTATACGATGAAGCAATGCTTTGAGTTATAACCTCTATGGATGTTTTGTAGGCATAAGTTACTGCTGCAGTGTGCTTTGGACTTGGTCTAAACGAATGAATAGTGACAAAGCTTGGGATTAAGCAACTTTGGACACTTTGTTACGAAAAGATACATGCTATATTAAAGTGGAGTAGCAATCCAACGTAACTAAGAAGCATTATTACAAACCATGAAAGGGTAGAGAACCATTGAATCTTGAAGAAGTTTTTGGGGCTGAAGATAGGAATAGTCCCAAGATGAGTTAGTTCAAGGCTTAAACAACACCTATGGATGCTTATACGATGAATCAATGCTTTGAGTTAATACCTGTATGGATGTTACGTAGGCATAAGTTACCGTCGTAGTGTGCTTTGGACTTGGTCTAAACGAATAAATATTGACAAAGCTTGGGCTTAAGCCACTTTGGACACTTTTTTACGAGAAGATACATGCTTTATTATGGTGGAGAAGCAATCCAACGTAACTAAGAAGCATTATCGAAAGGCTAGAGAACCATTGAATCTTGAAGAAGTTTTCGGGGCTGAAGATAGGAGTAGTCCCACGAAGAGTTAGTTCAAGTCTTAAACAACACCTATGGATGCTTATACGATAAAGCAATGCTTTGAGTTACAAATTCTATGGATGTTTAGTAGGCATAAGTTACTGCTGCAGTTTGCTTTGGACTTGGTCTAAATGAATGAATAATAACAAAGCTTAGGCTTAACCAACTTTGGACACTTTGTTACGAGAAGATACATGCTATATTAACGAGGAGAAGCAATCCAACGTAACTAAAAATCATTATCCAAAACAATGAAAGGCTAGAGAACCATTGAATCTTGAAAATGTTTTCGGGGCTGAAGAGAGTAGTAGTCGCAAGATGAGTTAGTTCAAGGCTTAAACAACACCTATGGATACTTATACGATGATGCAATGCTTTGAGTTAAAACCTCTAGGGATGTTTAGTAGGCGTAAGTTATTACCGCAGTGTGCTTTGGACTTGGTCTAAACAAATGAATAGTGACAAAGCTTGGGCTTAAGCAACATTAGACACTTTGTTACGAGAAGATACATGCTATATTAAGATGGAGAAGCAATCCAAGATGAGTTAGTTCTAGAGAACCATTGCATCTTGAAGAAATTTTTGGGGCTTAAGATAGGAGTAGTCCCAAGATGAGTTAGGTCAAGGCTTAAACAACACCTATGGATGCTTATACGATGAAGCAATGCTTTGAGTTATAACCTCTATGGATGTTTTGTAGGCATAAGTTACTGCTGCAGTGTGCTTTGGACTTGGTCTAAACGAATGAATAGTGACAAAGCTTGGGATTAAGCAACTTTGGACACTTTGTTACGAGAAGATACATGCTATATTAAAGTGGAGTAGCAATCCAACGTAACTAAGAAGCATTATTACAAACCATGAAAGGCTAGAGAACCATTGAATCTTGAAGAAGTTTTTGGGGCTGAAGATAGGAATGGTCCCAAGATGAGTTAGTTCAAGGCTTAAACAACACCTATGGATGCTTATATGATGAATCAATGCTTTGAGTTAATACCTGTATGGATGTTACGTAGGCATAAGTTACCGTCGTAGTGTGCTTTGGACTTGGTCTAAACGAATAAATAGTGACAAAGCTTGGGCTTAAGCCACTTTGGAGACTTTTTTACGAGAAGATACATGCTATATTAAGGTGGAGAAGCATTCGAACGTAACTAAGAAGCATTATCACATACCATTAAAGGCTAGAGAACCATTGAATCTTGAAGAAATTTTTGGGGCTGAAGATAGGAGTAGTCCCAAGATGAGTAAGTTCAAGGCTTAAACAATATCTATGGATGCTTATATGATGAAGCAATACTTTGAGTTACAACCTCTATGGATGTTTAGTAGGCATAAGTTACCGTTGCAGTGTGGTTTGGACTTGGTCTAAACGAATGAAGAGTAACAAAGCTTTAACTTAAGTAACTTTGGACACTTTGTTACGATAAGATACATGCTATATTAAGGTGGAGAAGCAATTCAACATAACTAAGAAGCTTTATCCAAAACCATGGAAGGGTAGAGACCCATTAAATCTTGAAGAAGTTTTTGAAGATGAAGATAGGAGTAGTCCCAAGATGAGTTAGTTCTAGGCTTAAACAACACCTATGGATGCTTATACGATGAAACAATGCTTTGAGTTACAACCTCTATGAATGTTTAGTATGCATATATTACTGCCGCAGAGTGCTTTGGACTTGGTCTAAACAAATGAATAGTGACAAAGCTTGGGATTAATCAACTTTGGACACTTTGTTATGAGAAGATACATGCTATATTAAGGTGGAGAAGCATTCGAACGTAACTAAGAAGCATTATCACATACCATTAAAGGGTAGAGACCCATTAAATCTTGAAGAAGTTTTTGATGATGAAGGTAGGAGTAGTCCCAAGATGAGTTAGTTCAAGGCTTAAACAACACCTATGGATGCTTATACGATGAAACAATGCTTTGAGTTACAACCTCTATGAATGTTTAGTATGCATAAGTTACTGCCGCAGAGTGCTTTGGACTTGGACTAACCGAATGAATAGTGATAAAGCTTAAGACTAAGCAACTGTGGACACTTTGTTGTGAGAAGATACATGCTATATTAAGGTGGAGAAGCAATCCAACGTAACTAAAAAGCATTATCATAAACCATGAAAGGCTAGGGAACCATTTAATCTTGAAGAAGTTTTCGGGGCTAAAGATAGGAGTAGTCCCAAGATGAGTTAGTTCAAGTCATAAACAACACCTATGGATGCTTATACGATGAATCAATGTTTTGAGTTACAATCTCTATGGATATTTAGTAGCCATAAGTTACCGCTGCAGTGTTCTTTGGACTTGGTCTAAACGAATGAATAGTAACAAAGCTTTGACTTAAATAACTTTTGACACTGTTACGTGAAGGTACATGCTATATTAAAGTGGAGAAGCAATCCAACGTAACTAAGAAGCATTATTACAAACCATGATATGCTAGAGAACCATTGAATCTTGAAGAAGTTTTCGGGGCTCAAGATAAGAATAGTCCCAAGATGAGTTAGTTCAATGCTTAAACAACACTTATGGATTCTTATACGATAAATCAATGCTTTGAGTTACAACCTGTATGGATGTTTAGTAGTCATAAGTTACTGTCGTAGTGTGCTTTGGACTTGGTCTAAACGAATGAATAGTGACAAAGCTTGGGCTTAAGCCACTTTAGACAATTTTTAAGAGAAGATACATGCTATATTAAGGTGGAGAAGCAATCCAACGTAACTAAGAAGCATTATCACATACCATGAAAGGCTAGAGAACCATTAAATCTTAAAAAAGGTTTTTGGGCTGAAGATAGGAGTAGTCTCAAGATGAGTTAGGTCAAGGCTTAAACAACACCTATGGATGCTTATACGATGAAGCAATGCTTTGAGTTAAAACCTCTATGGATGTTTTGTAGGCATAAGTTACTGTTGCAGTGTGCTTTGGACTTGGTCTAAACGAATGAATAGTGACAATGCTTGGGATTAAGCAACTTTGGACACTTTGTTACGAGAAGTTACATGCTATATTAAAGTGGAGAAGCAATCCAACGTAACTAAGAAGCATTATAACAAACCATGAAAGGCTAGAGAACCATTGAATCTTGAAGAAGTTTTCGAGGCTGAAGATAGGAATAGTCCCAAGATGAGTTAGTTCAAGGCTTAAACAACACCTATGGATGCTTATACGATGAATCAATGCTTTGAGTTACAACTGTTGAAATATGTGATCTCAAGAAGAAGAATTCAAACTTAAGAAAAGGAGGGAAAAGGAAAGAACTAGTTGTGAAGGAACTAGAAGGAGAGCTAGTTTATAAGGAACTAGAAGAAAAGGAAGCTGTTGGATATCAACTAGACAAGCTAACTAAACCAAGTGAGGAAGCAAAGGAGGCATGTGTTGGAATTTAAGAGATTGTGTGTTTAAGAGAGAGTTTCAAGCTGAATGTTTCTCATATCTTTACAAGAGATATACAATGTCATTTATAGACTTTACAATGAATTAGGAGGAGAGAAGAAGTTGCGAGAGTTAAAGGAAAGAGAAGAGAGGAGATTTGGCGTGAAGAAGGAAGAGGAGGGCAGTTCACCTACTCCAATAGTGTTATGCGCCATGCCCTGATTCTGGCGCCCATCCTTCTGCCCATGCTGCCACTTGCTTGTTCTCTTTATCTTAGTTACTCTTCTAGTTCACTTCCAACCATAACTAGTTTGTTCTCAACAGCTTCCTTAACTTGCTTTTCTTTATTTCTCCTTAGTTCTCCCTTATTCATTTCGCCATTCTCAACACTCCCCCTCAAGACTGGCCGGTGAGGATTCCATAGGCCAATCTTGTCATGAATATACTCGCATATGCCCAACGAAGTAGCCTTGGTGAAGATATCAGCCATTTGATCCCCACTTTTTACAAACTTAGGGGTGATCAATCCTTCTTGGATTTTTCCTCGGACAAAATGACAATCCACTTCAATGTGTTTTGTCCGTTCATGGAAGACTGGATTAAGAGCTATGTGTATTGCAGCTTGGTTATCACAATAAAGACTCATTGATCTGGTCTCATGAGTTCCTAGATCCCTGAGTAATGCTCTTAGCCACATCATCTCCTTTGTTACTTCCTTCATTGCTCTATACTCGGCCTCAGCGCTTGACAGAGCAATCACCTTCTGTTTTTTACTTCTCCAAGTCACAAGGTTACCTCCTACAAAGGTACAATACCCAGTTGTTGATTTTCTATCTTGTTTATCTCCTGCCCAATCTGCATCACAGTAAGCTTCAACCTTAGTGTGCCCATTACACTCCAACCATATTCCCTTTCCGGGAGTCCCCTTGAGGTACCTTAATATTCTTTCCACCATGCCCCAATGGTGTATTTTAGGCGCTTGCATATGCTGGCTTACTCTGTTTACTGCAAAACAGATATCAGGCCGTGTTATTGTTAAGTATATCAGCTTCCCTACTAATCTTTGATATTGCTTAACATCCGGCCATGCCTCTTCACTCTTTGCATCTTGGTATCCTTCTTCAATAGGAGTTTTTGCTGGTTTTGATCCTATCTTTCCAGTTTCTTTTAGCAAATCCATCACATACTTCCGCTGTGATACAAACATCCCATTTGGCTCCCGAGTCATCTCAATGCCCAGAAAGTACTTCAGCTCCCCCAAATCTTTGATGTCAAAAGATGACTTCAAAATGTCCTTAGTTTTCTCAATTCCTTCAATGTCATCTCCTGTGATGATTATATCATCCACATAAATCAGAACTGCCACTACACCTCCTGCGTTTTTCTTGGTGAATAACGTATGATCAGCTTCAGATTTGACAAATTCTTTCTCCAATAAGCAGCTGCTCAGTCGTTGATACCAAGCCCTTGGTGATTGTTTCAACCCATAGATGGCTTTTTTTAATTTGCACACCTTGTTTACACCTTCGTAATACCCCTGAGGAGGAGCCATGAACACTTCTTCTTCCAGGTCTCCTTGTAGAAACGCATTTTTCACATCCATTTGCCATAATCCCCATGACAAATTAACCGCAATAGATAACAAGACTCTTACCGAATGTAACTTAGCTACAGGGGCAAAGGTCTCAGTGTAGTCTTCTCCGTAGACTTGTGTGTATCCCTTAGCCACTAGTCTAGCTTTGTATCGCTCAACCTCCCCTGAGCTCTTATACTTGATGGTATACACCCATCTACATCCTATAAGTTTCTTTCCTCTTGGTAGTTCAGTCCTGTTCCATGTATTATTTCTCTCCATAGAGCTAATTTCTTCTTCCATAGCCTGAACCCATCTCTTGTCTTTACACGCTTCTTCATAAGATGTTGGGACTTGGTCCTCATCGATCTTGGTTAGGTAGGCTTGGCTATTATTGGGAAAATACGCTAATGAACAATATTCATCAATAGGGTACCTTATAGTTGTCTTTACTAAGTTCTTTTCTTGATTGAAGCATTGTTTACTTGGTAAGAGAGGGATGCTGTCGCCTATAGGTTCAGGATCAGAGCCTGCCGTACGCCCAGAACATCCCTTACTTACGGTAAACAACTCCTCAGTTTTTGTTTCTTCTTGTTGAACCTCAGCCATGCCATTATAATATACCCTTGTGTTCTTCCAATTTTCAGGACCAAACTTTACTCTTGTACTCCTTCTTAGAATAGGTTCTGGATCTTGTAATACTTCCTCCTCTTCATGCTCAGTCTCCCCCTCAATTCTTGAAGGATCACCGTCTTCAACTGGAGGATTTATGATGTCAACTTCCCTAGAAGATGAGCTTCCAGCTGATGAGTATGATTCATTGTTTCCATCCTCATTTATTCCTTCTTGGTCATCTTGAGTTTCCTCTTGCATATCACTGCTTGTATCCGCACCAATATCATTTGTCAAGATGCCTTTCTGAACTTGCACTCGATCCATACTAGAGCACACAATGTCTTTTAGCTCTTCCCATTTTTCCTTTGCGAAGTACCCATTTTTCTCATCAAAATGTACTTCTCTTGAAACATATATCCTTCTGGTCTCTGGATGAAAGCATTTGTATCCCTTTTGAGAAGATGAGTATCCCACAAAGATGCACTTGACACTCTTGGGCTCTAGTTTGCTCCTTTGCATTTCTGGGATAAACACATAGCATTTACACCCAAAAACTCTTAGGTGATTGATGCTTGGTTTTATCCCATTCAAAACCTCAAATGGGGACTTGTTGCCTAGACTTTCAGTTGGTAGGCGGTTGATTACATAGCATGCTGTCATCACTGCATCTCCCCAGAATCTTTTAGGGACGCCTCTATCAAACATCATGCTTCTAGCCACTTCCAGTAGGTGCCTATTCTTCCTCTCCGACACCCCATTTTGTTGTGGAGTATATGCGCAAGAAGTCTGGTGGATTATCCCATTGTCATCCAACATCTTCTTGAATGGATTGCTTATATACTCCCCACCATTGTCACTTCTAAGAGTCTTGATCTTTACCCCAAACTGATTAAGCACATATTTGAAGAATTTCTGAAAAGATTCAAACACTTGGTTTTTAGAACTCATTAGTGTTACCCATGTATACTTTGATTTTTGATCAATAAAAGATACGAAATATTTATATTGATCCTTAGAGATACATGGGGCTGTCCACACATCAGAATGAACCAAATCAAAACACTTCTCATATGAAGTTGTTGATTCTGAAAACGCCTTTCTACAATGCTTTCCTAATATGCAAGCTTCACACTCTTTATCCGGTAGGGTGAGGTTGGGCAAGACCATGCTCAGCACCTTGTGGCTTGGATGACCAAGTCGTGAGTGCCATAAAGGGCTTGTACCAACCAAACTAACCGCAAATGACTTTATTCCATAGTCTTCCTCTTTATTTAGTAAATAGAGACCATCTTTCACTCCTCCTGTTCCAACTACTTCCTTGGTCTTATTATCCTGAAACTCAACCAGGTTAGACCCAAATATAACCTTGCAATCCAAGTCTTTAGTTGTTTTGTGAACTGACAATAGATTAGAGGTAAACTGTGGAACATATAAGGCTTTAGTGTTTTTCCTAAACATCTCTAGGTCTCCAATTCCTTCTATTGGAACCTCCTTTCCATTTGCAACTCTAACATTTCCCTTATATGGTTTTACGTTAGTTAACAGTTTGCCATTACTAATCATATGATGACTAGCTCCAGAGTCCACAATTACCTCGTCACTAGCTTTAGTGACAAAGAACTTTTTACCTGATTCAGCTAGCTTGGAGATACCCTTGATGAGGGCCTCCAGATCAGACTTTCTCACCAAGGCATCATTCTCAGCGCTTGTTGCCCCAGCAAAGTTCCTTGGACCTTGACCGCTCCTTCTCAGCCTCACTGGTTTCAAGTGTGGGTGAAGAGTCCAGCACTTGTCTCTTGTATGGCCTTTCATTCTGCAGTGTTCACACTCAAGAGCCTTCCTTTCTCCATAGAATTGATTCCTTTGTGCTACATGCGCCATCTCACCGGGGGAATTGAAAAGATTTCTAGATCCTTCCTCCTTCTGAATTTGTTGACATACCTCATTTAAAGTGGGTAACTTATCAAACCGCAGGATATGTTGAATAAGTCCTTTGTATGAGTCATTGAGCGTGAGTAGTAGTCCAAACACCTGGTCTTGTTCTCTCCTCTCACCCAATTCCTTAGGATCATTGGTTGGTGGCCTCAGCATTTCAAGTTCTGCCCACAACCCTCTATAGATCCCAAACAGATCCTTAAATGTCTTCTCTTCCTGTTGAAGATCATTTAAGGCTTTTTTCACCTCAAAAATCCTGGAAATATTGGACATATTCCCATACACTCCCTTGAGTGTCTCCCACAACTCCTTCGCTGTTTCAGAATAAGAATATGCAGCAAGGATTGATGACTCAAGCGAGCTTTGAAGCACCGCTAGGACCTGTTGGTCCTCTTGCTCCTTCTTTTGTTTCCTTATGCCGTCACCACCAGACCCAGCACCTTCATGGGCTGTTTCTTCTCCAACAGCTTCTTCTGGAGTTTCTACATAACTTCACAGTCCACGACTCTTCAAGGCCGTTCTTGTAGTCCTTGACCACAACAAGTAGTTGGTTCCGTTGAGAACCACCGGTAGGATGATTTGCTTTTGCATCTCCATTTGATTCGCCCAGAGATTACAACACTAGAATAGAATATGAAGGATAGATAGATTTTTCTCTTTTATGAGACGGTCACCAGCTTGAATGTTTGAAGATATACTTTGGATCTCAAACTTGCTCTGATACCATGTTGGAATTTAAGAGATTGTGTGTTTAAGAGAGAGTTTCAAGCTGAATGTTTCTCATATCTTTACAAGAGATATACAATGTCATTTATAGACTTTACAATGAATTAGGAGGAGAGAAGAAGTTGCGAGAGTTAAAGGAAAGAGAAGAGAGGAGATTTGGCGTGAAGAAGGAAGAGGAGGGCAGTTCACCTACTCCAATAGTGTTATGCGCCATGCCCTGATTCTGGCGCCCATCCTTCTGCCCATGCTGCCACTTGCTTGTTCTCTTTATCTTAGTTACTCTTCTAGTTCACTTCCAACCATAACTAGTTTGTTCTCAACAGCTTCCTTAACTTGCTTTTCTTTATTTCTCCTTAGTTCTCCCTTATTCATTTCGCCATTCTCAACATAATCAAGCTTAGTGCTCTTTTCTTTGCAAGAGTGGTCCCTTGGCAACGGGCTAGTCTTGAAGGGAAGTGTTGAAGAAGTGGTGAGCTCCAAATTATGCAACGGTCTTCCTTGTCAAGTTTGGTTCTTCCCATACTGGAACCAAGCTTGAGGGGGAGTGTTGAAGAAGACCGTTGAAGCACCAAGTTAGGTGATGGTCCAAGAAGAAGAGGACTATCACATTGTACCATGGATAGGTGCGGCATTCCGAGAGGAAGCCGGGAGAGTCTTATGATAAGTGGGATTAGAGCGGATGGCTCTTTGAAGACTCAAGATCAAATCTATGAAGGTTTGAAGCCAAGATTGATCTTGATAGATGGAGTGTGAAGCTCAGACCAAGAGGCGTTCACCTAGGAGGCTGTGGAACGGTAAACAAGGCAACAAGGCACTCCAAGTACCGTATGAGGAGACGATGGCGAGAGAAAGCCGGGAGACACATACGAGTAGCTATGGGTGATGTTGTAAGAAAACCGAAGGAGAAACCACCTTTCAGACCTTATTAGGTGTGGTGATCCGAGAAGCAGCGGGAAGTGGCGTCCAACGGATAGAGTATACTCCCAAGAGTGATCAAGAAGAAGCCAATGACAATGTGAGTATTCCGTGAGCTAGAAGATGTCATCCGAGGAGCTTGAAGTCAAGATTAAGTTTGAGACAAGAAGCCCGAGGAGACATGATCCGAGTGAAGCTTAGAAAAGACAAAGCAGAATCCGCAAGAAAGAGTAAAGGCCATAGGAGAGGAAGCCGTGGTCTCATTGAGGTTAGGAGTCATCAAAACCATCTTTGGAGCAAGCAAGGATCAGCTAGCGGATATCCTTATCATGGCATCATCTTCTATCAATGAGGATCACGTACATGGCAAGATTGGCCTTAAGGACACCTACCGACCAATCTTGAGGGGGAGTGTTGAAATATGTGATCTCTATGATAGAAGAATTCAAATCTAAGAGAAGGAGGGAAAGGAAACCTAGTTCACAAGGAACTAGAAGAAGTCTTGGTTAGGATGTAACTAGAAGAAAGGAAGCTGTTACATACTAACTAGAAGACTAACTAAGTGGAAAAGAGGAAGCAAAGGAGAGCATGGGGCGCCAGAACCAGGGCATGGGCACAAGCATGGAGGCATCAGCAGCAGGGTATGGGCGCATCTTGAACAGGAGTCCAACAGTGAGCTGCTCCCTTCCCTCCTCTCTTCTTCACGCAAACTCCTCTCTTCTCTCCTTCCTTCTTCACGCCTCTTCTCTTCTTCTCTATGTAAAAACTCTATAAATATACATGTAATGTGATGTAAAGAAGTTGTGAATAAGAGAATAAGAAGATTAAAAGAGTAAAAGGAAGCTTTGCTTATCTCCCTAAAGGCGCCGGTGGAGCCTTTGCTCTCCGGCGCCATGCTTCTCCTTAGTTCATCTTATTTCATCAACCATTATCATTCTCATTCTCATCATCGTTCTTATCATCATTCTCAAACAATAATCCCTCATTATATCAATACTCACGCCACCATCATCATCCTAAACATTCTCTAAATATCCAAACCTTAAACTCCTTATTATTCTCATGCCACAACTATCACTCTCTCAACAATCCCTAAGCCTCCATACTCTTAATTTCAACACTCACCGGGGGAATTGAACAGATTTCTAGATCCTTCCTCCTTCTGAATTTGTTGACATACCTCATTTAAAGTGGGTAACTTATCAAACCGCAGGATATGTTGAATAAGTCCTTTATATGAGTCATTTAGCGTGAGTAGTAGTCCAAACACCTGGTCTTGTT